>CM060832.1:4822500-5522500 GCA_030762175.1 Metallyticus violacea
AAATTTTATCCACGATTGTACTTACAGAGAAATCTTCCTCCTACATTACGCAATTGTCTGCTGCCTATCCATATTCCTCAGGCGGTTCCTAACCCTCCTCCATACGCTCTTTCTGTTTCTCTGACTTGCCATCCAGCTCAGCCCTATTGTTTCCATCTTTTTCTTAATTTGGATGCCCATATCATATCCCCTCCCATTCCCAGCTGTTCCTTATAGCACATTGCTGTCCCTAATTAAAGTTTGGTTTCCATGAAAAATTCGCAGTCAGATTTTACTTCTCTGCGGTGACGAGGGAAGCAGAATCAGTTTGTGTAATGTGTATAGCCTGCACATTCAGGTGTTGTTTTTATTGTTACTTCTACAGTTTACGTTTTGCCATCAACATACACATAGATGCAACTTTGCAAACAATGGTATGCACACACTAACTCGCTGTAAATTCCAGAACCAGAAGGAACAAGGAGAGAAAGCAGTGAGTTTTCGTTGTAGACAGAAAACCTTACCTGTTTGAGAATCCGGTGTTACAGAATGAATCAACACGTTTGACCTTTAACTACTGCGATCTTTTTCTTCGCCTTTTCACGGAGGTGGGGCGGAGCGCTCCGTCACCCAGGGACGGCAGAAGGCCATTGTGGGTAAATGAAGCAGAGAATTCCTGCAGCTCCCAGGGAAACCGATATCCTCGCAGTAAACTGTGTTACAAACATGAAACCTGACTCCCTCCAATTCGGAACAGCTACATATTAATCTTCAGCAAAATCATGTCGAAACCATCGGTTGACATTTCGTATGCGTGTAGCCGTCTAGAGGGTGTGTGCTTTACTGACTGATGGTATCTTCATCATTGATCTTTCACGTATGAACAAAGTTACAGGTAAGACCATCATTTACTACAGACAGAATCCATTTTTTTCCCTGTCGTTAAATCATATGCAAACGTGATTCATAGCATTTGCTACATTAGGCATGACTCTTTATTAATTGGTTAGTTTACAGAGTATAGAAATTAGATTGGTACTAGCAACTATGAAGTTATCAAGATGAATTCAGAAAGAACAAAATACGAGAAAAGCGATTTACCAGCCTGAAGAGGCTGTGGTTACACACGTGAGAAAAAGGATTCGCAAAGAAGCTTTGAAAATTGGATTTGGAAGATGGGAAAGTGTGTAGAGTGTGAGGGAGAGTACTTTGAAAAGATGCAACAATCGAAGTGAGTCTACCTTCTCCATATTTCACGTGTTTCAAAACTTTCGTAGTGGCCCCTCATAACACCGGTTTACGATCCGGGATCTTTCAGTGTAGAAGGCCGCCGTCGAAAAACATAATTCGATTCTTGGAGGTTAATGAATTATTAAAATGCATTTAAGACATGTCATAACCTTTCCTGGCTATGTCAAACAACCGGCTTCTGTCTGCTGTGCGATGGTGGATAACTCTCATCGACACACAAAATCAGAGTGCTGAGTTAAACGCTTAATGCACTTTTTAACTGTAATTAGCAAGCACGGCACAAAGCTTTTGCTATAAAAAATAACCTATATAGCGTTTATGGGCCCAGCAGTTTCACTCGCTCAAACTCGCCGCTCTGTTTACTGATTTCTGCTGCTGTTGGGATCTCCTTCAAGGATGGTATGGCCATGTTTAAATTCAGCATTCCAGTATTTAAGTGTTTAACCATAAACTTTTTTATATTCGGTATGAATTTCTTTGGCGTTAAACCATTTTATACAAAGGACTTTATAACTGCACAATACTCAATTTTAGAAAGCTGTATTAAATAAACTATTTAAACGTTTACACGAATTTTAAACGAATGCTTAAAAATTCTATAAAAGCAACGTAAAAACACCGGCATAGCGGCTGAAGTTTTTAACATAAGGGCTCAATAATCTGGGGGTTCAATGCCCATCAAGATAGTCCTCCCAGACTGAGTTTTTTCAAGTCTTCTTCTTCTTCTTGTTCTTCTTCTTCCTCCTCCTCCTCCTCCTCCTCCTCTATCCCTTGTGCCCCTAGTCGCCCGGTTTCTTCAACCACTTTCTAAACTCTCCTCTATCTTCTAGTTCTCTTATCGATTTCCTATGCCACTCTGACCACGTATTCTTTTCGTTCCATTTTCGGTTAATCCACTATTTCCGCTTCTCTTCCAGTCAGAATGAATGTGTTTAACTCCCGTTTTTGCTACAGAGGCACCATAGGCGATAAACACTGATGATACATGAGATGAAATGATAAATTGGGAAAGAGTTTATTTTTAAGGAAGGAATCTTTCCAGGCCTAAGTTTAGGGAACCTCCTCGGTATTTGCCATTTATGAGGACTGAGGAAAACCTGGAAAAAACCTCAGTCAGGGAGGACGGTCCAGGCGGTATTCGAACCCAGACCTCCCGCTCACGAGTCCGCGCCTTAACAACCTCGGCCACCCGTGGCGTTTTTCCAATCAGGTAAGTTATATTCCTTACTCCTAATCTGGATTTCCTTTTCAGGCCTAATCATCTTCTAATACTCTACCCGGCTCTCTTCTCTATTTTTCTATGAATAATGCAAATTTGCCTAGGTGGGCTATTAGCCCTACACCTTTCTGCCCCTAAAGCCTGTAAGGTTTACTTCTCTAGTCTTTGTAGAAACAACTTCTACACCTCCTCCCCTTTCGAGCCGTTGGACATCCCCTTGCTGGAGCGACATCGAACCTCACCAGTGACCAGGTCTTGCCACCCCTCAGTCCTCATTTATGGTAATGCCGGGGAGTACGCTAACTTAGGTCTGGCAGGCCTCCTTCCTTTAAAAAAACCATTCTCAATTTGTCGTTTTATTTCATGTATCATTAGCAGAGCCCGGTAATTAGGAAAAATGCCTCTTCTATCTGCGTGGTTATATTTAAGAGTCAAATAGAAATGAAGATGTTTTCGTGCATTTGGGGTCGGTAGGACAAGTTTGTTTTGTTTTAAACCTCTCTCTCTCTTATCCTGCACATAAAGAATTTAAATATATCAAAGTGAAAAAAGTATAAACGTTTCATGGCATTTCATTTCACATAAATATTTATTGAGAAACTTGTTATATTTATTTCTTTTCAAGCAGTCAAAAACTTACTTCGGAACTTATTCACGTATGCTCTTTAAATAGCAGAACCTTCATAAGTGTTAACTAGGGCATACCAATATCAGGAAATAGACAGGATGAGGGAAGGTTGTGTGAATAGTCCTGGTGACTGACGAGATAATTCAAGGAAATCCGTGGTGGGGGTAACTTCTCAGCTACATAAATGAGGCAAACAGTTGCAAGCGAGAAAGATGAGAGCGGTACAGCTGTGCAATAAACCGTCCCTACAGTACGGAAGTAAGATATACCAACCTGATTCCCCTATAAACGTATAAACGGAAAATGAACTCGACCAGAAATCGCTGCGCATATTTCGCTTATTCGCCAGGACTATTCAAAATACATTGTCTTGATCAACATTTCCACAATATCCTGAAAGGTGAATGTTCTGTTGTAACTGGTATGAGTTTTTCCGATATAGTTTGTTTTAAATGTACTCCATTCACATCAGTGAAAGCAGAACGTTCTCTTATCGTGATGAAAAATGTTCTCTGACAAGCGGCTGACTATGACAGTTGATATCTTGAAAAAACATCTTGTTGTTGCTTGTAACCAAGAAAAGTGAACTTAAGTACTTTAATTATGTGATAAATAAATTATTAAATTCTTAAATCCTATTTTCATTAATAATGAGTGATCTCTTTCTTTGTTTTCACTTTTAATAAATGCCTATTTTAATTCTATTACTGTCTATTTTCAGTAACTTACGTGCCCTTATTGCCTCCCTATTTTAACCAAAATAAATGTATGGATTTCCGGGCTATTATCATCAATTATCACCATCTATGGTGCCTGAAAGGTGAAAAGGAGTGTACAACACTTGAAAAAGAAAAGTTAAAAAGTTAAAAGCTATCGATTACGTACAAGGTGCCGATATTCAGTTATGGCTGCGGTTACATTTCCCTGTAGGGTTTGTGATGTTTTCATATGAATCTGTTTTAACCAAACTTACACACTTCCGAAATAAACGAAGAAAAGTTTGACTATTATATGTTAAAGCGCTACGTTTTATATTATGAAATATAGCAACGTTTCTCACTATATTTTGACGCGATTTAGATAATATTATAAGTTCAATAAATCTGAGAATTCCATTGTAAATGATTAAAACATAGAGAGAAACAAAATTGTTGTAATATACTTTTCGTGTTCTCTCCATTTTGAAACAAGCTTCCCGTCACGAAGATAAAAAGAAATCATAATTTCACACAAACACGATACCCAATGAAACAAAGGATTACAGTTGTGCCATTCTTTCTTTCGCAAAGAACGGCGTGACAAATTTGACGGTGCTATTACGAAAAGTCATTTATAAGGATAATACTTTTCAGTTTTGCAGAAAGATGAACACGGCCTTCTGTAGTGTTACTACGGCAACCAGAAAGCTGGTTTTCAGATCACAAGAGCTTCACGTAGCAAATCCCGTGCCTAAACAGAAAGGTTTATTAATGGATGCAAAATTGCAACCGATACTACAATAATCCCACTGATTGCTTACTTTTGCGAGTTTCCCCAGACGCCTTCTATTCATATCGTTACTATACTGCATGCCTCCAAGCGCTCATGATGTAGGAAGTTAAAACTAGTGCAGTATCCCACGGTTGCCAGAAAACGCTAACTCTCTTCCTGGCGGCGATCGGATAATTTAATCAGTTACGAGGTCCTTCAGAATCTCCTCTGCAGTCTTCAGCACTGCTTCAAGGTGAAGCTGAGGGGAAAAGGGAAACAGAGCTAAATGTGGACTATAAGGAGGGTGAGGAACACACTTCAAGTTGATTTCTGTCCGGTGTTCAACATGCATTCTTCAATATATAGAGATGGCTATAACATTCCTAGCAGAAGCAACCGTTTCTACTTTTTTCGTGTTGGTGATGATGGAGAGTTCCACACAGAACTTTGCTGTTGCCCTCGGAATCGAAAGGAAGAAGCCAAGTTTCATTAGCAATGATTCCTTTAAAAGAAACTCCGCATCTTATGGTAACATCATCTTCAACTGTATGCAAACCTGCTAGGAAATCAGCAATCTCAGAACCCACTGTGCGCAGACACCTCTCATATCCAACTTTTCAATTACTAATGCGTGGGTGACACCCAGTGAAATTTTCAGAATTTATGAAAGTTTCTTTAACGTTATTCGACGATGCTCTCTCACAACGACAACAGCTGTGTTAATGTTTTCTTCCGAGCAATGGGTTCACCTGCCTTTGAAATTGATCCTCCCTTCTTTAAACATTTTAAAACATCTTCGAGTTCTACCGCCACAGGTGGCAGAGGTCGTTAAAGCGCGGACTCGTAAGCGGGAGGTCTGGGGTTCCTGAATTTTTCCCACGTTTTCCTCAGTCCTCATAAATGGCAAATGCCGGGGAGGTATCCTAAAACTTAGGTCTGGAACGGTTCCTTTCTTAAAAAATATTTCACAGTTTATCATTTCCTCCTCTTATGTATCATCGGTGCCCAGCGCCTGTGATGCCTCTTTAGTTAAAACGGGGCGTTAAACCGTATAAAAACAATCTTACGAGTTGTGTAATAGGGAAGAACAAATTCTGCATAGGGCTCACCTGAATATTGATCGAGACGAAAGCACACTTTCAGAGTAGCATGTTGTTCGTTATTTTGCCCTAGGCGAAACTGAGCATGTCTCAACTTGCACAACTCTCACAGGCGGGAACCGGAAAGTGACAATGAAATATACCACTAAGCATTAAGGCAGAATTGAATTTTAGCACGAGAAATTATGCCTGCAAAAATTTATGATCACTCTTTATTGACATCTCTCGAGGTTGGCAGCGTAAAATGCTATGACAGAGAGCTCATAGACAAGAAAAGAGGTTCTAGTACTTGTTACTCATAGCAATTTTTACGTGTTTGCCGTAATTTTTTCCATTAGGGCTGGGTGATTTACAGGGTTTTTTTTTTTATTCGGGGGGTATATTTACGGACTCTCTTTAACATCTCAGGTCATCAGCATCCCATTCAATTCAGAGCGTGAAACGGCCGATAAATTTTGCTCAGAGGCCTCTTCTCTCAGGCTTGAGGTTCTTTTTCGTAGGGCATGGTACCCACGGCATTACTTTCCTTCCGAAGGAAGAAATGCTTAGGCTTTTTACGCCCGGAAATCCAACAATTCTGGCAAGGATCGAACCCGCGATCTTGAATTTACGAGGCAAGTATCCTTACCATTAAATCACCAGGACCGACACTTCTATTATGTAGGATAGAATATTTCAAATGACAATGGTGTAATATTTATTTTAACATGATTATAGCTTAATTAACAAGATTAGAAGAAAATCTGCTTTATGCATGTTTGAGCTTTCTCTATAAAGGCAATGAAAAACAAAATATGACAAAATTGTCAATTATTAAGATATAAATATACCTTTAAGCTTGTACTCCAAGAAACACAAGAATAGGAAAACATTTCTTACCTAAAAGCTTAGTCCTTATATGTCTTGCACAGTCGACACTCTCAAGTCAAAGTAGTACAAGTGACTTCTCACTCACCACGCAGGATCTTGCATCAATGCTATTACTTTATTCCCAATACCCACGTATTCCCAATATTTTATGTGCATTCGTCTTGATGGAATATCAAAATAATTTTGACGCGTTTTTGTTTGGGGGAGAACGGCTAGCTAATATATTTGTTCTTACAGTTTTGGTGGAGAAGTTAGTCAAATATGAATTAATTGGCATATACATATTTATGGAAAATATTATCAGCTATAATGTTTGGCTTGTTTGAAATATATAGTATTAGAAATTTCGAAGGATTTGCAGTTGTGACCATGAAAAGCTTTTTGAAACATTTCTTCAAATTTCCATCGATCGGATGGATATTAAGCACCAAGAATGACGATAAAAATTATTACACATAGAACATTATGAAGCTATGTGCGTGTATGTGTCTTAATGGTCTAGTGGCCGCAAATTTTTTTCCCTCAACGAAACTCGGTATATCCCACCGAAAAATTAAATAAATAAAAATAACTTATGAAAATTAGGGGGAATTGGGCAATTAGGAGTAGGGATATAATTTAAAAATTTAAGGTTTAATTTTCTCTTAATTGTTTAAAAAAAGGACAAACGTAACTCAAAATTTATAACGATTGCTATGTTTTATTTTTGACAAAAGCATTATCATGCAGATAGCAACTGTGAAATATTAATCTATTACAGCCATTCTCATCGTATACCCCGCCGGTATCAAAAGAGACGCCAAACTTTTGATATGACCGTTACTCGATATCCCAACAATAACACTGATAAACTCTCCCGCGCTGTACGTTTGTCTGCTGTTAATGCTAGACTGCTATTGGCTGAAGTTATTACATCACTCCACGTGGAGTTTGTGTCTGCTGTTAATCCTAGACTTCTATTGGCTGAAGCTCTGTGTAGAATTTGTCCGCTGTTAAATCTTAGACTGTTAGCTAAAATATTATTGGTGCGGTAAGACAGAGAATATCTATCGCCATATTTTCAAAGGCTCTGAAAAAAAAAAAAAAAAAAAAACATGGTGACTATACACTGGCTTGGCCCGTCTTCTACAAGAGAAGGTGAGTGTTTTGAATTGTGGGCTCCCTGTAGTAGACACACAAGTCACTGCTTCCTAATAGTTTCTATAAACTGTAAACTGAATAGCGCTCTGTAATAGCCTTCACATATTCAAATTGCTGAGGAATGTGTTTAGTTTACGGAGATCCTGTTTGATGGGCCTTCGAGTTTACGCCCTTTTCACAAATACAGGATACATTTTCATTAAAACAAGACTACTAATGGCAGTGTTAGTCCGAACTTCAGTGCAGATTTTCCTCTTTAATTGAATACTATCAGAAGACAACAGCATGAGTGATATGTAAAGCAAAACATGTCCTGATTGCTTGATTAAAAATACGTCATCTTGCTAGAAATGCGGTTCTAGTATATGCAAGTAGAGGGAGCTTCACGTGAACAGCAAATTTGTCTAGCAAGAGCCAACTGGCATGACGTATCGCCATTAAAGAAAAGCAAATACTTAAAAAACAAAACAAAAAAATGTTCCGTTTGTAACAGCATAATAAACATGGTAAACAGGTTGTCAGGTATGTCGGTTATATTCAACAACATAACAACAATCTCCCTGGCTCGCCGGCTGAAGTTATAGTGTTATTGCAATTATTTCTTTATTTTACTGTTTCTTGAGTAATTCTTCATTCTTATATTTGAATTAGCTAACAAATGTAATAATAAAAAGCCCGTCACTCAGGAGCTGCATAAACTAAGCGAATCCCTCAGCATGTTGAATTTGTGAACGTTATTACAGCAGAGAAGTTACCCATATTGACTTTACAGAAATTGGGAGCAAGCAGTGACTTGTGTGTCTACTACCAGGAGCCCACAATTCAAAGCGCGTACCTTCTCTTGTAGAAGACGGGCCAAGCCAGTGTAGTTAGTGATAATATAGTGATAGAGATTCTCTATCTTACGCAACAATAATATTTTAGTTTCAGCCAACAGTAGTCTTATGATTTAACAGCAGACAAACGTACAGCTGCGGGAGAGTTTATCAGTTTATTGTTGGGATATCGAGTTACGGTCATATCAAAAGTTTGGCGTCTCTTTTGATACCGGCTAGGTATACAATGAGAACGGCAGTAATAGACTATTTCACTATTGCTATCTTCACGACAAATCTTTTGTTAAAAATAAAAATATGTATCGTTATAAATTATGAGTTAATTTTGTTTCAAACAAATAAGAGAAATTTAAAATCTAGAGCGCTTTTTGTATTTCAGGTTTACCTCTATTTCTAACGGTCGGATTCCTCTAATTTTCAAGAACTATTTTTATTATTTTTTTCAGTGTTGTATAACGAGTTTCGTTGAGAAAAAACAAAAATTGCGGCGCTAAAGCGTTTTGTAAATTTTCGCTCTAGGTTAATTGCCATTCCTAATGGTCCAATTTAACAAGTTAACAAACTTGAATCGTTTGTTAATCGATCGTTTTATGCCGAGTTTCGTTGAGAGAAACAAAAACTGCGGCCCAGATACAAATTGAGCTAAACGAAGTTAATGGGGACTCTGCAACAGGCTCAAGACCATTTTTTAAACATGGCCTTACGAGCACTGCAGATGCCCGATTGAGATTTCTTCTGAAGAAATGATCGATAACGTTCTGGTATCGCGATAGAAGACCGTCGTAAGATTGCTGAGATGGTAGGCATCTCATATGAACGGTACATGATATTCTGCTTGAAGTTGTGCATATGAAGAAGCTGAACACGGGATGGGTGCCACGTTTGTTGACTCCAAACCAAAAACACTCGAGATATGACATTTCAAAATCGTGTTCTGAAAAGTTGCAGCATAACCCGAATGACTTCTGGCGTCGTTTTGTGACTGTAGACGAAACTTGGGTTCCTCCACTAACCCCAGAGACAAAACAATAGGTGAAAATGCGCCGTAAATACTGAACCTTGACGGGAAAAGTGACGGAATCTTTTTGGGACTCGCAGGATAATTGACTGTTTAGAAGTGGGTAATGCAGTGACTGCTGTTATTGCGTAGTGAGTTGAAGCAGAAGCGACCAAACTCGGCGTTCAGAAACGCGTTCCCCCACCAGAACAATGCGCCAGTGCACGAGAATGCTTCGAATTAGCTCCTCGCCCACCTTATTCCCCACATTTGGTCCCAGTGACTTTTTTGTCTTTTATATACTCAAAAATTGACTGGAAGGGGGGGGGATTTTGTCATTGAAGATGCTATAAAGGAGTATTATATCTAATTCGAAATATGTTTATTATTTTTGAAGGAATAAAACAATGGACCAAATGTATTGAGATCATGCTGAGAAATAAATTGTTGTTATTTATTTATAGACTTATCAATGCACCTACGTGGGAGTCTAAGTCGATTTTCTACGGACGATGAAGTAAGGGACGCTGTGATCGAACAATAGAAAATTTTGCTGCATAAAGTGCATGAAAAGCAGGGAGACTATGCGTACTTGTGTAAATAATTCATACGAATTATTCTTTACTCCTTCCTCGTACATGAATATCTTAAAATTGTCTTGTTGAACAGAAACAAAGAAAAACCGCGAGAAAGCTGACGCTAATGAATATGTTAAAGTGTTTCTTTCTGCCTATGCACCAAGTTAACATCTTACAGCTCATTACTTGACAAACTGCCTTTATGTTGTACGTTTGCAGCCTTAGTGGCGGTCCAGTTATTGAAGGACAACAACAATATTAATATCTGGAAAAACGATCGTGTTTGCATGCCATGCAGTCTTCCAATGACATTGCTCCAAATATAGGCCAGGCAGGGCTTGGCGGGAAACGGGACTGCGCATTAGCCAATGGGAAGCTGTTGCTAATAGGGGAGCGTTTCAATGCCGTTGTTGGATCAGCTGTTTACTTCTCATTGTTGCAGCACAGAAAGCAAATACGTCAAGAGGAAGGTTCAGTCGGTGATGTAAATGATCCGTTTGATTGCTTGCTATTTTCGTCCATTCGAGAAGGCAGTACACATAACTCAATAGCATTGACAAAACAATCGACCCACTTTGCTGCCTGGTTACATCAGCGGGTATCTGGGGCTAGGCTAGGCCCACAAAACCTGTAGTGGGCTGATTCATTAGCATCGAAACTGTCATCTTTGACTTGAGATTGTTCAGAAGTGAGTCAACTTCTAGAACTTTACCAGGGTAAGTCATTAAGTTGAAAATGGATATAGAACTTAAAACAAATGAAGCATAATCTCCGTACGTTGAGGCCCTTGTCCCGTCACTTCACAAGCCTCTGAAATCCAGCAGCATAAAATTCTTTGAGCTGTTGTCGGAACCATGAGGTGACTTCCCTTTCAACAGCTTTATCGTCAGGAAGACGACGTTTAAGAGGGCCGAACAAATGGAAGTCGTTTGAAGCAATGCCAGGGCCATAGAGAGAATGATCGAGAACTTCCCACTTGAAATTTTGCAGCGTCTTATTTATCATGTTGCCTGTATGAGGACGCACGTTGTCATGGCTTTGGTGCAGAGTCCTGGTCGCTTCCGTTGAATGGCCTTGCGAAGTTTTCATGAGGATGTTACAGTAGGCTTCGGCATTTACGGTTTGTCCCTGAGGCTGGGAGTCTTCATGATCCCAGAAGACCGTGAGCGTCACTTTAAACTGCTATATAGGATGTGTCCACTGTAATGGTAACCTAGGTCTCATCACCTGCGGCATATCGTGGTAGCGATTGGGATACTGTAAGTCGGACCCATTCTTTGTAATGTATAGACTTTGTAAAAACCTAACCTGTCGTGCATTATGAGATAGATCATGCCGTAACAGCGGCTATAGTCTGCTAGGATTAGGTCTTCAGCGTTGCAAATTCATCTCTGTTGGTGTTCGTCTTCGATAAGTGTCCGCACCCAATTGTAAACAGTTTGACGTTACAGGCACTGCTCACCGTGGATATAAATCACTTCTTTGTGAATATCCCTTGATTCCATACCTTTTGCCCACAAAAATTGCACAACGAAGTGCGGCTTGAGGGTTGTACACTCACTCGGAAGCGCTGTTTCGCTATTGTAAACATCGATTGTCATTCGACTAAGGCTGCCATCTTGTGGTAACAGCCTCAAACATGAATTATCCACATCAATTTGTAACTTGCTCTCGTAACTGTAATTACAAATTCAGAGATGCAAGGGATTTATAATTGATTAAAGAAATGCTATTATATTAATGACTTGTCTATATCTTCGAGATGAAAAAACATGCCAGAGATTCACTTTAATAGCTGGCAAGACGGCACAGTGATGATGATGATGATCAGATGTTAGTAATGCTGTGAGAAGCTGTTAAAGACTGTGTATTATTATTATTGCATGTATTAATTATAGAGGTTTACTTTCTATTGCTGCAAATAACATTTCACTTATACTTCCATTCTTAGATTGCTAATGTATTCTAATGACAAGTAAGCGAATCGTTTCTTAAATGTTTAAAACTTTATTATTAGCAGCCGCATCATGCTTATACATTTTCCAGTAATAAATTCAAGGAGCGATCGGGAGGAATCCCTCCTCGAAATTTTAAAGTCTATTTGTAAATATGCATAATATGGAATTTAAATGGTCGTCCGTTTAGCTTCTGTGTGTATTAAAATTCCATTTGAAGGTTAACAATGAGCACGTTTAGAGTAGCAGGGCTGGCAGCTTTCGTTGTTGTAACGAAATTGAACTGCCTGCATTGCATCTGTTTACTGTAGAAGAGTGATGTGCTACAAACATTATTTTCTTTCATTTCTAATTAAATACAGCAGAAGACTCGTCTATTGAAAGAAATGCTAGTGATGGTGAATTGCTTAGAGATTCGTCGGTTACTCTTCCCTAGTCTTGGAATGAAAAGTGTTCTATTTCTAACCCATCCTTAAAGCGACATTAAGTACTTGCACAAGATTGTACGTCATTCTATGTAAATGCAGTATAATTATAAAGCAACACTTAACAATTGTAGCTACAGACTATTAAACAAGTACTCAGAGTATAAAGTAAGCGTTTACCGTTGCCACAAAATATTTGACAAGTTTGGGCTGTACCAGAGAATATATGCCAACACATTCTTGTGTCAGTACTCAGAAATAGTTTAAATGCGGAAGTGCATGCAATTGATACTGAGCAAAGGATTGCTGCAGCTGAAAAGCTGACCCTGCCTCACTGAAACACAGAAATTCGCTCGAATAAACTCTCGCAGTGTTTCTGAAAAGTAACACATGCATCTGTCAGTAACAAAGTCTCAGATCAGTTTGCCTCTTCCTAGAGGACACACCATTTCCCAAAAGTCCCGTTGTTACTTTGCGGTAAATGATCTTTGAGGACATTTTGGGAAAAGGTGTGTAAAAACGGCCAGAGTATCAGGTGCGCCATGCCTATGCCACACTTAAATTCCCGGAAGGTATCCCTTGAAGTTGTCATTCCCCTTACAGTCCTGACATGACACTCTGCCATTTCTCCCTGCTTGCTTTAGTGAAGAATTCACTGCAGTGGAAGCGATTTTAAAGCTCAGAAGATAGAAATATGAACTTAGCACTATTGAGGACCCAAGATCGCGGGTTCAATCCTAGCCAGGGGTCGATGGATTTTTTCGGACGTAAAAATCCTAAGTATGGATGGCTTCCTTCGGAAGAGAAGCAAAGCCGTGTGTCCCGTGTCGTACATTTACGGCATGTAAAACAATCCTCAATTCTGAAATAAGAGGCCCCTGAGTAAAATTTATCGGCATTTTCACGCCCTGAGTTGAATGGGGCGCTGATGACTTGAGAAATTAAAGAGCGTCCGTAAATAAAACAAACAAATGAAATAAAAATATTGAGCACAATGAATGACGTCAGTACTTCCACTCTTATTGCCGAAGGCTGATCAGGTGTATAGAAACTCAGGAAGATGTAACGATAAATTTTAAATTATCATTAATATCTGACACTGATATCAGAAAAGTTGAGTGCCCTCGTAAACAATTTGTAATTTCGAACCAGACAACTTCAACGTTCTACTGTGCAGAGTTGAAACCACTGGCGTTATTTTTATGTTAAAATATCATTGAGGGGGGATAGCTAACTTTTTATTTCTCAGCTTAGTAGCGATAATATTGCTGTTTGTCGTGGTTGTAGACATTCTTTCACAAGAGGTCAAAGTACTGAAGAATTTTTTGTCTTTAGCTTACACAAAGAAATTTCAGAATGGTTCTTAACACGATTTGTACAGATGTAGACAGCAAAACAAAGTCTCTCGTGTTTTGCACACTACCGTTAAAAATAAATTATAAACAGAAACAAATTGACCTCATTTTCTTCGTTTACAAGTAAAATTTTCATGGTTTTCTCGTGTATAGCTTTTTGTGAAAGTACGTATTACTGTTTACGATGGAAAGTAATCAAATTACAATTAATTTACTGTAAATACGTAATGAAGTATATTCTTTTGGGCACAAAAAGGCTCCTTAGCAATTTGCCTTATAGGACTTTAGAATTGTGTGACTAGCAGTGGCTGCAGTCATCATTATTGACAGAAAGATAAAACGTACTGAAATGTACAGCATTGAGATACTTGCTTGGGTCAAGGGAGTGTGTGTTAATGCATGGAAAGATTTAAAAACGCAAAACAAAAAGTGGATTATGAATACGAGGGTCAAATTAAAGCAACTGTTTATTACATATTTTCAAAGTATTCTCCATTACATTCTATACAACGTCTCATTGTAAATATAGAACGCCATGCTTCTTTGAACAGGTTGTGCGTATGCAGTCACTCCGTTTCCGGTGATTGAAATCGTTGATCATGAAATTTTTATTTTATTTTGGGAAATAGAAAAAAAAGTCACATGTGGCTAGATGTGAACTGTAGGGATGGTGGGGCAAATATTTGATTCCTGACTCCTGTAGAAATTGGGTTGTTTCCAGTGCAGTGTTGCCACAGAGTTCCATGCAGACCAGTCTTACATTGAAGACTTGGGGCAGTAACAGTCTTTGCTCCCCAAGTGGAACTTTGACAACGTGGCCACTAGCTGAGGAACACCCTACACTTCTCGCTCACCTCACTTTTGTTGCAGGATCCTCCGAAGAACCACACTGAAAACTGTTGCTTAGTTTCTGGATCATACTGGTATTTCGTCACTTGTTACATCTTCCTCCACCATTATTATGACAGCGCTTTTTCTGCTCTTCTGTGAGGTGGTGGGGCATTCAACACTGCACAGCTTCCCGACGTGAAGTTTTCTCTAAGGGTTGTTTTCACTGCTGCCGATCCATTATGCACCCTTTGTCGCATTAGCAGGTCGTACGCGATCTTCATCTTCGAGCGAGTCCCTTCTAACTCCTGGAATGTGCAAACTATCAATAAATAGTGCACTACGAGGGACACAGATCTCCAAATGTGCGATGCATTCTCTCGTATCTAAAGCGATTTTAAATTCGTAGTAAATCATATCATGGAAATGCTCTCACTTAAGATACGTCCTGCGTTTGGCGCAAAGTACTGACACCACACATTGTTAGAGCGTGCTCAGATTTGCACATGTTGCTGCCTAAAGCTGGGAAAACCTGCACTGACTGTCACACCTTAAACCTTTCAGAGAGACCTTCGTACTGGAGTCGCAGACCACTTCATGTTGCAAAATGAAATAAAACAGAACGAATTCGTGAATCTCTGTTGATGAAATTGCTGTAAAGCTCAATATGAGACAGGAATCTGCAAACTGGTATAATTTATGATGGCCTGGGGTATAGGAAAGTGTGGACAGTTGGGTCCCAAGCCATCTGTCCTGTAATCTCAAACGATTTGTCAGCAACACTTGAACGTCACATTCGCGAAGCACGTCTTTCGTCTATCAAATTGCGACAAGAGATAAATTGATTGGATCATTTTGAATAGACGTAATTTTATTTAATTATCACGCATAGACGCCGACTATATGGAGTAAGAGGGCATATGCCCCACAAGGAACTTGTCGCAAAGGGACCAGAAAAATTTATCGTCGGGGAAACAGCCTGTCTATTGTGAATGCATTTTATATATTTACATTTAAAAGAACATGTTACCTCAAGTGATACTTTCATATTGTAGTCTTAGCTGTATCGTTTAACATTAGCATTAAAAGCCCGGAAGTTCAGATAGATATTTTGGTTAAAATAGGCATTCATTAAAAATGAAAACAAAGTAATGCCATTCATTATTAATGAAAATAGGTATTTCAGATCAACAAGATGTTTTTTCAAGGTATCAACTGTCATAGTCAGCCGTGTGTCAGAGAGAACAATTTTCATCACGGAAAAAGAATGTTCGACTTCCACTGAAGTGATAGGAACACATTTAAAACAAACTGTTTCGGAAGAACTCATACCAGTTACAACAGAACATTCACCTTTCAGGACATCATAGAAATGTTAATCAAGGCGAAGGAAAGCAGTTTTGAACAGTCCTCGCAAATGACCAAAAGATGTGCAGTGGTTTCTGGTCCAGTTCATTTTCTGTTTATACGAGAATCAAGTTAAAATCTCTCTTACTTCCGTACTGAACACATTGTAGGGACGGTTTATTGCACAGCTTGTACCGCTCACTTCTTTCTCGCTTGCAATTGTTTGTTACATTTATGCAGCTGAGAAGTTACCCCACCACAAATTTCTTAGAATTATTTAGCGCAGATCGATACAAGGTCATTCGCCAGGACTATTCAAAACTACAGTGCTTCCCTCGTCCTCTCTTGTCCTGGTATTCATATGCCCGAGGTAGCCGTGCGTTCCTTTCACTAATGAAGGTTCTGCTATTTAAAGAGCTTAAGTGAATGAGTTGAGAAAGTTTTTGACTGCTTGAAAAGAAATAAGTGTATAACAAGATTATCAATAGAGGTTTTTGTAAGATGAACGTTCTTTTTAAAATGCGTAAATAATCGCAGGAAAAATTCATAACGAACCAAAACAGAAAAAAAAAAAAAAAAAAATAGAGAAGGTATTTTGCCTAACGGTCATTACGACAGGCGACAATACCAAAGAGGGCAGTGTACAATACAACGTCACTTCATAACCTATCTGGCAATAAATGGCGTTTTTCGTCCTCTTTTTCCTATTTTTTTCCCTCCCAAATTCTCTATTTTTTCTTATTTGGCCAATAATCTTCACACAGTGGATGGTTATGACACTGATTTTGATGGAGCATATTTTCAGAAGTTAACGTGACAATTACCTCATTCTAACGAAGTGTTTGTGGATTACAAATTTCCTAGGTGACGCATATTTTAGACCACAGTTTCAGATTCCTTTTGTATCGTTAATGCTAAGAATATTTTGTAACAGCCAAAAAAAAAAAAAAAAAAAAAAAAAACGAATTTTCCGTATCGGAAAGAGCAGTCGTGAAAATATGGTGTTTGGTGTGAAGGTCGCCTCTACTCCTGCAACATGGTAACGCAAGACAAATTCGATACAGCTCGCCCATGATGCTGTGGTGATAATGACCCAGAAATTGTCGCAACGCATGACTGACCCAGTTTCCCCTTCTGTAAATGGATATTAAAGGTTGTGGCAAATGGTTCCCTTTGTTGTAATAAGTCACACGGGAATGCAGTGAACATGACTTTTCCCACAAGGTGTAAGCGTTTGAAAAGTTTCAGAATCAAGCACAAAGAGACGACATAACTTTTTCAAATTTTCTTATTTATCAGGATGGTCTCCGTTGACACTAATGCACTTGTCCAGCAATGCTCCCAAGCCTTTATCCCATCACGAAATCACCAGTCCTGCATTTGATGATTTAAGCTCTTCCTCGACAGTGAAATTTTCTCATTTTAAGGAATAGATTGAGGTCCGATGGAGTCAATTCTGGTGGAATAAGGCAGACATTACAACAGCACATGTCGGGGCTAGCATTGTCTTGATGCAAGATGACTTTCTTCTTTCTAAACCCAGGCCTTTCTCGCGTACTTTTGTCTTCAGTATGTCCATAAGGTTAGCGTAATACGCTCCAGTGATAGATTTTTCAGTGGGAATATAAACAATTAGCAGTGAACCCTTGGAATCCCAGAAAACGCACTCCATGATCTCCCCGACCGATTTCACACACTTGGCCTTGTTTGACGGTGGAGCATCGCGATGCTTCCATTGTTTAGACCGCTGTTTTGTTTCAGGTGTGTAGCAGTGCACTCATGTTTCATCATTTGCCAAAAATCGACGCATAAAGTCGACGTTCTATAAAAAGGAGCCAAACTTTGTTGACAGATTTGCACTCTGATTGACTTTTGATCTTGTGTCAGCAGCCGCGGCACCATCTTTCTTCAAGCACATTGCTAGCCTCAAAATGTAAAATGCGCATGGCCCTGGAATGCTCTCCAGAACCATGTCGTGTACATTATTGATAATTTATGATATCGTGACCGATTTTGGCCGTCCGGCACGTGACTCATTTTCCAAGCTTTCAAGCCACGTTTAAACTTTTGTGGTTCAGTTGGAAAGGGTTGAAAATGATGGTGCAGAGTCTCCTATAGTGTTTATTTTATCTGTTTGCATTTCTGTTGTCGAGTGCATATCCTTCTTTAACAAGTACTTGATAACCGCACAATGTTTCACATTTATCATTTTTCCCGTAAACACGCTGTACATGCAGCTATAGCTACTACGATTCTTGAGCAATCCATATATTATTTAATACTTTTTTTTTATGGAAGATATAAGTAAGCTGCTTCGGAACTGCTGCAGCAGTATGTGGGTCGTTTCTAGAACTTTTCAAATGACCTCGTAAAAGAACGACCTCTCTCTTCAGTTTTTAAATATTCGTAACAGAATAAAAACTTTGGTACCATTAAACACAATTTATTTTCGGTAAAAAAAGTCTATTATCGATCTCCTGATTTATTATGATCCTTCTTGTAGGGCATGCATACTTTAGAAACAATTTTATACCAAAAAAAAAAAAAAAACGGAACCTTACATTGGCTTTGTAGTTTTATTATGTTTAAATTCAAGCAAGGTTCTCAGCTTGACCACTTTGAATTGCTAATTTCCTGTAAAATTAGCGCGTGACTAAATATACACAACAGTAACGAAAGTATTACATTCATGGTAACAAATTTGTCTGTCTCTCAGACACGTATGAGTTAAATTAATACTTAAGTTTTTTAATCTCAGTTTTCTCTTACAATGGTCTCAAAAAAGAAGGTTTAGGATGTATGTAGTGTTTATTTTCTTTACAAATACTTCATGCATTCGCACGGAACCTCACCAGCCTGTGTCATTCACAACAGCTGACTGCTGACCACTGCTAGAGTATTGATAATTCAAATGTTTGATACCGAAATAACTGCAACTTTGCCCATATTTAATATATGTATTACAATTAATACATTGTTTTATCGCCGTTATCTAATATTCTTTTAAAATGTTATATTCAACTTAGCAAAGCTACAATACCCAATCTGTAGAAAACTCGAGGTAAATTTCTAACGCGCGTGAGAGATAACAATATATAGAGACAGGTGGATATAAGAGTTGGCCCGGACAAGGGCGTAAGAAGACGACAATAGAGGTACTGGATATCAGCTTTGCGCAGACGCAAATCTAAGCTGGAGATCTACAAAATGATGTACGAACAACTGGAATAATGATTTCTGATCAGACTGTAAGAAACAGACTGAGAAATGTAGGGTTAAGACCTAGAATCTCTTTTCAAGCCCCTCATTTGACACGTCAGCACAAGGAAGCCCGGTCGAGATTTGCTCAGTATCATCTTAACTGGCAGCTCCGCCAGTTCTCTACACAGACAAGTCAAGATTTCGTTTGACGGGTTGTGATGGTCGTACACGTGCATGGAGACGTCCTACTGAACGTCCTGCTCCAGTCACCATTACTGAACACGACAGATTTGGAGGCGGTTAGGGTTGGCATTACTGTTTCCTCGTTTATGATGTATACACCAATTTTCTTCTAATGCATGATAATGCTAAATCTTATATAGCCCGGAATATCAAAGACGTCCTGCATGAATGTCAAATTCGGGCGATAGACTGGCCTGCATGCAGCCCTACCTACCTCAATCCGATTGAGCATCTGTGTGATAAGCTGATCAAACTTGTTCGCGAGCGTTCTACTGTGTCACAGAACCTGGGAGATCTTGCAAATGCACTCGCTGAAGAACGGGAGAGAATGTCACAAATGTTTATTAGGAGGCTGGTGCGAAGCAGGTCACGTCATCGCAGCTCACTGAGTGTTGAATACTAAACAATGTATTTCACTTTGTTTTCTTGTCAACCAATAATGTTCGTATTTCTGATCCTACGAAAGAAAAGTTTGTTATAATGCTTATTCTAGTTTTAAACAGTTCTTCAATCTGTAATTACGAGCTCTCAAAAATTAAATTGTATCAATATTTAATTTGGGACTTTGATTTAAGCATATGTCTCTCTAATATTTTTGAGCGGCGTGTTTTGGAGTACGCAAGCAAGATTTCCTCCATAGCTGGAAAGCTAACAAACGAAGCATTAAACACATTTTTGGTTTGATTGCATCAATTCACTGTATTGAAAGTTTTAAACAACGGTGTAATAATATGTCTCTGCTCCTCATTTCCAGGAGTGGTAGCTTTCCAAAGACGCAAACGCCACGTCTCTGTTATTTATCGCCTGCATCGTTTCAATCGGAGTAAATGTAGAACTGTTGTTAGTTACTGGGGTGATAGCGGCCCAGTTGGCTGAGTTCCTACAACCATGACCTCACTAAACAAACATTTGGCACATTACCGAACTCTCTCTTGCCGCTGATAACGAAGTGAGACTGTAACTTGTGTATTCTTGAGGCGTCTATAAATCGGCGTATTGTTGTTCATGGTTTCACAAGAAAGTTCAGTCATGATGTTCTTTCTTAGAAGCAACATTTTCATTGAAGTTGTCTAGCTGCGCTTCTTTAAATATGACATCAACCTCCTCTTCGAAAGATCTGCTCAGTTTTTCTATGACAGTTGGAAATAAGACAAAATCTTAGGAAGGCGTTATATCTGGACTGTACGGCGGATGGATCACCAGTATTCCGTTGTTTTCAAAGGGGCATGCGCAACATGAAGCAACAATCCTCATAGTGATTTGAAGACCCTGGGGAAGCAATCTGTCACTTACCAGATGGCAGTGATTGTTTCTTGTTCCTGGAATGCAACAGTGCCAGACAAGAAACTTGTAGCCATCTTCATTTGGGTAGACCCAGATAATCCATCGCCTCTTGCTGTCTTATTGTTCTGTGAAGTTGTGGGGTACTCATACTTGTCACCTAAACCCAAGGTCGCGGGTTCAAACCCGGCCAGGACCGATGGATTTTTTCGGGCGTAAAAATCTGAAGTATGGCTTCCTTCGGAAGGGAAGTAAAGCCGTGGGTCCCGTGTCGTACATTTACGGCACGATAAAGAACCTCAAGCCTGAAAGAAGAGACCTCTGAGCAAAATTTGTCGACTGTTTCACGTCCTGGATTGAATGACACGCTGATGACCTGAGATGTTCAAGAGCGTCCATAAATAAACCAAATAAAATGTCTCAAAGTAGAATATACAACAAGTCTGCTTATGTTCGATTTGAATGTTTTCCGGGAGGAATGTAGTGGAAGGGGTTGTTTGTTAGTAAGTAGGTTCACCTTCGCCTCAAGGTCATTTTTACTTTCCATACTAAAGGAATGGAGAGCTAGCTGGCAAGGGGGGAAAAATAATTAAAAATATAGCATGCTTTTTTTTTTTTTTTTTCCCTTTCCATCAGTTTACACTACTGCATGCCAATATAAAGTTCGAAATCACGTGCGACGCTATTGTCGACCTGCTGAAGGTGGTCTGACATTGCCCAGATAGCAAGTACTTTAATATTCATATCGCATACTCCCGTTAATGCTTACGCATCCAGTCTGACTCGGGAAAGATTTTCATTTACGGGAAAATAACCATAACAAATGAAACACACATTATACATTACTGTAAGTATAAGCAATACAAAAGTTTAATGACAAAGCATAATTAAATGTTAACATTACCCCGTGCTTGCCTTCAATTTCATTTAAAGGTAACGCAAAAGATGAATATAAAACATACTGCTCTTTCACTTACAAACATTTAAAGTTTAAAAATGCAAAATAGGATGGCTAAATGAATAAAGACTAAGAATTGTTTTTTACTTACGAAAGCAGTGTCAATGTTGGTATGGCTTTTTTCGAAGTAGTCCCCAGTGACTTGTGTCTCCCGGTCCTGAAAAATGTGCATAAGACCAGTTTCAAAACCGACTCCACATTCTTCACGACAGTCTTTGATGAACCAAAAAGTTGACCTCACAGTTCGTTTTTTGAGACGAGGGTACAGCAAAAACTCACATGTAGCTAGTTCCGGGATGAATGGAGAGTGGGACACACACAAATGTTACGTTGCAAGCCTGAGAACGTGCATTGTCATGGTGAAGGCGCCAACCAAATTGGTGTAGCTTGGATGTGTTCGTCGATCCTGGTGGTGTAGTGGTAACCATACTTGCCTCCTAAACCCAAGATCGCGGGTTCAATCTCGGACAAGGTCGATGAATTTTTCGGATGTAAAAATCCTAAATATGACTTCCTTCGGAAGGGAAGTAAAGCCGTGGGTCCCATGTCGTACATTTACGGCACGATAAAGAACCTCAAGCCTGAGAGAAGAGACTTTGTCGGCCTTTCATGCCCTGATTTGAATAGGACGTTAATGACCTGAGCTGTTAAAGAGCCTTCGTAAATAAACCAACTCAATCAATCAATTGGATGTGTTCAGTCAGGACGCTCAAGACAGTCTTTAATATTCTCCCTTAACCTTTGTTTACGCGGGGACTTCGTGTTGATAAAACTTCAGACAGTCGAAGAACGAAATCACTATAACATTTCCTGCATACCGAACAACCTTTACCTTCTTTGATATCCGAGAACCTGAGAGCTCGTCTGTTTGCTTTCTGGCGAAGCCAAGTCCATCATCCATAACGGTGGAATTCAGGTATACCTCGCCATGCTCCACTACGAGACTCTGAAGCCCTCGACACACTTCCACTCGCACCATCTCGGCACCCATCTCGTGTGTAAGCGAGAACGATGAACGCACTACCACTTAACCTGTCTGCTAGTTATCCAGTGTGATTCATCGACATTCCCCAACAATGACAGTAGCTGTGTTAATAATTGTCTCGTGTCCTGCAGTAGTTGGACCGCCATGCTTTGCTGCTGTAAAACGCTTTAATCCCGAAGTGCGGTTGATTATTCAATATATCATTGCCATATGCTTGTTATAACATTGCGCACATTTCCATATAGGATCTCTGCAGATGGAAGCAAAAAGTCATGTCATAATGACTCCATTTTACACAGCCTACTGGCAAACACTCGCTCATTGCTTGGACGCATACTCGTGTGCGCTTCTAAATATCTCCACCAGACACGTGAAATATTTTCTTGTCATGAAATAGTGTTTCACCGTAGTATCACTTTATGAACAAAGAAAAAAAGCCCTGTCTTTATTGGCTAGACCTGGTAATAAATAGAACAAAGAAATCCCCTTAATATTTAATTAAATTAGAATCCCCAATACCTATCTTACAATAATGTCTTGGTCGGAGCAACGATCCAAACAATTTGGAAATGTTGACCGAAAAAAGCGCTCACCCATCGAAGCTGCCACTCCTCTCGTCAGTAACCCAGAGATGAGCTATGACGTCATCATACTCGATGGTTCCACACCAATCTGGATCAATAATGGAAAGGTCACTGATGGCACACAAATATTTTTTGTCATAGTAACATACGCTTCTTTAAATGCGTTAGTCCTAAATGTTACTTCCTCTGTATAAAATAAATGAACTTACATAGTGATAATAACGAAAGCACTCTATCAGACAATGTGAAAAGAAATAAAAAAATCATAGGTTCTAGTTTATAATTTCTTCGGTGACCTTATAGCTACAATGACTATGGGAAAACTTTGTTTTATCAAATAAATCCTTTCAGGAAACAGATTTGTCTTACCATTTTTTCTAAAATCTTCCATCTACATGTAAAATAAAATTATTCGTTACTTTTGAAAAAATCCTATATGTATATAGAATGTAACAAAAAATATGTCAAAACTTTCCTTGCATATAAAGGATGTAAATATGTTATATGAACATGGGTCCGGAAACGCTTTTATTTCCTTGTTAGAGCCCTTTTTTTGCAAATCCACTTACACCGTGTGGTTGACTGCCAGCTTAGCTGTCCTGTGGCTATAACCCCACAACAGAGCAGTTGCTTAATACGTACAGTAGGTAAACATTCACCTTTACCTCTGGTGAGGGTGTCGTAACTATTCTTAGTTCCTACGTTCACTTTTGTACCAAGTAGTCCAAGTACTCATTTCATTGCTTGACGTACCATCGAGCACGTAGTGTCAGTTCTGTGTGTTTACGAATCTCGTTCCAGGTACAGTAAAATGAAATATTCAAATGCGGAGTTGGCAGATGGTCATATGATCTATGGATTAGCCGAAGATGTAGGGAGTGTTCGTGCTCGTATTCTGCAAGGCTGCCAGACAACACGAGATACTCCAGGGATACATCAGCGCATGAGACGGCGGGATGATGGATGTATCCGTGCTAACAGAAAACATTTTGAATATTAATTATGACTTTCTGTTTCTCACAGATATGTTTTTGAATATTGCACTGTAGAAAAATAATTCTACGAGGAAATAAGCAATTCCGGACCAATGTTTATATTATTATTTTACAATCTGTATAATTTCCATCTGTAATAGATCAAATACGTCGAGGTTAAGTTGGAAAGCGAAACAAAATCGATCTGTGCGTGATGCCCTCCATTACTGCGAGCGGAAAACTAAAACAAGTGAAGGCAACAAGGCGAACGTTGCATTGTATCGACTGTAGAAAGTGGAATAATTTTGTGGAGTACCAGTTTCTTTTGTGATTTCGACGCAGTTATTCTTTTGTAAGCACGCAAGTAAGTATGAAAGAGAACAACTGTGTCAGTTTTCTTAGCTATTAGAGTCCTCTCGTTGAACGATAAAAAATGTTATTACAATTAGTTATTTTAATCGAATCCGCTCCAAAATAGCGAAAATGGAAACTCCAAAACTGCATAAAAAGTTGGTTCAGAAATATCTTATATATCTAAATGTGGAAAATGTGCACTATAACGTGTACACAGTAACATGATAGTAAAATATTACTTCCCTTTTCCCTCTTTGCCCCTCACATTTGTTGCTATTTGCTGACGTCAGTTTAACATAAACAATTTTTGTTTTTAGAAGAAACGTAAACGAAAATCTTTTATATGTGATAAAATGCTTTCTTAAAGCTACAAATAATTTAAAAAAACCGTAATGCAGGAGCTGCGTAAATTAAGGTGAATTCCTCAGAAAGCAGAGTAACTTTAAAAAAGAATATGAAATGAAAATTATGGCCTT
This sequence comes from Metallyticus violacea, assembly GCA_030762175.1. Classification (NCBI taxonomy): domain Eukaryota; kingdom Metazoa; phylum Arthropoda; class Insecta; order Mantodea; family Metallyticidae; genus Metallyticus; species Metallyticus violacea. The sequence goes on from CM060832.1 coordinate 4,847,535, forward strand.
ATTAATTAATTAAATAAGTTATGGCATCACTGTATGTTAATTAGCGTGACAAACTAACAAAAATAAACTAATAATAGAAAAACTGAATTATAATATATTATTACTTAACTAGGTTTGTCTGGTTTTTTTTTTTTTCTTTAAAATCGCTTGAAAATAAATTTATATAGTGATATTACTTTAATTTTCAAATTTACGGGTAATTAGAACTTATAATTATTGCAATCTATAAGTATTATAAACGAGAAGCCACTGCCATAGAATTATTATTATTAAGATTTAAATACAAATATTAATTGTATACTATTAATTAAAAGAGATATATGATCACTGAAAGATAAAGCTATATTTTATGTGTATTTAAAACATCTTTGAATGTTTATGAACTGAGCCCTTGATATCATCTTTACATTCACTAAAATAGAGAAAAACAACAGAAAGTTTCGAGTTACATTGTGTATATAAGATGATGATGTTCATATGTTTCAATAAAACAAAAACATGTCACTATTGGAAAATGGTATAATTTCCTAATCAAATGTACACATTAAACAATGTGCAATCGAAAGTTTAATAGATTTTCAGTGTTTTTTAAATTTAGTTTAAATGATATTTTAGTAAAAACATATACCGCAAACGTTTTCTGAATGTTAATACAGAGCGATCTTATCTACCAATATAATTCTCAAACATATTACATTAATATTTCACATTTGCTATCTTCACGACGATGTTTTTGTTAAATATAAAACACGTACACCGTTATAAATGCAGTTTATATGCTAAATAATTTGTCCTTTTATTTAGAGACTATTGATAGTACATTTTTCATTCTAGAGCGCATTTTAAATTTCGGCTTTCAAATATACCCCAACTCCTAATGATCCGATTTCCCTTATTTTTAGAAAGCATTTTTTAAAAAATTATTTAAATGCTATATACCGAATTTTATTTTGAAAAAATAAATACTGGTGCCTTAAGAGTGGTTTTTAAATGTTGGGTAAACCTCTTCCCCTGCTAATAGACAAATTACACTGATTTTCAGAAAATATTTTTATTAATATATTTCAATGGCATATACCGAGTTTCCTATATAAAATTTAAAATTATGGCCATTAGAGCAATTTTTAAATTTCGCTTTAACCTCTACCCGTTTTCAGGTAAATCCCCACTCGCAATAATCTGATGATTTTCAGAAACTATTGTTATTGTTTGATTTAAGTGACATATGATATATGCCGTGTTTTGTTGTGAAGAAACAAACATTGATACTGTTAGGGTGAATTTTAAATTTTCGGTTTCAGGTAACCCCCTCTTAATGGCCCGATTTCCTCGATTTACAGAAACTGTTTTTCTCATTCTGTTTAAATTATATATATATATATATATATATATATATATATATACATTCGTTGCGAAAAAATATATTTATGCCACTAGAGCGATCTTTAACTTTTTTAAATGAAATTCCCAATGGTCCTATTTTCTGGTTAACGAACTTGACTAATTGTTTGGTTATATGCCGAGTCTTGTTGAGAAAAGACAAAATTTGCGACGGCTAGAGCGTCAACGGACGTATAATTATGTGTTTGTGTGTGTATATATGGAGAGAAGGGAGAGTTATGGGTACAAACGCAATAGTTTGCATTCCTTTGGAATTCGCTGAAAGGAAAACAAAGTTTATAAATAATAAAGTACATTAAGCGGTTCTACTTCGCGAGTAAAGAGGCTGATCAGGGACAGAAATCATTTTATTGTCATTTACTATTAACTAACAATGGACAATGAATGAAAGTGTTTAACGCCCGTTTTTGCTACAGAGGCACCACAGGCGATGGACACATGAGATGAAATGATATATTGGAAAAGGATTTATTTTTAAGGAAGGAAACGTTCCAGGCCTAAGTTTAAGGTACCTCCCCGGCATTTGCCATTTATGAGGACTGAGGAAAACCTGGAAAATACCTCAGTCAGGGAGGACGTCCTGGTAAGATTCGAACCCCGGACCTCCCGCTCACGAGTCCGCGATTTAACGACCTCGGTCACCCGTGGCGGTAACAATGGACAGACAATAGCAACTTGCTCGTAAGGAAAAACACCCAAGTGAGCGTTGCAAGACGGGTGACCTCGTTACATGTTCTCGAACCCGGAGCCCTAAGTTTCAAGGCTACCTTAGTAGCGCCGTACCTCGACAGATATGTGCATTTAGCTAATGGATCAGCCAAATCGTGGCACGTTCAGCTGTCAGCAACAAAACAATATACTGTTAAGTACGACCGCGTGCTGCATACTGCCAGCATTGACAATTACTGTCAAAGTCCTAGCATGTCAATATCCAGGCTTATTGTGTAATTCCTTATCTTTAGTGGAAGTGTTAGCTTTGTATTCTTAAGATAAGCAGTTTCATTTGAATATGGCTAATCATTTTCTATGTGTGATAAAGATAAAAACTATATTTCACTTTGCAATACACTTCTCACATCTTTGAATTAACATTTCAATCCCTCCCCCCAAAATAGCCAGAAGTGTGGTCTGCAAATTGGGCATAAACACTAGATCTGGGCTGTAGGGTGAATTATCGATCTCCTTGAAGCCACATTTCTTCACAGCTTCTTTTACAAGAGCTGTTTGCATAGGTGCGTTGTGTTGAAAAAGGCGCACACCACCATTCAGCTTTCCTCGCCTTTTCTCTTTGATGGAAGCTCGTAGTATGTGCAGTAGGCCAGCACAGTACTCCCCATTTACTGTGGTGTTCCTCTCCTTGAAGTCAGTGCAGAGTATTTGTCCCAAAAGTTGTGGCCATGATCTTGGTTGAGAGTGACATTGACTTTAGAGAGGGTGCTTCGGCAGGTCTACGCCTGCCACTCCATTGATTCTCTTTTGGACAAGAGATCATAGTAGAGGACCACAGTTTCATCCCCTGTAACAATGGTTTGCAGAACTTCTCGCTCATTGCCACAGCAGAGATTCAAAAATTCCTGACAACAGATGACTCGTTGCTGCTTTTGGACTGAGGAAAAAAGTCTAAGCACTAACCTTATTCATGTTTAAATGTTCACGAATAATTGGAAGGACTGTTGTTTTAAAAAGGCCCAACCTTGCTCATATTTCTGTAACTATGAGCCGCCGGTCTTCCACAATTTCTCCTTCCACAAGAGCGATGTTTTCAAGAGTGAGCGTCTCCAAGGACCGACCTGCAGCCTGTTTATTGCAGCTCTTCGTCTTCAGTGCTTTCTCGACTTATTCAAAAAGTTTTGCCCATTCTTTTACGGTAGAATATGAGGGGAATACTTCCCCATATAGATCATCCAAACGCCGTTTAATTTCATTTGGAATAAGTCCTTATTTTATGAAGAACTTAATAACAGCTCGATACTCCATTTTGAACATATCACAATCTTCTATTCATAGCTTTCTTTCTGCAACTATATGTGAATAATTGAACACAGCGGAACGGAGTTACAGCTGCAATTATTTACTTAACAGATAAGGTATCACATCAGATAAGGTTATTTTGAAGGCGAGGCGGGAAACTTATGGACCGACCCTCGCATATGATTGTAATGTTTTCTACTACTTATTACATAATAGAAGGCTGGTAAATTAAAAACGACTATATTTCAACATCAGAGGTACTATAGTAGTTATATATTAGGAAAATGAACTTCTAAAAAGTATTTTGATGTACTTATATAACATTCCCTATTTGTATGGACGCCATTTTATGTAAATGCAATAACACACGTTATTGCGGAATGTCGCTATTGGAAACCGAAGCTACAAACAGTGGTACCACACTAATCGCTTCAATATAGTCGAGCTAAATGGAAAAACAATTAAAGTAATACGCTAATAATCGAAAAAAGTTTTTTTTTTTTTTTTATTTTTGTGGCTAGTTTGTTATACTCATATACAATATTTTGCTTTTGTTATTAGAAATTAGAAAGCCATTCACATTTAAACCAGAATAATCAAACAAGAAAGTGTGAGGGTGAGAATTGTCTGGAAGCAAACAAGATACCGGACTTTTGTTACCTAGGAAAAAGTGACAAGAGGGGTGGGGTCATACAGCAGTCATAAACGGGACGAATTAAAGAAAATTCACTGGCTATCCCCTAAAACACCCCCCTTAAGTGTCCCCTTGTGTGTTCGGGTCACTGCAGGAGACATTGAGCAGTGTGTGACTTTGCTTCTTTCTTTTGTAAGGTAATTAAGAAACAACCAGCCCGGTAAACAGAATGCGTTTTCTTTGAAGGAAAGTATAATTCTTTTTGTAAATAAATACAAATATATTCCGCTTTTATTTGATTGACAGTCGCATTTGTAATATTTAAGTGAGGTAAGTTCATTTTTGTTATTATGGGTGGATACTGTCGAGGGAATTTGCAGAACTCGGCGTCTCTGTTATACTACATTATTATTATCATCACAATAGCTTCGTTTTTAACATGAAAAATGTCATTATAATTTTGCAGCCGTTTTTATGATATATTTATCATAAAGTAGAATTTCTGTTAATTTCGACATCTTTATTTTGTTTGTTTTGTTTTGTAATTTGGGTTATTTGCGGACGTTCTTTAACATCTCAGGTCATTAGCGTCCCTTTCAATTCATGGCATGGCATGGCCCATCAGAGGCCTCTTCTTTCAGACTTTAGGTTCTTTTACGTGCCGTAGATCTATTACACCGGATCCACAGCTTTACTTTCCTTCCGTAGAAAGCCATACTTATGCTTTTTACGCCCAGAAATCCACCACGTATGGCCGGAATTTAACCCTCGACCTTGGATCTATAAGGCGAGTATGGTTGCCATAGTGAGAGAGGTTTGTGGTTCCCTGTTTGGAGGGCACGGTAGCTCATTGCGTTAGAACGTCAGCCCTAACGGAAGGTTGGATTCCGCTCGTGACTCGAATTTTTTAAGCCTGATTCTTTATTTCTAGTTTATATTTAAGTTATATTCTCTCTTTTTAAAATTTCGGTACCAAAATGTAGGAGTAGCAGTTGTAGTTTATTTATTGCAAGGTACCAATACAAACAAAATTCTTTTATAATACACTACGTCTGTTTGATTTAATACAAGATAAAAAAATTGCACAATAAAATATATTCAACAATAAAAAATAAATAAAATAAAAATACCAGAGAAACTCTTTTTAAAGGTATTAAAAACACATATATGATATAAAGAAATCTCAATATGAGTGGTGAGTGACATATAGCTAGATTTAATTAATTTGTCCCCCCCCCCCCAATAGGAGAGTGCAGCATGACTATCTCGGTCTGTTCGATGCGATAAAGGAATGAGGTAGGTACTTTTTCCTCCATTCTTCCGTACCTTTACATTCAACCAGATGATTCCCCCTCCTCACAGAGGGGAAAAATTCTCTACTCATATTCCTCGGTCATCTTATGCTCCTTGTCACCTGTCTAGTGAGATCGGCTCCTGTTATGATGCCCTGCTCCATCACCCATTCAGATTTTAACTCCGATTAGACTTCCAGCGGTTTCTAATCCTCCTCCATGCTCTGTTTCTCTTCCCATGACCGTCGTTCAAATGGAACTCGTCCCTTGTTTCTAATATGGATACCCATGTCATGTTCCCTCCCAGTCCCAGCTCTTTATGACAGCACAGTTTGGAATTCATGAATAATTCGCAGCCAGTACTTCACTACTCTGATGTCTCGAATTCCCTCTTAATACTGTAGTTCGCTGTGTCCAATATTTCTTTCAGAAAACATGTCCTCTCTGAATCCTCGACTTTCTGTCCCATAAGTCATTGCAGATATTACTACTGCTCTTTAGTTGCCTGGAGATGTATGGGAATAAGCATAAAGTACCCACGAGAAATAATACATTTGTTTTATACAGCATAATATACAGGAAAAGTAAACAACGTGTATAAGGACTAAATATTGAAAACAATAGAGAGTAAAAAGAATGCATAACCGAAACTGTGGAAGGAAAGCATAGAAACTATTATAAGGGTTTCTACAAGTTTGATCAACAACGGTTGGCAAGAGCGCCGTGTTATGTTAGTTGATGGTGAAAGCACAGTTTTCTTGCCCGTGTGTGTTCTTTTTCTTTATTTTCTGGCTCGTTAAAGCAAATATTTCCTTGGAATGTTTCCATCTGTAGAAAACTTTCTTTTGTGTGAAGTAGAAAACACTGGGAGAGCAATGCCAACTTGGCGCCTAATAAATGTTATTTCTAGAAATACGTGGAAGAACGTTTTGTTCATTTGCACCGCAAGAATTGTTTACCAAACCTTTCCAACTGTTTTAATAAGGAGAGAGATTAGCAAAACTATAGACAAAAATAAAAAAAGGCAAAGTTTGGATAGCGTCATGCTATATTCTGTGTAAAACTTAGCTTGATATTATCATACGCAGAACTCTGGGGAGAAAATGAATAAACAATTATTTCAAAGCCCAGTTTATACTTTTTTGCAATTCTATGAGGCAGTGCACATCAATCTTGGACATTTTGGCTTCAGTTTCATCGTTCAAACCGCTAAAACAATAAGCAAGTAGTCTACTAGCGTTATTCCTCGGAATAACTGTCGCCTTGGCTAAAACGTGTAACTTTTGAGTAAGTCTTTAACAGATTGTTAGCTCAATGCGTAATGCACACGTTGTATTGGTTTCATTGTTGTCCCTTGCGGTTCATGCCTGTAAGAGGTGTGCAAGTTGAAACATATTCAGTTCCGCCTAAAGCAAAGTGGAAGTGAACGCGACGAAATAGATGCTGTTCTGATATACTGCTTTCGTCTCAAATAATCTTCAGCTAAAGCCCAAGGAGTTTGCACTATTTTATAGCATAGTCAAAGATGATTTAAAATGTTTAAAGAGAGAAGACAACCAGTTTCAGAGGAAGGTGAGCCCTACACTCCAGTTTGTGATCTAACGGAAGAAAACATTTACTCGTATTGTGAGCAAGCATTGCCCAATATTAAACACTTTAACTGAGTGTTGTCCGCGCGTTGGTAATTGAAAAGTTGAAGATGAAACTACGGGTTCCCGAACAAAAGCAAGTTCACATGCAGTTGAAGATGCGCAGCTTATTTCAAAGGTAAAATCACTGTTAATAAAACTGATTAAAGCATTTCCATCCTCAGAGCAAACAGCAGCAAAGTGATTGCCTATGCAATGATCTTCTTGTTTATTGATATTCAAAAAATGGTTAACAAGAATGAAAATATATGACGTTCTACGTCATATCTGGAAATTCTACAATGTCATATCAAAATGCCCACCATCAGCGTCGATACACTTCTGTGTACGTTGAACTACTGACTGAGTAACGTTTGCGAAAGTGTCCTCAGCGATTGCAGCACATGCCGTTTCAATTTCTTCCCGAAGTGCTGCCAGTGTAGCTGGTTTTCTACGGTATACAACATCCTTAAGAGTTCCACATAGGTAGAAGTCCAACGGAGTTAGATCCGGAAAACGCGGTGGAAACTCAATCGGTCCTCTTCGTCCTATCCAGTGCCTTGGGTCCAGTGCGCGGAGCTTGTTCTGTGCGAGGTCTGCCAGATCTGCCCTTGTGAACATCGCATACGGTACCATGAGTCTCAAATTTGTCTCGAATTGTTTTCCAATACAACTTCAAAAGTGTGTTCCGCTATTCAAACGATAATCTTGGCTCCATTTTGTTGTAGCAACGCTATCATAACGTAATGTGAGTCACATCTGTTTACAGAACATCATACTACACATTACTGTTGTTTTTCGGTCCAACTTTGAAATATGTCAAATAGATATCTACTGTGAAAATGTGTACATTTTCTGGGTTCAGCGTGACACTCGTAACGTGCGACTTAAACTTCCTTGAGAATCAGAAATTTCTTTATGCTGCATATTAACTCCATTCACAGGCAACAGTTTCAATCTTATTTCTAAATCAACTTGTAAAAACAAAACACGTTAAATATATGATGTTTTTAGTTATAGTAAGAAAATTTACATTTATAGGCACCATAAAATTATGCTTAAAATGTAACAAATGCTATGAATTGCAAAGAAATGTCAGCCTATGTTTCAGCACAAGAACACCAGGACTTTATTAATGACAAACAATATTAAATGTATATATTGTATTGCGGCGTCACAGGGTCATCAAATATTACTCAATTTTTAAACCTAGCACGTATATAATTTCGCTTTATAATCTCCTGAAATGCTCGTGTCTGCCAGAGAAGTGCACACAAAGTTTGCAATGTGTGTGTTATATAACTGAGGGGCGCGGTAACATCCGGAAACAGGTCCTCTTGTGTTTGTGGGATGTCGGAAGTTGTCCGGGTCAAGAACTTTCTGTTTATTGCAGACATACAAGTATTATCGGTTTCTCCGTGATGTAACTATTGGGTGCGCTATTGTCAACTAAATAGCGAACTTTCTTAGTAGGCTATACCCGATTTTGTATGCTATGTTTGGCGAGATTCCAAAGTCACATATTTCCATCTTTCAAGTCCTTGAAAACCTGACCTAAAAACCACTAAACTTTTGGAAATATCAGTTTTGAACACTATGACGTGTGCTATCAGCTATAGCACAGGACTTTTCCGAATTTTCTAGTAACGCGACCGTCATGCCCTGCGCTCTCTCAAAAATTCTCCAAACTAACTCTGGATAATTCTTGAGGTTTGTAGCAACTCGTGCCGAGTTAAATACGCAAGTAGGTAGGTAGATAAGTAGATAGATAGGTAGTTAGGTACGTAGAGAGGCAGGCTGGTTGATAGGTAAGTAGATAGGTAGATATGTAGGTAGGCAGATAGGTAGGTACGAGGATAGGTCCAAAGTGTCCAGCTTAATCATTTTCTAGGTATGATAAATACAAAAACTATATTTCACTTTTCAATATAGTTATCCTTTATTGCAATACACTTCTCATATCTTTGAATTAATATTTCAATCCTTCCCCCCAAAATATTCAGAAGTCTTGTCTGCAAAAGGGGCATAAACAGCATCCATCACTTCTTCGTCACACTTAAATTTCCTTCCTCGAAGCTCCTTCTTGAGTTTTGAGAAGAGGAAATAGTCACTGGGAGATAGATCTGGGCCGTATGGTGGGTGGTCGATATCCTTGAAGCCACATTTCTTCACAGCTTCCTTTGCAAAAAGAGCTGTGTGTACAGGCAAGTATTCGTGAAGATGGCGCACACCACTACTCAGCTTTCCTTGCCTTTTCTCTTTGATGAGAGCACGTGGTCTGTGCAGTAGGCCAGCATAGTACTGTGGTGTTCCTCTCCTTGAAGTCAATGAAGAGTATTCCTTCACAGTTCCAAAAGATTGTGACCATGATCTTCTTGGTTCACTGAGTAACCTTGGCCTTTAGAGGCGGTGCTTCGACAGGTTTGCGCTACTCCATTGATTATCTTTTGGACAAGGGATCATAGTAAAGGACCGTAGTTTCATCTCCTGTAATGGTTTGCACAAGTTCTCTCTCGTACCACGGCAGAGCTCCAAAAATGCCTGACAACAGATGACTCGTTGTTGCTTTTGGATTGACGAAAGAAGTCTAGGCACCCATCTTGCATTAACCTTATTCATTTAAATGTTCATGAATAATTCGAAGGACTGTTGTTTTAGAAAAGCCCAATCTTCCTGCTATTTCTATAACTTTGTGTCGACGGTCATCCATAATTTCTCCTTTCACAAGAGCGATGTTTTCAGGAGTGGGCACCTCCAAGGGCCGACCTGCACGCTCTTGGCTTCAATTCTTTCTCGATCCATTCGAAAAAGTTTGACTCATTCTTTTACGGTAGAATATGAGAGGGATGTTTCTCCATATACACGTCCAATCGATGTTTAATTTCTTTTGGAGTAAAGTCCTTTTGTGAAGAATTTACCAAGAGCTTGATACTCCATTTTGAAGATGTCACAATTTTGTACACATAATCTTCTTAATGTAACTATATCTGGACAACTGAACACAGCGGAGCGGAAGTTACAGCTGCAAATATTTACTTAACAGATAAGATATGACATCAAATAAGACTTTTGTGAAGGTGATAATCGTAATTGGCGATGCCGGAAAATTATGAACCTACCCTGGGTATATAAGTAGGTATGTAGGCAGGCAGTTTGGTAGGTAAGTAGATAAGCGGATATGTAGGTGGATAAGTGGTTACACAGATAGGTAGGTAAGCAGTCAGGTAGATAGATAGGCAGGCAGATAGGGTAAACAGGTATGTAGGTAGATAGGCATGTAGGTAGAAAAGTAGGAAGACTGGTAGGTAGCTATATAGTTTCTGCCATATATAGTGCAAATAGAAATGTCAAAATAAATGATTTTTATTGCTTAAAGTTGATTGAGTTAAACACTATCTTACCAATTTTTAAACATTTACATTTATTATTTGCAAGAAATTCATATTTACATTTTATAGGAAATTCATTAACAATTCTGCTTGCAAGACATAAAGATGATTTGAAAAATTAAACATAATTATAATTACCAACATGTAAATTATTCCCCTGCTTGTAAAATAATTGTGCACTTCTCTATTTATGATAAACAATTCTGAATTTCTCTTATAAAATAGTTATATTGTATATCAATAAGCCAGTTAGCTTCTCTGTTTTATATTCTCTGAAAAGCTTCCTAATGGAACCCCTAAGTTAAGATTAAGTGTTTGTTTTTGTGTTATAAACATTCACTTAACATCAATATTAGTGTCAAAATTTAATACGTTCTACAGTGGCCTCTGCTCGCCTCCTTTTCAACAATTAAAAAAAACGCAATTAATAATAAATCCTCATATCCACACACTAATCTAAACCTAACCTCGAGTAAGTCCTAGAAACCTTATGTCCCAATGATTAACTGAGACACATTACAGCTTAACGGCCTCAGTTCGTAAATCTCATTCAACCTTAGCTCATATGCTGAAACAAAATAAATAAAGTAAAAACCGCTAACAGTGATGCATGGAACCGCCCTGAATGAGAATAGTGGGGGAAAACAAATCATGCGAACCATGTTGGTACATCGTAAAATAATAACAGATTGGTAGGTCTGAAAAACAAACGTGAAAAATTTGAAGTTCAGTAGCAGATTTGTCAAGATGGTGAAAAATATGACATACAGTGGAACAGTAATATATGGCAAAATTATACAGGTGTTGGCAACTCTGACAAAAAAAAAAAAAAATAACGACGACACGTTGAATATGTACATCGCAGTGTCGCCCTGACGGGGGTAAAGAAAGACAAGCACGCGAACATAATAATGTGAAAATTTACTACATTCATAATGCAACATCTAAGTATAGTACTGGAAACTCTCGACCATGAACTCCGAACCGAAAGCTAATAATAATAACAATAATAATAATAATAATAATAATAATAATAATAATAATAATAATAATAATAATAATAATAATAATTGCACTCATATCGTGAAATTGAACCTGCTGTATTAATGTGTACACTCACTTTGTCGCATGTATAAATATGTAAGTTTGTATTCTTTCCTTTGCTTTTCATCACTTTAGCATAAAAATGTACGGTCTGGAATGTAATCCCCATTTTTAAACAACGAGCACGCAATGAAGTTCAACGACAAGATTTTCAAAATCTTTCACCGTAACTTGAGTACTCTTAGCTACGTTTACATTTGTTCCGAAAGTAAAAATACGCCATTGCAAAAATTTCGCTTAGTTTGGCCGCAATTCACTGCCTCTTAGTAGAAACGTTGGGCTAATTACTTCCGACAAGTGGCCGACTAATGAGCTTGGGAACCCGGTAAGTAGAAACCGGGACAAAACTTCGCATTGTGTCAGTCAACTTCCGACTACATTGATGAAGAAGAAGATAATGCTGTGGACTGTTGTGTTTGTAAACACGTTTCGAGTTGCTCTATGCACTTTGGTCATCACTGTTTGTGCAGGAAGGTTTTTAAAGCTCGTGCACATTAAATACTACTTTATCAAAACTATGTGCTGTTATCTTTCTGTCAATACAGTGAAGTTATCAAGAAACCCATTGGAAAACTTCGGAAATAAAATGTTACAATCTAGAACCAAATTTAACTTTAACCACTTTGATTATTTTAAGAACACGATTTAAATTGTGGATTTCTTTATTTTTACACGTTATATCACGAGGGATGTTTAATAAAGAATAGTCGCAAATTTTACAGCCATGTCTTCTTGCATTTAAATTGAGCCAAGCAATATTTTGTTAGCTTAATGCATTATGTAGACGTGGTACTATTTTCATTAATGTCGCTTCCGATTCCCACCTGAGAGAGATATACAAGTCAATACATGTTCAGTTCCGCGTAGAACAAAATGGATATGATACATGACGAACAATATACTGCTCTGAAATTCTGCTTTCGCCTCAGCAAATCTTTAACTGAGATCTATGGAAAGTTTTTCCTTTCTTTTAGCACAGTTAGAAGTTGGTTAAAAATGTTTAAAGAGGGCTGCCAAACATTTTCAAAGCCAAGTGCGCCAAGTTCCCTAGTTTGTGCTGTAACGGAAGAAAACATTTACACCGCTGTTGTCATTGTGAGAGAGAATCGTCGACAACATTAAGAACACTCACAAATTTCACTGGGTGCCACCTACATGTTGATAACTGAAAAGTATTTTCTAATTTCTTTTTATTTGTTATATTTGCAGAAGCTCTTATACATCTCAGGTCATCAGCGTCGAATTCAATTCAGGGCATGAAACGACCAATAAATTTTTCTCAGAGGCCTTTTCCTTCTGGTTTGAGGTTTTTATGTGCCGTAAATCTACGACAGGGACCCACAGCTCTATCTCCCTTCCGAAGGAACCCATACTTAGGACATTTAAGCCCGAATTATATCCATGATCTTGGGTCTTACAGGTAAGTATAGTTACCACTAGGCCACCAGGAGCGACTACTGAAAAATTGCTCATGAGACGTGTTTGTTCACGATAGGTTCCAATACTGCAGATTCCCGAACAAAAGGACGTTCGCGTGCACGTTTGTAATTAGTTGAAGATGATGTTACCGGAAGATGCGGAGCAACATGGGGCTAAATCTGGACTATAGGGAGGATGAGGAACATACTTCACATTAATTTTTGTGAGATATTCAGCAACTACATTTGCAATGTGCGGCTGTGCATTATCATAGGGCAGCGTCCAGCTTGTTACATGGAAGTGCAACATGGCATTGCAGTGTTTTCAGAACATCTCTGTAGTATTCCCCATTAAAGTTGCGTTTGATATGACATTGTAGAGTTTTCAGTACATCTCTGTAGTATTACCCAGTTACAGTTGTGTGTGATGTGACATTGTAGAGTTTTCAGTACATTTCTGTAGTATTACCCAGTTACAGTTGTGTGTGATATGACATTGTACAGTTTTCAGTACATCTCTGTAGTATTACCCAGTTACAGTAATGTGTGATATGACATTGTAGAGTTTTCAGTACATCTCTGTAGTATTACCCAGTTACAGTTATGTGTGATATGACATTGTACAGTTTTCAGTACATCTCTGTAGTATTACCCAGTTACAGTTGTGTGTGATATGACATTGTAGAGTTTTCAGAACATCTCTGTAGTATTACCCAATTACAGTTGTGTGTGATGTGACATTGTAGAGTTTTCAGTACATCTCTGTAGTATTACCCAGTTACAGTTATGTGTGATATGACATTGTACAGTTTTCAGTACATCTCTGTAGTATTACCCAGTTACAGTTATGTGTGATATGACATTGTAGAGTTTTCAGTACATCTCTGTAGTATTACCCAGTTACAGTTGTGTGTGATATGACATTGTACAGTTTTCAGTACATCTCTGTAGTATTACCCAGTTACAGTAATGTGTGATATGACATTGTAGAGTTTTCAGTACATCTCTGTAGTATTACCCAGTTACAGTTATGTGTGATATGACATTGTACAGTTTTCAGTACATCTCTGTAGTATTACCCAGTTACAGTTATGTGTGATTTGACATTGTAGAGTTTTCAGAACATCTCTGTAGTATTACCCAGTTATAGTTATGTGTGATATGACATTGTACAGTTTTCAGTACATCTCTGTAGTATTACCCAGTCACAGTTGTGTGTGATATGACATTGTACAGTTTTCAGTACATCTCTGTAGTATTTCCCAGTTACAGTTATGTGTTATATGACATTGTACAATTTTCAGTACATCTCTGTTGTATTACCCAGTTACAGTTGTGTGTGATATGACATTGTAGAGTTTTCAGTACATCTCTGTAGTATTACCCAGTTACAGTTATGTGTGATATGACATTGTAGAGTTTTCAGTACATCTCTGTAGTATTGATAAGTTACAGTTATGTGATATGACATTGTAGAGTTTTCAGTAAATGTCTGTAGTATTACCCAGTTACAGTTATGTATGATATGACATTGTAGAGTTTTCAGTACATCTCTTTTGTATTACCCAGTTACAGTTATGTGTGATATGACATTGTACAGTTTTCAGTACATCTCTGTAGTATTACTCAGTTACAGTTATGTATGATATGACATTGTAGAGTTTTCAGTATAACTCTGTTGTATTACCCAGTTATAGTTATGTGTGATATGACATTGTACAGTTTTCAGTACATCTCTGTAGTATTACCCAGTTACAGTTGTGTGATATGTCATTGTAGAGTTTTCAGTATATCTCTGTAGTATTACCCAGTTACAGTTGTGTGATATGTCATTGTAGAGTTTTCAGTATATCTCTGTAGTATTACCCAGTTACAGTTGTGTGATATGTCATTGTAGAGTTTTCAGTATATCTCTGTAGTATTACCCAGTTACAGTTGTGTGATATGTCAATGTAGAGTTTTCAGTATATCTCTGTAGTATTACCCAGTTACAGTTGTGTGTGATGTGACATTGTACAGTTTTCAGTACATCTCTGTAGTATTACACAGTTACAGTTATGTGTGATATGACATTGTAGAGTTTTCAGTACATCTCTGTAGTATTACCCAGTTACAGTTGTGTGTGATGTGACATTGTAGAGTTTTCAGTACATCTCTGTCTTATTACCCAGTTACAGTTGTGTGATATGTCATTGTAGAGTTTTCAGTATATCTCTGTAGTATTACCCAGTTACAGTTGTATGTGCGATATGACATTGTACAGTTTTCAGTACATCTCTGTAGTATTACTCAGTTACAGTTATGTGTTATATGACATTGTACAATTTTCAGTACATCTCTGTTGTATTACCCAGTTACAGTTATGTGTTATATGACATTGTACAATTTTCAGTACATCTCTGTAGTATTACCCAATTACAGTTGTATGTGCGATATGATATGCTGGCAAACCATTTCTTGAATATCGAAAAAAGAGAGGACCATAACTTTCCCAACAGAAGCAACCAATTTTGCCTTTGCTTTCAGTCGAAATTATCCAGCCAAGTTTCATCAGCAATGATTACCTTTGAATAAAACTGTATATTTGGTAAAAAATATAGCTGTCATCTGACCAATCAGAGCCATTGTGTACTCTAGCCTGCGGAACGTGTCCATGAAAACGAAAGAGCCTGCACTCTTAAATCCACTTACAGCTTCGGGAAACCGTTATCCGTCTTGGCTGGGAGACTCAAGTGCACACCAGATTGTCATTTTTGGGGGAAATAACCGTCTCCGAGGAGGTCTTTGTGCATCTGGCAAATACACTGAATGAATTTTTAGTCTCCTGTCTTGAGGGGTTGGTAATGGAATTCATTGTCCGCCACGTTGACAGAATGTTCTAGAGGAATACATTTAATTCTAAATATATATTTTTGTGCATAATATGATACTTGGATGTCTGGGTAATGAGGCAAAAACTCTATTATCCGGGTGTTTGCACATGATTATTTATTCGTACAAACTGATGCTAATGTCCCAAGTGTTTCCTCTGCGTTAGTAATAAAACCTATATCTCATGTATACGTTCAGCTCTAGGCCACTTACCTTTTGTGTTGTATGCTCCTTGTGTGTTTAAATTATTGGCATCAAAAACAGTGCTTACACCTTTAAAAAAAAAGTCTTATCGATCTAAGACATGCTCCAGTAAAATGAGGAAACCGGAAAGGTGACGACGGGGTTTTCCTCAGGTGCAGTTGGCACATTAAGAAAGATGCTGCAAGACCGTTATTCAAGTCATGAGGCGGAACAAGTAACATTTGCAGCCACTTGCTCATCCCATTGTTACGTCAGATGTTGCCGCTACGTTGGGAGACCGGGGCAATACTGTACAATGTTCAACTTTTTCCTCTATCACACATTTTGAAACCTTCTTTAATATTGTTTTATTTATCTTTAATATTTACTGATGGTGAGGTTACGCGTTGCTTAAGAAAGCTTTAAGTTTGTACCTGGACATCATCTATTTGGGAAGTTTAGATTATCAAGGGAAATTTAGTTATGCATATTTTACTACATAAAGCACAGTGAAAGGCAATAAGTGCTTTGCTTCCATGGGTAACTGACAGGATCGGCCGATTATTTTGTCTAGGACTTCTTTTTTTCAAGTATGGATTTCTTCAACATGTCATAAGTCTACTAAATGGCTTGAAGTTCCTTCCGGGGGACTTAAACTTCAGATTTTTACTTTCAGAATACATTTACCGCACTCGACAGCATTTGAAACTGCCAACCTTGGGTCCAGAGGACAGCGCGTTATCCTAAATGTAATAGAAAAGGGAGTTCTGGTTCCAATTTGAGATATTGCTATGATGTCTTTAAAATGAACTGCTGAAATATCTTGAGATACTAGAAATGGTTTGATAGTTTTACGTCATGACCAGATTCTATTATGCATATTCTGGTCAAGAGTTTTGAAACCATACCAAAGAGTGGATAAAGGCAACCAAATAGCTGCAGAAAGAGCTGTATCCAGACCAAATGGAACACAAGATAGAGAGAAAGACAATTGGAAGATAAATTTGAAGAAAACATTGACAATCAGTGTTAATAATTTTTCTCTCAAAAGACACCTTTACTCCGGTTCTGAAATCTTATACTATTAACAATGTTTAACTAGAAGATTCAATGTGCAAACCATACTTTTTTCATAGCTGTAGTCTCTCTACTGTTTCCGAGAAATTATGGAGTATTTTTTAAGGAAACGTTGATAGCATTTCAAGTTCTTGCCCCATCTTTTAGAACTTAGTATTATAATTATTATGTAATAAAGTTAAGCATGGAGGACCACAGAACTCATTGTTTCTGATGTACGGAAATGACTTAAAATAGTTCTTCTTTATTATGCAACATTCGATCTCTCACTATACTCCCCACCAACATCAATGCACCGTTGCCGTCTTTCTGCTAATTTCATGTAGACAGCTTCTTTGTCTCGCAGCGAGTCCTCCATGTTGTCCAGTAATCCGGTGAATATAACAATGAACCCCAGCGATGCCAACTATGCGGTCGGATGCGGCTGGTGTTAGGGCCGCGCATTGTCATGTTGAAGGAACTGTCCTCCTTTCGCCGTTGCTGAATCCGGGTCTCGCTGTTCCTTCCTTAGCACTGTGCCTCAAGTGTCCTAAAAGACGGTGATCATCTGCTTCACTGCAGATGGAGCAGATCGAATTTTCTTGCACTACGGACTTCGTGTTTGTTGCATTGAGCATTCCTTTAATGACACCTGACACTCACCAGCTTCTCCAAAAAACTCCGATGACGGTTCAATGCTTTTGTCCTTCTGTGTCTGTTCAAGTCCCCTGAAAGTCAATGTGCACACCATTTTCAAATTCAAATCAGCTTGAATGGTTTGCAAGGTTGCATGGCCGAGGCTTGTCTGACATTGCAGTTCATCAAAGGTTATGGGCCTTTCAATTTAGACCCAAGCTCAACGTTCCAGGGAGACCACGACCAGTACTCGCATTCTCGTGTGTAGATTTCCTGCCGCTAGCAAACACATTGGCCCAGTTGTAAACGTCTTTTGTGCAGGAACTTCTTGATCACATACTGCAGTTAAACATCTTTGAGTATCTGCAGTTTTTACGCCTTCCTTCCACAAAAACCATGCAGTCCATCTCAGTCAATGAAATCTTGTCAACATCTTTCTCTACTTGACAACAAACGAACATTCTTCTACCGCTACACACTCTGTTTACACTCATTTCTGAACGCGCCCCAATTATAGTATAATTTTATGCATTCAGTAAAAAATAAGCCTATTAACTTTATGCGCGGCGACTCGTATCTCCGCATTTCACGATAAGCAGGCACGCTCAGTCGGCATGCAGCTCAAATATCTAATTTCGCTCTTATAATCTCTGCTAAAATAATTTTTCGAAATATATAATTTTTTACAAAAATTCAAAATGTTTCTGAAAATCACGCAATTCCTTCCTTAACGTAGCAATATATGTTACTTCTAACGCAATCTATATCCTACAGTTAGGGTAGCTCAAATGTAAGATGTGTGTATGGCACGATATTGTATATCTGCCAACCACAGAGTTTCGAAGTATATAAACTGCTGAGAGACAGACCAGCTTCTCTTAGTTTCCCCTATGGAGGATGACATCACGATTTCGAGGATCTGGGTGCGGAAACCACAACAAGAAAGATCAAGGCGGCAGGCACAGTATGCGTGCCATAGCAACGAGCAAGTCCAAATGCTCGATGTGAAATTCTCCGGCCAGCTTACACAGCACAATTAAATGCTCACCGAAATTCAGTCAGTTTCTAGAAATAAGTTGCGCCATGTACTTTGCCGGAGATCTGGCTGTCCTTGCCTAACTACTGTGTTTTGTTTTCAAGGCAACGTGACATTGGATATTAATTGAAGTACCTCGACAATTGGGTCATGCAGGTTCACGTGCCATCAATTGAGGTGAAAATACTGATATCACTATTTAAATGGCAAGCTAAAAAGTTTTTGCCCAAAATGTGTTCTCTTATTTATGAAAACTAAGATGAAAGCTATTGTGGCAGAAGATGAAATGTCAATGTATGGAACATTGACACAAAGACCTCCCAGAAAAAGAAAGTCAAAGCACGGGTTTCAGCTGGAAATCTAATTTGAACAATTTTTGGAATGCAGGTAACATAAGACAACGGTAAACTTAAAGCATTACATTTGCAAGTGTGGATCAATAAAACAGCAATCAAGAAGGAAGTTTCAACTCAGAGACTGAATCTTATCACGTTATAGCATCCTCCATACAGTCTAGCTTTGCCGCTCGGGATTTCTATCTTTTTCCGAAGCCTAGTGATCACATTTATGGCTCTATTAATGAAGTAACTGAGGTGACTGATAGGAACTGATCGTGAAACTTGATGGCCAGTTTGCTGACACACATTAAATAGTTACATTTTATGTTACTTGGAATGTTAGAATGTAATCGCTTACATGAAAGATGTCTGAAGAATATGGTGGGTGCACTAGAACCTCCCAACAAGACGGATAACAGTTCAACGAACCACCTTGCAGTATGTGGTTTTGCATTATCATGCTTAAGAATAATACCTTTGCGTTTCACGAGTGCAGGCTCCTTAGTTTTCAGCTTTATATGAACACTTTCAACTGGATAGAGTACACGATGAAGCTGATTGTTTGGCAGCAATGCACACCAAACATTAAGCAACAGTGTTGGTTTTGGTGGTATGGGGATAGATTCATGAGCTGCCGGCCAGACGTTAAGGATCCACATCTCATCGCATCAAGAAAGCAATTCTGCTGAATTGACAAGCAAAAAAGGCATGCTTGCTGCCTTCTAAGTTATCAGCTTGTGTGCAATTCAGGGACCAAGTTTATATCCATTTCCTAACTGGTGGAGATGAAGCCGTACGATTTCTGCACCGACGTTCAATTCTACGCCATGTCCTCACAAGTTTGGTTAAGATAGCCTCGTTATTCATTGTTGATGTTTCTGGTCGTGGTTCATCCTCGAGAATTTCGTAATCTTCCTGGAACATCTTTGCAACATCCGTTGGCATATTTCCCGCGTCGTTGCAGTTGCATTGTTCCCCAGTTGCATAATCGTCTTTGGGGTACTCATATTGGACCACGTTTCTCGGAATGTACTGACTACAGTGACCGGCATGTAACTTGGTGGTTAGTTGCGCAGAAAGAGACAGAGCTATATATATATAGCGTGTAACGCCGGTTTTTAATGCTGAGGCACCACAAGCGGTGATACATGAGATGAAGTTATATATGTTGGGAAAGGATTTTTCTTTTAAATAAGGAAAAAAGCGTTCCAGAAGTTTAGAGTGCCTCCGCGGCTTTATCATGAGGAATGATCATAAGGAAAACTTTAAGAAAACCTCAGTTGGGGACGACGGTCCTGGCGGAAATCGAACACCAGACCTCCCGTCACGAATCCGCGCTTTAATGACCTCGGCCGCCCGTGGCGTCCCAGATCTACTTTCTGCACAGTTGCCAGTTCTCGATAATGAAGTTGCAATTGCCGAGGGAATCCGTTACTTTTAAGGCACATATACAAACTTGAAACTGCTTACTTATTACTAACGCACCTTTATTGTTTATATAATTTATGTATTCGTCTATTTATAAAATTTCTGGTTTAAACTGAAGATATCACGTTCGCTTTTTAAAATTTAATTTAGCATTTATAAGCTTTGCATTTTAAGTGCAAACTATGCATGTATTCTTTGTTACAAAGAGACAGTGTAAAAATCAAGGCTTTTAGGGTAATACTAATTAATGTAATAAAATTATTTAATATTGATATACAAAACTTAAATTTTGAGTAAGAAAATTTAGCACTATATAAAGACTATATAGAATCTACAATAAATAACAAATTAAGAAGGGGAAAAAAACGCGTGTCGTTTGTTGTGAAATTGCAAAACTTTAGCTTGTACACTTTAGGTCGAATTCTTCCATTCCAGTAATTGATTTCGCCTCTCGACTCTTTTTGCCTGGAAAATGAAACACGAGATTACCATAAGTATGTGCTAATAAATTTCCGTCTCTAAAAACACGCATGATTTTGAAACAAGGTGCCGTTCACCAATTTAACGATGCTGCAGACGTTTCCTTTTTTAAGTAGATAGACAACAATAAGCATTAACTTTTACATTATATGGTTCCAGATACCGTGCATGCCATTTAACTCCGGCGGACAATATTATTTATATAAAACTATTAACACAATTACACGAAAATATTTATTTACAGCTACTACATATTAACACACAAATAATTATGTTTCATGAAAACACACACACACTTTCTCTCTCTTTCATTTTTACATCACAATTATACATTCTTTATAAACACAGCTTCTAATAAAACTTACCCAGCTTTGACCAATTGTTTTCCCTGCGAAAGAAAGTCCCAACATGTTAACCTGTCGCTAATCCAGAATATAAACTTAGCTCCAACGTTCGCCGGCCAATGTTCTGTGTTTGGACAATGTGCCAGTATATTTGCCAAGCTTCCAGGTTTCCACAAAGAGGCCAAACTATATCGCTTGTTTCATTGGTAATTTTTTGTGCTTTCCTAGCCCCCAGTCTAAGCGAAGCTATATCTGATCGGTCCTTAAAATTCAAGTTATGTATGTATAATTCCCTCCCTCAGTTTGTTTTAGTTCATTACTAGGTTTTTTCTCTATATGCTGCTTCTACAGAGTCTTCATTTGGACACGTGGCCAGCTTAACGGGGATTTGCTTGGCATAGGGAACCACACTCTTTGCGGGCGGAGTCGGATATTCATAGCCCCTTAAATTCAAGCGCATATATTTCTCATACAAGTTATAACTACAAAATAACCGCATATTTTTGTCATAGAATATGTTAGAAATGATGCCCTTGTGCCGCCATACACCTCTCACATGTTTTAAGAAAATTTGCATTAACATTAAGAATTTCATTAATTCTTCTCAAATTACATTTTCTCTTCTTATAGGCCTTACAATTCTGTTAGCATTCACACCATACCAAATACCATTTTTTTTGGGTCATACAATGACATTTTGTGTACAAGATCGGGTTTTTCGGCACTCCAGTATCTATTGTTTTGTGTCGCTATATCGTCTGTAAATAAAAGCATACTTCCTTCGTAAAAAAAAAAATTAAACGCGGATCATTATTATTAACCACCCAATTGCAGAAATTAACTACTGACATTATCACGTGGTTGCAATTCCTGAACTACATTTATCTTATAGGATTTTAATTTTAAAACTTTAGTGAGATTCCAAGCCGAGTTTTGGGAAATTCCTAATTCTTGTGCAAGCTTTCTTAAAGAGTTCTTTGGACTTCGTTCTAAATTCATCAAGTTTTTCTTCTGTAAAATCCTTCCTGCTTTTACTTTCGGTATCTTTCTCTGTGAGGCGCACGAACAGCAGGGAATCTGTCTATAAATCGCTGTCTCACTTCTCTACATGAGTTTGTTGTCACATACATGAAGATTGTGTGTGCCAAAGTATACGAACTTTTTGACATTATAACAGAACTAACACGTGGTCTCACAACGTTCATGTGAATTGATTAGCAGGTGAGGAGGGAAAGTGGAAGGGGGAACAGAACCGGTTAGAAACAGCGCAGTGCTGGACAAGCAAATCCCCTTTAAGTCGGCCACACATCCAAACGAAGGATCTGTATGTCCTGCCTGTTGATACCAGTTAGCTTTCTTCACAGTTTCTTTCTTTCATATATTATTGCTGTTACTTCCCTCCCCCCTCCCACATTCATCTCATTCAATTCTTTCTAATCCCCTCTTTAACCCTTCTGCCCAGCAACTATGGTGCCAGTTTCTTACTTGATCCAAGATCCTTGATCTTGATCCAATTTTGGTACAAGCTTGATAATATGTACAAAATATTTACTTTACGAATGTTGTTATTTATTTCACCTTAACAATAAAATCTCCTTTATAACACGAAAGCTAATGATTTATTTTCATAACTTTCATTGCTAGTCGGAATAAATACATTTAATTTAAGATAAAAGCACGCCAATTCAGAGTTTGAGGGATAAATTCAAAACTAATGATGATTATATAACATGTTCCACCCCCTTGTCTGTCGGTCCTGGTGGCGTAGTGGTAACCATACTTGCCTTCTAAACCCAAGGCCGTGGGTTCGAACCCGGCCAGGATCGATAGATTTTTCCGCGCGTAAAAATCGTAAGTGTGGCTTCCTTCGTAAAGGAAGTAAAATCGTGGGCCCCGTGTCGTACATTTACTGCACGATAAAAAAACCTCAAGCCTGAAAGAAGAGGCCTCTGAGCAAAATTTGTCGACCGTTTCACGCCCGGAATTGAATGGGAGGCTGATGACCCGAGATGTTAAAGAGCGTCCATAAATAAACACAATCAAAAAATAAAATCACTCCCTTGTCTGCAGTTACTCCCACTTTGAAATGTTAATTGACACTTAATACTTAAATTTAAAAGTAATGACATATTTCGCTTTCTATCGTTAACAAACGAGTTAGTTGTTGGATGAAAATGCTGTATAGTTTTGGTAAAATTACAAATTTATTATTACAGCCTATTTCGAAATTTCTGACTAATCCACTTATAATCTGTTCCTTCCTGTAGTCTTTATATAATTTATTAACAAAACACGTTACATTATACAGTTGATCCAAAAGTTCTCTAGATGTTTTCGCGATGCTTATGTTTCAAATAAAGGTGTTGGCGACAGTTAGACGGTTAAGCTCATTTTTCTCGGTAATACTTGGCGGTTCAGGGTGAATGGGCAGTAGCATCAATATAAGACGCCATAATTATTGTTCACCAATAGGAAGCAGTTAGCTTTATATTCAATTACCTGTATCTTGCTAAATTTTAAAGTATTTGTGAGTGGGGGAGTTAAAAAAAAAAACAATACAACTGAAGTGTAAGATGAAAGGACAGCAGGCGAGAGACTTGATTTACATCGCCACGGGTAGCCGAGGTCGTTAAGGCGCGGACTCGTGAGCGGGAGATCTGAAGTCCAAATCTCACCCGGACCGTCCTCCCTGACTGAGGTTTTTTTCCAGGTTTTCCTCAGTACTCATAAATGGCAAAGGCCGGGTAGGTGCCCTAAACTTAGGCCTGGAACGTTTCCTTCCTTAAAAAAAATCCTTTTTCAATATATCATCATCTCATGTATCACCAGTGCTCACCACCTGTGATGTCTCAGTAGTAAAAATGGGCGTTAAACACCATTAAAAAAAATATCGGCAATGTGTTACGGATGTGAAATATGGGGGTTGAGCTACAGTGGAACAGCTGGATAAAATTCAGAATTATTTCTTAAAACCGCTCCTCGAATTGGGGAGGTGAACAGCGAATTGTGGCGTTTTAAGGGAAGTGGTCGCTTTTTAGATAATATTTATTGTAAATCTCTGGCTATTAAATATGATTACGAATAATAAAGGTAGAACATCTTCTCTAAGGGTAATTTGTTCGCTTTTGAGATAACATTATTGTAAAACTCTGGCTGCTAAATATGGTCACGAATATTAAAGGCAGAACATCTTCACTAAAGGCAATTTGCTACTTGTACCAAAATTGTTAAGTTTTGAACTTAAATTCACCGAAATGTGAAATGTATTTAAAACAGTGAAGTACACTTTGAAAGTACATTTAATTATATCCTCTTTTAGTTTATATGATAGTAAATGAATTTTCCCACACAACTTAGTATTAATTAAAATTATGTATTGCTCTTGGAAAATGCTGTATAGCTTTGTTTAACCTTTAATTGATATAAACACAAAGAGAAATGACATAATTGTTACACTTGTTTTGTAAAACTTCAACCGCAAGAAGTATTTTTTTCCCCATTAGTGCAAAACCATTTCACCTAAGAGGTAAATACCGCATATCGTGTATTTTCCTTCTCGAATCGTTATGACCGGGGACCCACGTAACTACCTATCACATTTTTAAATGTCTTTTGATGATGGCCCTTGAATAGACCCAGGGGCTACCGGGCTGACTCGGTGAAAGTAATTTCTCGGATCGTAAGGAAAAACTTTCCACCGCCCGTGCTGCACCATCGTTAGCTAATACGTTGCGCAATCAGAGCAGGATTCCATTGGATACTAACACTTTCCCTGTCGCGCGAGCTTCAGCTGTTTGGGACGGCAGCGACCTACCTTTACTTAACTGAAAAATTCATTGCTACCGCGTTTAGAAACAATACTTTCAGCCATAAAAATGGAGCGCTTAAGAAATATGAAGTAACAATATAAGTATATATCATTTACATCTGTTTTATACAATTCGGATGTATTTAGGACATTTATTCAATAAACGCGCAAAATATTTGGTACGAAACTTTTATTTTTATGTCACGACTTTCGTTTATGACACGCTTCCGCAGAAAAGGATGCACTCTATTGTTTCAATTTTACAAAATTACCCAATATATTAAAAGTGGCGTTTCATAGCGATGAAATTATAAAAGGAGTCACTTTGAGAAGCCTACATTTTATAGAATTTGCAATACAAAGAGTAGATACAGAGTGAATTTATGACTCCTACAGAAAATCTACTTACGGATAATTAAATTCGTAAAATTGCACAAAATTAAATTATTATTTTTCACCATAGTCTCCCTTGAGACTCACGAACTGTATCCAGCGTTGCTTCAAAGCCGTTATCCCATCACTAAAGTCAGATTCCTTTAGGCCTCAACTGATGATTTAAGTTCTTCATCGGACAAAAATTGCTTTCCACCAAAGAATTTTCTCAGGTTAGGAAACGGATGGAGTCCAGTCAGGGGAATAAGGCGGATGTGGCAGCATATCGTATTTACAACTACACATGTGTGGGGGCGAGCATTGTCTTGATGCAAGATGACTTTCTTCTTTCTAACCTCGGCCTTTTCTCGCGTATTATTTGTCTCAATAGATTAGCACAATTCGCTACAGTGGGAAGATAATCTACTAGCAGTGCACCGTTGGCAACCCAGAAAACTAACACCATTATCTTCCCTTCTGGTTTCACGCACTTGACTCTCTTTGGCGGTAGAGGATCGCGACGCTTTCACTGTTTACACTGTGTAGTGTACACCTATCGACGCATAAAGTCCAACAGGCCGAACTTTGCTGAGAGATTTGCACTCTTTGATCCTGAGTCAGCAGTCGCGGCACCCTCTTGCAGATTCTTATCTCAAAATGTGAAATATGCGTTCCGCTGAAATGTTCAGAGCTTCAGAAATTTCGGACACCTTTATTCGCACACTCTATCGATGATTTCTGACGACGTGACGAATTTTGATCTTTCGTTCATCTTGCAAGCTTTCATGCCGCGTTTAAACTCCGTGGTCCACTTGGAAACGGTTGAAAATGTTGGTGCAGAGTCAGCTGGAGTCTCTAGCCAGGGTCAGGATGTCGCCCCAAAGGAGTTGAGCCCGGAACCTCCGAAGGGGAGTCCCAAGCGTTTCTGTTTGAGCCAACTCCCTTGTTG
The DNA here is from genome assembly GCA_030762175.1 of Metallyticus violacea. Classification (NCBI taxonomy): domain Eukaryota; kingdom Metazoa; phylum Arthropoda; class Insecta; order Mantodea; family Metallyticidae; genus Metallyticus; species Metallyticus violacea. The sequence continues at coordinate 4,873,873 of CM060832.1, forward strand.
GAGAAGAAAATTAGTTGCTGAAGTTATCAAAGGACTCTAGTAATACTCTAATATTATTGATTATCTTTCTTTTAATGAATACATTTGTTTTCTCTAGATTTAATAAATTAATTTATTTACAGTCATCTGTGGAAATAGTGTAGTATCTCTCAAAACATTTTAAGTGAATTCCGAAGGAACGTAGCTAAAGGTTATACCAATGAAAAGATTTGCTAAAACTTTCCTTAAATTTCCATCGATCCTGCTTACTGGGTACCAAAAAGAAGATGAAATTTGTGTGTCTATCTGTTAACGCTCTAGGGCCGTAGTTTCGTATTTTCTCAACGAAACTCGGTGTATAACTATCAGTTAATACATGATTCATCGAGTTCGTAACCAGCAAAATTGGATTTTAGGAGCGGGGATTAATCTAAAGGGATGCATATGTGTGTGTTTGTTTGAGTTAATGCTCCAGTGGTTGCAATTTTTGTTACTTTTTATCAATGAAGTTCGGCATGTAATGATGAATTAACAAATTATTCATCGAGTTCGTTATGCAATAAAATTGTAGGAGTTAACCAAAGCGAAAGTTTAAATAGGGGCCGCAATTTTTTTTCTGAGCGAAAATGCGTATATGTCATTGAAATAAAATAAAAAAAAAAACAATTTCTGAAAATCCGGGAAATCAGGCTATTGTGAGTGGAAATTTACTTGAAACCCAAAATTAAAAAACTCTCTAGCCGCAATTATGTTGTTTTTTTCACAACAAAATTCGGTATGTGCCATTTATATAAAATAAAAAATCTAAAAATCAGGGAAATAGGTCCATTAGGAGTGGGGATATATCTGAAAACCGAAATTTATAAAGCGCTTAGTGTTTTTCTGTGAATTGTTTCTAAATAGGATATATTAACTCGGCATATAAACTTATTTATAACGTTGCATATGTTTTATTTTTGACAAAAAGCATCCTCGTGAAGATAGAAAATGTGAAATATTAATTTAATCATCTTTAAAAAAAATGTTTGCCCTCGCTTATTATATTATGCTTCCATTACAAATAAGTGGTGCTCTAAAATTACTGTCGTTTTATGTCAAAGATTTTGCAGTTGTATTTACTGTTATAATTTGAAATAAAAACAAAATAAAATATTAGTATTTTGTTGTCTTGGTAAGTTTTAATTAAACAATTTTAATACATTGTTTGCATCTGTGTGAGAATTATATTTATATATAAGAGCGCTCTGTAATGACCTTCACAAACAGTATATTAAATTCCTCACCACAAAGAGGAGATGTGGAAAACATCAGCTATGTACTTATTTTATATGTAACTTCTCTGTTCTAGAGCTCTGTAACACCCTTCATAAACTCCATTTTCTGAGGAATTCGCTTAGTTTACACAAACTCCTCTGTGACGGACTTTTTGTCATTTGATGTCACATGATTTGAGCATTTTATATAATTTTCGAACCTTTAACCTTTAGGTTAATCTAGATAGAAGTTACAAGGTGCAAGTTCCGGCGAGTATTCCTGACACTCAAGTCTCACTCAGTTTATTAAAACTTCCTTATAGTCCAAATAATTATGTCTTCAGTGATTCCACATAATACGATCATTAGATTTGCAGTGTCTGTGTTTGTTACACGACCATCTCAGTGATGTTCACGTTCATATTAGTTTTCGACGTCATGTATTCTTTCCAGAGTTTCACTTGCAGATTCTACTCAAAACCTGATTTCAGTGCAATTGTAACTTCAAATTCATGCTCGTTACTAGAAACTTACTTTAAAAGAATGACTGTCTTTTTGTCAACAAAGACATTCCCAGACACTAGCTAGCATTATGTCCCATCACCCAAGGTTTTAAATTGCGAAGTATATGTCCAAAACTGTTTAATTGTTTCTGAATTTGCTGAAGATTTCATTTTTAAAATATAATAATTTAGTCTTATTTGCTTGAAGGCGCCTTTATTTATGACTTGTCTCAAAAAGGTTTCAAAGTGTAGTGAATTCTCGGTAAACATTGCCGAAGTTAATTCCATCTTCCGTAATCACAACCGCACCCAAAAAATGTCCGCTAGCATCAGTGCCACGTGACCCAATAATGTTTGAGAAATTGTTGCGTGACATCCCAACTGTAACGCAATAAAGTAACCAGTTTCGTTTCCTGTGGCGCCAATGGCAGGGTTAATTGTTTCGTGATGGGCCTGTTTGTTTAATACAAGTAGTTTCACTTTCTCCACGCAAGTTCTTACTGACAACATTTTCCCAAAAGTGTCCAAGGTAGCTTAGGCATCGCTGAAATGAAACTCGAAAGTAGCATCTCGATATACTCCTCTGGAATAAACAATCATCAATTATGTATACGACGGCCTTCCTGGCCATTCATTAGGATATCATGAAATCTATAAAGATGCATCATGCAAATTTTGGAGCACTCTCGGGTGTTGTTTTATACTTCGTAGAATTTGAACGTTATCAGGTTAAAAAGCCTGTAGTAAAGTTTAGATAAAAGGGACGGGTAGCTACAAAGAGGTATAAAAATAAGACATAACTTTGATGCCCCTTTTTCCTGTAACTACAGTTACCTAGTTGTTTTTCTACATTACTTTATATATGCGAGTTATCTCAGGAAAATAACGTTCTCATGTCTCTACAATCCTTTTCAGCACGAGGGTTGTTCAAAATAATGATCATGATTTTACAGACATAAATATAATAATTTATCACACTAAAATTTAAATGTGGACATAGTAATAGTTTCATTGTTGTCAATTCCGGTTTCCACCTGTTACTGGTGTGTAACTGGACATGTTCGGTTCCAACTACAGCAAAATGGAGGTGACGTGTTGCTGTAATCGCTCCTTTCGTCTCAACAAATCTTCAGTTGATGCTTATGCAAAGTTACAGTTAAAATTTTAAGAGGGAAGGCAATCATTTCAAAGAAAGTGGATCCAGTTTGTGTTTTAACGGAAGAAAACAGCAGGCTGTATCTCACACTTGCAAAAGACATTTGTTGCTGAATATCTCACAAATATGAATGTGAAGTATCTATATCTGTATAGTCCAGACTGAGTCCCACGAGGGTTCTTTCCTTTCTCCAAATTGAAGAAACACCTTCATGAAGGAACGGTTATCATCAGAAGAAGTGCTGAAGGCTGCGGAGGCGATTCTGAAGCACTTGTCAAAAATGCTTTGCAGTATTTCTTTGAAGACTGACAGAAAAGCTGGAATAGGTGCATTGCATCAAATGGGGACTAATTTGAGAAATATCATCAAAATTATGAGAATGGGTAAAGATTTGCTGTCATAAAAAGTATGGTCATTTAGTATTGAACAGCTCAAGAGTCAGTAAAAAAATGTAGAAGCATATTTAATAACTTGAAAGGTAAGCTCAGAAATTATCAACTTTTTTAATATCTCCATGAACAGATGCGCATGTCTGATATAACTAGCAGTATATTGCGTATCGTGATTTGTTCATAAACATGTCACCTGTCCATGCTTCAATTTTGATGCAAACGTTTTACAACTCAGGTTTTGCATCTTCCCTACAGTCCATATATTGTTGCGGACTAGTTTTAGATTTTGCAATTAAATTCTATCCCAGATTAAAGATTTTGTAGAAGTATAATGCTTAGATAATTTGACTGGAAGGATATTTATTGACAGTTTTCTATGTCTTTGTTGAGTATTACCCTGAGGAAATAATTGCAATGTCTTTCTGCAGAATGAACTGAGGCAAGCATTTATTTCTCTTACAACGTTTCTCTCAGATCTGCCTGAGTTGTAACACAACATCCACGCTGGAAGATCTGCACATTACACATTCTAATTTATTTATTTACTTTTCTTAATACATTTCTTTGCGCAGTTGGCACGCATGTCCATAACTGCGTTTCGCGATTGCTCTATCAGCCGTACATCGTCGCGAGTTGGCCGTTTTGTTCCGCTTATAACGACGTGCTTGCTGTTCTGACAGAGAAAGCAAGGGTAATCTTTGAGATTTATGAGGTCACGATGAAGCTCTTTGACACGGATGTGCGTTCTCTACGTTAACCGGAGCTAAAGCGAACTGCTGAAAACGGCTGTATCTTCTATTCGGTGGTGGCAGTCGACCTTGAGTTTTTGATACGCAGAAATGTTTTAAAAAAAGGAGTTGAAGTTACGGAACAGAGGAAGAATCAGACCTGATTATCAAAGTCTGAAATTTGTATATTTTGTGGTTTCAAGGTAGTATGGGGGTTGCTATTTCATTTTCAGCATTTGCGATCGCTATAAGTTTCTGTTTGCAAGAGCTGTCTTGGTTTAGTGGTTTATTAGATGTATTTCAATAATGGTTAATACATGCATTAAACACTTATCTAGCGCCATATGGGTCTAGCCAGGTCCTATTGCCCTATTCATACACAAGAACTATCAGGGGAAAATACCACAGAAACGCACAGAATTAAATATATTCAAAAACACTAAGTCACATAATAAAATGTTTTTAAGTGTGATGGATGCTGTTTATGCTCATTTTGCAGACAACACTTCCGACTATCTGGGGAAAGGGGAATTAAAATGTTGATTCAAAGATGTGAGAGGTGTATTGCAATAAAGGGTAACTATATTGAAAATTGAAATATAGTTTTTGTCTTTATCACACCTTGAAAATTGGGGTTGGAAACTTTATGGACCTATCCTCGTATATGTATTAATTTATTTATGCATTTTTCTGGTTTAGTCCCCTATAATTAAATTCACATGCTTGTTAATTGCATTTTTTTACGTTATGGTTGGGGAAGGGGGGTTATTTCAAATTTCCTTCCTCGAAGGTTCTTCTTGAGCTTTGAGAAGGGGAAATAGTCACTGGGAGCTAGATCTGGGCTATAGGGTGGATGGTCGATCTCCTTGAAGCCACATTTTTTCACAGCTTCCTTTGCAACAAGAGCACATGCGTGTTGTCGTGAAGAAGGCACACACCACCACTGAACTTTCCTCGCCTTTTCTCTTTGATGGAAGCACATAGTCTGTGCAGTAGACCAGCACAGTACTCCCCATTTACTGCGGTGTTCCTCTTCTGGAAGTCAATGAAGAGCATTCCTTCACAGTCCCAAAAGATTGTGACCATGGTCTTCATGGTTGACTGAGTGACTTTGACCATTAGAGGCGGTGCCTCGCCAGGTTTACGCCACTCCATTGATTCTCTTTTGGACAAGGAACCATAGTAAAGAACCATAGTTTCATCTCCTGTAACAATGGTTTGCAGAACTTCTCTCTCTCTAAAAATGCCTGACAACAGATGACTCGTTGCTGCTTTTGGACTGAGGAAAGGTAGTCCATCTTGCACTAACCTTATTCATGTTTAAATGTTCATGAATAATTCGAAGGACTAGGTATAGCCTTCTTTATGCAACTTTATCTGAACAACTGAACACAGTGGGGCGAAAGTTATAGCTGCAGTTATTTATTTAACGGATAAGGTATGACATCAAATAAGGGTTTTGTAAAGATGAGACCGGAAATTTATGGACCTACCCTTGTATGAGGAATAGATCATAAGTCATGGCAACTATTTGCGAAGAAGGAGCAACACAAAAGCCCGAGATACACCATTGATAGTGTGTGAAAAGTACTTTCCAATGAAGTCATCAGGGCGGTATGTGAGCAAAGCTGCGCATTTCAGCATACTCCGAAGTTCAGTACGTGGTGGTCACGAAGTCTGTGAAAAATAGCGTTTCTCTGCTACAGGAGTGCACAGCATACCTTGACTTTTGTTTGACAAAACTTACGTGGTGATCCAGGGTGACGCCGTTCACTGGATTGTCGCTTAAGTTGTGGATCATACACCCTTGCCCTCGTTTCATTAATTGCAATGATGCGATTCAACATAACACCCCCTTCTTCCTGAAATCCCGCGTCATGTTTCGTAGCAAGTCCACTTCTATACCTCAATGGATGTGACACCCACTTTGCCCACATTTTACGCAAATTCAAGTCCTCCCGTAAAATGTTGTGCACTGTTTTAGCCGGAATTCCACATTGCTCTTCAAGTTCCATAAGTGTCCAGCGCCTATAATCGCTTAAGCACTGTTCCACCACCATTCTTGTTCGCGGACACAGGACGTCCACTGCGCGGCAGATCAGCAGTCACATTCTGCCCCGTTTGAAGACTTCTGTCCACCTCGCCACTGTTCGATATGGCAGTGCAAGCGCACCCAGTGCTCTCGTGGCATTCTTGTGCATTCCTGCCATGGAAAAAATTAATAAACAAGTTTTGTTTTATTTACGGACGCTCTTTAACATCTAAGGTCATCAGCGTTAAGTAAATAAGGGTGCCCGGAAGAAAACGAAGTGGAAATCTCTAAACAAAGCATAGTATGGTTGGTTCCGGAGGGCGCAACTTTGTATTGAGAGTGAGATAGACTACTTTGAAAATAGGCAGAGTGGGTGAGTTACAGCCTTCTATTTAGCGTTAAACAGCTACCCAGACTTTTGATCGGATTTTTATGTTTCTACTGCTGAGACTTTACAAGCGGTGGGTACTGATGATCAAGACTCGGATTTTTAGGTCTTTATAAACCCCGAATTAGTTTTTTTTTTTTTTTTTTTTTTTAACATTTAAGATAATTTTTAACACGTTTAGGGTAGTTAAGTTTCTTTTAGCTAAAGTGTAGTGAACACATTGAAACAAGAGTATGATAATATGAATTTATTTTACTTTAATATTACTTGTATTTTCCCTTGTTCTGAAACACAAAACTACAGGAACACTTAAGAATTCCAAGTTTTTATAATATCATGACAATATATTTTTTGAAAGTATTAACGTTTTTTTTTTTTTTTTTTTAATTTTTTAAGGTGTAAAGCACTAAACTGAACTGGAACATTTTCAGTTATTTTGGTTGCTGTTGCACTGCTCTGAAATACATTGCTAGGTTTTCCACCGTGAAACTTTTTCTGTTGTCTTACAGTAAGAAAATGTTTTCTCCACACAGCATGAAGTCATCGGTGCAAATTTCACAGAAGCTACTGGTGTAGGTCCCCATGGGAAATCGTCTGATTTTTGTTCCCCTTGAAGAACAGCAGATACATCTTCATCGTTGCAAACCTTGGGGTCCACTGAGCTTCAAAGAACAGGCTGCACCCACTGGCCCTGGCAGAGTAAATAATTTCTATTGCATCTTTTAGTCGTAAAGACGCGGATTCCAAGCGTTAATAGCTGCAGGAAGATCGCTGAAATTGACCTTAATAAAGACAAGTGAAGTGAATGTTGTTCTTGTTGTGAACAGCTACGCAAGCTGCTTCGTTGACGTCAAACGTGTTTATGACCCAATTCCTAATGAAAATTAAACGTAACGTAAACTTGAACGTAAAAGCTAGATGCTATGTATTGTAATGGAATCATTCACAATGAATCACGTAAACATAAAAATAAACATACAATTACACATAAACTTAGAACCTTGCGAGGTCCAAGGTTTTGCGTTTACGTCTAAGTTAAACTTAAGAAATCAGCCAATCAGAACGCAGGTAGAGCTGTATGGCAGAGACAGCTAAAGTTCAGGCAGAATGCCCTCAATGGACAAAAGATTAATTACATTATAAGAAAGCTATCCCTATCCATGTTACTCCATGCAAATTAGCTAGTGCACTTTGCATATGCATAAACGCTACCTCAGAAACAACCATTTTCAATCAGCTGATAATTATCTTCATTTTTGTTTATTGGCTAATGCTTACGTTTGTGTCTTTCATTGTGAAAGCCTACACACTGCTAAGTTTATTGTTACGTACTTATTTAATTATGTTTAAATTTCGTTGTGAAGGGGCCTAAAACTCTCTGAATGTCGTCAAAATAGTTGGTCACAGAATTGTTTGAAGTAGCATTTCCTTGAGAATGTATATGTGACTGGGAGCTTTCAGAAATGCTTTCTTCGCGAATGAAATAATGTTGTTCACTCCTGGGAAACTGTTCCTACCCTCTCAGCCACTCGATGTAAGCCGTGAGCAAGGCATGTTAGGGCAGAAAATGTTCTATGTCCCTCCCGCCTTGGTCATGCAAGCTGCACTGTCGTCACATTTCTCATGACCATAGGGTGCGTAGAGCATCTCTGATGGTTTGGGCTATTCCTCCCATGCTGCTGACATGCCCTGCACACTCTTCATGCTGCAGAAAAATTGAGTTTTGGTTACAGCTCACCTGGCAAAGTACAATTTTAAAATTGGGATCGTTGCCGATACTGTCTAATCAACCAACTCTTAGAAAGCTTTCGTTTTGGCATCTTGCTGAAGCTGTTAATAAACTGCTAACACCTTCAGTTTGGAGTTACATCCGACAATTTTGTTTAGCACAATGTGACTGACAATAAAGAAAGAGAGGACGTGTTTTAATAAATTAATTTTGACACAACATGACAATAATAGAATTACAAAATAAAGTGCAATGATTTGTCTGAGAAGTTCATCAAGATGGATAATGTTTTAAAAGTAATTTTATTTTAAATATTATTATATTTAATTTTAATAATTTAAAGTTAATTACATATAAAATTCATTTAAATTTAATTTTAATTTTTAAACGGAAGTTTTAACCATTTTTAGATTTCAACGTCCTATGCAGCCGTCTTTAGGTTTCATAAGATTCAGCTTGCGATTCCCATGATAAAGAAACGGATAACTATGTTAAAATTGCACAGTTACCCACTAAGAAGGCAAATGTTTAAAACCTAGGAATCCGGGCCTTATTGATGGTGCATGAGATGAGATGATAAATGGGGAATTTTTGGGGGGGTGAAGGGAAGGAAACTTTTCAGCCCTAAGTTTAGGGTACCTCCTCGAAATTTTCCATTTATGAAGACTGAGGAAAACCTGGAAAAAGACTCAGCAAGGAAGGACTGGCGGGAATTGAAAGCAGAACTGCCGCTTACGAGTCCGATGATCTTTTGATCGTTAGTGTTACTATGCGAACGCTACCAAAATAAACCAGTTTCACGATTTGAGAACTGGTTTACCGGATAGCGTGCGTTTAGTAACTTCTGGTAGTGCAGCCAACCGTAACATTTCCGGACACATTATTATCGTGTGTGTTTAAAAGAGAAATCTCCAGTTGCGTATATTTACAGAAGAGGTCATTACCAACCTTGTAACCTAATATGGAAATACCCGGGGCTCTTAACGAGCAGTTCCTCGTCAGATTGATGCGCAGGTCTTTTTGAACCAATTAATAACAGTAGCTGCAGGTGTTTGGCCTTCCTCCTTCCTCCTTTTACTCACATCAACTTTGTTAATTTTATTAATGATAATTATGAAGAATTAATAATGTTTACGCTGTTAGGAGTCCCGCATACTGCAAGTGAATTTAACCAGCAAAATACTAACCTGTGACCTCTGTAGTTGCAGCTGTAAGGGGCAGTTAACTCAAGATATTTTAGCAAATTTGCAATACTCGACAGCTCGCGCATCATTCTGAGTTGCTATTGAACCGGAACAGCCTTTACGCCCGTTTTTACTGCTGAGGCACCATAGGCGGTTTGCCCACTGTACATTTCTCATTTCAGGCTGTTTGCTATCTCGGAGCATGAAGCCATGGCAACTGTCATAAAACAGACCACAAGCGCAGTCGATTCGTTCTGACAGGATTGAACTGTACCAGAGGACACATATGTAAGAACAGTATCAAAGCAGCAATAAATTTGTATGTGAGCATTCAGAAATAGTTTACATTTGAGTTAAAAACGAAAAACCGTGAAATTAATTGTTACGTATAGAGCCGAAAACACGACACTAATCTTATTGTAGCGCATTTTATCTGACGCCAATGTGCTATTTTACCATTTTCGTTGGAAGGAAATACTTATTCATCAGTCCATCACCGAATGCTTTCCATCTTTTAGGAATCGCATTGCAACCGACACGGAAAGACTGATGTTCGATGAGCAGTTCTATTTTGGGCTAGTTTTCTTCTTCTGTTCTGAAAGTTTTCTCACCTGTTGATTTATGTCTCTCAACAGACGCAGAGAGACGGAAAGGGATTACTACTACTACCACTATTATCCCTTCTATTACATATGACATGGAATACATTTTAACACGAGTGTATATTGATAGTTAAAGTGTACTACAGTTTACTGTAAAAGAATTTTCAAACACACTTTTATTTTTCAGGTGGTTTGCGGAATCATGAGTGATTTTCCTCAGGCGTAACCTTTGAATCTTCTTGCTGATTCTACTAAAAGTAAGTTCTGTTTAATACATTAAAACTACTTTTTACTTTGATTCGAATCACATCAGTTCTAATTGACTTCTTAAGAAACACAAAATATATTATAAAATATATATTTTTATACTTTGCAAACAGCTGTACAACGAAAATTTTTAAAGAACCCCACAATTAAAATATTGGTGTTTATGGACACAATGCTTATAATGACCGGAGTTTGGAATTTTGGTTTGACATACTAAATTTTAAAAAAAATATTTATCGTTTATACTTTATGAATCAATATTTACGAAGAAATTTGCGGAAATGCTTGTAGGTTAAATGGGGTAAATCATTAAACTTCCTAATAACTACACCACCGTTTTTCAAACATAGCTTCTGATGTTAAGCATTAACTTTTGTTAGGTTAATGTATGTGATACTAGACTCGTTGTTGTCACTTTCGGTTTCCGCTGTGAGAGGTGTACATGTTCAATGTCGCCTACGCCCTACGGCAAAAGGACGTGACACGCGACAAACAACATGCTGCTCTGAAATTTTGCCTTCATTTCCACAAATCTTCAGCTGAGACGCATGCAACGTTACAGAAGGTGAGGGTTGCCCTTATAGCACAGCTCGCAGATGGTTTAAAATGTTTAGAGGGGGGAGATAATTAGATTGTGTACTTGGAGCTCTAATGGAAGAAAACATTAACATCACTGCTGTCATTGTGAGAGAAAATTGTGGAATAACATAAGAATACTTTCTGAAATTATGAATATTTCACACACACGTGAAAAGCTGCACATGAGATATGTTTGTGCAGGTCGGTTCCAATACTGCTGCTTGCAGTTGAAGATGCAGAGATTTGAACATTTTGAGTTATATTCACATCGTTGGTATTTTGTTCTTACCAAGGATCTATTCAGTACTTAATACACGGTGCATGACACCATATTTGTTTAAAACGTATAACTTAATTGAGCAGTAGCAGAAAGACAAAAATGTTTCAGGAGGAATAAGGGATTTGAAAGAGATTTGTTTATTCTGTTCATTAAATTAAATGAATTTATTTTTAGAAAAAATCAACTTACCCCAATTGACTGAAGATAAAAAAAAAATCATTTGCTCCATTTGACTGAAGTCAAAATCAACTTGCCCAATTTGATTGAAGAAAAAAAATATTTATGTGCCGGTTTCCTCTCCTTCTTTTGTGTATTTTGTCGTACTATGTCACATTTTGTAATAAATGGGTGGCATTTTTGCACACTTTGTACATTTTATATATTTTCATTTTGCAGTCTAGAAAATCAGGAATTTAGGAATGAAAATGCTCTCCAGGTGTTCCTATGCTAAAATCACAAACATATGAATTTTCGTATATATACATATAAACACAAATTTTATATATATATATATATATATATATATATATATATAAACACTCAGAATGCAATATAAAAAGTTCACACTAAAAACCGTAAAACTGAACACTAAAACCGCACGATATTTCGAGCTTGGCTTTTGATTAGTTTATTCTCAGCACGTGACCAAGAGCTAAGCTCGAAATATCGTGTGGTTTTAGTGTTCAGTTTTACGGTTTTTAGTGTAAATTTTTATATTGCATTCTGAGTGGTTTTTATGAATTTTATGCTTTTAAGAAGGTTTTATTATTCCGTGAATAGTATATATATGATAGTTAATAATTTTACTTTATCAACACTTAGCTCATCAGAAAAAAAAATTATCATCAAAATCCAAATACTCTCCCACAAGAATATATGTACCGATATATATATATAAAAATATATATATAAAAACAAAAGCACTCATATTCTACTAAATGACAGGATTTCAGCTCTATGGGCCCAACTAGAGTTATAATACTGTGTTTCCATAATAGATATTTTACACTGAATGGGAATTTTCCAAAGTTGTTTTGTTTTTATAAAAAATTTGTTTTAAAATGTCGTAGGTACCGTGCAAGTACAAAAACTTGTAAGTTATTCAATTTTGGATTAAGGTTCTGCGATCTTAATAACAATTACATTGATGATATAGTCCAGTTGCATCACCGTTACTTAGGTGATTCCATATATCTAAGCATGTCTTCTTTCATTAAAATTAAATTAAAATGTTTAATTTAAACAGCGAGTGCAATTGAATGATAGTGCATGGTAGAAAGTTTGTTTTCTTCAAACTGAACAAAATATCCATGTAAAGTTAGCCGAATAATGTGTACCCCATTTTACTGTTCCAAATAAACACAAAAGGAAACAATAATTAGTATCGTTGAACTATTTGTATCACGCCTAACTGTATTTATGTGACTTTTTACATGCAAATGACTGTTTTTGTATTTATAGAGAATATAATTAAATATGTTTACATATAATTTTGTTTACACACCATCACGAAGAATTTTAGAAATTTAATAACAGTATACTTATAAACTCATTAGTGCTTGGGTTTCCTTAGGCATTTGGAGTGTCTGCAGAAATGTTGATTACTTGACTTTTTATGTGACGCAGAGCAAGCCAGTTGACTCTTGGATCGTTAAAGAATGTGCTGAACCAGTTTTCAGTTGCAGGCATTGCCAAACCCTTGCTGCAGGCGGAATTGTCTGCTTTGTGACCGGAATGTGGACCTTCTGGTTGTCATTACTTCAGTTTGTTCAAGCCACTTAAATGTCGGCCACCTGTATTTTTAATTACAGTCGCGAAAATGCTGTCTGTCAGTTTTTGTGTCGACTGAATATTTCACCTGTCCTCAGAGTGACTTAATTGACTTGTGATGTCATGATTTTTAGATGAGAGTAGGTAGTCATGCGTTTTTCCTAATTGGCAATAATTGGCACGCAACTAAGTCATGTTGAAGCTATGTTCTTAATTTTTAACTTTTTTAAAACATAGAAGTGTTTGCGGGAAAGTCTTTGGAAAATATACATTTTATTGCTCTGCAGAGTCTCCATTGTGAGGCATACACTTGTTCCAGCAGTTTTCTGTCCTTTAGTCCAATCGGAAGAATAATTATGACAAACTCTGTAACATTTAAATTGACAGCTTCATTCGATGAAAAAGTTTCCCACTGAGCAAAAATTTAAATATTCAATTTGGACAATCATATCAAATTGCACTTACGAATATGAGTGCTTGAAGAATTTTTCTTTCATTTGGTAAAGGTTCACATTTCTATCTTGTTTCCTTGCTTTTGTATTGCTGTTGGAAAACACACCATGACGTTACGGACATACTGCATTTAGCAGGCTCGAAACGCTAGCCGTCTAGCGCATCTTTCTGAGTTAGAATGTAAGCGGAGCGGCCAATTAACGACACACACTTTTACCCGCCCTAGATGTTGCCCACTGTGCGAGCTGTACTTACTATCTCGGAATGTAAAGCAAGAGTCTACCGTTGTCACGGCAACCGCTATGAAACAGGTCGCAATTGCAGTCAAATTTATTCTAAAGAGATTGGGTGTACTACAGGATACAGGTGAAAGAATCATGTCAAAGCAGCGCTTTGTTACCTACAAATTCGTATATCAGCACTCAGAAATAGTTTAAACAATGACATTAATAATTTTTATATACAGGATAAAACATTGATGCAGTACCTGTAGCACGTAATAAATAGGGTAGCGCGCTGCAACTCAAATATCTGTCTTATTCCCGGACGCTCTTTAATATCTCGGATCACCAGCGCTCCGTTCAGTTCAGGTCGAAAGTTAATTCTCAGAGGCTTCTTATTCTTCTCCTTCTCATTTGGCGCTACAGCCCGGCGACCTCTGCTTCCTCTACTTGCATCTTAGGACTTCATTGATAGAAGACATGCAAACACGCGGCTTTCGTGATTTAGGAACGCCACGTCTCCATCAGGCAGCTCCCCAATTGTCTTCATCCCGTTTCAGACCTCCCTAATAGAAAAATTCCTAAGTAGCTACCGAGAATCGAACCCAGACCTCCCGGCCAGCAGTCAGTAATACTAAGCACTAGACCAAGAGGATGGTCTTGAGGTTCTTTCACATACCAGAAAGCTGCGACGGACCGATGGCTTTACTTCCTTTCCGTAGGAAGTCATTCTTACGATCCTGGCCGGCATGGAACCCGCGATGTTGGATATACGAGACAAGTAGCCTACCAGGACCGACAACTTAACCTGCAGTGGTCGAACTCATCAGGACACAGTGATCGCGTGCCTGACGTCGGTCAGTGGTAAATTCCTTGCAACTGAAATTCAGATAACACAGCTATTGTGAGGTTTTAGTTTAAAATGTACCGTAAGCAGTTGTGCAAAGCATTTGTAATTTATAACTGCGCTTTTGTCATGCACTGAATCTGTTGAGAGTATATTAGCATGTTTCTTATTGTAAAAAGGGTTTATTGTTTGAAAAATTTTAAAGTAAACGATCGTATTGGAATGATAGAGACAGAGCAGGAGTTTTCGATACTTCTGCCGTGCTCAAGAGCTGGCCGTTTGTGCGTACGCACCTACAGGAGAAATGAATGAGGTGGGACAGACTGCAAATCATTGGCGTAGACGGAGTGTCTGACAATGTTTCAAGACGTCGGTGCAGGTCCCTTAGTAGCACCGCTTCCATACCACGCCGGGGAAAGCGCAAGCCACTGCATCACTGCTCAGTCCCTCCCTCCTGTAGTTGGTAATTTTAACCGTGAACATAACAAAGGGAATGAAATGCGGTGAAAAGGGAGAGCGGAAAATTCAATTTCGCCTAAGTAACCAGCGAAATCCAAGGTGAGGGAGGTCAGACAAGTGATTTGAATCCGGGACCTCCCAAATATCAGTCCGTCTGAGTAACTCCGCTCGACCATATTACATTACTGTACATAAATGAGTGTTATTTATTAACAGGTAGTTACTAGCAAAATAAATTAGTTCAGGTTAACTCATTGCCTAGTCAAGTTACGGAGTTTATCCATACTGTAAGAAATATCTTCATTATTGTGATGACTTTTTACTGCGTATCGGGGGAGCGGTCATTAAGTTTGTGTTATGCGTTAACAATGAGGGATTTGCGTTGTAGAGCGATCACTGTAGTGTTTGCCACTTCACGGCGCTAGTCTTGAGAAGATGAAAGCTCGTGTGGTTATTCGTTTCCTGATTTTTGAAAGGAAAAAATGCCAAGGAAATTTATGCTGAACTGGTTGCCGTGTATGGAGACACTGCCGCCCCAAAGTTAAGTGACGTAGGTGTTTCCAATGTGGGCAAACGAGACTGAAAGATGGACCAAGAAGTAGCCGTCCATCTCTCAGCTAGGAACCGGGAACTGCGGCGAAAGTGGAGGACCTAGCGCTTCAAGACCGTCGCTTAGATGTCAGGTAATGTTGGAGAAGTTGCGGTTCAGTGATAAACATCATTTACAACGTTTCGTATATGACAAAAATCGCCGCCCGGTGGATACAGCTTCTTATACCTAAGCAAAAACAGAGCCGAAAGGAAGCGGCTGTCGAAATGTTGCCGCTTTCCCAAGCTCGTCCTGGCGACATTTTTGAGCATCTGATTGCCATGGATGAATGGTGGGTGTATCATTCGAGATGAAGCAACAGGCAGATTCACGACCCCCCCCCCCAAAGCAAAAGCAAGACATTATTGGGAAAGGTCATGATTTTATGACTCCCAAGATGTGCTTTTGACAGGCCAGACGATAACTGAAAAGTATAACCAGAACTTCCCTGCAAAATTGCTGGAGGCCATCATTAAAAAACGCCGCGGGAAGCTGTTCAAAGGGATTCGTTTGCTGTATGACAACACCCAGGGGCCTTTCCAGGACAACAACGAGGTGATAGAAGTGGAGCAGTTCTAAAGTGAGAAGTTCCACCATCAGCTGATCAGAGGAATGTGTCAGTTTGTATGTAGAGAAGACCGAGCACTTCTTCGTTTATGATGGTAATGTGAACTTTATGAGAGTACAACTCAAACATCCGCCCCACTTCGTGCGTTGTACCGTGTTATTAACGGAATGTTCGTGTTCTAATCAAAACGTTTATTTCTCAACCTTTCACGCTCTGCCGTGCTCAGGTCCGCCCACCAGCTCCATATTTTGCTAATTAATTGACGTTTCGTCATCTTTAGTTTCTAAACAACGCTGGTTTTCTATTTTTACACTTTTTAATGATTGGTGCGTTTCCAGGTATGCTTTTCTTTATGGTAGAGAATGAACCATTTGTATAGATGCGTTATTTTCTTCATGGCCTTGTGTTTCCCGATGTCTAAACTCAAGTTAAACTGTTTGTCGGGTTGGTTTCTAATGAAAACATTATCGTATGCAAGGAATTCGATCGCGTGGTACTTCTAGCACCACAGTCACGCAGTATGCGAAACATTTTGTGTGATTTCCGATTCAAATGCCCAGAAGCAGTTTCCTAGACAAGGTTAACTCATCACCATGTTTAGTACAAGGGCAACTCTGAAAGTTACAACAAGGAGTTGGGACAAGCCAATGCAGGTTTTCCCAGCTTTAGGTTGAAGCTTAGACAGCTTAGACAGTGTACAAGTCTGAAGAGCGCTCCAACAATTTGTGGTGTCGGCAGTTCTTTTTTGTTTTATTTATGGACGCTCTTTAACATCTCAGGTCATCAGCGTCCCATTCAATTCAGGGCGTTAAACGACCGACAAATTGCTCAGAGACCTCTTCTTTCAGTCAGCAGTTTCGTGTGTGTATATGGGCGCCAGACGCTAGGATGGGAGCGTTTCCACGTTATGATTTTCTGCAACTTTAAAGACGGTTAAGGGATATTTGCCTTTCGCAGTCCACTATTTATCACGGTTTAGAGATTTTAGAATAGGAAGGGCCGATGAAAGTGTGATGAAAGCATAGCAGGTGTTGCACATATTTCCAGATTCAAGAAGTTCTGAATATTGGATCGGCAGCAATGAAAACAATCCTCGAAGAAAAACTTCACGTCAGGAAGTTCTGCAGTCGTTAGATCCCCCACCATCTCACAGATGAACAAAAAAGCAGCTGTGCATTGGTGCAGTAAACGATGGGAAATTATATGTTTAACATCATAACAGATGACGAAAGCTGGATATACCAGTATGATCCAAAAAATAGCGACAGTCATCGATCCCAGGAGAGGACCCCCCAACAAAAGTGTTGGTAAGTAGATGATGTAGTCTTTTTTCTCAGCTAGTGGAAATACTGTGACAGTGTCACTTGAGCTCATAAAATACCAGCCTCGAGTCTTCAATGGACTGAGAACGAAGCATCCTAAGATTGATGTGCGTGGAATTCTGTTACACCACGACAACGTCTCTGTCCACACTGCACTAGAAACAACCCAATTTCTGCAGGAATCAGATATTTGTCCCATCCTCCCTACAGTACAGATTTGGCTCCATCTGGTCTTTTCTATTTCCAAATAAATAAAAATTCGTCGCCAACGATGTGAATCACCTGAAACTGCAGTGGCTGCATCTGAAAAATGTATATGCGCCCTATCCAAAGTAGCATGGCGTCAGCATTTACAACATGATTTGAACGGATGATACTTTGTATAAAATTCAATGGAGAATACTTTTAACAGGTCTCTTAATTTTTGTAATGTTATTCTCCAAACTTTTAGAGTGTTTCTTGTATTATGTTATTCTGAATACTCAAAGATAGTTCTTTGCACAGAGTTTGCTCCACTTGCAAACACAGATGACATGGTGCAGTCATGCCAAATTTAAAATTTGCTTTTTCGCTAACTTTCCCATGAACTCTCTTCTTCTTTTTTAAGTGTTTACGCCCTTTTCACTGCTAAAGCATCACAAGGGGGGGGGGGGGGCGCTGATGAATTGATGATACGTGAAATGATAAATTGGAAAAGGATTTTATTATTTAAGGAAGGAAGCGTTCCAGGCCTAAGTTTAGGGCGCCTTTCCGGCATTTGCCATTTATGAGGACTGAAGGAAATCTGTAAAAATACTCAATCAGGATGAACGGTCCTGGCGAGAATCGAACCTCGGGCCTCCCGCTTACAAGTCTTTGTCTTAACGATCTCAGCTATCGGTAACGGTGTTACTCTCTTGGTCGGCATATTCGATAGTCGATAGAAGTCCCAAGTCGTATGATTGGCAAGTCTACTTTGATTGGTTGTAAGTATGCCGATAGTATGTTGCCTATACGCCTTTTCACTAAAACGGCCATACGGCGTAAGGCATCCACCATTAGCTTCATTCGAGAGGTACACAGTACTCCGCGACTGTTAATTGTAATTCCGAGATCCATACTGCAACAGGTTGTTGCTTCAAAGCGACAGGTGATTACGTAACGAGACCTACAAAGTGCCTCGGTCCAGTAGAACTAAATCTTGCCCCACACGGGAAGTTTCCCTTTGAATTTCACTGACATGTCCGAGAGTCCTTAGCTGAATTTGTAAATTTGCTTTGCCTTAGGACAGAAGAGGAGTGCTCGGAAATTGTTCGTGCATTCCACTTTCTTCTAGCAACCTTGAACTCCTCTTATAGGTCTATGCCTTCATTGTTTCAGCTTAGCTCCCAGATTCCTGGTTTACTCTCGATACGAAACTCGTGTGTTGGGGGCTGTTGTGCTGTACGTAGCGATCTGAAAACGACTAGAGATGGTCATTCAGTTAGCAAGCTAATTGTTGTTAGGTTTTCTGTTTGTTTATTTGGTTAACATTTATGTGAAATATCATGTCATACTCTCAAATAGTTATTTAGTACAGCTTTCTGCAGTAGAAATGTTGTGGGCGCTCCATAAAATGAATAAAACATAATGTCGGGAAGTTCTTAGGATGTCCAAAAAGTGCAACAACAGCTGAATTCGTTGAACAAATACATGAAATGATATCAGATGACCTGACAGTTAAAATGATTGTAATTATTAAGACACACGTGGATGACTTTATTTCTCATGAAACATACAACAGCTGTTTAAAAAAAAAAAGATCATAATGTTTGTGACAACACACATCATTTGTCAAAAAGTAAATAAACAAATTAAAAAGTGATCTCTTGCATGCAAGTCCTACTCGTTAAAGCGCGCGGTTCAAAAGGTATGCAGGAAAGCTGTGTTGCCAATGCAGCAGTTGTGGCATGCATTAAAGACGCTGACTAGTGCACATGTTCTGATAGCTCTGTGGCAGAGTGTGCAGTGATGCCGTGGTTAGGAGCATAGGTTCACCTCCCAGCGACCGCCACGGGTGGCCGAGGTCGTTAAGGCGCGGACTCGTGAGCGGGAGGTCTGGGGTTCGAATCCCGCCAGGACCGTCCTTCCTGACTGAGGTTTTTTCCAGGTTTCCCTCAGTCTTCATAACTGGCAAATGCCGGGGAGGTACCCTAAACTTAAGCCTGGAACGTTTCCTTCCTTAAAAAAAAAATCCTTTCCCAATATATCATTTCATTTCATGTATCCCCAGCGTTCACCGCCTGTGGTGCCTCAGTAGTAAAAACGGGCGTTAAACACCATTAAAAAAAAAAAAAAAAAAAAAAAACTCCCAGCATGAAGTACTTTTTTTTAAATAAAAAAATTAATTAACAAATTAATTTCGTAATATTGTTTCCAATACACAACAAGCTTTAACACACACACACACACACACACACGCGCGCGCGCGCGCGCGTGGTCACTTGTCTTCTTGTCGTAGAAAAACTCAACGAGTTCGAAATATAGCGATCTCAAGTGTGACTTTATCTTAAGTGTTTTATCCTTTTCTACTTTTATAATTACTGTTAACTTGTTACATTGTTAATAGTGTTACTTTATTTTTATTTTTCTTATATATAATGAATATCTCCTTCAGTATTTATTCCATCTAAATGTAATATGCTGCCATGCACGAAGGACAAAAGATGCTTTACGTGCAAAATTCAAGAAGTCTGGGATGTCCACACTATTGCAGAAATCTGATATCGTCTATGCCCTGAAGATTGAGGGTAGTTATACATGTTGAGGGTTCATATACCCGATATTAATTTGTGTTTATTTTATGTGTTTTCACTTTAGAAGATGAATGTTTCTGTTCATGTGTTTATTTAGTTATACATTAGTTTGTGATTACGTTTTTGTGCATGCTTAGGTAATGCCATAAAACTTAAATGCTATGTTAAAATACAATAACATTTTAAAGCAACATAATGTTCTGCATACACAGTTATAACATGAATAATAAAAAATAAAACAAAAATGTTGTGTAGATTATGAACTCTGGAGCTTACGCAGAAGAACAATAGCTTCTAAACCGTTCGGTCTCCGCAATATACATATTGTAACATACCTTTACTCATCCTTATTATTTCGATGTTTTTTCTTAAAGTGGTCCCCGTTGAATTCAATACGCCAGTCCCATTATTCTGCCATTCTTCAAAAACATGCCTCCCACGAAGGTATTTCTTCAATTTGGGGAAAAAGGAAAAGTCACATGGGAATACATGTGGAATTTAGGAGGGATGGGGGACACACTTCTCATTTATTTTACTGTGATATTCAGCAACAACGTTTGCGATAGTATGATGATGTAGCATCCAGCTGGTTGCATGGACATCTAACCTTGCAGAGATTTCAGGACACCCATTTACAGCTGTATGTGCACACACGACATCGAAGTTTCAAACTATGAACATATATATGTAACTCTGTCCCTGTTGTAATGTCTAGACTAGATAGTTTAAGTCACCGAATTGGTGGTGGTTGCAGACGAGGTTGTGAATTGATAGACCGCACATACTTTCCAAAACAGGAAAGAAAATGTTAAAAACGTTAAAAAATGTAACATCGAATTAAAATTAATACTGGCATTCAAACTCTAGTACCAAATCGGATGATCCTTTCTTTGTTTGTTATTTGAGATCTTGTTAGACTATTTATGTGTGGAAAAATATGCTAGGGGGAAAAATACAAAAATAAAATAAATAAAAATACAAATTAACAACTCAAGGTGGCATTTATACATTGAAATTTGTTCCTAAATAATATTTAACTTTGTTTAGTAATTCTACAAAACATCACTCGCTTCCCTTTTGTACTGAAGGGTGGAGTTATGGAGGATTTTGAAGAGAATGGAAATTCCTACGTTCTTTTAGAGGTAGCCATGACAGTTGATTGATAGCAGTGTCATATGATCAAATTTACGAGTGTTGAAGCCTGGCATTATGAACGCGTTGTAATCTGTCGATCTGTTCAGTATTCAGATTAGAGTACAAGACATCACAATAATCAAAGTGAGGCATAAAAAAGCACTTGAATGAAATTATTTTTGAGATTGAGAGCTATATTGTGCTAGATGGTTTAATGTGCGAATCAAAGAAATATTTTATTACTTGTATGAGTTGCCTGCTGTGACATTTTAAATCAGAATCTATATAAACACCTAAGTTTGTTTGTTTGTTTTTTGTCGTGATGGAATAACTTTGTTGTTTATGATGCATGGGCGGCAAATCGTTTGAGTTTATTTTACGTAATGCACGCTTATGTCCCACGACTATAACCTGTGATTGAAGTGGATCCAGTTTTAGTTCAAATTGTCTAAAACGAGGCGGAGGTTAGATTTTCATCACTAAAGTCACCTCGCCATGGACAGAACGAGAGGCAGTGTGAAAGTAGAGTTAATAATTAGTAATTTGGGAAGATTAGAATTTTTAAGATTGTGTGGGAAATGAAGAAAAGGTGAGTTATTAAAGTGACGTCTTGTATGGTTTAGTTATCGCTTAGGCTATGTTGAGGATTTTGAAATCGGTACCGTAATTTGAAATTCAAAGAATGTTATCAATACCTGAACCCAATTATTCATTCCGTTTACTGTATCAATTTTCCTGCTTACTGATATTTTAATGAATTAGATAATAACTTGCAATCTTAATACAGAAGATAAATTTAAAACGAAAGTTCTTGCTTCAGACAGCAGTGAAAATGAGTACCAAGGTGTTGATAAGATTTTACCTTTCTTTATGTAATTTAAAAAAAATCACTTTAAAGTGTAGCATTTCTTGTGTATCTGATCTAAATTTGATGATTATGGCCTGATTTCTGATTTTTTTTCTTTGAACATGACACAGAACAATGGAGGTCTCATAGGAAAAGTGTGTCGAGCGGTAATGGAATATCTTTTCCTAAAAGAGAAGTCGGTCACATAAATCTACGACGATAATGCCCCCCCCCATACTCCGGAGACAAATTATTGTATATACCTGAATGACTATAATCTCAGATCTAGTAAAAATCCAATCAAAGCCAGTACAGTAAGTGCGTGTCTGGAAGCTAATGTCTTAACCCTGCGTTGAAGTTTCCTAGCAATTTTTATATAATTAGCTATAATTTGTTTAAGGCTAGCCAGTGTATTCAGCTTTCTGCGGTGCGTGTAATAGAGCCTTTCCCATGTTATTAATGGACGAGATGAAACAAAGAACTCTATTGTTACGGTTAAGGGGGCTCCATCAATCCCATACTTTCGCCAGTTGTTGCTTAATTAGAATGCGGCAGTTAACTAATTTTGTGTGCTTATACATCATGCGTAATTTCGTGGTGAACAATGCCTGTTTGTATGCAGATCATTTAACTTTATGACAAAATCTGAGAGCAACTGTGTGCCAGTCAGTTAGGCACGGGTTTCACGGCATTAAAAATGTAAACTAGTCCAGCAAATTGCCACTAATCGACGGTGTATCAGGGCCGGTCACCCTGAAAGTCTTGAGAATGAAAGCAATAAAAGTTTAAAAAATGAGATTTGATCATTGCACTTTTCAATAGTATTCTCTATTATATTCTCTACAATGTCTCATCCGTTTTCAAAACATTTTGTAAATGCTGAACGCTATACTTCTTTCAGTAAGATGCAAATACATTCTTTGTATGCAACCACTGCGGCTTCAGGTGAGTCAAATCGTTGACCACGAATTGTATCTTTTATTTTGGAAATAGTAAAAAGTAGTAGAGATCTTGGGTGTATGTACGAGTAGGATTAGGAAAACATTTGACTCCTAAACTTACGCAGAAATTTTGTTACTTCCAGTTTACGCCTATGACAGAAACATGTTCACTTACAATGCAGAAAATTGGTGGTGACAAGTGATGAGCAATATGCTGTTTTCGTCTCAACAAATCTTCAGCTGAAGCCTATGTATTGTTACAGGAGAGTTTGTTCTTCCCTAACATAAATCGTAGATAGTTTAAAATGTTTGAAGAGGGTAGGCAATTAATTTCAAAAGAAGATGGACTTGGCGCTCCACTTTGTGCTCTAACGGAAGAAAACATTAGCATCGCTCTGCTTCGCTGCTGTCATTGTGAGATAGGGTAATCGAATAACATTAATAATACTTTCAGAGATTCTGGAAATTTAACTTGGTGCCACCCACACATTGATAACAGAAAAGTTGCACATGAGACATGTTTATACTGTAGATTCCAAGACTGCTGACATTTTGCTTGCAGCCAAAGATGATGTTACAGGGTGGTGCGGAATTTCTTTCTAAGGTAATCACTCATGATGAAAATTGGGTACATATTTCAATCCAGAGAGCAAACAGCGAAACTCTGTGTGTCACCAATCAAAAAACGAAAAATCGATAATCAAGAATGATCTGCCAGCATGTGATATCTACATACACAACTCTAACTGGGTAATACTATAGAGATCCTGAAAAGGTCACAAATCTGTGCAACTAGATGGATACTGCGCCACGATAATGCAAGGCTGCACATCGCGTTGATGAATATCTCACAATAATCAAGTGAAGTGTGTCCCTCACTCCCCCAGATTTAGTCCCGTGCGAGTTCTTTTCTTTCTTCAAATTTAAGAAACACCTTGTAGAAGATTTTCCATTATCAGAGGCAGTGGTGAAGGTTGCGTTGGTGATTCTGAAGAATCTGTTCAACAGCACATCTATGAAGACTGGCAGAAAAGCTGGGACAGGTGCATTGCATCCAACGAGGATTATTTTGAGTATATAGTCGCCACGATTTTCTCAGGGCCTTTGAGATTAACTGTTTGTTTGCTTACGATAGACGGATCTCTGTCTGACCGTACCAATATTAATCTACTTTCGTCCAATAACAGATATAGCTTCGGAGTTTATCAGTGTTTTTGTTCCGATACTCGAGTAACGGTCATATCAAAAGTTTGCCACCTCTTTAGATACCGCCTGGGTATAGGAAAGTCTTGAGATAAGGAAAAGTGAATGTGGCATGTGGTAACCCATCCCTTGCAAGTAAAACAGTACGAGGTAGTGACCCTCTCCACTTCTGCGTTCCAGAGTGTGAGGGTAAACAACCCCTTCCGTGCACAGGCAACCAGTCGTTACGATGGAACTGGAGAGAGAGTATTTACGCGCTATGATTCTTCATTATTTCAAAATTTGTTTAAATGAGTCCCAAAGCCTTGAGCACTTGCAGGAGGTTTTGGGGGACCTTGCTTCATCTATGGCAACAGTTTTTCGCTGCTTGCGGAATTTAAAAGGGGCCGAACTTCGCTTCAAGATGAGATGAAAAGTGGACATCGGGCAACATTAGTGACTGAGGAAAACTTTGTCGCGGTATAAAAAATGATATGCGAAAATAATCGCGTAACATTTAAGGACATCTTAGCAGCCTTCCAGATTGGATCGCCAGCAGTATCAAAAATTCTGCACGATCATCTTCGTGTCAGGAAGGTTTCCTCCCGTTGAGTGCCCCACAATCTGACAGAGGCACAAAAGAGCACCCACGTCGAATGATGTGAAGAAATGCTGCAGGGATTAGAGGAAGGGAGCTCAAGGCGTGTTTCTGATGTCATTATGGGTGATGAAACATGAATTTTCCAGTTTGACCCGGAGACCAAATGACAGTTGGCAGTTTGAATCTTTTCAGATGACGATCCACCAACGAAAGTGAAGAGGGGCCGAAGTGTTGGGAAGAATATGGTGGCCACAATTCCCCTGGAGGAGTAAACGATAGTTACTGGTCAGTGGTGCACCACAGTAGGCCTGTTCCTGGATTCCACAGAGATCTGACTCATGATTAATCCTTCCTATAGTCCTAAACTTGCAATTATTTTCTCTTCTTTTTCACTGCTTCTTTTTCACAGTGACAAAGAAAATCATATACGAGGAAGAGGTCCTGAAGAGACTGTGGCTGCATGTGAAAACGAACCTTTCACTCTTGAGGTAAATGAGTGCTAGGGGTGCTTTGTTTTTTAGGATAAGAAAATGAAAAGATGCAAAAGAGTAAGTGTACCCACTGCCGATTTGACGTCTCAAAACTTTCGTAGTGACCCTCGTAAATGAGCTTAGTGATAATAGAATCATTCTTTGAACATTTCTTAATATTTGACGATCTTTACGAAAGCATGGAAATTGTTTCGATGGTAATTTTCTTTATCGTCGCCCGTTCCAGTTGATCGAAAATACTTTTTGGTCATTATAACAAGTGGATGCTTAATATAGCCCGTTTTAAGTAATCGCAGCAAGAAAACAAAGAAGCATAAGAAAGTCTGCACCCTAAAGAGAAGGTGCGTCATAGAGATCAGGGTGGTCGGTGATTACTGTGGGGCACAGTGAAAGTACAACAGCCAGCTCTTTTCTTTTTTATCACAGAGAAAGTCTTTATAAACTGCAGCTGTGTGTACTTTATATATTTGACTTCCTTTCGTACTTGGTTATTATTGCGTTTATTGCTCCATATATTTCTTATTCATGTTTACATATGCATTCATCATTTTACTTACTCACTATTTGCACTTCTAGCAATAATATTTTGTTTATTTCCTTAATATACCAAATAGTGAAATCTAACAGAAATTCCTTTCATCTGGATTGAAATCAAACTGAAACACGTTTATTTCAGAAGTACATTTCGTGGTATGACTCGAAAGCTTGTATTCCCAGATAATTACGGCATTAAGTGTGACGTAACCGTTAGCGACAGAGCACTGCAATCTGGTGACGTCACGTTTATGCGTTTACAGGGTACCCTGGGACACTTCATACATTTAACGCTGTGCGTGTCTCCAGCTGACATACTGCGAACATTGAGTGATTTATTTAAAAGGGATGTTGCCAAAACTTTTAAATTTTCTTTAGTGTTTCTTTTATTTCGGTTTTAAGCCACTGTATATTTGTTTATTTATATTTTTCGTTGTTATCTTCTTGCTGATCTTTGACTTTGCTTCACCAGATGTCAGGTCGGCTCGTCAGTCATATTCGGAGTGCGGCTATCGTGTCAGATTTCCTACCGCTAGAGGACCGAAGAGATGGATATTAGAAGCTGCAAGATTTTGACATAGCATTTTGCGGATAAGGCTTCTGACTATTTTGTTATGGGATTTAAATGTCAATCTCATGGAAGTAAAGTGAAATTACGTTTGAAAATTATACCTGAATGTTTACATTCTGACCTACCTTATGGCCTCTAAATATTGGTGTTGGTCCCTTTTCGCCCTTTGTTTATAGAGGGGCATTCAGCAACTTTTGCAACCAGCCTACCTGTTGTTGGTATCAAATTCGCGCAATCTGTTGAGTTCAGCCCCGTGTCAATAGATGGTAAAAAATCATAAATATTTCTAAACAATAGATTCTACATTTTTACACGCTAACGATGAAAGAGTACGGAAAAAATCCACGGGGGCTTACTGGCTGTTCATGCCGATCAATTGTGTTCATTGATACTATTGCAAGATAGATTGGATCATTTGAAGAAGGGCGAGAGACTTTGAAATCCAACCCTCGCTCTTACCGGCCTTGGGAAGTTGTGAACGAGAGAACAATTCAAAGCGTAAGCAAGGAACTTGGTGGTGAAAAATCGACATATCTCTGTTAAAATGCTAAGGATGGAAGTCGGTATCAGTGTAGGCAGCATTGACAGTATACTCCATGAACATTTAATGCTGCCAAAAAATGGGTTCCAAATTCCCTAACCAATGAAGAGAAGAAGACGAGAAAGGAGAAAGAAATGTGCAAGGAAACTGCTGAGCATGTTTCCACCAAATGATGCTAAACGTTTGACTGATGTATACCCTGGTGATGAAAATAGGTTTTACTACTATACCACCCCAAAATAAAACTCAGAACTATGTGTGGGAAATGAGAATGAACACAAGATCAGTTGTTCCCGTCAAGATTTTCGTTCTCGGAAGCGAATGTTCACTGTTTTCTTTAACTACGGAGGACCATTAGTGGTTGACTGTATGCCAGAATGATTAACATTATGGAGAATACCGTGACAGTTGTATTTTCCTTTATTTGAAAAGCTGAGGCGGTGGCATCCACAGACAGAAATTTCAAGGGTGGTGCTTTTGCACGACAACGTGTCTCCTCACAGAACAGCTGCAAATCGCGAATGTCCAGTTGCTTGGCCATCCACCATACAGCCCTAACCTTGCATCGTGCGACTTCTGGTTGTTTTCTCTTGCATTGCTGGAAACCTTTTAAAAGAGTGCAGGACCTTACTCAAGCTATAAATTCAGCTCTATTGACAAAATCTCAGTCGGAGCACCGCAGTGCTTTTGACAAGTGGTTACACCGTCTACGGTCTATGGTTACAACTGTGTGCGGAGAGAGATGGAGAGTATTTTGAAGGTTTGTGAGGATAAGTTTTCGAATTCAGTCCTTAGCTTGGACTCTAAGGTGACACTTGCAAACATTTTTGAATGCCCCTCGCATCTCAGATTGCTTAAAGATTTCATTTTTAAAGGTAACAGCATCACAGTCACCTAGCGAAGAATGTGAAAGTGTGAAGAGGTTCAAAGATATTGCACATAAAACATTGTATTTTTCCAAGATAATCTGGCCCAAAAAAGAAAAAGAAAAAAGAAAGAAAGATAGAAAAGGAAAGAAAGATTGATATTCCTTATTGCGCGCTCTAATTTCAGGCTACCGTCGTTTGGAACGGAGTGCTTGGTAGGTATATATTCCATCCGTAGTGCAATCCAGACAGAGGAAAGATATTCACCAAACCTGCTTATTTAGTTCGTTAAGTGGACGGAATTCCATGGAATGCCGTGAAGAGTTGAAAGGTACAACCGGCTAATGAATGGTGAAAGTATATGGCCTAGTTATGACGGAGACGGGAACCAAAAGGAACAAGTTGCCATCTTACAGAAAACTAAACCTTATTTGAAGCCGGCAACCATACTGTATCTCGATAAGGTCCAAAAACAGGCACCCAGAATTTTCCAGGGCCTCTATAAAACTCGCGAGTGGGTCGTAGCAGAGGTTGTTGTCCTTTGTTTGACCTTCACGCTCTGCCCAGCTCCTGATGCTGGATTTTTGCGACATCCGTAGGTTCGTTGTGTGTGTTACATGTCAGTATACGGATGCTGTTTACCATGAAAGACGAAGAAATATAAAATAGGAAGTGAAGCTACAAAAGTTTTAATAAATTTTTGAAAAAGGTTCTTATTTATCCTGTTGCGCTATATATAAAAATGTAAACCAAATACTCCATTTACTTTTGCAAGTCATAGGAGTGCTATTCAATAAAGAATGTTGTATGGCTTCCTTCGGAAGGGAAGTAAAGCCGTGGGTTCCGTGTCGTACATTTACGGCACGATAAAGAACCTCAAGCCTGAAAGAAGAGGCCTCTGAGCAAAAATTTGTCGGCCGTTTCACGCTGAGTTGAATGGGACGCTGATGACCTGAGTTGTTAAAGAGCGTCCATAAATAAATCATTCAAAAAAAAAAAATAAATAAATAATGTTAATAATTTTTTGAAAACATATCTTTACTCATTTTCATAATTTTGATGATTTTTCTTAGACCCCGTCGGATACAATGCACCTGTTCCAACGTTTCTGCAAGTCTTCAAAGACATGCTGGAATTTTAGAATAAGGGAAAAGTCACTCGGGGTTAAATCTGGACTATAGGGAGGGTGAGGAACACTTGATTTTTGTGAAATATTCAGCAACATTTGAAATGTACGGGCATGGAAATGTGGCCTTTTTGTACAACGGCCTTGCAGAATTTCCAGGATACCTCAGCAGCATTGCCCAGTTACATTTGTATGTGCAAGTAAACCATTCCTTGACTGAGATGACCATTATATCCCCAGCATCGAAACTCCGCATGTTTCTGTAACGTCTTCTTCAATTGCTTGCACACATCCTTTTTCGCTTAGCAATCAACAGTCTTGGAACTCACCGTGCACAAACACGTCTCATATGCAACTTTTCAGTTATCAACGCGTGGATGGCACCTAGTGAGATTTTCAGAATATATAAAAGTGCTCTTAATGTTATTCGACAGTCCTCCCTCATAATGAGAGTGGTGTTAACTTTTCTTGTGTTAGAACACAAACTGGAGCGTCGGGTCCACCTTCCTGTGAAATTGCCTCCCATATGGTTATAAAGGCTTGGAAATTGTAAAATTATTTTCTATAAACTGTTGAAAATGTACTAAAGTGTTTACGAATAGTTGTGGACCTGGGCCTTAGAAAAATATAAAATAATATGTTTGTTTCAATATATTTATGTAAAGAGAAACTTGAAAATACTATTGAAATGTTTTTAATATTTACTACAATATGTTTAATTCAAAACAAAATATTTATATGTCTAAAAATCAAAGCAGGGTTTATAAAAAAGGTAAAATTTCGGGCACTAATGAGATGAAATAATAAACTCCGAAGGTGTTTGTTTGTAAGGAAGGAAACGTTCTAGGTCTAAGAGAGCGGATTGATAAGTCTGGTAAGTTTCTACCAAATGGCGGGAAATTTTGTTAAGCGGCATGACTATTGGTAAGCGTTATTCCTGTAACGGTTTTGTTCAAATGTTTAAACAGATGCAACGCGAGTTGTTTGTTGGTACCAATCTTAAGTGATCGGTGTAACACGCGATAAAACATTTTAAATTTAGGAAGTGAATTGCGACCAGACAAAAACTGAGATGAGGGAAGTTCATGGGGATGCTGCACCAGTTTATTAATGAATAAACGAACTTAAACGTGGCCGTACAAACACCGCAGACGCTGCACGGGCCGGACGCCAGAGTGTGATTTCTCCTGAAGAAATGGTTGATAAATTTCATGATATCGTGATAGAAGACCGTCGCATTAGCATCATGCATGAAGCTCGGAGTATGAAAAAGCTTAAGTGCGCGATGGGTGCCGCGTTTGTTGACTTCAACCCAAAAATGCTGGAGAAAGGAAATTTCAAAATCGAATTTGGAAATGTTGCAGCATAACCCGAATAACTTCTGACGTCGTTTTGTGACTGTAGACAAAATTTGGATGCACCACTACACCCGGAGACTAAACAGCAGGGTAAACAGTGAGTTGGCGAAGGTGAAAGTACACCCAAAAAAACTAAAACTAAAACCGCTTTGTGAAGCGGGAAGAGTGATGGCAAGGGGGGAGGGGAAATCAGAAGTGTAATCTTGATCGATTAATTAGAAAAGAGTCGAGTGGCTGTTATTACGCAAAGTGAGTTGAGGCAGAAGCAACCAAGACAGTGTTCCTCCACCAGAACAATGCGTCTGCCCACGTGCCGACCGTTGTTATCGCAAAAATGCATGAACTGGGCTTCGATATAGTTCTCTACTCACCCTTTTCCGCAGATCTGGTCCATGTGACATTTTCCAAACCTCAAAAACTGTCTTGGGGGAAGAAATGTTCGTCAAACGAAGACGTTGTCTATGTTCTAAACGAGTTTTATGCACAGTTGGAATTTCTGAAGGAATTAAAAAATTGGAATCTCGTTGAACCAAATGCATTGAGCTCATAAATTCTAGTTTTTGAACAAACGTTGTTTATTTATTTTCCCATGCTTATCATTCCTCCCTCGTAAGTGGCATTTGTCAGGAAAACTTGTGAAAAAACTTAAGCCAAGAAGACAATCCTGGCGGGAGTCAAGTCCCAGTACTGCGGTGGTTACATAAGAAGCTGCTGGGAATGATATAAAACACCTTAGTGACAAACCGGGGCTCCGTGGAGATCACCAGGGTATGTCGACCTTGAGAGAAGGTTCCGTATGAGTGGCAAAAGTTGTCTATCCTGTTTCTGCGGAAACTTAAAAGCGCAGCTCACTTTCGTAATAATTAAGCAAAGTCTGCGAACAAGAATAGTTTGAAACGTTCTCGAAATGAAGCATAAAACTCATCTTAAATTCTTGTTTCTCAACATAGTCTCTTTTGACACAGATATACTTTGTCTAACTATATCCCAACAAGGATTCAAATTCTTCATACCTGTAAAATACGAGGACTAATCAACAAAGAGAGATCGTTTTTACTTACAAAGTGCAGGATCGTATGATCGTTTTCGATCATGCACTTGGCTCAACGCGTCTGTCAATCCTGGAAGACACGATGAAAACCGTTTTTGACACCGTCCTCAGAATCGCCTTTGCCTTCTTCACTACACCTTTTGATAAACCAGAACACTGATCCCCAAGCTCGTTTTTGAGACGAGGAAACATAAGAAAGTCACTGACTGTGTGGAAAGTGGGGCACATTTTCGACATTGAGGGACTATGTTGCAAATGTGAGGACGTACTTTGTCAAGGTGAAGGGATCAACCAGCAGGATGCGGCTCAGAGCGTTTTCGACCAGGACGCTCAAAACAGTCGTATAATACTCCTCATTAAACGTTTTTTGCGGGGGGGGTATTCATGTTGATAAACCATTCTACCACAGTCCAAGAGCAATATCATCGTAATCTTTACTGCCGACTGAACAATCTTGACCTTCTTTGATGTCAGAGAACCAGGTGATTTCCAGATTGAGGTCGCCTGTTTGCTTTCGGGATTCGGGAAGCTCATCACCTGTAATGATGAGCTCCAGGTATACCTCGCCATGCTCCGCTATCAGAATCTGTAGCTCCTGTCACACGTCCACTCAGATGCCAACTATCTCGTCGCATGTGTAAAGCGATCGTGCAGAATGTTATACGCACTGTCATGGAAAATCTGTAACGTGAGCAAAAGTTACACACAATACTTTCACAGGGTAGCAAGTACGTCACAGGACGGGTATCCGGGTAATCCACGGTGTTTAGCAGACTTCGAAGTAGTCTCCAAGTACATCGACGGTTCGTTTCCGGCGATAGATACGGCTGAATAACATTTGCTTCATTAAGTTTTTTTTTAATAGTGTTTAACGACCGTTTTTACTACTGAGGCACCACGGGTGGTGGACACTGGTGATACATGAGATGAAATGATATAAAGGGAAGGGATTTTTTTTAGGAACGAAACATTCCAGGCCTAATTTTAGGGTACCTCCCCGGCACTTGCCATTTATGAGGACTGAGGAAAATCTGGAAAAAACCTCAGTCAAGGGGGACGGTCCTAGCGGGATTCAAACCCCAGGGCTCCCGCTCACGAGTCCACACCTTAACGACTTCGGCCACCATTGGCGGTTTCATGTACGTTGCCACCTCACTCGAAATGCTGTCAAAATGTCCGCTTTGTTAGCAATACGTTTCCCACTCAATGGCTGCTTCATTTTGGAAAGATCATAGTCACAGGCGAATATGACGGGATTGGAAGAACTCCATATCCCCGCCGCTGTAAAAGACGTTTGACACTGTTATCTGTGTGAGTTTTCGCGTTATCGTGGAGATTAATGTCGTTGTTCCAAAGTTCATGCCGTTTGGTTCACTGCATGACACAAATACACCTTGATTGTTACATGACAGATTAACCATGATGAAGGAGTTTGGCGAAACTTGTGTTTGCGTGTGATCTAGGACTGTCGCTTGAGTTCTGGATCATACGATGTCATCTCCTTCTTCCTGAAATCTCACCAGATTGATGCCACGTGCTACACTACTGCTATATCTCGCTTAACTGGGGCTGGCACCCACACTGCACACATTTTCTGATCGCCACGAGTGGCCGAGGTCGTTAAGGCCTGACTCGTGAGCGGGAGGTCTGCGGTTCGAATCCCTCCAGGACCGTTCTCCCTGATGAGGTTTTTTTCCAGGTATTCCTCAGTCCGTATAAATGCCAAATGGCGGGGAGGCGCCCTTAACTTAGGCCTGGAACGTTTCCTTCCTTAAAAAAACAAAATACTTTCCCATTATATCATTTCATCTCATGTATCATTAGTGTCCACCGTCTGTGGTGCCTCAGTAGTAAAAACGGGCGTTAAACACTATTAATAAAACATTTTCTGTACGTTCAAGTCTTCCCATAATATACTGGCGCCTATCAGCACTATTTCACCACAATCTCCCGGACATAGGATGTCCACTGCGCGGCAGATGGGTAGTCAACATTCTGTCCCATTTTAAGGCCTCTGTCCACCTAGTCACTGTTCGACAGTGTTTTCTGTAGCTCTGTGTGGCATTCTCGTGCATTCCTGCTGCGGAGAAATGCTATTATCACATACGCATGTTGTTCGCTCTTCGTGATCTCCATTCCTGACCACCTGTACTTCAGGGCGCAGGTCTGCTCACATACACCATCTGGTTGCGTTATTCCAAAATACATTCTATGTACTTTCAATCGCATGTCTTAGATTTTTCGTAAGCAAATGAATGGTATGACAGTGTTTACACTCCTGAAACACGAGAGTATCAGATAGCAATGCATCGTGGCGTTCTATGTCAGGCCGGCTCCTTGTAAGTGCAGGGATATTCATGGCGTGGAAACAAGCGCAGAAATTGTTAAAGGTACAAATTCATAATAAAGTAGGGTAGAGATTTAACGAAGATTATTTATACAAGAAAAGGAAATTATGAATGTGTGTGTCGGCGGAATGATTTGCATCCTGGTCTCGTCATTATCATTACTTTCGTTTTATTGAAATGGAAAGTAGGTCTGAAACTAGGGACTTGCACAACACCTGAGGATCGTGACGAGAATGCAGACCGTATAGACCCCCAATTATGGTACGTAGCTTACAAGCACTTGTTTTTCTCAGGAATGCGAACTGAAACACCTGTGGCTTACAAACAACAGTTTCGAGACTCATCCTTATACAGCACTGAAATATTTGTTATATAACCAACAATATTTTTGTGTTTGATTTCTTTTGAATATAGAAAATATTGTTAGCAAAGTATTATGTCGGTTTTAGACCAAACATTATATTGTGAACAAAATAATAACTGTAGTATTAAATATAGTCCTGTTGCTATCGAGAACCTTCTGTCAGCGTGAGGGAAGACAGTAAATCTCATCGTGGTAGAACTCTAAGGGCGGGAAGCAAAAATTTCATCCAGTGCAGTTGCAAAGGTTCGCGATTTTGTTATCGGGAGTGATTGCCCAAAGAGAGGAACATCTGATGCTGGGTGCACTATTAGACTCTAGAGTATAATAATGAAGGTGGTTTCATGAGACACTTAATGTATTGTCATTAGAGATGAAACAAGATATAAGAACATGGTTGAGTGATTTGATTTGTTTTATTTGCGGATGCTCTTTAGCAGGTCATCAGCGTCCCACTCAATTCAGGGAATTAAACCCACAAATCTTTGATAAACAGCGAACTGTGAAGGGCAAAGATCCTCAAATGCACGTTGTAATCTTTCAAGGCATTCGCTCTCTAAACCGAAATGGTTGTAGGAGATCACAGTGCGGGAATTCTCTCGCTTGAGATGCATGGCCCAGCTGTAGCCGCGTACACATACATATTGTTGCAGCGCGCTCACACTTGCACAAACTTCAATCTCAAGCTGGGAAAACCGGCGCTGGCTTTTCACAACTCCTTGTTATCCATTCTCAAAGCTTTCAGAACGATTCTCGTATTTTTGCCAAATCATGCGATAGTGAAAACATTCATGTAGTATCCGTTTATGCAAAACAGAACAAGACTACTGAATGATTTCCATGTATGGAGATAGAAAAGGTTGCGCTTGTGTTGTAATCTACGTAAAGTTTTAATTTAGCACACGATGAATATTCAAATAACGAAACCCTCAATCACGTTATGCTTTGCCTATGTAAGATAACCTTAAAGTTCTTCTCGCACCACTAAACGTTTAAAACCAACAAGCACATCCAAAGATGCAATGTGATGTGCAACTGTTGCATAGCTTTCATTTCCTGTTCCGGACAATAGGAGACGCGCTTCAACAGCAAATTAGTTAAGCGCTTTACGGCGACAGGCCGATTAAATTCAAGAGACAATCGTTAGACCGTCGTCTGTTCCGTCCACTAACGTTGCTAAATTACGTAACGGTTGCGGATTAGATCGAATTCAGTCACATGAAAACGACGCTTAGTAGAACGAATTGTAAGCAACAGAGAAAGCCCTGGCGAGGAAATCTGTTTATCCAAGTTCTTCGGCGTTTTTCATTATTGAGTTTTGTATTCTTGTAATATAAACAAATCTTATTAACATAAACATTTATATAACTGGCAGAATCTCAAAGATGACCACCTAATACTACAGTCAAATGGGGCTAACGTCATCATTTTACGCTGTTTGTCAACTACATTAAATGAATAAAATTATATTCCTTAGAAGCAACCGTGTGCCTTTTTTCTACAGTTAAGAGTCAAAATAAAGTCATATTACTTGTTGCAGCGTTAACATTGCAACATATGAGCTACACTGCATTACTAGTATATGCAACATTTTTATTTTGACTTCAGTTTTCAACGTACTATCGTCAAAGTCTAAATCGCTACTCCTCTGCTGTATTCTAGAAGAAGGGTTGTTCAACCTCTGCAAAACTGCCACTGGTGGCCGAGGTAGTTAAGGCGCGGACTAGTGAGGTCTGGAGTTAGATTCCCACCAGGACTGTCCTCCCCGACTGAGGTGTTTTCGAGGTTTTCCTCAGTCTTCATAAATGCAAATGCCGGAAGGTACCCTAAACTTAGGCCTGAAACTTTCCTTTTCTTTAAAAAAAATCCCAATTTATCATTTCATCCCATGTACCATCAGGTTCACCGCCTCATAGCAGTAAACACTAATTAAAAAATCTCTGTAAACTCGCTTGGTTTCTCAGTAAGTATAGCTCCTCTCATTAGCATTTTGTGCACCAAAAATAAATAAATTGCTTGCCCATGGCTCTACTCTGATATTATTAGGGGGTGGTTTTCATTTTGTCAACTTCTGTGATTTGTGGTTTTTTAGGACGTAAAACTTTCGAGTGCCAAACCTACTTGAAGGAATATAAGCCATATATTCACGGCACGCTAAAGAACTCCATACATGAAAAAGAGATCCCTGGACAATGGGCTTACATCCCTCTGTCCTCTGTTGTATATAAGTATTACTGAAAATTCTCACTGGTAATCAGAACCCCGCAGTTAATTTTTTAATCTATAATTCTTTAATTAAAATGCGAGAACTGTTCATTAAATAATGAGTATACTATTTTGAAAACATAACTTTACACAATTTTAATGATATTTCTGAAAATAGTCCATGCACCTGTCCCAGCGTTTCTGACAGTCTTCAAAGTCAAGCTGGAAACCATTTGTTGACAGATACCGTGTCGGCTCTGCAGCCTTCATCACTGCTTCTGATGATGGAAGCGTCGCACGTAGGTGTTTCAATTTAGAAAATGGAAAAAGTCCCACAGGACTAAGTTTGCACTTTAGGGAGGGTGAAGGATATTGATTTTTATGAATATTCAGCAATACTAAAGGAAAAAAAAATGCAAAATTAAATTTTATAGCAAGGAATTGTCTGTGTAAAAAGTTATTATCATTCTTTATTGGATAGTCCCTCATATATGCGTGGTTTTATTTTTATTGTTACTGCTACTACTACTTTAAATACGTGCATATTTACGGGATTGTTAAAACAATGGTTTAACTTGGCAAAGATCCTATAAGAACAAGGGAGTAAAACAAGGCTGCAAACCCTATACTCTGAGGTTTACATTGACGAGTACACAAACATGCTGTAATCGACACTATAGCCCTAATTTTATTTACTTTAATTTTGTTGGGCTCCAAGAGTCCTAATTTTAATATAAATGTATAAAAATGTTTGCTTAAATATGTTTCACATAATTTTCATAAGCTAAATGTGTGAGTTCACTTCCCATTTTACAAAATCTGCACATTAATAATGAGATATCCAAGATGTTACTTTTAGGCATCTGTTTAAAATGTCCAGTTCTCAGCATGTGACAGATCCGGCTGATGACATCTTGTGTCCTTGTGAGATCCCTTTGAACCCGCTTAAGTTGATCGTCCGCGCGACCTTCTCTTGCCCGGACATGATACATGAAGAACTGGTTGTTGCTAATGGTTCATGTCTGTTAAGCTGATTCCACTTCTCTTTACGCCCGAAAAAATCCATCGATCTAACCGGGATTGAACCCGCGATCTTTAGCCTATGAGGTAGGCAAGTACGGTTACTACAATACCACCAGGATCGACTCAACGTTGTTTTTTCTTATGTTTAATATGTATAAGTATTAAAGTCAACTCCTGGGGCGTCACAGGAGTTAGGACACTGGTGATACATGGATTGAAATGAAAAACTGGGATTTTTTTTAAGGAGGTAAGCGTTCTATGCCTGAGTGAGGACTGCCGACAACTTAGTCAGGGAGGATGTTCTTGAAAATATTTACTGCAATATTTAGAGATACTCGATAACTAACATTCAAATTAGAAATGTGTGCGTCACATATTTTCAAAGCACCCGGGGTGGAAAATCGCTAACCTAGCAGGCGTTGCTCACAGTAAGGCAAGGAGGTCGATATTGTAAATGCCAACAGCACTCTGCAAACATATCAATGTTATGAACAGAAGCGTTCTTATGATGTAACAAAATATCTCTTAGACCGGTTCTTAGCCGCCATTCGTGGAGTCGATCCTGGTTGCCTTGTGGTAGTCGTACTTGCCTCGTAGACCCAAAATAGCGGGTACAATCCCGGCCAGGGTTGACGGTTTTTTTCGGGCCTAACAATCCTAAGTATGGCTTCCCTTGGTAGGGAAATAAAACTGTGGGTCCCGTGTCGTAGATTAACGGCAGGTAAAAGAACCTCAAGTGTGAAAGGAGCGATCTCTGAGCAAAATTTATCGGTTGTTTCACGCCTTGAATGAATGGGACACTGACGGTCTGAGATGTTAGACAGCATCAATAAATACACCAAGTACTACTACCATTCATGGGAAGACAGACTTTATTACAACATTTTGCATAAATGTTTCCGGTTTTCTAAAACAGCATTTTACCGCCAGGGTGGCCGAGGTCGTTAAGACGCGGACTTGTGAGCGGGAGGTCTGGGGTTCGAATCCCAGATTTTTTCCAGATTTTCCTCAGTTCTCATATATGGCAAATGTCGGGGGAGGTACCCTAAACTTAGACTTGGAACGTTTCCTTCCTTGAAAAATCCGTTCCTAATATATCATTTCATCTCGTGTATCACCAGTGTTCACCGCCCCTGGTGCCTCAGTAGTAAAAACGGACGTTAAACACCATTAAAACATCCAGGCTTTACCAGAAACTACTTATTGATATGAAAGTGTTGAGCATTTTCTTCCAGGTACTTCATGGTCGACTTGTCAACAAGGAAGACTCAAATAGGAAAATGGCGCTTGGTTTTAGGATGACAATATGAGAAACGCGCGCGACGCCCTTGTTGAATCTTTCTCAACACCGTTCCTTTCTACAGAGTTTGCCAGTATGGCACCCAGTTTGAACAAACTATTTTAATTCATAATGAAAGTTAGAGACGTCGCCACTCGAGCAAGGTGTTCTTACTTGTACTCTTACCTGTAAACAGGGGGACACAGTTCAGATACAAATGTTACGATGGTAAGCATTTAAGGAAGTTACATATATAAGAGTAATGCTTTGAAAAATTCTTTGGGCTGCTGTCGAAATCAGAGGGTGACTTACCTTTCTAAAGTTTCAACCGAAAAAACGGAAGTCCTCTGGAGCAAAGCCGGAGATATACGGAAGACTTCCCACCTGAAATGTTGCAACAACACCCTTTGATGATGATCTTGGTCGTTTCCGTTTAATGATCTTACGATGCTTCCTGGGGTTTGTCCTTGAGGCTGGAAGACTTTGAGCATCGCTTTCCAGGCGGTTGGTGTCCCTTTAAACTTTTTTTCCCTCCCGCAGGCGACGGTGGATGTTTTCAATGCATTGAGTCTTCAACTCGCCTCTGTGGCAATCTCCTTTGGGCAGCCGACGCACTACCTGTCCATCTTTTACAGAACTTCTGCAATCAATAGTAAACAGCTTGAAATGACAGCACTTCTCACCGTAGATGGGAAGCATTTTTGATTCCATAAGTTTTGCTCACAAAAATCGCACTATAGATCGATTGTCTAGTATCGATTGTTACCAATTGCCACCGAACTAGTGCTGCCATCTAGTAGGTTCCTCATTCAAACATGTACAGGGCTTTCACGTAAAAACGTCCTGTTCGCGCGATGTTTTGATTTTCGGCGGCTGGGAGTGTCGCTTCTAAAGTTGAGTATAAAATGTTACCTCATAGAAGATGCTGGAAATGTCGCCCCCCCTTCGTCTAAACACATTCTGATTGACACGTTGAAGTTCGGTCATTGTAATGTTTCTGATTTAATTTGTGATATTTTCCTTTAGTTCCTCCAGTGTGTGAGGGTTTGTTTTATAAACTTTGTCCTTCAGGCAACCCCACAGGTAAAAATCACACACTGTTAAATCTGATGAGTGAGAGGGCCCTACACCAGCACTAATCACTCTGTCTTCAAACACGTCCTTAATGTTATTCACGGGCTCTGCTGCAGTGTGACCAGTTACAGAAGCCACCCATATGATTTCTCTTCTTCTGTAAACTGCTGACAAAATAGGGTCAAATGTCCTTTCTGTACCTTTCTGCTTCTATTGTCTTGTAAAAAACCGGATCGATAATTAGTCTTGCAGCATTAGTCTAGTCAGCACACCAAACTCCAACTTTTCTATCATTAAGATGGGTTCCCTGTATACGATATGATTTTTCGGTACACCAGTAGCGCATGTTTTGATTGTTAACATGGCCGTTCAGGTGAAGTCAGGTTTTGTCTGAAAAGAACAGAAGTGTTGCTTCCATTAAACCTTCATTCACAGATGGGGGAAAAGGAGGGGGGGAAACCGCACACACCCACAATAACGCACTCTTGCTACCGGGTCGTTTTGTTTTAAACAATGAATAGGTGTACACTTGTATAGGTTGAGGTTGATAATTTTGTTGCTTTACGCACGAACACTGAAACCCCCACTTGTGCTAATTTCGGGAGTATTTGTTGGTGAACGTTCAAGTTTTGCATCAATTTTAGTCCAGCTCATCCTGCGCGCACAGATACAGCAGTCAAGCTTATTAGCATGAATTGTTTTTCTGGAAGGAGACAACTGACCACGGAAGTGCATGTGAAATTCTGCATGAACACTACGAGCTGACTTGTATTTGTGGTAACATTTACACATGAAAATGAGCTGTTCTAGAGTCAACTGTCCCCTCTTGGCGAAGATCAACTGCTGCACTGCTTCGAAGCGAAGTTCAAGGACAGGAGGGGCGACTTGTGGAGGAAAGGGTCGGAAGCGCCGCTCGCAGCCGGCGGGATTCAAAACACTGAGCATGCGGGAAAGTTTTTATGTGACAACTCTGTGATACTCACATCAATTTGTAACTTATTTCATGACGTATCCTCATACTTTACGTAAGTAGTAATTGGCATCGAATTACTGACACCAGTGTTTCTTTCAATCCACATTGTTGAGGCTTCACGAGTGACAGCTGACGGAAGTTTTGTTGATTTACAGATAAAAGTTATGGGTTACCATGTAGTATTTTTTTTAATGGTGTTTAGCGCCCGTTTTTACTACTGAGGCACCACAGGCGGTGGACTCTGGTGATACATGAAATGAAATGATAAATTGGGAAAGGATTTTTTAAGAAAGGAAACGTTCCAGGTTTGGGTACCTCCCCGGCATTTGCCATTAATGAGGACTGAGGAAAACCTGTAAAAAATCTCAGACAGTACAGCCCTGGCAGGATTCGAACCCCAGACCTCCTCCTCACGAGTCCGCGCCTTAACGACCTCAGCCACTCGTGGCATAAAATTATATTAACCCATTATTGAAGCATTGTTTATTCAACTGCGGAAACTGCTTGTGTGTTCTAATAGATCTTGGTGTCTCGTGGTGTTTTACATTTGGCATGTAGTAGCGGAAATATTTGGAACTGTAAATTGAATGTAGGAAACCCCGCCGGGTGAAAACTGAGCTGTGTTGAGTAACCGTGCATTATTACGTGAGTTAAGTGAATAAGTAAATGACAGTGTGGTTCACACACTTCCTGTAAGTCTACACTTGGCGTGACCTGGAAAACAAGACTTGCGGTTTGCTAACTAAGCTGCCGAATGTGACAGGAGATAAGACTGCGGATAGCAATGAAGTCATGAGATGCGATGATCCAAGGCTAACTAGAGACCTTAGAAAACGGAAGTTACATCCTCAGCCCGGCAGGCGGAATGTTGTGCAAGGCAACTGCGTAACGGTTTTCACGTAACGTTACTGGGAACTAACAGTAGGCGGTATTCCTGACATTTGCCCATGTACTTTTTTTTGATACCGTGTATTTTTGCCTTATTTTGGTGTATTCCTTATAATAACTGAAAATTTAATTAAAGAAATATTTAATTTATGCATTACCTAACAGTGTTACATAATTTTAGGGAATAAACATTGCTATTAAATCTGAAATAAAACTCACGATTCACATCTGTCAAATTTTTCAATCATTATTTTTTTTTTTCGTTGATAACTCCTACTGTTTTCAATTCAGGAATACATTTTTAAATTTTTAAAATGTAAACTGTGGAATCTATGAATTCCCAGAGCAAGATATCAAATCGCCGTTGCGCGAAATTAAGTTTCTATCATAGCAACTTGGTTGTATCGTGCGCTGTATGACATCCTGCTGGAACCACATTCCATTCAAACGGGGTCCAAATGTTGCAGTATTCTCTCGTTATTAACGGTAACTGCATTTTAGACCTCATCTTGAAAAAAGTATGTTTCGATCACTTCATTAGTTGTGCGCTGTTTAAAAAAATTAGAGGAACATGTGCTTAAATCAAAACCCCAAAACAAATATCGATACAGTTGTAATTTTTGACAGTCAGATGTACTTTGTTAGTTTTCCTCTGAATAAACAAGAGGTGGATATTTCAAGAACTGTTGAAACCAAAATGAGTGCTCTTTGACTTATTTTTTTTCGAAAACAGGTTTTAAACAGCAATCTGTGGTAGCAAATTTTATTTTATGATCTCTGAGGCAAATACATAGCAATGAAACATACGTCACACAAGCAGTTGCAACTCAGTCTCCAGAATTCTTCATGTCAGCCCTTCTGTCATCCAAATCGTTTGGCGGCGACATATAGAGAGAGAGAGACAAGTGGATACAAGAGGCGGCTCATACAAGGGCGTCAGAGATACAGGACAGATACCTTGTCCTAAGAACTTTGTGCATACGCAAATTTATAACCCGAGATCTACAAAATGATGTACGAAACAAGTAGAGCTGTGATTTCTGATCAGACTGCAAGAAACAAACTGAGAGAGGTCTGGAATCTCCTTTCAAGACCCTCGTTTTATACGTCAGCACAAGGAAGCCCACCCGAGATTTGCTCAGAATCATCTCAACTGACAGTGCCGCCAATAGGAAGGCTGTTCTCTTCACAGACGAGTCAAGATTCGTTTGACGGGTTGTGATGACCGCATGGAGACGTCCTACTGAACGTCCTGCTCCAGTCACCATTACTGAACACGACAGATTTGGAGACGGTTAGGGTCGGCATTACTATTGAGTCTCGGACAGAGCTTGTTGTTGTCATGAATGTTAATGTTTACATTAATTTTCTTCTAATGCATGATAATGCTAAATCTCATATAGCACGAAATACCAAAGACGTCCTGCAAGAATGGAAAATTCGGGTGATGAACTGGCCTGAATGCAGTTCTGACTTCAATCCGATTGAGCACCTGTGGGATAAGCTATAATATATGTGCAGGTAGTAGCTGATAGTTAGTTTGAGGGAGGCTTTGTCAGCTATTGATTTCCATGTTCATGAGTTACTTGATGCTTTAACTAAGTGTTAATTGTCTTCGTTAGTTAAGTCACTATAGGTATATAAATAACTATAGTCTGAAGAACGGGTTTTTATGTGCGATACATAGTGAAAAGACATTCTTGCAATTGACATCAAAATATCCTGGCAATCGTGTTCCAGGTACAGAAACTGTTCTCCAGTTTGTTAAAAAGTTACGAGAGACAGAATCTCTCAATGACAAGAATCGCTACGAATGTAATGCAGAAATTTTCTTACGTAGATGCTGGCAATGTACATCTATTATATATTATAGCAAAATACCTTTTACTTTATTGATGATCGTAGTAGTAGTAGTGGTGGTAGTAGTAGTAGTAGTAGTAGTAGTAGTAGTAGTAGTAGTAGTAGTAGTAGTAGTAGTAGTAGTAGTAGTGGTGGTAGTAGTAGTAGTGGTAGTAGTAGTAGTAGTGGTAGTAGTAGTAGTAGTAGTAGTGGTAGTGGTAGTGGTAGTGGTAGTGGCAGTGGCAGTGGCAGTGGCAGTGGCAGTAGCAGTATTTATTTTTGCAAATTTTCTGCTAAGTAGCTTAATGCTTCGTTTACGATCGCTGCCCTATATGAGGAATTTTCAGACCGTTCGAAATACGTAAATCATCTTTTGAAACGTACAAATGGCATTGTAACATTGCTAGAATAATTACATTGGTTTTAAGGATAAGTATATTGAAAACTAAAAATAGTATTTAAGTTAGAAAATCGTTCTTTCGTTGTTAGGCCGAGAAACGTGAGGTGTTAAGCGCACAAGTGCTGTAAATCCATCTAACATGCACTTAATTGCAATGTAATGTGCGATCAGTTTTGTTTTCCCCCGGAGTGTTTTGTCTATAGGCGAGCACACTGCTCGTTAGCCGGCCAGCCGGGTCTCGGTAATTAGAAGGAGGGTAAAACAATAAAACAAACCAACCATGCAATACACAAATCAATTTAAGAGACTCATTACTTACCAAATTATTAAACGAGGTGTTGAAACTGTCCGCCTTCATTCTTCACACATTTTTTGGCTTGTCGTTAGGAAATTATTCATCACTCGCTGTTGTTCATTTT
Organism: Metallyticus violacea; assembly: GCA_030762175.1. Lineage (NCBI taxonomy): Eukaryota > Metazoa > Arthropoda > Insecta > Mantodea > Metallyticidae > Metallyticus > Metallyticus violacea. The sequence continues at coordinate 4,918,000 of CM060832.1, forward strand.
GAGAAATCCGGACAATATTATCTTTGAGCTCTTGTATGGTGTACATACCGAATTTTAATTTACCCAGAGACAATAATCGCAGGCTGTTAAACTGGAGACTGAGGGGGCCACAAACCTCTACTAATGACTCTGTCTTATGGGAACATATTGAGAATTGTTCCCATGCAATTATTTGCAGTGCAGAGTTCTATTGAAAAATGCCATGATCACGCTCCATGTCGGTTAATTATCTGAAAAAAAAGGGCTAGTATGGTATTCACATAAGTAAAAGAATCAATTGTATGCTCAAAAAAATTGGGCTTATGATTCTTTCACCACAGAGTTAACACATATGAATCGTACATAAAGCCTCGCTGTACCGTGTAAAAACACGAGACACAGTACACTTTATGTATACTGCCGAATTAAGAAACGAACAACACAACACACGCCCGGGAACAGCTGCACTACGACTGCGAAATTCAGCAACGTCAACATGTAAGCAAGCAGGCTTGCTACCTCCTCCATGAGGAGGCAAATGAGTGGAGGCTCGCTCATTGAAAAAAACCACGCTGTGGAGGAAAGCATCACTGATTACACGTATATTAAAAATATGTAATTTTAATATGCATTATATATTTGGTTCTTTTTTCTGTATTTTATATAACTATGCGTATTATATTCTGTATTTTCGCAGTTTTTATTTGCCTGGTAGAGTGAAAGAGAAGGCCCCATAATGAAATACCCTCTGTGTACTAGATCATCATTAAGGAAAACTGGACGTTTATCACCACCAACAAATAATAACCCCAACAAAAGTATTTAAAAATTATAATAATAAGCAACAGTTGTCTTTCAAATTAATTCCATCACTTCATATTCTGTTTCAATATTGCTCTCAATGCTTACTTTATTGTTTTTCGCTTGTTGCAGATGAAGAGCCTGCTTCTGCCATGGTTGCTGCTCTGCGCAAGCGCAGTGGCATCTGAAGTTCGTAAGTAAAGTAACTTTCTATATTTAATACAAATGGACGTAGGGCTCAATGTTCGAGCTTGAACTGCAGAGAGCAAGTTCTTGGGAAGGTTTGTCTACATATCATTTTCAGCTCTTTGCTTATCCTCGACTGATCAACACGTGGCACGCGTAAATTCATATCATAAATTTCTTTGCCAAAGAAAAGTGGAAATTTGACATTGACGGTGTCATTTTCCTTGGTTCTGTGACTGTAAACAAGGCCGCTCCACTTGAATCATGCACCAAGGAGAAATGTCTTACACTCCCACCACTTATGAGAAGATTCAGCAAGCTGCAGAGGTGGTACGGCTGACCGGGATTTGCAGTCGTTGAGGCAGATATAGTTTGTCAACGATAAACCTACTGCTGTAATAATGAAAACAGACTTTCTGGGCAGAATAGGTGACGAAACATGAATTCATCTGTATGAGATATTCGGGATCGGCAACGATGAAGAAATCAACACTCAATCTCCCGCAGGACCGTCAAGCTGGTGCTCAAAGAGGCCTACACTGCAAGACTATGTAGAAAAAAGTGTGTGCAATCAACAGTGCAAAATGCGGTGGTTTTTGGCCAACAATCTGCAGACAGCAATTCGCATCAAACGCCGAAGAAAGTGTCGTTATTGCATGATAGTGCAGCGTCATACACGGCCGGCCAGAACGTTGAAACCATTTGGAGGTTCTGGCACACCTTGCCTACAACATCGACCGGGGTAGCCCGACCAACCGAAACACCTCTTCTTGGAGGAAATGCTCAAAATGTAGACCGCTGATCAAGTGAGTAGAAACCAGCAGTTGGAATCACGGTAAAATATTGATTGGGGATAAAAAGCAACAAGCAACACTCTCTCCTTAAGCTGGACAGAAGAGGAATGAGACAATCACTTGCACTTGTGAAAGCAGGACGTAGAGACTGCCTCTTACATTCTGTGCTGCCTATTCCTGATGAGAAAGAAATTTACTCTTTCTGTAACCAGGGAAGACCTGGACATTGCAACCAAAATACCGCAACTTGTTAAGGGAGCAGTGAAAGCGTCTCTTCCTGTGGGATTGCACAATAAGCTTTTTGGGCACACATGCAGAAGATCAACCCCCCCCCCTATCTAAATCTAAATGTGCAGGAAAATAACTCACTTATGCGTAAATACATGTAATAATGTTTCACTTCCCCGCCGCTTCTGTTTATATTTCCACTTGCAGCATTGGGCTACACAGTTTCCTCCTGGTTATCAAAGCTGAAGCCCAAACATTTAAGAGTTTTAAAAAGAATTGCTGGAATCCACGTCACAGATGATGACGAGGGCCATTCAATAAGTAAGTTTCTGTAAAACAAACAGCAACAAGTTTTTGTACATTGCTGTGTTGGCAGCTCTGAATGAATGATGTTTAACATCCGTTTTTAATACAGAGACACCACAGGCGATGGACACAGATGATACATGAGATGAAATGATAAACTGATAAAGGATTTTTTAAGGAAGGAAACGTTCCAGGCCAGTTTAGGGTACCTCCCGGCAATAGTCACTTATGAGGACTGAGGAAAACCTGAAAAAAAAAAACCTGTCATGGAGGAGGTTCTGATGGGATTCGAACCCCAGACATCCCGCTCACGCGGTCGGCAGCTCTGAAAGTCTCATTAGAGACGCGTATTACTTTGGAAGTAGTTAATCGAACTTCATCAAGACATGTTCGGTTGTGAATTTCTTACATTCATGCGTTGTTACAGAGCAATATTCGAAACTGTTCTCATGGCGTGCACGATTCATGCGACGCCAGTGACTGTCACGGAGTTTTTGCTGGTGCTTTGCGAAATCACAATGCATGCTGAAAGATATTGCAACTTAAAGCCGCGATCAAATGCAAACGCCCCGGACTTTTGACTCGCAAAGTTCTGCTACACCCACGCTCATCTGAAAGAAGTGGGGTCTGTTGATGCCACCCACCTTACTCCCAGAGTGATTTCTAACTCTACACCGAATTCAAGAACCATCTGAAATGAAATGAACAGCTGGATGGATAGACAAGCATACAACAATATAATTATATTTTTACTTACGAAGTACCCCAGGCAGGGTCAAGGTTGGTATGTAGTGTGCAATGTGACCGTAAGTTAAGGAAGAGAGGGTGGAAAAAGTTTTTTTAACATCGACTTCAGAGCCGTGCCAGCCGTTGGTGAACGCAGCTCCTGTTTTGAGCAGAGGGAACAGAAAAAAGTCGCACGGAGCCTGTTCCAGGCTCAATGGAGGTTGCGATCAACTAGCAGATGGTTACCGCTCAGATGTTTTCGTTGGATGTTAAACAGTATTGTAATACTCATTATTAATCCGGAAAAACTTCATCAAAGGGAAACTCGGCTCAACTGGGCTGGTAAATTCTGGAAAATGTTGGTTTTGGAAACATTTGGAGAGCTAGAGAACCATTAGAAAGTGGTTTCTGGAAAGAAAATAAACTAAGAATGGAAGATATTGAAAGGCAAGATGTATCGGTCAGTTTTTAATTTCATCACTTCAGATATTTAAACAGTGGGGAGTAGAGAAGATTATGTTGATCAGTGTGATAAAGCAGCAAGAGAAGATCAGGGGAGGGGGTTATGAAATTGAAAGACTTAGAGAAATAATATGAAGGAAAGAAGAAATTATTTAGGTAAATACCGCCATGGGTGGCGAAGATCGTTAGGGCGCAGACTCATGTGCAGGATGTCTGGGTTCGATTCCCATCAGAACCTCCTCCATGACAGGTTTTTTTTTTTCAGGTTTTCCTCAGTCCTCATAAGTGACTATTGCCGGGAGGTACCCTAAACTGGCCTGGAACGTTTCCTTCCTTGTAAAAAAAAAAATCCTTTCCCAATATATAATTTCATGTCATGTATCATCAGTGTCACCGCCTGTGGTGCCTCAATATTAAAAACGGACGTTAAACACCATTCTAAATAAATAAATTTAGTTAAAATAAGAGCCAAATGTCTCAGGAAAATTAGTAAGCAAGGTAATGATACAGTTAGTAGGCTTATTACACATAAGGGTAAATAGCTAGATAAATGCTACTGGGGCCTCCATGGGAAATCAGCAACTGAATGCAGTGATTTGCGAATTGATTCGGGGAAGCATAAGAAAGCGTTTTTAAGTATTTTGTTAATATTAGTTTTTTGTAAACTTAGTTTTTTTAGATATTTTGTTTGTTTTTTTAGGGATAAATGGGTAATTTAGAATTAGTTTATTGTTTAACAGAATGTATATTGTTGGTTAGCTTTGTAGCCTGGTCTCTTCGATATTCCAATAGGGTACTATGACAAATCGGGGATTAGGGTTAAAATTAATAATAATAATAATAATAATAATAATAATAATAATAATTCGTTATTTGGGAAATGATGTAAATATATAAATTTTAATTTTAATGTTGTTTGTATTTGTTGGAAATAGCTTCATTCATTCAAACCCTCCATTAACCGAAACTTTATGTTGATAAACCATTCCATGACAGTCGAAGAACGTAATCAGCGAAACCTTTCGTGCTGACAGAGCAACCTTGGCCTTCTTTGGTGTCAGAGCACCAAATAACCTGGAAACCGGGCTCGCCTGTTTGCTAATGGTGAAACCTGCAATGATGGAATGCAGGTATGCCTCACCATGCTTCGCTACCAGCTCTTTACCTCAGCACCATATGCCGCAGATGTGTCTCATGTATAATCGATAGGGCCGCGCTAATATATAATAGTCTGCCAGTCTTCAGAAAAAAGACAACAGCTGTGTTCACTGCAGTGGTTGTAGCACCTTGATCGCCCTGTTTTGTTGTTGAAACACGGCCCTCCTCCAACTATTTGAATCACCGAATATCATCACATGCCTGCGTATCTCCACTATGTGATGAGAAAAGTACCATTGTTAGTCTTTGTTGAAAAGATCTCATATGAGATTTTATACAGATATCGTTAGGAGTTGTAGAATGTTACTGACTTTATTTTTTTTTTTTAAATAAGTGACTTTATTATGCTTTCCCACAATAGGGAAACTTACTTATTTAATAAGCCTCGTATAAAAGATTTTTGGAGAGGTGCAAATCAGGCAATATAGAAGTTTATACTATGAACCAAATGTATTTTGCAATTGTTGAGGAATTTACTTGATTGACCCGACAGAAAAGAATACGCCGTGAGTTTAGAGCATTATACTTGTAACTGTTCGACGAAACGAGGACTCCTAAGTTGTCTGGTTTATGACAATGCTGTAGTCCATACGACTATCGGTTAAGTAAAACATGGCCCCTACAGTCCAGATCTAGCATCTATAAACTGAAAAATTTGTTTTATAAGTGCAATGAAGTGATGCATATTCTGAAAAATGTGTTTATACCAGTCGCACTCTATGGTACTTTCATTACGGATAGACCAGTATATATTTAGCTAAAACTTTACTGTCATTCCTAGCTGAAACACATTATATGATAGCTATAAAAATGTCTTTGACTTTATTTGTTGTTGCAAAGGCAACACGGGAGGCTTTAAATTCTAAGTAGTTTAATTTTGAAACTTTCTTTTTAAGTTGCTTTGCTGCATTCGTTGTGGACTGTACTGTAGGTGTAAGTCTGTAGGAATGAAATAAAATAAATTAATGATGACACAAATGAGCTCGGAGTCCTTGGTTTCTTAAAGTTATCTGGCAATCACTTTCTCAGAGTAAGGAAAAACTCCGGGGAAAAAAAAAAACCATAACACAGACAGTTTGACCTAACCGAGAATCGAAACCCAAGACCTGCACATCAGCAGTCTGAAATGCAATTTTGAAACTTCTTTTCTAGTAGTAATGGATAGAGAATTTGAGAAAATGTTAACTATTATAAGAAGGATAAGCAATTTAAAATTAACATAATTTTACAGACAATTTCTTGCGGTAAAATTTAACTTTACAATCTTTTGTCTGCATAATATACACGTGTAGAGTGTATTGTTGTCACTGTAAGAAGCGTGCAAGTTGAAACAAGTACAGCAAAAGGGAGATGACACGCGATGAACAACATGCTGCACGTTCTTCTCAACAAATCTGTAGCTGAAGCCTATGGAGCGCAGTTCAAAGATTCCTTAAACTGTTTAAAAAGACGGGAGGCAATCAATTTCAAAGGAACTTGGACCCCGCGGTTGATCTAACGGAAGAAAACATTGTCACCGCTGCTGTCATTGTGAGAGATGGCATTAAAAACACTTTAAAAATTCCAAAAATGTCCCTGGGCGCCACTCACATGTTGGTATCTAAAAAGTTGCGCATGAGAAGATTTTGTGTGTTCCAGAACTCCCATTTCCGTTTGCGTGCAGCAGTTGAAGATGAAGTTACAGGAAGTTTGTTTCAAAGACAATCGCTGCTGATGACACTTGGCGACATCATTTCGATCCTGAGAGCAAACAGCGAAGCTCTATGTGGACATTTCCATCATCACCAACACTAGAAAAAGCAACAATGGCTACTTCTGCGCGGTTATCTCAGTTTTCAATATTCAAGGGATGGCTTACCAGCACACACAACTGAAACTGGGCAGCTATACGGAGATTACCTGAAAACTCTGCAAGGCCATATCATGCTATGCAAAAGGGCACATTCCCATGCAGCACGCTGAACGCTGCAAATGTTGTTACTGAATATCTCACAGAAATCAATATTAAAAGTGTCCCTTACCTTCCCCACAGTCTATATTTAGCCTCGTGTAACTTTTTCCTTTCCCCAAATTGAAGAAACACTTTCGTGGGAGTCTTTTTATCATCTGAAGCAGCGGCGAAAGCTGCCGAGGCGATTTAGAAAGACTTTAAAAAAATTAATTCCAATATGTCTTTCGAGATTGGCAGAAAAACTGGAACTGGCGCACTGCATCAACTTGCAGAAAGATCATAAAAAGTATAAGGATGAGTAAGAGTATGTCAAAATGTTATGATAAGTCCTCGTGTATTTGAGTTCATCATCGAACGTACATCCATTTCTTTTCCTGAATAAAAATCAGGCCAGCCAGTGCCACAGAGCCACATACCTCTGCTCACTTTAAGTGAGAACACATCAATGTTTTTGTGCATCATTACATACGTTACTTCCAACTTTCTCCAGAACAACTTGGAGACGCCCGCAGCACAAAACAAGAGCATTTTCTGAACTGTAAACACCTGAGGACGCATTTAGTGCGTTCTTTGCGAGCAGGGTGGTTAAATGTATAACGGAGAGTGAAAGTGTGAATAGAGAGTGAAATCTGTACATAGAAACTAGTATAAATACGTTGAAGTTGATCAGAGTTAAATATGCAGGAAATAAACTGTTGCCGAGAGTTAGACGCGATCAAACATGAGCCCCACTCGTAAGCTCGTAATGTATTTTTGGAATAAAATGGGGCTCTTTCAAGAAAACATTCTCACCCCTCTTATAAATGAAAAGTTTTGCTCACCAAACACCGGAATCGTCGGCGGTTGAACGCACCCATGTCGCTATTGCAAGGAGGAATAACCCATCGTAATGTTTCACTTGTTGAATGACTTGTTTCGATGTCTCGTCACCGTATGGCACCGTTATAGCAGACTCATTGACTGGATAAAGCGATTTACCAGCCAGAACTGAATGACAACAGTCATTATCCCCAAGATACAAAACTACGAAGATCCAGGGAAAGCGAAAACGATAAAGTTGTCCAAAGATTGATAATCGTGCAGTTTCTCAGCAATGCGAACAAACGGTGACATTTTCAAACTTAAGCGTATAGTCTTTCACGACATGCCCGATTACATTCTGGTACTACTGTGAGAGATTAACTGTGGAGAGTACTCGAACATTCTCCATACACGCCCACCATGAACCATTGTGACTTCAATCTCTTCCTCAAACTAAGCGAATCACTCAAGATAAAGTGATAGGCGATCCTTAATCATTGACTCTCCTAAAATAATATTTTTCCAATGTGTAAAAATAAGCATCTGTCTCGTCAATTGATGTGAATCTTCGTACAACCAGCCATTTCTTCAGGTTTGAGAACAAAAAGCAATTGCTGAGAGCCAAACCTTGGGGAATATGGCGAATGTGGAAGTATTGGGAAGCGAAGGTCATGCAATTTTGTAGCAACAATCCCAGAGGTGTGTGAAGGCGCATTATCGTGATGAAAGAAAACTTTCTTTTTCGCAAGGTGTGGACGTTTAGTTTGAATAGCCTCTTTCAGTTGGTCCAATAGTGAAGCCTGGTGATGGTTCTGTCCTTCAAGAAATAGCCTAAGAGCACCACACCATGAGAATCCCAGAAAACCGTAGCCATGACTTTTCCTGCAGAAGGAACCCTTTTTGCTTTGTTTAGTGCACTTTCACCTCTTGCCACTCACTGTTTGGACTGCTGGCGTGTAGTGATGAATCCATGTTCCATCTACTGTCATGGAACATCGGACAAACTCGTCTAAACAAGTCTAAATACTCTTGCGAAATGTCCATTCGAATGTGTTTTTGATCCATTGTTAACAAACGCGGCATCCATCGAGCTGAAAGTTTTCTCAAAGCCAAAACTTCGTATAAAATGTAGTGGACATGACCTATCGAGATCTTTGTAATGTCAGCCAACTCGCGTACCTTTAATCGCCGATCATTGAATACTACGGTATTGTTACAAACACGTTGGTCGTATCGGTTTTGAGACGCCCTGAGCGCTCATTATCTAATTGGTGTACGAACACGCTAAACAGAAACCCAATTTTTAACCCAGGAAGAATCCTTTAATGTGAAATCTAACACATTTTGTATTTCTGTTAGGGTTAAACCTTTCAAAACGAAGTGCTTTATCACAGCTCTTATTTCGGTTTTATCCATTTTGTGGAAGATGTTAGCACTAGTTTGTTTACACAACCATCACAAACAAGTGACTACAATCTATTGTAGCAGTTCGGTCATCTTCACAGCATCTCTTGAGTCAGACCTCGTACAGCATTTTTTTTCGAAGCTGTATGTCACAAATAGAACTCTAATGTTCGCACTTTGAGTTAAGGAATGTTCTTAACAAGAGCAAGGTTTAGTTTTACCACGATGATGTTGTATTGTAAAAACAACAACAATGATCACTTGCATCTTCAAGGTCTCGCTGGCATGGTTTTCTATCCGGTCCAGCAAGAGGAAAGTGGAGGAGTTCCTGCCTTTGTTCGGGGTCGGCGAGGCGAGGATATCCCAGCCTTCTGGAGGCGGTCAGGTGCATCTTCTGGGACAGCTGTAGGGTCCAGAAGAAAGGAACTGAACGACAGTGTAAAAACGGAAAAGAAGACGGAGAAGAAAAAAAAAAAAACAAGCCAAAAAAAGATATATGAAAGAAACACGGGTAAAATTGGGATAAAAAGAAATTTAAAGAAAAGGAGAGGTCATATAAAGAGATAGAAGAGAATTGGAAAATTAATGATAAAGAGATTACGGAAGTTTTCTTTTCTTTTCTTTTTTTTTTTAACGGTGTTTAACGCCCGCTTTAACTACTGAGGCACCACAGGCGGTCGATACTTGCTTGATATGCGTTATTTACGGACTCTCTTAAACATCTCAGGTCATCAGCTTCCCATTCCAAATCAGGTCGTGAAACGGCCGATAAATTTTGCTCAGAGACCTCTTCTTTCAGGCTTGAGGTTCTTTATCGTGCCGTAAATGTACGACACGGGATCCACGGCTTTACTTCCCTTCCGAAGGAAGCCATACTTAGGATTTTTATGCCGGAAAAAATCCATCGATCCTGGCCGGGTTCGAACCCGCAATCTTGGATTTAGAAGGCAAGTATGGTTACACTACATCACCACCAGGACCGAAACGCGGCGGACACTGATGATATATGAGATGGAAATGATGTATTGGGAAATGATTTTTTTAAGGAAGGAAACGTTCCAGGCCTAAGTTTAGAGTAACTCCCCGGCATCTTCCAATTTTGAGGATGGAGGAAAACCTGTAAAAAACCTCAGTCGGGGAGGACGATCCTGGCGGGATTCGAACCCCAGATCTCCTTTCCAAGCGTCGGTGCTTAATGACCTCGACCATCTGTGGCAGTGGATTACGGAAGAGAAAAATAAGAAACAATCACAAGGAATTGGGCATTGAGAATGGGGGGAAGAGAGAAAAAAATTAAAGAAAATATATAGGGGCTGAAAGAAAAAATATATCAAAAGAGTGAAAATAAAAATAAGGAAAAACATTAAAATTGGAAACAGCGGAGAAAGTGCGGAAGAAAAATAGGACAACAGAGGAGAATAAAATAAAAAATTAAAAAAGATAAGCTATAGAAGGAAGGAGAAAATTTGAACACAAGTAAAATAGGAAAGAACGCAAACAAAAGAAATGAGACAATAGAAGTAAGACAAAAACTGAAGACAATGCCGAAGAACGTGAGAAAAGAAAGGAAGAAAAAAAAACAGACAATTAAAGAAACGTAAGGGAGATCAAAAAGGAAAGAAAAATGAGTAGAAGAAAGACAGGAATTAAGAGAACGGCGGGGAATATAAGAAGAGAAAGCGTGAGAAGGGTTAAAAGACGAAGAACACTAAAAGGGGAAATGAAATACAGGTGAAGACAAGCTGATGAAAAACATGAACAAGTTAGAAAAACAAAAAGACCAAATTAGAAAAGTAAAAACGGCGGGGAAAAAACAGCAGAAAAACAAAGGAAGAGAATAAATGACAAAATGTAAAAAAGGCGGAAAAGATCACGCACAAAAAAAAAAAAAAATAAAATAAAGGACATTCAGGTTGAAGACAAAAACTGGAGTGAGAAAGAGAAGAGAAAGAAAGAATGAAAAAAGTAATAACGGGAAAGAAAACCCAAAAAAAAGGAAAATAAAAAGGTAGAAGGGAAATACGAAGAAATCAGACAGAAGAAAAAATGAGAAAAGTAAAATAGTTGAAGAGAACCAAAAAGGAAAGAAACCGGAGGGAAATCTAACAGAAGGACGAGGAACTTCAGATATGAATAAACAAAAGGAATAAGAAAAATAAAAATGGCGAAAGAGCTAAAAAAGGAAAATTGAAAAATGACTGAAGAGGAATGAAAACGGTGAGGATTACAATAAAGAAAAAACTGGAAAGAAGCATTGAAAAGGAAAATGAAGAGAAGAGGAATACAAATTGAAAAGGAAATTGCGAAAAAATGAATAACAAGAGAAGAAAGTTGTGAACAAGTGATAGAAAATGTTAAAGCAATACATAAATAGACTTAGCACAGAGTGTCCATGTTTAAATAAAGAAGACAACTCTGTGTAGGTTTATCAATTTAGTGAGAAGCTGATGTTGTACCTCTCGCTCCAGTGAGGCACATCAGCTGATGTGTTCACTCGAGCAGAGAGCAGTTCTTGCGACAGGAAATGGAAAGTTTCCTGGAACTGTGCACTCCTATACTTAGGCAAGGTTTCCGTTTCTCTTTTGTCAATAACAACTGAAGACGTTTAGTGCTGTAACGTGGATATCACAACTTTAATTTTATAATTCCCATCAGGGAATTCTGCTGTCATTATTGCAGTAAAGGAGGGCGAGCCTTTGGAAATGTTTTACCAATACCATGCATGTCCATTCGTAGGGCGATGGTCCGATACTAGCACGCCTTGCAGAGGCTAGATGGCCGGCTGTTGCATGTCCAGCTGCCGAGACGAAAAACCGTGCGAGCGGCAAGTACATGTTCTGGAAGACCTGTATCTTGTTTGCTGACTCCTCCATTTTTCTTCTGACATTGGTTAAAAAGTTAATAAGTCATCCTGTATAATTTGTTTTGGTTTTTTCGGAATATAAGAAATCTGAAGATACTCAAAATAATGTTTTCATAAATCCTCATTAACATTTTTATTTCTAAGGTCTTCAAAGCAATATTCTTTGATAGTTTCCAGGTACATTGTAATCTGCTTCTTCAACAAGCATTTAAGTTCCGCCTTCTGGCTGTTTGCATGCGAAGGTTTCGGACCAACACTCCTGGAATATTCCACTGCCCGTATTTTATTTGATTGTTTACAAAGAAAAGCGAAATCACGCTATTCTCTAAATGCCAGGGTCATGTTACTATCGTCGCCGTTTCGTGAACTACATGCAGAAACATTTTCAGCATTGGTGGGTGTTTTAAAGGTTAACTTCATAATCAACAGTAATGAAATGTTTGTCTTATATGCCATAACGTGAAAAGTTCAGTGTTTCGGAAAGTTCAAGCTAGAGAGGTTACCTCTTGGCACAGGATATCAAATGAAACTATAAACTCTACATGGTTTTGTCAATGTCAGTATCCTATCCTCATTAAATGGCTACTTAATACATTGCTTCCCAAACTTTTTAGGTCAGTCATCGCTAATCTTCACCTAGCACTTTATGATCATACTTGAGGATAGAAGGTAAACATTCATTTATTGGAACTTCATACATGTGAAAATTGCTTTATTAGTTTATTGCACTACAAAAATAGTTTCAACTCTCGTTTCACTATATACGCTACACACACACGCAAACACACACACACACACACACACACACACACACACAATCCTTAATAAGGTAGCACATTTTAAAAAGAACTAAAAAGCAAGTATTGTAAATCTATATATGCCGTCATAGATCTGGTACATAAACAATTTTTAATGTTACAAAACCAAAAATGCTGCTTGAGATCGTAAAAGCACATTCTAACGAGAGGGTTGAGACTGAATTCATTTACATAACTCAGCTATATCTGGTTGAATTTGGAACAGCTGAAGCCGAATATCTGGTTCCGTATCGAGACGAGACCGTGTTATGTTTTAGTACCTGCATAAGCAGAGAGTCCTGATTCACACAAACAAGCGGTTGCAAAGAAGAACGGTTTTAGCTTTATCAAACAAAACTTTAAATTCGTATTGTAACTGACACCAGAATTCAGATAGCGACTTCTTATTTGAAAAAGTTTCTTTTATCATTAAATCTGATGTCAAAACAATCAAATTGCTGCGTTGTGAAAGAGGCTGGTATTTCTGACACAGCAGAGAAGAGAGTATAGCCCAAAAGTTTTCTTTCTTCATGGAGTTCTTCCACGTAACAACTGTTGAAACTATAAAGCAAACTTAGTAGGTGAACTTGAAACTCGATTAAGATATCCTCAGGTATGTCTGAATCAATTCTTCTATAAATACTTTTACCATGGGAAGCTGTCAAGATTGACATTGTTCACTCATTCAGCACAAAATTTGATTTTCTTTTTGAACTTTTCCACTTTATCTCTGTCGTCAAACGTTGATGTTGCTTTTCCTTGAAGTGAGAGGCTTAAATTATTAACTTTGTGAAAAATGTCATCTAAATATGTCAGCGTTTGTCACATAACCTGTCTCTCAAAGTGAAGTCACTGTCAGTCAGGAAGGTTGTGACTTCAGCCCTCATGTCAAAGAGCCGTGTCAAACTTTTGTCACTTATTTCGGTGTAATGAAGTAAAGATGTATGTAAACTCCCCATGTCATCACACAACACTTTGAGTAACCTGCTATTCTTATGTCGTGATTCAATAAAATGAATTAATTTCACGCTTTCGCTCCATTTGTAAAAGATGCATTTATATTCATGCACGACAATGCTCGTCCACACACGGTGCATATCGTATCGCGGTATCTTGACGACGTGGGTATTATTGGACTGGACTTTCCAGCTCGCAGCCCCGGCCTACCTGTAGAACATCTCTGGGATAGGTTGGGTAGACGTCGAGGTCGTAATCCTGTCCCAGAGACCTTACAGGAACTCCGGGTGGCACTTCAAGAGGAATGGGGCAGTATCGGCCAAAGAGACCTTAGAAGTCTGGTCGAAAACGTGCCCGAAAGAATGGCGGCCGTAATTATGGCTAGAGGAGGGGAGGGGCACACCGGATACTGAACGTTTGTTTGGTTATTTTTAGGGTAAACTGTGCATCAATATCGCTTCCATTTTCTACGTTAGTGAAGCTTAGTGGACAAATATTGAACACAAAAGTTAAGTAAAAAGTGTAAATCTTTCGTTTATAATGGCCATTGTCTCAAAATTGATAAAAACATCGCAAATTGATGTGTGACAAGTTCATTGAAATGTTATCTTTAAAATGTAAATGTTTGCAATGTAATTTTTGAAATTGCCTCGAAATTTGTATTAAAATTTCATTTTAGTAAACATGGTAATTGTCTTTTTTTGTTTTATCCTCCTTAGGTGAGTGCACGGCCTACTTTGATGCTATCTGAACTTGTGTGTTTCAGACAATATAACGAGACGAGAGACAGGATCTGGTGGCGGACGACGGGTTGTATGTTACTACACAAACTGGTCAGTATATAGACCAGGCACTGCTAAATTCTCTCCGCAGAACATCAACCCATACCTTTGCACGCATGTTATCTACGCTTTCGGAGGCTTAACCCGAGAGAATGGGCTTAGGCCGTACGACAAGTACCAGGATATCGAGCAAGGTGGGTACCTGTGCCTATTGCCACACTCCGAGAGCACTTTTTTAGTCTAATGATAAGATTGTTATTTTTTGTAAATTTAGCAAAAATTAAATACAGAAAGTCAGTCTATAAAGAAATTTGTATTGTGGGACGGAACACGTAATTTCAGCTGGACCCGTCTAACTGGGCCGAGGGGGAAGGGGTGAATGAAGGGAAACACAGGGCATTCCTAACATCGTTCCATTTGAAGACTACAACACCAACCACGTCCAAAGAGTTGGAGCACTCTATAAGGGCCGCTTGCATACCAAAACCCGGAGCACCAAAGCGCTACCACCTCGCCTATAACAGAACCAAGAGCGGAAAACACATGAAAAGGGTTCGCCTTAGCGACCAGGGGAACCGTGAAACAACCCAAGGTCAGAATGGCTGGCCACAAGGGATTTGAAACCAAGACCTGCGGAATGGGAGTCCCAAACGTTACCGCCTCAGATAAAGAGGGTGGTGAAAAGCGTTTCCGTCAGGAAAAGAAGATAAAGGACAAATTCTATTACTTTGTCTCTTTTGTTCATCATTCGTAAGATTGACGCCAGAGATGTCTTAATTATGATGCAAATAACACGAAAAAACACCCAAACTCCCTCATTACTTTAAGTATTGTTGCAATATAAATCTTGACGTCACACGTCTCTTCACCACTGCAAATAATATACTTCATGACGACATTTCCACCCCGATGTCTAGTATGGAGACTTTTCCTGTTCCACTTGCAGTTGGTCCACTCTTGAAGCGGACCGGGGAACTAGAGGGGAGGTCAGTACGGGTTTAACTCTACGGCTGTACGGACAGTGTGTTAATGTGGCTCAATTCAGGTATTCTATTCTTATGTGCGTACAAAATCAGCTCTTGCTGTACGGAGATTCCTCGATATTCAACTTCCAAGTCGAAGTTCGATTCACAGATTGGTAAATAAATTTCGTGAAACGGGAAGTATTTTTAATAAAAAAATAACTGTACACAGCCACATACAGAAGGAACGTTAGATAACATTAGACATGCTCTGGAATGTTGCCCTTAAAAAAATCACTTCGACATCTTTCTCAGACAACAGGAATTCCCTATTCCTCTGTTCAAACCGATACAAAGTTACTAAACCCCTATAAAGTTACTGTAGTGCAAGAACTTAAATCGGGTGACCCTGCATCCAGGAGTACATTTCGTGAATGGTTTTGAATAATGTGCACGGCGGAAATTGTACCTAATCTAATTTTGGTTCTACCTAAGTGGTTATGTTAATTTACAAAGCAACCGATACTGCAGTTCAGAAAAACCTAACCTGCTTCTCAAGGAACCACCTGTATGATTAAAAGATAGGACTGTGGTTCGCCGTTAGCGGCGAGAGAATAATGGGCCCCATTTTTTTCTAAAGAAGCCATTAATAGTAATAGGTTTGGGCAGAACATTTTTCAACCCCTTTTCCGTGAATTAATGTGAGGGAACGTAGGTTCGCGACTATTCAACAGGAGAGGAACCTCTTGTGTCAGTCAAACACTTGGGTTCCTGAAAGCGTAGCTTCTCCAAACCGTGCCCGAAGTTTGGATAAAATCTCCATCGGTTTTGAATCTTCTTTGGTTAGAAAACCTACCACAGCGGGCAGTGCAACCTCTTGCTCAGACATGGCGCCGCTGGTGATGGAACGCCGAATGCGGAAGTGTCCATTAGATCGCTTGCCTCCACACATGCCCTCTCGCTAATCTTTCACAGTCCACAGAACAAATATCGGGTTTAATTTTGAATGACTGTCGTAAAATCCGGTGAAGCGACAAGAGATATTCATTGTTGCGTATCTGAAATGGTAAATACCGTACGTCTCTCGTCACAATAGCGGCACATGCTGTTTAATCGTCCATAACGACAATTACCACACGGTAATTTGATTTACGCCGGAAATACCGTGTTTCTGGTTTACTATCACTCTTTTGTTTAAATCTGTCACTGGCAGTCGCCAAGCTTCCTGAAGAAACATAAACAAGTGGCGGAAGTAAAAGTGACTCAAAAGGAAGTTATGGGAAATTGATTTTCTCTGTGCAATGTCAACGGCTGGTTTCTTTCCCACTAAACTCCGTAAAACGAGAAGCAAAGAAATCGCATTAGCTACACAGACTTAAAGTACGTCTTTTGACAAAAGATACTCAAACAACTGCGCTCTATAGCACTCAATCGACAGTACTCCAGTGTGACCAACGTTGTTTTAATATGCAGTTTACAAATTACATACTATTTAAATTTTACTGTGCATAATGCAGTTTCCAAATCAGGCCATAGGCATTTAATAAACATAAACCTTTTAACGATTTTTTTGCGTTTCTGATCATGTTAGTATTCCCAAGGCACATTAATATCTTCTTTTAGAGAGAAAGTAATTATAATATATAAAGGAAATGCATCTGGTTTTGCCTCACGGATAACATTTTAGTAAGTAACAACAACATACTTGTATTTTAATATTTTTATCCATTTTGATATATTCTCGCTGTGTTCCAAACGTTTAGTATCAATCAGTTTTCAAAACAACCTTATTTGCTCTCATATACGACTATTTACAGTGGCGGCTCGTGGCATATAAGGTTAATTAAGCCCTACGTCCACATAAGCAATTTAATTTGAAAATAATGCTGAGTATCTAATACATAGTACAATTATATCTACTCACTTATTACACACTGCCGAGGGTGACCGAGGTCGTTAAACCGCGGACTCGTGAGCGTGAGGTCTGGGGTTTGAATCCCACCAGGACCGTCTTCCCTGATTGAGATTTTTCCCAGGTTTTCCTCAGTCCTCATAAATGACAATTGCCGGGGAGGTACCCTAAATTTAGGCCTGGAACATTTCCTTCTTTAAAAAAAAAAAACTTTCTAAAGTTATCATTTCATCTCATGTATCATCAGTGTGCATTGCCTGTGGTGCCTCAGTAGTAAAAATGGGCGTTAAACATCATTGAAAAATCACTTGTTACAGAGCAGATGACTGATCAATTGTGTTTTATTATATATGGAGCAGCCATAAAGTTCGTATTAACGGTTTTAGCAATAAATAATAACCTCACGCTTTGCACTGCAGAGCATTCACGTGTCCCTGTGGTATTTACAACTTAAGTTTTACCGCTCTGTTATTATGCAGAACGGTGCTAGAGTGCAAATACAAGGGCTCTTGAGAAGATGGAAGCTCGTAAGGTTTTTGTAAGTAAATTCATGCCGAAGTGGTTGCCGTGTATGGAGATCGTCATTAAGTGGCACGGGCGTTTGCAATGTGGACAAACGAGCCTGAAGGTTCAGGTCCATCTCTCGGCGAGGAACCGGGAATTGCGGTGCAAGTGGAGGTTCGTGCATTTCTGTCGAGGTAATGTTGGAGAAGGTGCGCATGGTTCAGTGATAAACGTCATTCACAACGTTTTGCATATGACAAAAATCACCACTTGCCGAAAAGAAGCGGCAGTCGAAATGTTACAGCTTTGCCAGGCTGATCCGGGTTGGTCGCCTAATCATCATGAATGAATTTTGGGTGTATCATTTGACTCCGAGAAGAAAACAGCAGAGCAGCACTGAAAATACGCACATGTCATCGGACAAGGTCATGTAGAGTATTTTTGGGACTAGCATGATGTCCTGCCAGGAACTCCTGACGAGAGGGAGACCATCCCGGTAAGCTGTTCAGAGGTGTCAGACGACAACGAGGTGATAGGAGAGGTGGAGCAGTACTAAAGTGAGAAGTTCTTCTATCAGCCGATCCAACTATGGGAGGAATGTGTCAGTTTGTGTGGTGTATATACGGAGAAAGGTAAATCCCGAACCAATACTCGTGACTGCACGCATCTTCGTTCATGGTGATAATACAAACTTTGTAACCGCTCCTCGTAAAACACAACACACCACAGATGCTACAGCAGGTTTTAAAACATATATTGACGATTGACTTTTTGAAAGCGATTTTATCTAATGCCCTGGAATAACTCCATAGAAATCCGAAGCTACAAGCAATAGTACCATTCCAGTGACTTCAGTATACCGGGGGTTTAATGCAATAGCAATTAAAGTAATACGTTAACAGTTCAGTGTATGTATAAACTACAAACAAGTTGTGATAAACAAAAATTACATATAGTCGCTGGTAATGATTGCTGAGTTGCTATGGACACGGAGCAGCGAATAAACGACACACATTTTTCCCCGCCGTAGGTGCTGTTCACTGTTCAGTTCTCAGTTTTGGCTGTACTTGCTATCTCAGAGCATAAAGCAAGGGTTTACAGTTGCCATGATAACCGCTGTGAAAAAGTGCAGCAGGTGTGAGAATTATATTAACAGCATCAGTTACCAATAAATATGTGGCAGCACTCAGAAATAATTTAAATTTGGGTTAAAAACGGAAAACGTATATACAGATAGAATATTTTGCACCTGAATTTAGGAGCTTGTCAATCATCCATAATACGCACTATCTCCAGTAGTTACCTGTTCAGACTTCAAAGACCACTTGAAATTCTCAATGTTTGCTGTTTTTCTTGCAAATGATGCACTCAAGCACTGTCGCAGTTTGCAGTTCAGATTGGCACTGCTAGAAGGAGCAGTTATATAATCTGGAACATTTTGCTACAGCCAGGTCTTGTGGGCTGGAAGCTTCAGTGCATATTCTTGAGTAGAGTTGTCGACTTGGTGGTGGTAACCAACTTGCTCCCTATATCCAAGTTCAAGGGTTAAAATCCGGCCTTGTTGATGCATTTTTAAAAAGAAATATTCGAAGATTTACATCATGTAAAAGAACCTCAAGCTTGAAAAAAGAGGCTTATGAGCAAAACTAATGGACCGTTTCACGCTCTTGATTGAATGGGATGCTGTTGATATAAGATGT
The DNA here is from genome assembly GCA_030762175.1 of Metallyticus violacea. Taxonomy (NCBI): domain Eukaryota; kingdom Metazoa; phylum Arthropoda; class Insecta; order Mantodea; family Metallyticidae; genus Metallyticus; species Metallyticus violacea. The sequence goes on from CM060832.1 coordinate 4,937,273, forward strand.
TAAGGAGCGTCATTAAATCATGATAGTCATATTCAGATTTTTCACTATCTGCCGGCAGAGTGTTTCCTACACTTTGGAACTTGTTTTGAATCCCTTTTAATAGAATAGGAGCTTAGTTGTTGTTGGTGATTTGCTCATTAACATCTCAGGTCAACAGCGTCAATTCAAGGCGTGAAACGGCCGATAAATTTTGCTCATAGGTCTCTTACTTCAGGCGTTAGATTCTTTTACGTGTCGTAAAGCTTCCGTGGTATCCACGGGTTTACTTCCCTTCCGAAGGAACCCCTAATTGGAATTTTTACACCGGAAAAAACTCATCGGTCCTGGCCGGGATCGAACCCGCAACCTTGGAAAGAACTTAGTGAGCTTACTCCGCTCGAAATCATTGACTTGGTTTGTTTGGAGCGGCGTAGGAAACGTTCGGTACGTGAGGACTGCTCACGGCGGGCTCTTTGTGCCTAAGCCCCTAATGGGGGCACCTCCGCGATGAAAGGCAGAGTTGACGGGGCATTAACTGCACAGAGGTAGACAGTGGAGCCCTCTCCCCTAAGAGTTTGAGCTCCTTTGGAGGTCCGCTTGCATACCACACTCCGGGGTAGAAACTTTTACAAAGAGCAAGTCACCATCTTTTAGAACGCACGGAAAATTAGTGAACCATCATCCCAGCATTTGCTAACCAATGGGGAAAATTGCGAAAAAGCTCTCGGTCAGAATGGCTAACTGGACGAGAAACATCTCGAATGGGAGTCTCAAGTCACCAAAGCGTTCTGCTTTCAATTTTTCAATTTTTCAATTGAGGCCTAAGCAAGTTACAGGAGGTTATGCTGAAATATAAAGTAGGTTGCAATGTAAACTTGTTCTCTTTAGCATCAAACTTGTTTAAAGACTATATTTTAGAGTTTTCATTGTCACTAAACTTGAGAAATTAAAACATTTGAGCATTCTTCCGGAAGTAAATATTCGACCCATATTTCTTATCGTAGAACCCTCCGGAACTTGCTTGCGGTTTCCGACTGTCAACTTATTTTTCCCGTCCTCATATTATAGGTTATAAAGTCGAAGTTTGTCGGAGTTTTCCAATTTGCCCTGAATCAGACGGATCGCGTTAGGGCAGTAACGGTAACGTTTGGAAGATCCCGAGTTCTAAACTCTTGGCGCCGGGTTTTAGCGAATTACGAAGAAATGTTGTCAATCCTACTTATAGGCATTAGAAATGACGATGAATATATATATATAGGTGTGTGTGTGTGTATGGAGGGTGCCAAAAATGTATACACACTTCACACAAAGAAAAAAATGTGTTAACATAACAAAACTGAATTCACACAAACAGAAAATGATGAGCACTAATCATCTTAGACTTTTACAATTACAACAGTTGCTCAAAATGCCCACCATCAGCGTCGATACACTTCTGAGTACGTTGTACTGATTGAGCAACGTTTGCGAAAGTGTTCTCAGCACATGCCGTTTCAATTAGGTGAATATTTTTTTTTCACGAATTTTCCATTCTTCTGTTTCATTCTATAGTACCGGTTACAGAGTTCAAAGGTTCAGACGAGGTAATATGATGCTGTGCGGTGTGGCGGTGGATTTTCACTGTAAAATTCTGGCAGGACATTAGGGATACAGTGTAGGTCCATGCATCGCTACTCTGTATTTGGTGTATCCCTCCCTTTCGGAGGTGCAAAAGACCTATCCGTGCCTTCTTATCGTCTTTAGCGGTGACACGGGCAGTAGAGTCTTTTCAGATCTTTCAATTCCACAATTGGTTTGCACAATATTTTCAAAAATCTCCTCTAAAACAGAAAGACAAAGTTGTTATTTTTATGTAGGCAAAGATTTTCAAACTGGTTTATATGGCTTTACCAAGCACACCCAAATGACCCACATTTCACGTTACATCACTAACTACCAGCGAAGTTATTACATGCAGTATTTCCGCCATTGTCTAAATGTTCTCACTTCATTGTGACACCCCTACCATTCACAGCATTTCGGAACTGTTTAATATGATGCAATTCACTTTTATTTCATAGCTTTTGGATAGACGTTAGCTGCTGTAACATTAATTACAGCTATGTGCAAAGATGTGAGAAACAGAAAAATAAATGTACATAAAAATAACAGTACAAGCTAAAGAAGAAGAAGAAGAAAGAGTACATTTATTTCCAATTTAATCTTTCTTCACTACATCTTCTCCCCTTCCTCTCCGCCATGTTCTTTCTTTTACACACAGGGCTTTCATTCAAAACTTGGCAGTTTGAATAACTAATTTTACCCTCTCACCAATTTCAAATGGCACTCCTATCTGACGATGCCTAAATTGTAAAAAGGATTGTGGTGCTGTTTGAAATTGTAAGGAGTGAGAAATGAAACTTAAAATTGAATGCACACTGGTTCTAAAAATTGACATGCGTTTTGTTTTGATTGACTTTTTAAATGAAACATTGAATGACAGCTGTGTATGTCATCATTTTATGTTTTTACAGGCATAATTCCTCCTACTATAATTTAACTTTACAATTTTTTGTTAGCTTATTCCATAAAGTGCTGGTTTTGCAGTTGTCGCTTTCGGTTCCCTCCTGTGAAGCATGTTCAGTTCCGTCTAAAGAAAATGGAGGTGACACGAGACGACTCTGCTCTGAGAGTTTGCTTTCAGCTGAGGCCAATGCCATGTTGCAGGAGATCTATGGAGAGTTTATTTCTTCCCCATAGCACAGCTTGAAGATAGTTTAAAATGTTTAAAGAGGGGAAGCAATTCATTTCAAAGGAAGGTGGAAGTTGGCACTGTTTGTGTTGTAACGGGAGAAAACATTACGAACACTTTCAGAAGTTGTATGCCACCCACACTGAAAAGTTGCATGTGAGACGTGTTTGTGTACGGTGGGTACATGTTCACTTGCAGCACTTAATGGTGATATCACAGCAACATGCGAACTTTGTTTCAAACGTAATCCCTGCTGATCAAACTTCGCTATATCAAAAGCAAAAGTGGTTGCATCTCATGTTTCAATATTCAATACCAGCATGGCGTACCTGCACACACAACTGTACTACAGAAATGATCTGAAAAATCTGCAGGGACATATTACACACCTACAAAATGCAAAATTTCTGTGCAACAAGCTGATGCTGCTCCGCAAAGGTTGTTGCTGAATATCCCTCCAAAAATGTTAAATGGGGGAGGGGTTCCAATCTCATCAACGCCCATGTAGCTACGCCACTGTTGGGGCAAAGTTCAGAACACCTCTTTCCCGTGTTGGCAACAGAAATCGTATATTAAATATCTTATAGTGTATTCAAAACCACTGAAGAACTAAAAGAATACCTGTATGAAACAAACTGCCATTCAAAGCGTTCAAATTCTTACATAATAAACATTTTGAATTTATACATTGCAGGTGGCTACGCCAAGTTCACGGGCCTCAAGACCTACAACAAAAATCTGAAGACAATATTGGCGATTGGCGGATGGAACGAGGGTTCCGCCAGGTTCTCGCCTTTGGTAGCCGACGAGGAGCGGCGGGAGGAATTTGTTCACAACGTTGTCCGATTCCTGAGACAAAATCACTTCGACGGCCTGGACCTGGACTGGGAGTATCCCGCATTCAGGGACGGCGGCAAACCCAGGGATAGGGAGAACTATGCTCTTCTAGTTCAGGTACCAAGACCAGAGTTTCTTACTTTTTAAAAATAAAATTAACATCAATAAACTCTCTAAAATATCACACATGAAGAGAATGTTTCATAAATGTAGCACAATTTGTCTTCCAAGTATTGTATTCCTTTGTTGTGTGTCAGTGGGTGCACTGGTGTAAAGAGCTATAACTACTTTAAAGGTGACAGTATGTTTGGAAAAGATTTACAATGCCGTACTTTACGCAAACCGAAGGCGAAGTACGCGACTTAGAGTGTACAGCCAAAAGACGATGTTCGTTTGATGTCAAGTACAGAAAGACGTGGACAGTATGAAATGTGACTATCATGGACAAAGATTTGTTGTAATTGATTGAGTTATTTATGGACGCTCTTTAACATTTCAGGTCATCAGCGTCCCATTCAACTCAGGGCCGACAAATTTTGCTCAGAGGCCTCTCTGTCAGGCTTGAGGTTCTTTATCGTGTCGTAAATGTACGACACGGGACCCACGGCTTTACTTCCCTTCCGAAGGAAGCCATACTTCAGATTTTTTACGCCCGAAAATATCCATCGGTCCTGGCCGGGTTCGAACCCGCGTTTTGGGTTTAGGAGACAAGTACGGTAACCACTACACCACCAGGACCGACCGACAAAGATTGACTGCATGGTTTTTGTGGAAAGAAGACGTCAAAACTGCGGTGTGCGTTTACAACTGGGTCGATGTGTTCGAGGAAATCTGCACACAAGAATGCAGAGCATCGCGGCCTCCCAGCAACATTGCGATTGTGTCTGAATGTTATGCCTGATAGGAACTTGAATGTTACACAGGCCTAGGTCGCGTAACCCTGCACAGTTGAACATGAAAACGGTGTGGTTGCTCGATACTCGACACAGGCACAGAAGTGTGTCGCCAGCTACTGGACATCATAATGAGGATCGGCCTTTTAGAGAAGCTGTGACGAGTCTGGGATCACTACCACACATCAGAGAAGAAAGTCCACTCCAGAGAGTTCCCTGTTCAAGAATTTTCCTAGTGCTCCTCTGCGGGCGTCTTTTGGGACACTTTGAGCATATTGTTAATGGAGGACTTCGACAGTAGTGTTTCTCCAACATGACAGCAACACTGGTCCTGGTGGTCTAATGGCTGCTTAGACCCAAGATCGCGGGTTCAAACACGGCCAGGTTCGATGATTTTTTCCGGCGTAAAAATTCGGAAGGGAAGTAAGCCCAAGGGTTCCGTGTCTAGATTTACGGCACGTAAAAGAACCTCAAGTCTGAAAGAAGAGGCCACTGAGCAAAATTTGCCGGCCGTTTCACACCCTGAATTGAATGGGACGCTGATGACCTGAGATGTTAAAGAGCGTCCGTAAATAATTGACGTAAAGTAGGCATCGCTGGGATTCATTAATGTGTCACATCCACCATATCACCGGATCTTGCTCCGTCTGATTATGCCTTATTCGACAAGGTAAATGGCTCACTGCTAGATAAAAAATTTGGCAACAGCGAGAAAATTCAGACATTTGGGCACGGGCGGTGACATAGAACTCGCAGACATAATGACGTTACCAGGAGTGTACTCAGAGTTGCCATACACATTGACTGTGTTGTATAACAAACTACTACGGTACATTCTTCTGAGGGTCGTTCGGAAAGTAAGCAGTTGTTACCAGTCCTAGCGCTTTGAAGGTAAAATAAGAGAAACAATTGAAAGATCGTCAAATACTCTTCTAACATCTCTGGAAATTTGTGTTCCATTTCAGTCTTGAGGTTATTACGTGACACGGGATCCACGCTTTACTTCCCTTTCGGAGGATGATTTTTACTCGGAACCGGCGGCCTTTTGTCTACGAGGCAAGTAAATAATATACAATCAGGACCGACATCAAACATACAAGTTGTTAAGTAAAGAAAGCACCGCACTTCGAATCGTGACATTTCGGAAGGCTGTGGTTAGTGGGAAATATTTTGTAAAACTGGAGGGGAAAACGGTAAGAACTGCAGCTTTAGAAAATATTTTGCAGACTTCAGACATTTGGGCGTCGCTGGAATGCATTAGACTTGAGATTCTCAACACTGTCATAGAACTTAATTATCTTAAACCACCAATGCCAGTAAACATTTGATCACCACTTCTGTTGCAGGAACTGCGTGCTGAGTTCGACAGGGAATCGTCCAAGACCGGAAGATCTCGCCTTCTCTTGACTATGGCTGTTCCGGCCGGAATTGAATACATCGACAAGGGTTATGACATTCCCAAACTCAACAAGTACGTAAATTTCTTAAACATAAAGAGAAGCACACTCTCTAAACTTTTGTTCTGCTTGTATACAAATTTGGATGAAAATGAGAAAGTTACATGTTTTGTAACTTAAAACATTATAAAGAGATTATCAGGCAAGTTTAAATATCACTAGACATCGGGATTTCTAAGCACTAAAACCATAAAAAAGCAAAATGAAGTTATGTTGCTATTGGACTGTAGGCAAATGCAGGAAGGATACAAAGTAGGTCATGAGCTACAAACACCCTCTCCTCTGATGTCTTGTTTACCTCCCGGTCAGTAACTCATAATACGAGGGTAGGTCCATAAGTTTCCGGACTAACCATTTTCTAGGTATGATAAAGACAAAAACTATATTTCACTTTTCAATATAGTCACCCTCTATTGAAATACACTTCTCACAATGTTGAATTAACATTTCAGTCCACCCCCCAAAAAAAAAATTGTCAGAAGTCTTGTCTGCAAAATGGGCATAAACAGCATCGATCACTTCTTCGTCACACTTAAATTTCCTTCCTCGAAGGTCCTTCTTATTTTTGAAAAGAGGAAATAGTCACTGGGAGCTAGATATGGGCTGTAGGGTGGATGGTCGATCTCCCTGAAGTCACATTTCTTCACAGCTTCCTTTGCAACAAGAGCTGTGTGCACAGGCGCGTTGTGATGAAGAAGGCGCATACCATCACTCAGCTTTCCTCGCCTTTTCTCTTTGATGAAAGCACGTAGTCTGTGCAGTAGGCCAGCATAGTACTCCCCATTTACTGTGTGTTCCTCTTCTTGAAGTCAATGAAGAGTATTCCTTCACAGTCCAAAAGATTGTAGCCATGATCTTTATGGTTGATGAGTGACCTTGACCTTTAGAGGCGGTGCTTCTCCAGGTTTACGCCACTGCATTGACACTCTTTTGCACAAGGGATCATGGTACAGGACCATAATTTCATCTCCTGTAACAATGGTTTGCAGAGTTTCTCTCTGGTTGCCCCTTCCGAGCTCCAAAAATGCCTGACAACAGATGACTCGTTGCTGCTTTTGGACTAAGGAAGGAAGTCTAGGCACCCATCTTGCATTAACCTTATTCATGTTTAAATGTTCATGAATAATTGGAAGGACTGTATTTTTAGAAAGACCCAGCCTTGCTGCTATTTCTATAACTTTGAGCCGCCGGTCTTCCATAATTTTTTCTTCCACACTCTCTTCGTCTTCATTGCTATTTCGACCCATTTGAAAAAGTTTGGCCCATTCTTTTGTGGTAAAATATGAGGGGGATGCTTCTCCATATACACCGTCCAATCACTTTTTAATTTCATTTGGAGTAAGTCATTGTTTTTTGAAGAACTTAATAACAGCTCAAAACTCCATTTGAACATGTCTCAATCTTCTACACATAGCCTTCTTTATACAACTATATCTGAACGACTGAACACAGTAGAGCGGAAGTTACAACTGCAATTATTTACCTAACAGATAAGGTGACACCAGGTAAGTATTTTGTGAAGACGATAATCCTTATCGGCGAGGCCGGAAACGTATGGACCTACCCTCGTACCTTGTATTCGCGCTTTGTTTTTTATTAACCAAGTAAGGGCTGTACATAAAGAATGATCATAATTTTTACAGGGATAATTTATCGCGCTAAATTTAACTTTGCAACATCAAGTGAGGTAAATGTGTAATTTACACGTGGTACTGTGGAAATCTCCATTATCTCGTATACCATAAAAAGTAAAAGCAGTTGCTGCTGCTGGGAAAGTTATGGTCATCTCAGGTTTCAATATTCAAGGAATGGTTTACCTACACATACAACTGTAATAGAGATTTGCTGAAAACTGTGCAAAATTCCTTGCAGTAAGCTGCATGCTGCACCTGACACATCGCAAATGTTGTTGCTGAATATCTTACGTGTGATGTGTGTCCTTCACCCTTCCCATAATCAGATTTACTTACGTTTTTTCTCTTAATTGAAGATTCACTTCATGGAAGGGATTTTTCATCATCAGAAGGCTGAGAAGGCGATTCTGAAGGACCTGTCAGTATCTCTTCGAAGACTGGGACAGATTCATTGCATCCCATGGGGCCTGCTTTGAGAAAGATAATAAGAATTATGTGGATGAGTAAATGTATATTGTGAAAAATAATATGATCATTCTTTATTGAACAGCCTTGTAATTCGAGGAGGATCTCGATGCCTACTTATTTCGTTAGTACTCTTACCTAATTTAATTTGTTGAACTGTTGCATGTTTTTAGGTATTTGGACTTCATGAACATCCTAAGTTACGACTATCACTCGGCCTTTGAACCCGCTGTGAACCACCATGCTCCTCTCTACCCCCTGGAGGAAGACTCGGAGTATAACTTCGACGCACAGCTGAGCATCGTAAGTTTTTACTTTCCACTTTATTACGAGGAACAGTCAAAGCAAACAAGTAATTATCCTAACTGAGAGGATGTTTCTGCATTTCAGTCTTGGTAGGAGGTAAACAGGGTCCCTAACATTGTTTCCCGATAGAACACGCTTTCGTCGGCGAAAGTCCCCCTGCAAAGAGTTCAAGGTCACACCACAACATCCCACCTCGCCCTGTAAAAAACGAACGGAATGAAATGAGAGAGCGGAAAATTCGTAAAAAGGAAATATCAATCTAGCATTCGCTTAAGCAACCAGAGGAAGTCGCATAAAACCAGTCAGAAGTTCGGATTTAAATCCCGAATTCGAGTCTCAAGATGGCCAATCCCTTTATTACCGCCCCCGTCCCTTTCAAACAGATGACTTATCTCTTGAGTATGAAAATATCATTGGAAAAGTTTCGGGCTGTAAGGCCGATACTGAAGCGTTATCATAGAGAAATACTGCGAGATTTTCCCTTCCTGTACCGCTCCAAGTGCAGTTGACCGAGGTCTGCACTTCACACTTGAAATCCGGCCGGGGAGTTGGAGAGGAGGTCAGTAAGAGTGCGTTGCGTGACAGTATTCATTAGGCGTATTTATTACGTTAATGTGACTCCGTTCAGGCATTTTATTCCTCAAAGGGCATTTATTTACGATTTGTATTTGAATGAACCCTTGATGTACGGAGATACCCTGATATTCGCTTCCTAGTCGAAGTTTGAATCACAGATTGATAAATAAAATTCGTGAAGTATTCTTATTAAAAAGCGTACACAGGCCGTACAGTACTCCAGAAGAAACGTTACATAACATTGAACATGCTCTGCAACGTTCCCCTAAAAATATTTCTTTACTTCTTTCTCATCAAACGGCAGTTTCCTACTCCTTTGTTTGAACGGTTACAAATCCCGTGCATGATCAAAACATGGGCTACTTTGCAAACCTTGTTTCTGTCAATTAATACGGGAGCAAAAGTTTCGTGACTTTCCTACGGGACTCTGTGCAACGGCACATAATCTCCTTGCATGCAATTAAAAAAATGTCGACGATAAAGACATCACTAACAATATATGCCCCCCTCCCCGATTTAACACTCTGCGATTTTAATTGCTGGGGTGCATTAATGGAAAAACTGTGCGTGACAAATGCACACATTTTAGATTAACTGAAAAGTAACATTCTTAGATGAAAATAGTAAATTAGGTAGAAGTGTGTGTACAATGAAGGGAGACAGTTCCAGCAACTTCTTGCTTGATAAGGTCATTAAGTGTTAGTAATAACTTACCGCTGCAGACTTTCTGACTCCGCTCAGCCTGAACCGACCGACCGGTCGGCCGTTAAGCGTCAAGCGGTCCTATGAAGGAAAAACCGCCCATTTTAATGTCAATGCAGGTGGTTTCGACTTTATGCTGCGCCATTTTCTGCAGCATTCTCCGTTTAATGTGGCTCCTTGCTTGGGGAAAGCGATAATTGGCAGGATTTGGCAGTCATACAAGAACGTCATGATAACTTTCCTGGAACTTGTGTGTACCGCTTTGGAACTTTCAGGCACTATGTAACAGAAACACATACCGTTCCTCCTGTTTGATGTGGTGTCTCTTCAGTACTAAAGCGTCCTTGTGGTTTTCAGGAGTAAAGACGTGATCTTCCTGCTGTGGCCGCAGAAGCACATACAACTATCTCTTCCTCCAACACCTCTCTGCCCTCTGTTTCTGATGCTGGATGACAGCGCAATAAACAAACAATGAAAGTGTTGTAAATAAACAACAGAATCTTCATTTGACTGCCCCGTCTGTTGCAGGACTACACCGTGGGTCACTACCTGAAACTTGGAGCTGACAGAGAAAAGCTGGTGTTAGGTATTCCGACCTATGGACGGTCCTACACGCTTTTCAACCCCTTGGCCACAGAGATCGGCGCTCCTGCCGATGGTCCCGGGGAGCAGGGCGATGCGACGCGGGAGAAGGGGTACCTGGCTTACTACGAGGTGGGTAACTTGCTTCATCTGTCGTGCTTTTGGGCAGTTCCGTGTTCACGTCCTATAAACTGATTATTACTTTTGCAGATATGCGAGAACATCAAGTCCTCGGACGACTGGAAGGTGATACAGCCCAACCCCACCGCCATGGGACCCTATGCCTACAAAGGGAACCAGTGGGTTGGTTATGACGACATCGACATCGTCAAGCTCAAGGTAACTCGAGCAAGAAGGGGCCTTTGTAATAGCGCCAAGATCAAAGTAAAAATGCCTACCCTTATGGGGCTCCGGGGGGAATTTAAATGGAATTACGTAAAGTTTTTAGAAATTTACGACGGTTAATGAAGAATAACATTGTCCCCTCCCCCACCTTTCACTGTAGATAGTGGTGAAACAATTTTTCATGAAAAGAACAGCGCGATGTCCTCAAAGAGTTTTATTTACCAGTCGACTGCGTACCGTGGAGCCGTTTCGTAACGAGCAGTACGCAGCTCTAAAATTTTACTTCCATCTGCAGAAATCCGATATGAAAGAGTGCGCAGTGTTATAGCAAGCATATGAAAGCTCTGCAAGGCCATTTCGTACATTTGCAACAGATCACATATCCTAGACATTGCACCACGATAACGCACGGCCTTACATTGCATATATTGCACCCTCTGATGATAAAAATAAAACCACGCATATATGAAGGCTGTTCAATAAAGAATGATAACACTTTTTACAGGCTTAATTTCTTGCGATAAAACTTAATTTTAAAATGTTTAGCATTATGCATAAGTTTAATTATCCTCACTTCCGGTTCCCACCTGGGAGAGGTGTGCAAGTTGAAAATGTTTCGTGCCGCCTACAGAGAAATGGAAGTGACACGCGAGGAACAATACGCTACTCTGAAATTCTGCTTTCGTCTCAACAATCTTCAGCTCTGGCTTATGGAGAGCTATAAGATGAAGGTAATTGAATTTCAAAGGAAGAAGCACCTTGCGCTGCACTTGAGGTGTAACAAAGGAAACATGAACACCGCTGCTGTCATTGTGAGAGAGGATCGTCCAATAACATTAACAACACTTTTCACTGTGTGCCATCCACACGTTGATATCTGAAAAATTGCACACATGACGTGTTTGTGCACAGTTGCTCTTTCACAAATGAACTTTCGCGTGGAGGTGCAGATGACGTTATAGAAAGATACGGAGTTTCTTTCAAAGATAATCGCTGTTCATGAAACTTGGCTACATCATTTCGATCTTAGAGCAAACAGCAAAGCCCTGTGTGCAAATCTCCATCATCAGCAATTTAAAAAAGAAATGAAAAGTGGTTGCTTCTGCCGGAATGTAATACTGCAACTGTAAATAAGGCACATTTCCCTGGACGCAGCACGGTCGCACATCGAACATGTTGCTGAATATCTCACAAAAATCAACGTGAAGTGTGTGCCTCATCCTCCCTTCAGTCCAGAACTAGCTCCTTACTAGCTTTGCTTTTCCGCAAATTGAAGGAACACCTTCGTGCGAGGGTTTTGCACTCAGCAGACGCATGATGAAGGTTGTGCAAGCGATCTGTAGAACCTGTCAAAAATGATTTTCAGCATTTAAGCTAAGACAGGTGCTTTACATCCAGTGGGGACTACTTTGAGGAAGATCATCAACATGATGAGAATGAGTAAAGGAATGCTCTCAGTTATGAGCATTGTTTAACAGTCTTTTAGTAATTTTAGGTTCGCTCCTTTCACAATACAAAATTAGTATAAAAATGTATGACATGTTGACAACTGAAAGTGCGCTTGTTATGTTAAAACCTCAGTATTCAGTACTCAGTACTCTGTCACTAATGATCCAAAATAAGAAATTTTTCTGCACTTTAGTGCTAAGTTGTTAAACTGTATCAGGCTGCAAGATAGACATATTCTCCAGCTGCAGGTGTTTTACTTGTTTCAGGCGAGGTACGTGGGCGAGAACGGTCTTGGTGGCATCATGTTCTGGGCTATAGACAACGACGATTTCCGCGGCAAGTGTCACGGCAGACCCTACCCGCTCATAGAGGCCGGTAAAGAAGCTCTTCTCGCCACCTCAGGGTAAGTTCGTTCTTCTCAAACATAGACCCTCCCCCCAATGGAAGCACCTCCGGGAGGTGACGGTCAGAATCTACGGTCGACGACTGCACGGACACAGATCGGTAGGCAAGTAAATCACCCCGATCTTGGGGTGATCCTTTTGCCAGTTGTGCGCTCAGAAGCGCAAGTTACCATCGCACCGCGCCCCGTCAACGGAATGAAATGACAGTTCCCAAAGATCCAGCTCGGTGTTTTCTCAGTCTAAGGGGTCGGTCCTGGTCCTCTACTGGTAGCCATACGTTGCCTCGTAGGATTTTTCTGGCGTTAAAATATTATCTACGGTTCCGAAGTAAAACCGTGAGTCCCGTGCCCTATGTTTACAGAATGTAAAAGAACCTCTGGCCTGTATTAAGAGGCCTCTGAGCAAAATTTATCGGCCGTTTCACGCACTGGGTTGAAAGGGACGCTGATAACCTGAGATGTTAAAGAGCGTCCGTAAATAAAACAAAAATGGATCTACGGGAACAAAACAGTGTTCTTGTATATATGTAGCAATTTAATGGATATTTCGAGCAGTTCGTGGCAATTTTATGTTTGAAAACTCGTTTGCCGAACCTGTTCCACTTATTAACTCTTCGATTACTTTGCTGCTTCCAAATCAAACTCTGATCTTTATGATTACGTAAGAATGCATGTAGAGGTAACCATACTTGCTTCGTAAACCCAAGATCGCGGGTTCGATCTCGGACAGAATCGTCGCTTTTTTCGGGCATAAAAATCCTAAGTATGACTTTGTTCGGAAGGGAAGTAAAGCCGTGGGTACCGTGTCGTACGTTTACGGCACGATAAAGAACCTCAAGCCTTTCAGGAAAATAGTTTCTGAAAATAAGGTGAATCGGACCTTTAGGATAAGGGTATACTTGAAAATCGAATACATTTTTGCTTTTGTTTTGTTTTTAATTTTCTCTCTATTGTTTTAAAATAAAATGAGAATTTAATTTAGCATATAAACTGTATTTATAACGTTGCATAGTTTTATATTTAACAAAAGTATCGTCGTGAAGATAGCAAATGTGAAATATTAACCTAATATATGTTTGAGAATTATATTTGTATGTAAGAGCGCTCTGTAATAACCTTCAGAAAACGTTTACGTTACATGTTAATAACATTTAAATTAAATTTCAAAGCCACTGAAAATCGATGAAACTATCGATTGTTTTTATTTACTTAGTACATTGCAATTGTTTTTAAATAGTAACATGTTTTTGTTTTATTGAAACATATGAACATCATCTTAAATACACAATGTAACTCGAAACTTTATGTTATTTCTCTCTATTTTAGTGAATGTAAAGATGATATCGAGGGCTCAGTTCATAAACATGGCTACATTTAAAAATGTTTAAAAATACTAACACAGTATAACTTTGTCTATCAATGGTCATACATATCATTTAATTAATAGTATACCATTAATTTTGTGGTTTAATCTCAATAATAATTATAAAATGCTGTTTTTATTTTGTAATACTTATAGGATGCAAGAATTCCGCTAATTCCACACAGTAATGTCATAACTTATTTCATTTCATTACTAAATAAGGTCATACTTTGGATTTTATGTTCCTTTTTAAAGTTACTGTACTAGGTGAGGAATTCGTTTAGTTTACTCAGCTTCTGCGTGATGGACTTTTTCCAATATATTATTTATATTAATGGGAGTTTCACTGTTGTCTCTCATACAATAAGACAATCGTTATTGTGCTTTATACAAATAATGGAAAGAGTCAGCGAATTATCCGATTATTACGTACAAGAAATCAATGTGCTAAAACGCGTTACTTTTTTTTAAGAAAACGTTATTTCACTGTTCATATGTTTTGTTTTTTTTTTATTCAGAACTTCCAACGAAGTTGTTTCGGTGGCACCATCTTCAGGAAGCGGAAAAGGGAAGCGACCTGGTAAACGAGGGCCCAGTAACAGCGGAGGGCGCCAGAGCTCCTCTCAGGGTCGAACTCACAAACGACGCCCCTCCAGGCTTAAGTCTCCCTCTACCACCACAACTACAACAACTACAACTACCACCCCTCGTTACGACTATGGGCTTACCACTCCGGAACCCCCCACCACTCCTGACCCGGGTAGTGGTGAGTATTTATGATCCCCAACCTATGAAGTGGCTGCTTCTCTGATCTCAAAATGGAAATGCCGGGTTTGCTTCTGTGAAACGATAACATAAAATGGTTGGAAGATGTTTCAATGCAACATTATTTTGTTCAACTTGTTTATTAATTAATACTTTAAATAAATTTGATATTGTGTCTCTCGCCACCAATAACGTTGCTTGTTCACAGATTTCATGTGCAAGGACGAAGGATTTTTCCCTCATCCTCGAGACTGCAAGAAGTACTTCTGGTGCCTTGACAGTGGGCCATCAAACCTGGGAATTGTTGCACATCAGTTTACTTGCCCTTCTGGTAAATTTCATTGTTAAGAGTTTCGAAAAAAAAAAAACCCTCGGTATAATTTGAAGGAAACATTTTTTTATTAAAGCGATAAGTTGCAATAATTTACACATCTGCTACGGGTTAGTTTGTATCCTGACGTCATGTGTTATGTGTGGATCAGGTCTGTTCTTCAACAAGGCAGCGGACTCTTGCGACTACGCCCGGAACGTGATCTGCAAGAAGAAGTCGAGCGCCGGCAGCACGACAAAGGCGCCGCCCATCACTGCGGCCACCAGCAGAACTACGCGCCTCAGCACGACAACCACCACCACAACCACTACCACCACTCCCGAACCGGAGATCGAGGAAGAGTATGACGATGAATACGAGAACGAGGAAGATGCCGAGGAAGACCCTCAGGTTATCAAGGAACTGATTAACCTCATCAAGAAACTAGGTATACATAACAACATTACGAAATATGTATGCACTAACGTAACACGAAGTTTAGTTTTAAGCTGCGAGCTCGAATGTTTCATGGCACTCTCAACTACTAAACACACGATACTTTAATAAAACTGCATTGCAGTTTTAATTGAAGTGCTTTTCAGGTTCGGTTTCAATCACTCAAATGTTCGGGTAATGTACAATAAAGAACGACCATAACTTTTTTCGGTCATAATTTCACAATCTAAAATATAACTTTATAATATTCTGTTAGCTTGATGCGTATTATAGACGTGATACTAATTTAATGTTCTCACTTCCGGTTCCCGCCTGTGAGAGGTGTGAACGCTGAGACATATTCAGTTCCATATACAGCTGGGGTCGAGGTCGCCACGGACTCGTGAGCGGCAGGTCTGGAATTCGATTCCCACAGGACCGTTCTCCCTAACATGTATTTTTCCCAGACTTTCCTCAGTCCTCCTTAGGCCTGAAACTCTTACTTCTTTAAAAAAAAAATCATTTCATCACAATGTCCATCGCCCGTGACGTCTCAGTAATTCAAACACTATTAAAAAAAAAAAAAACACGGGACGAAATTCTGCTTTGCCTCAACAAATCTTCAGCTAAGACTTACGGAGAGGTTATTCTTCCCTTCAGCACAGCTCGAAGATGATTTAGGCAGTTTCAAGAGCGGAAGTAATCAATTTCAAAGGAAGATGGAGCTATATGTGCTGTAACGGAAGAAAACATTATCATCACTGCTGTCGTTGTGAGAGAGGATCGTCAGATAACATTAAGAACACTTTCACTGGGCGTCACCCAAACATAAGTTACACATAATACGGTGATTCTTTTAAACTAATCACTGTTGGTGATTGTTTCAATCACACACAACTATAACTGGGCAATATTATAGAGATATACTGAAAACCCAGCAAGGCCACATCACATACTTGCAAAAGGTCACTTTTCCGTGCAACAAGAGGATGCTGCAGAACGATAATGCACGGCAAAATGCTTTTGATATCTCACAAAAATGAATACCCCCCCCCCCATAGTCCAGATTTAGTCCTATGTGGGCGTTTCTTTTTCCCCAAATTGAAGAAACGCCTTTGTGGGAAGTGTTCCAACATCAGGCTGCGGAGGTCATTTTGAAGGATCTGTTTAATAATAGTTTCCAGAGTGTCTTTGAAGATGGCAGAAACGCTGGGAAAGTGCATTGCAACCGTCGTGTCCCAGTGCCGGCGTAATCGTCTGCTAGAGTCTTCGCGGCGGAGGCCGAGTGGTAAACTGAAGGTTGCGAGGATAGATGGACACTTAAGTGTTGACATACAACATCGACTCCTTTGTATTAAGAGTATATTTACAGAAGAATAATATAAGAAACTACAAAACATATAAGACACATGACAAATTTCCAAGTTCCTAGGAGAGTATTCAGGATGCGATATTTAAAGTATCAAAGTAACAAAAAGTTTGATTCCAAAGATGCTCCGTATTGTACAAGTCACTTATAATCGTATGTCATGTGTGCCTCGAGAGATGATTTCTGGGGTCTTGTATAGTATTTCGAGCAATTAGAGGGGCTGGAAGCAGACATGTGAAATATTAAAGAGTGTCTGGCTACACTTGCCAGACGCTCATAAATTGGAAGGTAGTGGTTGAATCTGGACATTAATTTCTAGTTGTGCGATAGCAATCCAATTATCCCTCCAAACAATGTATATGTCAACTTACCTAGTTATTTCTGCTTTTGAGAAATTGACAAAAAGGGTATGGAGGACAAACCTCGCCTCGTTCCCTTCTAAAACACTTGAAGTCGTAAATATGTCTTATGAAATGACAAAAGTGTACACTGGAATAATAAACAAGTGTACCAAAAATGGAAAAGTTAAGGGATTAATTGAGAACATTCTCTGGTTTTGAGGGAAATTGGATAGAAGGCACGTCTGAGGTCAAAGGTATCTTCTAACCTCAAGACATTTGGGGGGCGGAAGGTTGCATTCCTGGAAAGGAGTGGTTGCAGTGGTATATGATGTATGCAACACAGTGAACGGTAACTACTGATCATCAACATTTTGATCATGAGTAAAGATATTTTGTCCATAAAGAATTAAATTGGTGTACCAAAAATGGAAAAGTTAAGGGATTAATTGAGAACATTCTCTGGTTTTGAGGGAAATTGGATAGAAGGCACGTCTGAGGTCAAAGGTATCTTCTAACCTCAAGACATTTGGGGGGCGGAAGGTTGCATTCCTGGAAAGGAGTGGTTGCAGTGGTATATGATGTATGCAACACAGTGAACGGTAACTACTGATCATCAACATTTTGATCATGAGTAAAGATATTTTGTCCATAAAGAATTAAATTGCATAGGCCTCGGTTGAAGATTTGTTGAGACGAAAGCAAAATATCAGAGCAGCATATTGTTCGTCGCATATCACCTCCGTTTTGCTGTAGGCGGAACTGAACATGCCTCAACTTGCACACCTCTCAGAGGTGGGAACCGCAAGTGACCAAAATGAAACTCATACCACTTGTACTTCAATCATTAAGCTAAAAAATATTGTAAAGTTAAATTATAAAGAGAAATTATTGAACAGCCCTCGTCTATTCCACCTTACTACGAGTTTGCAAAACTAAAAACTCTCAGTTCAATCTGCACCATCATCTGTCAGACTTCTTTCTGTTCCCTAACCTAATTGGAACCTGAAAAGATGGTCGTTTGAGAGCGATGAATGCCGTAAACATAAGATCGTGGGATTGAATGATGCCCTTAAGTGTATGACTGTACAGGGCTCTATGCTGAATATAACTTGACCTTACAAAATTTCTGCCATTTTTCCCTTGTAAGGCCAGAAAAGGTTCTACCTCTCCTTTTACTTGTGTGGTAAATACGTAATAATTTAGTGAAAAACAACGGTTTGCGCAGGTGGCGTAGAACAGCTGGAAAAACAGCTACATCTTCAAGAGACCGGACGGGCAGGAAGCGACACTGCTGGAATCAGCAAGAGTCTCTACGAGCGTGTACTGACCAGAAACAAAGAGAGGGTCTTTACCACTCCCAAGTAAGTATTCAGATATCCTCTACACAGTACTTGCCAATTGCAGGTCTGCGGCTCCTTGGAGGCCCACGGGCATGTATCATTTTATATATGGAAATATGTCATGTCACCCATCTGTCGATGAAAGTGCGAACTAACTTCAGCCTGTTGAATTGCGTTAGATTGTTAGGGGAATTCAGCCCTGCTCAAGCTCTGGACGCTGTGCGTCCTTGGCCTCCTTTAGTGTCAGAGAACGAGGTGATTACTAAAGCGCAAGCTATCACCACGTCGCACCAGCAATTTTGATCCTGTACCAAGACAAACGCAATATTCCATTGCAGCATTCACCTAACCGAACAGGGGATACCACGACAAAATTCAAGGTCCGGATGGCCATCTCCAAGGGAATTTTCCTCTCTCCCATTTATTTCATTTTATTTGATTCCATTTCGCTTTGGGAAAGTTGCACCTAGGGTTCTTCTTGCTGGTCTGCAGGCATCTGAGGAAAGCCTATAGATCCCGTCTACGCCCATATACCGAGACTAACGGGCTCATTTCCATCCTTGTCTCGGACATGCCCCCTTGAGGCTATCCCCTTCATAAAGATATGAACCCTTATCAATACACAAAATACGCTTAAAATTGTTGTAGTTACGGATATAACCCTACCCTACTATTCCCCTCTCCCACAATGACACAAAAATGCGTAAATACTGAAATTGCTTATTCAAATAAGTTCACATTTAAAGTTACAAGAGATGCCCAATAAAGAACTATATATTTTTGTTTATATAATTATGGCACAGTTTCCCGTTCTAAAATTTAACGTTACAAAAGTTTGTTAGCATAATGCGCGATGTACACGTATTACTACTTTCATTTTGTCGCTTCCGGTTCTTGCCTGTAAGTGGTGTGCAAGTTGAAACATGTTCAGTTCCCGCAAAATGAAGCTAACAAGCGACCAAATTCTTTCGTCTCATCAAATCTACAACTGAGGCCTACGGAGAGTTTGTTCTTCCCTAAAGCACAGCTCGAAGATTATTTACAATGTTTTAATGGGGAAGGCAAGCAATTTCAAAGGAAGTTCGAATAACATTAAGAAGCTTTCACTGAGTAACACCTACATGATGAGACAGTTTAATTGGGAGTGGAGAGGAAAAATAGGGCGGTTATCTGGTTGATGGATTTTAATTAATCAGAATACTCACAGTATTTGCAGAATCAATAAAGTTCTCCATCATTTCTGCCGCCGCTGTCTCGATGTGTCGCTATGCCAAGGCTAGATTAGGTGAATTTCGTAACCTTTTCATGTCAACGGGGGAAAGAGTCGGGAACTAGGTAGTGTATGAAAACACATCTTAAAACTGGAGATGACACCATTTATTTGGTTGTGTCGCTTGTTCAATGTTAAGTTCTGTTGAGCGGTTCTTAGATCGCACTTGCACTATTACCGCACTAATAGTGGATAACTAAAATACACTCCCCTGTATAGCTCAACTCACACACACCTTCGAGCCTTGAAAACCCAATCCTTTATAAAATATTCCCTCGTCCGGTCGTTAGACCATGTTCTCCCATTTCGAACTATTCTTCTTCTGATCTATGCATATACTTTATCTAAGCTCCATGATTGGACGTCTCTTAGGCATTAAATTTAAGTTATTCTTTCCCCTTTGGCTCCCTTGTATCGGGCACTGTGGTTTATTTCATCCTCAATGACTTGTTCTTAGTCTATTCCATATTATGCTTTGCCCTCGGATTTTAACAAAGCTGAGCTTTTCCAGAAACCTTAAAGGGGCGAACCTTCTTACGCAAAGCTCCTCGCAACAAAAAATACAAAAGGGTACATGGCCACTGTTCTTTGTCCAGCCCAAAACACACACACACAATCATCATTTCCTGGCTTGTTTCTAAAGTTTCTGTCCTCCAGTTTTTTCTTCCCACTACCCATGAAATTCACAATGCACATAAATTGTAATAATATTTATAACATATATAATTGATTATACTACTTTCAGTGATAGTTTAATTGGGGGCGGCATCTCATAAATATTGCCTCAATGATGGTAGATGAAAAGTTGCAAATGAGAGGTGTTTGTGCATAGTGGGTTCCAAAACTGCTGATTACCGTACATTTGCATGAAGATGATGTTACAGGAGGTAGTGCAGTCTCTTTTAAATGTAACCAATGCTAATGAAACAACGGAAACGACCAACTGCGTGTTGCCCTTGCTTGACAACGCGCGTCCTCATACTGCTGACGAAATAAATGAGACGCAGCGAAATTTCAAATGAGAAGTCCTCTAACACCGTCTGAATAGCGCTGACATTGCTCCAAGTGACTTCATTTGTTCGACACTCTTTGGGTGTATATTTTCCCGCCAATGAAGCTGTAGAGAGGAAAGTCACCGCCTCTTTCCGACAGCACACCAAAGAATTTTATGTTGCGGGATATCAAGGGCTTGTGAAACGATGGGATAATGCCTCAATGTAATGTTGATAAATAAAAAAGTGTTTTTCAAGACAGTTCTGTTATTTGTTCACGTTTTATATCCATTTGTAGCTTGCTTAATGACTTTACACTCTTACTGTCGGGTGTTCATGAAAATACTGTGTAAAAATGCACAAAATTCGACCTCAATTGTTCAAGACTAAACCACTAATCCTCCATAACAAGGCTTGAGCGCACAAAGGATAATCGAATAGAGGTGGGGAGTTTTACCTCATTCGCCCTACAGCCCGAATCTGAGTCCACCAGATTTTGACTTATGCCTAGAGTTGGAAAAACATGCATGGACGTTGAATTCCTCCTCTGGAAGAGCTTTCGGCTGCCGTTAACCGAGCTATTTGGCAGATGAACAGATTTAGTGCTCTTGATGGAATTATACATCTTCCCAAACGTTGCGACTCGGTAATTAAGGAGCAATGTGTGCAATATCTATATAATGTTATACTAATGTTCCGATCATCGTGAAAGGATTCATTTTTAAACGATAGCCAATGACATCTGACTTCTTTTTTTCAGTCAGAATCCTAAACTGGCATATTGATTCTGCATTTCCCTTCTCCTGAATATTATGAAGATAATGCGTCTCTGTATGATAAGAAATTCTTTCATGGGAATACTTTCCCTCAAACTATCTTTAAGTGTTTTGAGAGCAAGGTATTATATCTCAACTAACATTTGTTTTCAGGTACACGTCACTGTTCCGGAACCGACCAGTGGGGCCCCAGAACGCAGGACTGGACAATCTGGAAGAAGTACAAGTTCTTAGACGCGAGAAGCCCAAATATGTCACCATTTCCAGAAATAGGTATGCATTGGTTGTCAGTACGCTTCTAAGTGACCTTTTCATTTTCCTTGTAGAGGAGAAAGTTCTAAGTGACAGGCGCTGAAGAAAAAGAAATACCTGCAAGGTTGGGGATTTCTAAAACAATTGTGATTCACCTCCTTTATCAACATTTGCATATGCATAAGGTCAGTGCAAGTGCGCGTGGAATGTTGTCAAGCAGTTTCGAACCAATTATCGTTTTCCAAGCGACGAGAGGTGAAACATCTTGAAACTGAGTAACGAATAAGGTGCAGTGTGGTGATGCACGTGTGTAAGCGGTAATTCAGTCTGTCTACAAGGTTTCCGCCTCACTCAAGGAAAACTATGGTTCATTTACTAATGTCCTGAGACCGGTGAATGGGCAGAACACATTTTTAAATAATATTAAGTCTATTTTATATTATAATATATATATAATTATTAACGAAATGAAAGCCTATTATTGCGATAATTAATACTTTAATTATTAATGAGGGTTGTATGTTAGCTTAATATGTAATGCATACGCGGTTTTAGTTCCATTTTTGTCACTTCCTGTTCCCGCCTGTAAGGTGTGCAAATTGAGACATGTTCAGTTCAATAACAGCAAATTGAGGTGACACACTACAAACAGTATAGCGTAACATTTAAAAAGCGTGGTAAAATCAAAATTCTGATTTATAATTTGTTCACCCTCGTAAAAATCAAACAAACTTTATAAAAACGTGTTAAAAAAATGTGTTCTGTAAGAGCAAATTTCCTTTCAATCTTTAAAAATTGCTTTCCCAGGCCATCAACACCAGCACCAAAGGAGGAGCTCGACGAGGATGAAGCACTCCTGGATGAAGACGAGCTAGAAGAGGACGACATTCCAGATGAGGAAGATGCCCAGGAACAACATTCCAAACTGCCTGAGTACGTCACCATCAGAAGACAAAGACCGTCCTCCACGACGGAGGAAGTTACGACGCCCAAGTAGGTGCACAGTCTTCAGTATACAACCAGGTAATCTCCATGTGCATGTGCAGGTCTCACGGTGTTTGCCGTTGTAGGTACGTCACGATCCAGAGGTCCAGACCTAAGGCGAGCTCTGAATCACCAGAGCCGGTGGAGGAAGAGGTAACAACCACAACCACGGAGAGACCAAGACCCGCGTTCTTCAGCACGCCAAAGATTCACGTCGTGACGCCCTCGAGGTCTACCCGCGCCCCACCTAAAGTTCAGGAAGCTGTGGAGGAGGAAGAGGAGGAAACCACGGAACAGGTGAGTGAGAGATACAGACCAGGAACTGAGGAAGGAGGTCTGTTCTCCGGGAGTCTACCCACATACGTGGACATTACAAGCATTGGGAGGCGGCGTGACACCACGTCCCCTATCCCGGAGTATGAACTTGAGGACAACTTGATTGTGTCCACTCAGAGCCCCCGATACAAGAACGTTGACCTATTAACGAGAAGGCGGGAGAGTGTCTCTGATGTGGCGCAGGAACCCACCACACCTTTGCCCACTGAGGCAGTTATCACCACCCCATCAACAACCCGCTTCACGCCCACCGTTACCCGAGTCATAACCTCGGTCACAGAGTCAGGTACAACTGAACGACAACGCATAGCTGTCAACCGGGTGCCTTATTTGGCCATAGCGGCTGCACGAGGCGAAACCGTATACCCGGGTCCATTTTATGTCTCGGTAACACCCCCGGTCACACAGGCGAGCACAGAGAAGGTGATGGAAATAAACAGAGTTACTCTTGTGACAGCTAAAGAGGAGGTTACTGACCGTATGACAACACATTTAGACGTGGTCCAGGTCGAGATGGACAAGATCAGCGAGGTCAACAGAATGAAACAAGTGACCGTCATTGCCGGAGGGACCAACACAACGGAGGAGCAGCCTTTGACTACTGAACTGCCAACGGTTGTCGTGGAAGTGACGACCAGTTTCCAGGAAACTGTTTCTACCGCATTGCCGGAGACAACTAACATTGTGATAACATCCGCAGACACCCAACAAGAGGTAACTACTGCCTTGTCAAACGACTTGGAAGCTACTAACATCACAGAAAGTCGCCTGAAATCAGAAACCGTTCCCGTTCTAACAGTCCCATTGTCTACAGAACCAGCAGTGTTTCACAGGAGGAGACCAGGCGTCCAGGATTTCAAACGAAGAACAACGGTCTCCACGTCAACAACAGAGAGATCGGTAAACGTTGTGCCTAGAGGCCAGCAGAGGAAACCTTTAGCAAACGGCCGAAGACGAAGGCCGTTCAGGGGCCCTTACAGAACCAGCTCTGAAGCACCAGCCGAAGATCTTGACGAAATACCCAAACCTGACAACAGTAGCACTAGTAACCAAAATGAAACCTTTATCAGAGGTCCTTACAGAACCAGGTACCAAAACAAGAGCTCTATTAGAGGCCCTTACAGAACCAGCTCTGAAGCACCAGCCGAAGGTCTTGACGAAATACCCAAACCTGACAACAGTAGCACTAGTAACCAAAATGAAACCTCTATCAGAGGTCCTTACAGAACCAGGTACCAAAATAAGACCTCTATTAGAGGCCCTTACAGAACCAGCTCTGAAGCACTAGCCGAAGGTCTTGACGAAATATCCAAGCCTGACAACAATACTAGTAACAAAAATGAAACTTCTATTAGAGGCCCTTACAGAACCAGCTCTGAAGCACCAGCCGAAGGTCTTGACGAAATAACCAAACCTGACAACAATACCACTAGTAACCAAAATGAAACTTCTATTAGAGGCTCTTACGGAATCAGCTCTGAAGCACCAGCCGAAGGTCTTGACGAAATACCCAAACCTGACAGCAATATCACTAGTAACCAAAATGAAACCTCTATTAGAGGCTCTTACAGAACCAGCTCTGAGGCACCAGCCGAAGATCTTGACGAAATACCCAAAACTGACAACAATATCACTAGTAACCAAAATGAAACCTCTATTTACAGAATCAGCTCTGAAGCACCAGCCGAAGATCTTGACGAAATACCCAACAATATCACTAGTAACCAAAATGAAACCTCTATTAGTGGCCCTCACAGAACCAGCTCTGAAGCACCAGCCAAAGGTCTTGACGAAATAACCAAACCTGATAACAATATCACTAGTAACCAAAATGAATCCTTTATCAGAGGCCCTTACAGAACCAGGTACCAAAATAAGACCTCTACCAGAGGCTCTTACAGAACCAGCTCTGAAGCACCAGCCGAAGATCTTGACGAAATACCTAAACCTGACAATAATATCACTAGTAACCAAAATGAAACCTCTATCAGAGGTCCTTACAGAACCAGGTACCAAAATAAGACCTCTATCAGAGGCCCTTACAGAACCAGCTCTGAACCACCAGCCGAAGGTCTTAATGAAATACGGAAATCTGACAACAATACCACTAGTAACCGAAACGAAACCTCCACCAGAGGTCAAAGAAAGCGTCCACGTCGCCCCTACAGATTATCAACTACAGCAAGTCCTGTAGAATCCCCACAAGCCTTTATCCCTAAAAGAAGAGGCAGTTACCGGCGAAGGACAACGGAACCGCCAACGACCGCATCATCTAACGCCGAGGAAGCTTCTGTAAGCATTACAGAGGTGAGAGACATCAGCGAAATGCTCACCGAACCTGCAACTTCTACAGACAGTCGCCCTAGGTACTTTCCCACGTCGAGAAGACGGAACACCAGCTCTGCAGTAACGGAAACAACCTTAGCTCTTTTTCCTGGCAGTACCGAAGATGCTATTGTAACCGAAAGCGAAGCAAAAGAAACTACGGCAATGTTGGAGACCACAACAGTTGACATTGGTAGCACAGAACAGCAGACATCCACCACAGTCCACCCCATTACGTCACAGGTGACCAGTAGTACGGCGACTACACCTGGAGGAAGGAGAAGACGAATAAAGAAGAGGCGAAGACGTCCAACAACTAATCAGAATACTGTACAAGAGAACGAAGTTTCCCCTCCACACGAGGAGCGTGACATCCTCGGAATAACGCCGTTCGTAACGGCAGCGCTCCTGGAGCGCGAAGACTCCACTGTTCGCCCCGATAATGACATCGCGTCTGCTCTAGAAGAACAGGAGCTGACGAAGGCGGAGGAGAGTGGATATGACAGGAACTTGCTGCACCTTGCCGTCAAGTTCTCCCCGCACGACAAACAGCATTCTATCGCTAACATTGATGTTACGACACCTGGCGTTTCAGAGGTTGCTGAGACCGTCGATGGAGGGAGCACCAGCTCTGCAAAGGTAGGGAGGGATCGCCAGATTAACCCGAAATAACTCTAACATGAATGGCAAAACTCTTTCTTTCGCTTTACCTCTGTGACAATGGACGACAAGACAACCTCCTGACTCTGTGACTCTTTCTATCAGCTTCGCGAGGAACAAGGGTGTGGTGGTACACCCCTCAGAGAAGAACTCTCTCTCTCTTTCAAACACTGTGCTTCATCATCACAGAAGAACAGCTGACTTTGGACTCAGAAACCATCAGCATGACATATAGTGCATGTTGTCAACACTAAACCATTAACTGGTATGTACTAACCATTGTCTAACCAGAATAGATAAATAACCATTTCCAGCCTGTCAAACTAATCAACATCTGCGGCAGGTATAACACATACTGTTCTTTGTCAATTATTTCGCATTGTTTATTACAGTCAAAGTGGAAAACAAAAGTGTTACGAAAAAAATGTGCATAAAATAAAAAAGTCACCACCATGACCATTCTGTATCGTTACAAGCTACTGGTAGACGGCGGCAGTAACATCCATGGGACACTGTGTGCTTTCAAATTTCCAAAAATGACAGTGGAAAATATATATTGCATATGGGTTAGCTATAGCGCTAACCCATATGCTGTTTTTTCTCAATGTAATTCGGAATATACTATTGAAATGAAAAAGATGATTTCGGAAAAACAGTTGCATCAAATTATTAAAGTGGGCTTAAGTTGCAACCCGAAATTCAAAATTTGTTCCAACAATGTCAAAATTCTGCATATGCCATTTATATGAAACGAGAAAAATATTTTCTGAAAACCAGAGAAATCAGATTATTATGAGTGGGCGTTTAATTAATCTAGCGGCACCAATATTTGCTTTTTCGAAACGAAACTCCGACAGTTTAATAAAATAATTTTCTGAAAATCAGAGAAATTGGTCCATTAAAAGTCCTGAAAACCAAAATTTAAAAAGTGATCTAGCGGCCGCAATTTTCGTTTTTTCTCATCATGTATATGGCATTTAAATAAAGAAAAAAAAAAATGTTTATAAGAAAATTATGAATAAGGGTTTAGGAAATTTTAATTATCTCTCTAGCGGCTACAATTTTTTTTCCCCTTAACGATCCTCCGTACATACCGTTAAAATAAAATGATAGGAACATTTTCATTAAATAAGTGAAATCACCAATACCTCTAACAGTATTTTTATACCATTGAAAAAAAATAACAATAGAAGTATGTTCTGCAAAAAGAAGAAGAAGAAAAAAGCGAAAGCAGACCATCAGGAGTAGAGGTGTACCTGAAACCAAAATTTAAAAAGAGCTCTAGTGTTTAATTCTTTCAATTGTTACGCCGGTCCTGGTGATCTAGTGGTATTCATAATTGTCACCTAAACCCAAGATCGCGGGTTCAATCCTGGCCAGGACCGGTGGATTTTTTCAGGTGTAAAAATTCTAAATATGACTGCCTTCGGAAGGGAAGTAAAGCCGTGGGTCCCGTGTCGTACATTTACGGCACGATAAAGAACCTCAAGTCTGAAAGAGAGGCCTCTGAGCAAAATTTGTCGGCCGTTTCACACCCTGAATTGAATGGGACGCTGATGACCTGAGCTGTTAAAGAGCGTTCATAAATAAAACAAAAATCAAATCTGCAACTGTTTTAAAAAAAAAAAGATCCAATTAGGTCATAATTTATTACCAAAGGTATGTTTTATTTTTAACAAAAGCGTTATCATGCAGATAGCAACTACCATTCTCATCATATACTCAGACGGTATCAAAAGAAACGATAAACTTTTGCTATGACCTCTGCTCGATATCCCAACAATCACTGATAAACTCCTCTGCAGCAGTACGTATGTCTGCTGCTAATTCTAGATTGTTATTACATCACCCCACGTGGAGATTGTCTGTGTTAAATCTAGGGCTGTTATTGGCTGAAGCTAAAACTATTGGTGATACGACAGAGAATCTATATCACTATATTATCATTAATTAAACTGGCTTGGCCCGTCTTCTACAAGAGAAGGCAAGTGTTTTGAATTGTAGTAGACACACGAGTGGCTGCTTTCTCCCAATTTCTTAAACTGAATATGTAATTTCTCTGCTCTAGCGCTCTGTAATAACGTTCACAAATTCAACTTGCTGAGGAATTCGCTTAGTTTACGTTGCTCCTGTGACAATATTGTCTAAAATGAACAGTGTTATTTGTCAGATTGCATCCACTAGCAAGAAGACAGTGTCACAAAATATCGAGATGCTACACGAAAGAAGCCGTGCTTAGTTCCTTCACGTGATAATGAAAATAGCGAAGCGATAATTGAATGAAAAATATTATTTTGTCAACAATAAAATTAATTTTTTCGAATGAAGGTAAATTGTAACGCTTATTCTTTGGGAGGAAAATGTGCCAAGTAATAATCTACGAAAACATTAAATGAAATTGTCGTAATATCAAGCTTACAGACTGATGACATGCTCAAAACGTCAACATTGCATTAGATAAGCGTTTCAAGGTTATCTCGCAGTTGTAGCGGCGAAAAAATAATCGCTTGCTCGGTTATTAAAGCGAAAAATTGCTTTCATATAGGAGCCAAAGCTATTAAATGAACCGACGTTGTAACTTTGATACAAGTTTCAAGTATCTTACACGCTACACTCATTTCATGATTTGAAAAACAGAACATTAGAGAAGTCCTACATGAAGGAGCTGCGTAAACTGAGCGAATTCCTCAGCATGTTGAATTTGTGAACGTTATTACAGCAGAGAAGCTACTCATATTGATTTTACATAAATTGGGAGGAAGCAGTGACTCGTGTGTTTACTACCAGGAGCCCACAATTCAAAACACTCACCTTCTCTTGTAGAAGACGGGCCAAGCCAGTTTATTGTCGCCATGTTTTTTTTTTTTTTTTCCCCAGAGCGTTTGATAATATAGCGCTAGAGATTCGCACCAATAATATCTCAGCTTCAGCCAATAGCAGTATTGGATTTAACAGCAGACAAATGTATAGCCGCGGGAGAGTATATCGAGTAATTGTTTAGTTTGTTTTTTTACTTTTATTCAATGACATCTCGCCTGGCAGCCCTTGCTAGGTTTAGCTACCCCGCTTTGGGGTTCGAACTCAAGACAGTTCTCCGCGTGTCCCTTTCTATCACTGCAATTGTTGCTCTTTATGAAAACTTCGCGATATCTCCTTTCCCGCACTAGCTGAACGCTTTCGGCGGCGGCCGCCTTTGTTGCAGATTTCTTCTTTATTGACGTGGAATTCCCTCGCTTTACTGCAAAGCATTAAGTCGAGGACTTATTAACATATTTTTTCTTAATAATTGTAACTTAACAACTTAAAAAGAAATAACATTAACTTATATTATAATATGCTCGTATGTTAAAAATGACGCCCCTCAGAGGCAACACATTGCGCGGCTCTGAACAGCTTCTTGTCAGTGAGAGATCCTGTATCTCGTAGCGAACAGTTTCTCTACATGTCCTGAAATGCGAATGCCAGGATATTTTCTTACCAGTTCTCTGCAATAATTTGTTTTTATATATGTGTTGTGCATTAAACCCCTTTTTTGAAAACTATATATCTAACGAAGAACAATTGGCACCGAACTAATATACGAACGTACAACCACTGGCTGAAAAAGGATCCCCCAAACTAAATACAAGCTACTGCCTGCGCATGCATTACACAGTTTTGAGGACGGGATGAAATTGTGTGTTTGATGTCCTGGCCTTATAGCACAATTTTGAAAATTGACATTTTAATATGTTTTTATACAAATAATATTTTGAACTCGGCAATATTTGTTTTTTTTTTTTCATACCACAGACACGGATTTTATTATCTGTACTTAATTTACTTAGTGACATATTGTAGGCTTACTTAAACGACATGTGAACGTCTATAATCACTAGCTATACTGAATTAACGAGGTCGACCACGTTATTTTCTTAAACTGAATGAGCATCAGGGACCATATCAACATATATAAACATAGATAACACATTAGTATGATTTACAAACTTGGTTATGTAGTGCTAAACGTTTAAATTATTGTAGAATAAAAATTACTGTTTCCACGCGCGTATTCAGACACGTGTCCTATGTTTGCGTATTTGAAGTGAAGTTACATTTTCAGGCAGCACGCGTTAGTGTTAAAATCGGTTTTCCCTGCTGTCTGCGGGAATACAATATACCGCATGTCTCAAGGTCAAACATTAAAGCAAACTTCAACACTGCAGGTGACAACCACCACCCCGGTCTCCACAACGATACGCTCACCTTTACGCAGACCTTCTTCGGTGACGTTGTACAACCGAGGCCGACAGAGAGCCACAACTGCCGCCAGCAGCACCACGTCGACCACGACGGAGGCACCATCCTCGACAGCATCCCGTCGCAGGCGGCCTGCAGCCACGCGGGTTGTACGTCGTAGGAAGTATAACAATGGCACCAGAACGGTGCAGGATAACGACGCCACAGCATCCCAGGTGCAGACGCTAGACCCCTCTGCCTCTGGTAAGTGCTCTGTTGTTTTTGGAGTTTTGTTCATATCGTGCGGGTGTAAGTAAATAATGAGCCATACTTTTGTTGACAGACGTGCCTGCAAGTGGCAGAGTTCGGAAGTTCAGCTTCCCCAAACGTCGCACTAGTACCACCCTCAGCACTACCGCCGCCACCATAGCAACTACCGCGCCTCCGCCTCCGCCACCTCCACCTCCCCCAGTGGACGATAAGGAACTTTTGGAGTCAAACGAACAACAGATACAGGAGCAGGAAGACTTGCCCGATCTTGCCGACCCTGCCGTCGTGGCTATCCATAATCTGGCTACGGCACCATCTTCAGCCATCACCACCTTCCCAACGATATCTCCCTCAGCAGGATCCACGTTGAGGCTACAGTCCGTAGAAAACACGGAACAGCGCACGTTGATCAGTTCAACTGCTGCTCCGTTCGTTGCTCCAACTGAGGCGGCCACCAAGATAAGTAAGTAGCGCAAGATCCTTCTGAAGCATCAGCCAAAACCACCTCCTTCATGTGTTTCAAAACAATTCATAACTAGCATTAGAAGTTACATTATTTTCTATCAATTTTTAAAAACTACGTACTGTACACCATAAACTGCCTTGTGGCATTGTATTCTCGCTGTTGTTGGAACTGCCCATCTCATACATAGAATGTGAAACATTCACTTCTGCTAACGTGTAAGGTGGGCAACTTATTTTCGTTTATTTCTCTCCCTGCTCCCTTCACCTTCCTGTTATTTATGCAACGAGAAGGAAGCAACCATTTAAAATAGATACAAATGCTAAGGTTGTGATGTTGCAGGAGTGCCAACTTCCACGCCACGTCTGATATCCTCGACGTTTGTCCCGAGACGCAGCGGCGACGCTTCCCGACATGTTGCAGCATCCCCGCGCACTCTGAGGCCCTTCTCGCGCATCTCCCCCTCCAGTAGCACCACCGTCCCTAGTCGCCCCAGACCAAGACCCCAGCCGATCGCCCCCATCATCGACTACGATTACTACGACGAAATAGACGACCAAGGAGCGGACGCGGTGGTGGCTGGAATCCTGCCGGCCTCCGCAGGCAAGGTGAAGATCCACTCTGACGGTTACATCGAGTGTCTGGACCGCGGCAACTTCCCGCACCCCTTCTCATGCAAGAAGTTCATCTCGTGCGCCAAGATGGAGAACGGAGAACTGCTGGGCTGGGAATACACGTGTCCCAGACAGCTGTCTTTTGACCCCATTGGCGGAATCTGCAACTGGTCGGCAGGACTTGGCTGCAAGGAGTGAAACATTCTGAGGCGGGGGTCGTGCCTGTAAAGTGAACATTTTATGAAGAACAGGCATTTCCTCTTTTTACAGCCAGCATGGCGTTTGGTTTTGTTAGAAGCCGCCGGGAACATTTTCAGTGACAGAATATTTGTGTGCGACTGTACCTGCCGCTTAGCGAGCATCCAGGTCTAAAAAATAAAAATATTAATATTTGCACTTCGGATAGCGCGTTGTTAGAACTACGTCAGTGTTTGTGTGATTGTGCGCATGCGTGTTTTGTGTTTATTAACGAGGGCATTATCATATAGACTTATTTGCTCTCTGTATATATCGATTAATGTTTACATCAGTGCTACCAATATGAGTTGTAAAAATAGCGAATATAGCCGCTCTGTACAATTTTGTAAAAAGTTAATTAAAATAAATATTAATTATAGAGTTAAATTGATTTATTTATTATTTTTCTAACACAGAAGACTATAATTATTATTTATAATTAACAACAGGTTATTTGAGTTTCTTTTAAAATTAATTATAAGTATTCACTAGGTATAAAGATTTTCTTGGTCTGGAGATTGACACATCAGAATAAACAAACGCATCTTTATCGGCATTTTCTGCATATAAAATAAACAAGTCAATAGATAAGGGGTGTCATTAAACAAATACGTACTCATGCATTCACCTTAAGACCTGAGGCAAAACCCCTGAAAATAAACTTCAGTCAAGAACTGACCCGATCGAACTCGAATGAATGAATGAATGAATGAATGTTGCTTAACGCCCTTTGTGTGTGTGTGTGTGTGTGTGTGTTACTGAGGCACCACAGGCGGCGGACACTGATGATACATGAAACGAAGTGATAAATTGGGAAAGGATTTTTATAAGGAAGGAAACGTTCCAGATCTAAGTTTAGGGTACCTCCCATTTATGAGTACTGAGGAAAACCTGGAAAATACCTCAGTCAGGGAGGACGGTCGTGGTGAGAATCGAACCCCAAACCTCCCGATCATGAGTCCGCCCCTTAACGACTTCAGCCACCCGTGGTAATGTTCAGGTTTTGATTTGGTTGATTTGTTTTATTTAAGGACGCTCTTTAACATCTCAGGTCATCAGCGTCCCATTCAATTCAGGACGTGAAACGGCCGATAAATTTTTCTCAGAGGCCACTTCTTTCAGGCTTGAGGTTCTTTTACGTGCCGTAAATGTACGTCACAGGACCCACGGCTTTACTTCCCTTCCGAAGGAAGTCACGTTTAGGACAGTGTTTAGAGCATAAAAATCTTAAGTGTGACTTCTTTCGGAAGACAAGTGAATGCGTGGGTCCCGTGTCGAGATTTACGGCCTCAAGCCTGAAAGAAGGGGCCTCTAACAAAATGTATCTGCCGTTTCACGCTCTGAATTGAATGGGACGCTGATGACCTGAGATGTTATAGAGCGTCCGTAAATAAACTAAATAAATAAAAAGCGTGATTCTTGTAAAGGCTTTGTTCAATTTTTTAAACGGATGCATTGCATAGTTCTTTGTTGGCAGCTATCTTAAGTGCTCGGCGTAACAGTTTTGTAGAAATGGATAATATTTTTAATGAACTCAGACAAGGCAAAGGGATGTTCGTAATTTGTGTATGCATAAGCCCAAAATAAAATATGCAGCAATGACATCTGTAGACGTGCAAATAACTTCTCCTAACTTTAAATGCTAAATATACATTTGTATCGATGTTAAAATGGAGAGTTTGGAAAATGTATTTATATTATAAGGCAAACTACAGCAAATAGTGTCTTTAGCGTAAAAGTTTTCTAAACCAGATCGTCCCCTTGTTTTATTTACTTGGAAAAATCAAACAATTTTGAACCGTCAATCAAACAGCGAGATTTTAATTTTTTTTAAGTTGAAAACAATATGTTCATACAAACAAAATCCAATAGCTTTTTTCAAGCAAATTTTTCATATTGTACTTTAACTGCATTTTTAAAGAATTTACTTTAATATATATTAGAAAAATAAAAACAAAGTGTTACTATTAACAATGTAACAAATTAACAGTAATAATAAAAGTAGAAAAGGACACAACACTAAGATAAAGTCACACTTGAAATAGCACTTGCGAATTCAAGTGTGACTTTAACTTAGTGTTTAATCCTTTTCTACCTTTATTATTACTATATATATATATTAGTTTAATAAAGAAAAAAATTAAAAATACCACCCCCCTCGCATATTCCAGAGTGTTAGGTAAACAATCCCTGCTGTGCACAGTCAGCCAGTCGTTACGATGGAGCTGGAGAGAGAGCATTTTCGTGCTATGCTTCTTTATGCCTCCAAGAGTGGTTTAAATGACTCCCAAAGCCTTGAGTGCTTGCTCCATCTAGCTGGTTTGCGAAATTTAAAAGCGGCCAAACTTCACTGGAAAATAAGGAGAGAAGTGGGCGTCCGGCATCGGCAGTGACTAAGGAAAATATTGTCGCAATGGAAAAAATGGTACTTGAAAACAATGCTGTCGACAATATGTGGGAATAATATCATTTGCCATTTTTATGCTTGTGATTAAAGCCACAGGAAACAATCCACCTGCAGACGCAGATGTGTAAATACATTAAAGTAAAAAATATCAATTAAGTTTTTTTTTTATTTGTTTTAGTTATGTACTCTTTTTAACATCTCAGGTCATCAGCGTTCCACTCAATTCAAGGCGTGAAACAGCCGACAAATTTTGCTTAGAGGCCTCTTCTTTCAGGCTTGAGGTTCTTTTTTGTGCCGTAAATGCACGTCGGGGGACTCTGTTCCGAAGGAAGCCATCTAGGCATTTTACGCCCGAAAGCATCCATCGACCCTGGCAGGGATTGAACCCGCGATCTTCGGTTTAGGAGACAAGTATGGTTACTACTACATCACCAGGACCGACTCGATTACGGTTGAAGGTGTTAGAACGTAATAAACCTTTTGTAACTACTGGTGAATAATACTTAATAAAATTTAAGTACAGCATGCCATATTTGTATTTATCACGAAAATTTAGAAAATTCGCCTATGCTTTTTAACATGAAACATTTTTAGTATAACATTACAGAGTCGTATTTATCATAAAGTAGATTTTCTCTTAATTTCGACAACCCCACATCGCAGTCTACCATATAAAAATGTTACACTTCACCACTGACTTATACTTTTGGATTGGAATTTTTATTACTAAATTTAAAACACTGTAAAGCCGTTTTATTCAGTTTTGAAATGAAACGATTCATTTTAGCTACAAATGAAAATTCAATAATAATCAAATATCACTTGATCGTTTTTAAACGAATTATTAGAATTAAGAGCAACATGCGAAGTTAAAACCATGATTTTTTTAAAAAAAAAAAATATGGAGTGAAGGGAAAGCCAGCAGTCAGCGTGGCGTCAGTGTGAAGCCTCGACCTTGACAACACGCAGGCGCGGAACGATAGTAATCGACTAGCCTCGAGGAGTCGCGAGTCGAATGTTTGCGGAGAAGTGGGAGGGGGTATCTTGCCGGAATCAACAAGTATACCGTCAGTATGACGAGAATATCGTGTGTGAAAGCATGTTGTAAAGTGGGCCCTTCAGCGAACTACGTTTTGTTCCAGGGAAGATGTGATTGGCACGATACATGGACAACAGCAGCACCGTCTCCAAGGTAACACACTGCCACAAATAGCTGAATGTCGAAATGTTTCGCTACACCCATGCAGGTTTGAATAGTAATTTACTGTACTGCAGATATCGGCTAAACTTTTTTTCAATGTAACAAACCTCTGAAAATACACGTAAGTTTTTCCAGGAAGTCGATGGATAATTCACACATGTTATTAACTGTTTTATGAACCCATATAAGAGAACACGGGCAATAATGTGTTATATTAGGTAGGATAATCTTAAAAAAAGTTTATGTGAAGATTTGTAGACATTTATTTTGTGATTAATATAAAACTCATATTCATACATATCTGATCAGGTTATTACTCCCGGGTCCTGGATTCGATTCCCGGATATACCATTGTAGTTTCTTTGACTAAATACGTCCCCATGGTCTAGTTATTCGAATAGTGCAATGTCAACACACGCACGTGCTTTTAAATACCACACTATTCCTCTTGTTAAATAACCGCTCAGTTCAACCTGTTATTGCCATGATTAATAAATCAATAAATAAACTTAAGAGGGCATTTCAAGCAATCATATTAATTGTATATGAAACTGATGTGCTATGGCATCAATAAAAAGTGTTTGCTTTAATATACTTGCCTTCTACATCTGTCCATATCCAGTCATAGTTTCTGATCTCGCTGTTCAGCCCCAGACAGTGCATATCTCTCTCGGTAGACAGTAGTTTAGGTTTATTATTTTTTTTTTTAATGGTGTTTAACGCCCGATTTTACTACTGAGGCACGACAGGCGGTGGACACTCATGATACATGAAATGAAATATATTGGGAAAGGATAAAAGGGAGGAAACGATCCAGGCCTAAGTTTAGGGTACCTCCCCGGCATTTGCTATTTATGAGGACTGAGGAAAACCTGGAAAAAACCTCAATCAGGGAAGACGACCTGTCGGGATTCGAACCTCAGACCTCCCGCTCACGATTCCGCGCCTTAACGACCTCGGCCACCCATGGCGGTGTTTAGGTTTAAGGACTCTCCTGGCCACCATAATCATATCATCACCATTGTCCACAAAGCCGACCTCAGAAGACAGCTACAATAGCTTCACGCGTGGGGCGCGATGCGAAAGTGTATGTGTGTGTATGAATGAGAGAAGGGGGTGAATATACAATTTTCTTTTTCTTTGTCACTCAAAATTCTCGTGGTATGCTGGAATGCCTTCAAACACAAGTGATGTGTATACAGCACGGCGTTAATTATGTGTCCCATATCTTGACGATGATGATAATAATGCATGAAACGCGTAACTAATTAAAACGCTCGTTCCGGAAGCTGCGAATGGCGTTATTTCTTTTGACCTCACCACAACATTTGCATAGGATAAGCGCGCCGCCGCTTGCGAAAGAATTTGCATGCCTCTTTTTGTAGTTTCGCAAGTCGTCCACATTGCCGTTGTAAAAAACATTCCAGCGTACAGCTAGAACCGTTGCTATGACAACACAGAAGAACTTGTCTGTGTATATCGCGACCTTCGCTTGCGCATGTGCAGTTCTTGTACAGTATAGGGAGGGTTGTAGCAAAATCGATTTGTTGTTAACATTTCCGACCCTATTGGTCTATGTGGATTAAGAGACCAGGCAATGATATATCTAAATATCCTACACTCATAAAGTTTACTGCAGTGAGAGTACGGATAGCGTAATAATTAAAGAAAATAGGACATAAACAAAATACTGGGGTATTACAAGTTTGAACGACACCCCTGAGGCTATTGCCAGATAGAAACATGAGTCCGGTGGCAATTTGTGACATTTTGAGAAAATTGATTACAATAGCGAAAGAGCAATTGCAAGATGCCGGCGCCTTTGAGTGAGTGTAGAATGCTCAAGCAGCGCTCCATTATACCATTTTTGAGGGAAAAAGAACAATCACACCATGCCAGCCGGTCAACTGATATTGCTACTCAGAGGCGAATTTGCAACGAGTTGAAAACTTGATCCTAGCAGACAGGAAGGTAACTATAGCCGTTGCTATTAGTTGCATGGTCTACCCTCATAATGCATGACAAGGTCAGTCCAAATTGTCACAGGTTGGGTTCACCATTACAGAGGTGATACCTTACAGTGACACCATCCGTCGGAAAAGTATTGTTCACAGTCTTCTGGGATCGTGAATATACACTGATCATCAAACCGTAAATGCCGACTATCAACAGAACCGACCAGGACACCTTACCAAAGTAATGTTGCTCTTGCATGACACGAGCGTCCTCCTACTGCCAACACGACAAACAAGACGCTGCGAAATTTCAAGTCCTCGAACATCCTCCGTATAGCCCCATCCTTGCTCCAAGCTGCCTCCATTTTCCCGACGGTGAAACTGTAGAAAGAGAAGGAGACGCAGGATGTTTCCACTGCATTGTCTCGGGCTGTAATGGTGAACCCAAGACTCGTCACTTGTGATAGTTCAGGCTGGCATATCGTGTCCATTATCGTGGTGTCGTAGGGTCAGCATGTGCTGAAAACCTAACCTATCACGCATTAGGAGGTATAACAACCAATAGCATCGCTATTGTTACTCTTTTATGCTCGGATCAAGTCTTCAACTGTTGCAAATTCACCTCTGTGACAATCTTCGATACCTGTCCGCCCTTCAGAGAACTTCTACACCCAATTGTAAACAACTTGACGTGACAGGCACTTCTCACGTTAGATGGTGAGCATTTCTTTATGAATACTTTTTGATTTGATATCTTCAGTGGTGCGCTCTCGAGGGTTATGCACTCTTTCAGAGGCGCCGCCATCTTGCAACTACTGTTTCGCTATTGTAAATATCGATTGTCACCAATTGCTACTGGACTAATGATACCATCTAGTGACAATGGCCTCAGGTGCCTCATTAAAACATGTAGCACCTCACATCTATTTTAACTTACTTAATGACTTATTTTTGTATTTTTTTACATTTAGAGCTATTATATACGCACACACATTTACTGTGAAACTGTTAGGATTAATAATAAAATAAAACACTTGTTTTTATTTATTGTTAATGTCTTTTAAAATATGAGTTAAATCTTTATGGGTATGGGAACAAGGAAATTTGCTGCATACTTTTTGAGTGGCCATGCAATGAACTCCGATATTCATTGTCTGCATAACATAACCTAGAAACTGATTCTGTTAGAAATCTGCAGGTTAAGCTGTTCTGACAATTGCTGTGCAAACGTGTTCAGAGTTTTCACCGCATAGGCTCTGTAATTATTGTTATAATTATAGGCTAGGCAAGTGTCAGTCTCGGAAAGTGATTTTTTGTGTCTATGTACCAAATAAAAAAAAAACGAAAAAAAAAAAAGGTGAAATGCTTTCAACGAAACGTGTCATCGGCAATGATGTCTCTAATTGTACGGAGTTTCCGGTAACAAACATTTCGGAGAAAGGGGCCTTTAATAGCTCCATGGGCAACCACTAGCTGGCTCTATCATCGGGCTCAGGGGGGTGGGTAACTCCATCATTTTAAATGAAACGATGTTAGAAATGATTTTTGTACTGAACAAACTAAGAAACTAGCTTAAAACAATACTTCTAAAAATAAATTTTAAGAAAGAAAACAACAAGATTAAATAATAATAATAATAATAATAATAATAATAATAATAATAATAATAAACCCAGTGACAAAAGTTTGTGCAGCCTACCTCCAAATAAGCAGTTTAATTCGAAAATAATGTTGAGTATCTGCTATTCAGTTTGAATATAAAAATATACTGATGTAATCTACTTATTGTTTTAGAATACTTATTAACCGAAGCTGATAAAGTAAATACTAGTGCATTTCAACACATCATAGGTGTGTAATAGGAAAATGAACTATTTACATAGACAAACTTCCACAAGATTCACTGTACGTACGTCATTTTATACACCGCCATAGAAAATGAAGCTGTAAACAGTAATACCACACCAGTCGCTTCATTATAACCGGAGCTAAATACAGTAGTGTTTGAAGTAATGCCTTCACAATCTAGCTACACGCTAAAAAACGAGCTAGATCGCTTTACCACTTTAACACGCCGAACTGTGCTCGCCGGCTCGCGCATCGTTTGGAGTTGCTATGGAATCAATGACACACATTTCTCTCCGTCCTAGATACTACCCACTGTACAGTTCACAGTTTTGCCAGTAATCCCCAATTCGGAGCATAAAGCAAGCTTCTACCGTTGCCAAGGCAACGTCTGTAAAACAGGTCGCAAGTGCAGCCAAATTCGTTGTGATGGGGATTGGGTTGTACCAGAGGAAAGAAAGCAGCTCCCTGTTACCAATAAATTCATTAGTCACCATTTAGAAATAGTTTACATTTTAATTAAAAACTATAAAATTAATAATGTGTTGACACATGGAAACTTTTGTATTGTTCTGAGCGATAGGTGTCTTAAGATAATCTCGTAGATGAACAAAAACGTTCATTAGTCACTCAGGAGCTGCGTAAACTAAGCGAATTCCTTGCCGATTAAAATAACTTTATAAAAATCAATATAAAATCCAAAAGAGGGGTTATTAATTAATGAAATGAAATATGGCATTACTGTGTGGTATTAGGGGAACAAAATTAGAATTCTTACACTCTATAAGTATTCAAAAGATAAACCGCATTTTTAGAATTATTATTATTATTATTATTATTATTATTAAACCACAAAAATTAATGTTATACTATTAAATGATATATATGACCACTGATAGACAAAGCTATACTGTGTGGATAATTTTAAACATTTTTAAATGTAATCATGTTTATGAACTGAGCACTTGATATCTTTACATTTACTAAAATAGAGTGAAAAACAGAAAGTTTCGAGTTACATTGTGTATTTAAGATGATGATATGCATACGTTTCAATAAAACAAAAACATGTTACTATTTAAAAACATTACAATGTACAAAGTAAATAAAACAATCGAAAGTTATATCGATTTTCATTGGCCTTGAAATTTAATTTAAATGTTAGTGTAATAAAAAAATACATGGCGTTGTTCGATCTAGGGAGTCGCTTAATGTAAGCCATCTACAAGGTGCCAGCACGTTGATTACATGCCCTCCCCCCCTGCCATACTGCACTCTATCAATAAAGTCGTTAGACGTAGGTAGAGGAAGCAGAAGTCGCTGCGGCAGGCCAAAGCTCACTCTGGGCTGTAATGCCAATGAGAAAAAGAGGAAATATACTGGCAATCACGTACTCCACTCGACCCTAGCCAGGCTCTATTTTGTGATGCGGACTGTTACTGGGTCATGGAGCTTGATAGTGGCGCCATTAGAGGGTCATCGTCTGGTGCACAAGTTTTATAGCAGT
Organism: Metallyticus violacea; assembly: GCA_030762175.1. Taxonomy (NCBI): domain Eukaryota; kingdom Metazoa; phylum Arthropoda; class Insecta; order Mantodea; family Metallyticidae; genus Metallyticus; species Metallyticus violacea. Next base: position 4,977,867 of record CM060832.1, read on the forward strand.
TTATGACCATGGAATGCGAACAAATGAATTCACCTAAGTCTATAAAATTACAGGCTGTCGACGGAATTCTCAGAAGGCAGGGAAAATGTAATTATCTAGCGAGGGGCAACATAACCGCCATTAGGTCGCATTTAGAGGTCGTGAGATAACCTCTAGACCTCTTTCTAGTCCAACTATCACACATTTGGTGCAAAAATTGAAGTAAACATTCTCGGAGATGCAGGAGTGGCCAAGATATTATCTCTTAAATAGGAACCTCTTCCTAATTTATATTACTAACAATATATTCTGTCATTCACCAGAACCACAAACAGGTATTTAGTCAAATAGAGCACAAGGTCTGAAAAGACGTTAAAAATCAAATTAAAATGAATTGTAGATCATGTTCTGTCATTGACCAGTACAAAGAAACGGGATTTTCGTTTTAAAACTTTCCTCTCTTGAAAACACTGCTTGCATTATGCATTTGTTTTTCTATTTTTAAACTAAAAAGTAAGAAATTTAAAAAAAATTGATCATAAAATTACATTATAATAAAATACACCTATCTTTGTATTATTAAAGAAATAATACAGAGTCTTTATTAATTCCTGAAATATTTTAGCAATTAATTACAGATAAACTATGCAACTTGTAACTGTAATTCTTATGCCGATAGAACTAGACACAGTCCCAAGTTCTATTAGGAGACAAAACTACATCGCATAGTTGCCGCTAGGAGTTATTTAGCCAGATATCAAATAAACATTTAGTGTTGTGGAATATCATTATCATGGAGTTTAAAACTCGGCCTTTCACAAACAAAAGTGTGGCGACAAGTTAAAGTTAACACCCTGCACGCTTCAGGTACTCAGGCTCTTGTCGTTGGTGACACTCACAATGTCTTAAATGTTATTCCGCGATCCGATAGCAGCGATCTTGCATTTGAGCACAAACTGGAGCGCCTGGTTCACAGAAAAGTGTATATTATCCATAGGCCTCAGCTGAAGATTTGTTGAGCATATTGTGTGTCACCTTCATTTTGCCAAGACAGATTCCAATTCTCAGAACATATCGATAGTACATAAAATGGCGGCTGGTTGCTGCTATTAAGCACAAGGGTTTGTTTATTTTGTTATTTTCAATGGTTTATTTGGAAGTAAATCAACAGTAATATGTTAGTTATTAAGTTAATATTGGTTTAGTGCAGCATGGGTCGCTCTTCTATAAATGCAAACTATTTGGAACAGCTTTGGCAAGGTAAAACGAATATCTGTGATTTAAACCACGGCCGTAACCTCGAATTTTTTATACATCACACTCACTTCTCTATCTGGTTACTTTGGAAACAGTACGTGTTAGTGTATATCTAATTCATAGGAAAGAACTATCTGCATAGTAACAGAATACGGAATATTTTCCATTCTTATATGATTGCCGCAATAACACCATCCCTGGATGTATAATGCTCCAGATCACCTTTAGCCCATAACGGTTGTTGTTGTTGTTTTTTTTTTTTTTTGGTTGTTTTTTTTTTTTTTTTTTTTTAAGGTTGACCTCCTCCCGGGGGCAACCATCCGAATTTTTTTTTAAATTGATTTATTTATTTATGGACGCTCTTCAGCATCACAGGTCATCAGCGTCCCATTCAACTCGGCGTAAAACGCCGACAAATTTAGCTCAGATGCCTCTCTTTCAGGTTTGAGGTTCTTTTTCGTGCCGTAAATGTACGACACGGGACCCACGGCTTTACTTCCCTTCCGAAGGAAGCCATACTTAAGATTTTTACGCCCGAAAAAATCCATCGGTCCTGGCCGGGTTCAAACCCTCGATCTTGGGTTTAGGAGGACCATCCGAAGTGGATGTATGTTTGCCTCCCCTTCCGTGCACTACGACTACTGCCTACATGATGAGTGGGAACCAAGTGAGGTTATATCAGGTACCGCCAAAGCACCCTGAGATTATTGGGGTAATCTATAAAGAAAGACGCCCGATCGGACGGAGGTGGGCTCGGTACAGACCTGGGGGTAAGCTCAGATGAGGACCTAGGTGTTAATATGGGGATCATGCTCAAGCAGAGAGAAATTTGAGGGGGGGAGGGTGCAGGTTTCGTGCTAAGAAAATCATAATTGATGGAGTACTCAGTTTTTTTGACCGTCAACCGGCGTGAATTTGAGATGACATTTCTTCTCTTACCCTAGGTGTTAGATTTATCTATTTCCATGCGTCGCCCCTTATGATTGGGGGATTGCTCTGTAATGAAACTGGCATTTCGGATTATAATTACTAGCTTAGTGGCTGCAGGTAGTGTTAGGTGTATCTATGCACAGCTAGGTAGCTATGTCATAGGTTAGGTTGGCTTACCGCGAAGTTACGCTGATGACCTGAGCTGTTAAAGAGCGCCCATAAAATAAATACTCCGAAGAGGGAGGGGGGACCTAAAATATAGTAGCGTAGGCATGCATATGTACAGTCATTGACACAGAGTTTATGTACACACATCCAGCTCTCTCTTTAATCTCTGTTCTAATGCCTTGTTTAGTCCAGCCCTTAATTACCCGGCCGCTCTGGCAAGGGAATAACATCCACTCAGGGACTTTGGGGCATTGTCTGTTTTGAGATTCATTGGTACTAAGGTGGGAAGAAATTAATGAACATTGTGTTTATTTAGGGGTATTCTAAAACAGTGACAAGGGCCTTTTGCTAGTTTGCTAGTGCGCTAGCTAATGGGTTATAGTGGCTTTCCGATCTTTGTATAGGTTAAAAGCTATCTTGGCGCTTCCGTGAGGCGAGGCTATGCTTTTAAAGGTCACGTGGGCTTTAGTGGGAAAGTGAAAGCTGTGGTATGTCTATTTATAAAGTAACAGTGTTACCAACATCAACGCTAATTAGGTTGCTTAAGAGGCACTTGACCGCTCGACCTCAGCTGGAGTTCATTCCAGAGCACCTGCAGACGGCGGTAATTATATAATTTAGCGAGAACTTGATAAAATGGGGCAAAATAATTCTTTACGTAAATATTGTGTAGTATTTACGTAATATTGTAAATTGTAAATTTAAACTCCTGCAGGGTTATAAAAAAGTTTAAAAAAATTAAGAATAAAAATGAAATATAACATTTAAAATAAATAAACACACAAATTTTGCCTATACGTGTGCTTTTCAATTGTACAATTCTGCGAGATATTTCCGTAAATTATATAACAGCTTTGAATATTTTCCGGTCTTAAATAATTTGGCAGCATGTGTCAATTAGTAGAGAGACGCTATTGAATAACATTTACACTACAATGAGGTTATTTGAGTTACGGGCCGGTAGAGCGCGGCTAAGTACTGGCAGTGCCAATTGTATGTAATGCATGTACGGGTAGCAGGTTGTAGTTAGTTTGAAGGAGGCTTTGTGAGCGTTCATCTTGAAGAATGGGTTTTTATTTTCGGGTTTCCAAAAGTAACTCATAAATTGTTTTGCAGGTAGATGGAAAATTTCAGAAAATATGCAAAAGCACGTCAAATTTTATTACTTAAAAGAATGTATTTCATAAATGTAAAACTTTTATCCATAAAACTGTTGCAAAAGCTATAACGTTATTACACTAGAACGTTCAATTTGTTCGTCTTTTCTGGTAGAGGACCCTCAGTTTTGGATGTTTTTCTAGCCAAATGTTGAGTGAGGGCATGCATTGCCAGCTCAGGACGCTCAAAACAGTCTGGTAATACTTTCTATCAACCTTTGCTTTTGGGGGACTTCATTCATCAACAGTCGAAGACGATGTCACCACAACCTTTCCTGCCGATCAAACTACCTTGGCGTGGACTGAACTGAGCTCGCCTGTCTGCTTTCTGGATCGTAATGATGAAGTGAAGTCTTATCACCTGTAATGATGGAAGTAGGTTTACCTCGACATGTTCCACTACCAGACCCTGAAAATCCACACATGTCCACTCGCACTCATGCTGCTGCAATCTCGGCACCCAACTGCCATAGATCGATCCTGCAAAACGATGAACGCACTACCATGGAACATGTGTAAATGTCTGCCAGTTTGTCCATTGTTCAATGACGGCAGCGGTGTTAATCATGGTCTCAATCACTGCAGTGGTTGGAGAACCTTGACCGCCCTGCTTTGTTGTTGAAATACGATTCTCCTTAAACTCTTTGAACCACTGAAGTGCAGTTGATTCTGCAGAACGTCAACGTCATATACTTTCTGCAACATCACATACCTTCTACACAGGATTTCTGCAGACGGAAGCAAAATTGTACAGTACTGTATTGCTCATTATGCAGCCGACTGGCAAACACTCGCTCTTTGCTGGCGTCCTGTACTAAGAAAATAATTCTCAATCTTCAGCCTTTCATCTATAATTTTTTGTCAGTCCTGGTGATGTAGTGGTAACTATACTTGCATCCTAAATCCACGATCGCGGATTCGATCCCGGTGGGAACCGATGGATTTTTTCGGGCGTAAAAGTCCTAAGTATGGTTTCTTTCGGAAGGGAAGTAAAGCCTTGGGTCCCGTGTCGTACATTTACGACACCAAAAAGAGGCCTCTGAGCAAAATTTGTCGGCAGTTTCACGCCCTGATTTGAATGGGACGCTGATGACCTGAGATGTTAAGGAACGTCCGTAAATAAACCATATAAAAATCTATAACTTTTATTAAAACAATAATTCAATTTTTTGACAACCGTTGTACCTAAACTGCACTACAAATATTTATATGTGGTAGTTCTACTAAATAAAGAAGTAAGCGCGAAATTCTGTCCTTCACAAGGACTCCCAGAATGTCACATTTGGAGCAATGGCTTGTACAGACGACGTGCCAGGAAACTGAAGTTGTGTTATTTCTGTTTCAACCAGGCGAGTGTTTGTCTTATTTTCTCAACAGGTTAGTAGAGACAGGGCGAGACTTAAGAGCCCCCCAACACATTACGCAGTGTGACCCATTTTTGGTTTGATCTGAAAATGTTTATTTTTACCTCACTTTTCAACTTGAATACTGATGCTGTAATGTTTCAGCACTTTCCTGTCAGATTTTTTTAAGTGTTTAACGTCCGTTTTTACTACTGAGGCACCACAGGCGGGGAAACTGATACGTGAGATGAAATGAAATTGGGAACGAATTTTTTAAAGGGAGAAAACGTTCCAGGCTTAAGTTTAGGGTACTTCCCCGGCATTTGCCATTCTGTGAGATGGGTTGTCCCACATCCTCCATGACTTCATAACCTGGTGAAAGTTTTTTTGAGTGTTTTCTTTTAGTTTTGAAAACATCAACACATCGTTGAAAGTCAGATGGAGGTATTCTAGCAATTCGTGTCTGTTAGTGTTACTTACCTCTCCTTACTTATTGACCGCAATAAATGCATGGAAGTAACAGAAGTTTATGTTGATAGACGAAATCCATTTTCTATTCTATCATCTACATAATATGGTCATTGCGGAAACTTGTGACCGCAATAAATGCATTGCAGCAAAGAGAGGTTACTTGAAAACAATGCCCTTGCTTTATTTATTCTATCATCTATTCATTTCGGTAATGAATTGACCGCAATAAATGCATGGAAATAAAGGGAGATTACGTGGACAAACGATACTTGTATTTTTATTCTATCATCTACATATCATAGTCCGTCCGGAAACTTATTGACCGCAATAAATGTAGCAAAGAGAGGTTACTTGAAAAACGTAGCTCGTACTTTATTCTATCGTCTCATTTTACCGTCATGGGTGGTCGAGGTCGTTAAGGCCTGTGAGCGGGAGGTCTGGGGTTCGAATCCCACCAGGACCGTCCTCCCTGACTGAGGTTTTTTCCAGGTTTTCCTAGTCCTCATAAATGGCAAATGCCGGGAGGTACCCTAAACTTAGCCTGAAACGTTTCCTTCCTTAAAAATAAATCCTTCCCAGGATATAATTTCATCTCATTTATCATCAGTGTTCACCGCCTGTGGTGCCAGTATAAAAACTGGCGTTAAACACGGAAACCATCACCATCAACTCATTTCGGAAACTTACTGACCGCAATAAATGCATTTAAGTAAAGGGAGATTACTTTGATAAACGATACGCGTGTTTTTATTCCATCACGTACCTAATATGGCGTCCGGAAACTTACTGGCCGCAACTCGTAAGTTTCTATTCTTTTACTACGTTTGGTTTCAGGATCATAGTATTAACCCATTACTCATCCTAGTCGTACTTAAATCTATTAAGACAGTTCACCCGAAAATGTCTTAATGTTCGACCCCAGTCGTTTTGGGGTAGATGTAAAGTACTCTCTTGCAAGTATTTTTTCCTTAACTCTTAAGTTAAAGTATTTAGTATTGGCACATTCGAATTCTGCAATTCTTGAAAAAGAGTTCAGATTTGAAAACTCAATCTTGATAACCTAAAATCAGTCCTAAATTCAGTAAATTTGTACATAAATATAAAGCGATTGTTGCAAAAACAGTGGATCACGGATCAACAATATCATTTTATGCCATTTGTTTTCCAACAATTATTCTTGTTTTTAGTTTCAATGTAATCTGCAAAATGTGTGAATTTTTAATGTTTAAAAGTATTTTAAATCGTCCTATGTTACTAAATGTCATATATTGTGGGCCGTGTAATTTTCAGCCCATATATAAATCCAAGATCTATGTTGGTACGTTCTTTGGCAAAGTGCTTGAGGGCTGCTTCCCGTTTTCGAAACTCGAGACTGGCTGATCGATCCCATTCTAAGAATGCCCTAGTTTCATTGTCGGTCATAGGAATGTCAAGGCTATGGTCGTTGTTTTCAGGTCAAGAGTGCAAATCATGTAATATAATATGCTCAGTACCCATGCAATTTTATTCCAAAGCATAGAGTAGGACCCAGATATTTCCATAATAGTTACGAGGTGCGATCCATAAGTTTCCGGCCCGATTTTGCCATGTATATGATATAATAAAAAGACAGATATCAATTTCCCGTAATGTCCTTTTCTTCAATGCATTTCTCACATCTCTACATCATTTCAATCTCTCTTAGAAGATAGTCTGAAAGATGCTGGAGAACAAACGACCTTCAACTCATCGTTCGTGAATCTCCGCAATCGAAAGTCAGATTTCAACTTTGTGGTTGAACAAGTTCCTGGAAGCTACAGAAGCCTTGAAACTGTGCAAGTGGTGCAGTATCTCAGCATATTGTTTTGCAACCACCTTTTGTTCCTTTGTTTGAAGTCTATCTTTAGAGTTCTGCAGTCTCAAAAATTTGTCCACTGTGCGACCCTGGCCCATTTTAGGACTGACTCAACCTTCTTCCGCCAACCAGTTATTCTCTTTTCTTATTACTACTGCAAAGGTTCAAAAGCTACTGACAACATTCCACGCGTACTTGCATTTGAAAGAAATCGGGGCACCATTTTCAAGATTCTGTCTGCCCAAACGAAATCATTTTGCCCACTTCACTGTGAAATATGAGCGGAAAATTCCTCATACACCCGTTTATCTGTATTCGGTTTTGAACATTAAAACAAATGAGGTTCTCGTGGCGTGGCTAGAAAGGAAATGCAGATTTTACACTCCTGAAGCATGTAAGTGTCAGATAGCGTGAATAAATCAGGCCCATAACTTAAACCGCTTCTCGCAGGTCTGTATGCAAAGTGTGTCAAATGTTATTATTTACTGTATAAAATGGTTGAAAATGTTACCTGACTTTCAAAGTTTGCTCGTATCGACTTCTAAATATTAACATTTAATAGTTCGTAACCTCAATTTTCTCAATATTTCAGTTTTTTTAAAGCTGTATGTCTTTTATTGTATACCATAAAATTAAATGTGAAATCTAAAAGAAATGTTTCAAAATAACAGTTTAAATATTTTTAGTACTTTTCTTCAGAGTTAGAGTGTAGAAAGTTTAAAAATCGTTAAAAGTGCACAAAATTTTTTACTCTTTTAAAGAATTAAACTTTTTATGGAATAAAAGTGTTTTTCCTTCTCAAAACTAAGTGTTTATCTCTGTACTGCAATACGATAACAGACAAGCGCACAAAGCTTCTTTTTTGTTTCTTTACAAACCTGCGAATGTTATTGACAGATGTGAACAGTTAAAATGTGTCAGCCAACCTTAACACAATACCTTCACTCGCTGCGGTGTTGCCAATCTTTGGAAACTTCATTGAGTGTTAAAATGCTTAGAACTAAACTTTTAATTATGTATTATAGGTATACGCTTTGAGAAAACGCAATACTGTTGCAATCTTTTCCAATTTTATCATAAATAAAAAATGTATAAAAAAAGAAGGCATTTCTATGCTGAACGTTGGCATAAAAAGCGATATTTCGGATAGTTGAGTACCCTCTCAGATAGTTGCATTAGGATTATTCAGCTACCAGAAAAATCGTTTTGTTATTAAAAATCTTTTCGTGTTTGGTGTTTATATTTTCATACAGACATATGGAATACTAATGATGAAAGTTTCCAAATAGCATTGGAGGTTCATCCTTTTCTTTGAAAGTTCTTAAACTTTCTACAGTATTCTGGAAAAAGAGTTGCCTAACTTCAGGTTTTCCCTCCGTTTTATATTGAAATATTATTTGGCCGATTATTAGATAGCGTTAGGTTTGGTTAGTTCTTCCATTTTTATTAGACCTTTTGTATAGTCGATTTCGGGGTTAGGTTAGGTCTTCCTTCCATTTTATATTACAAATGTTATTTAGTCGACTTAGTTAGGTTTACATACGTTCTTGCGTTTTATATTAGAAACACTGTTTAACTAGAAGCCTGGGTGAAAAAATACTCGTAGCATTACGGGTTGAAATCTCTCATAGTAGAGAAACCTTGGGGAGATCTGTGGGATATATATTGATTAGGTTTATTTACGGACGCTCTTTAACATCTCAGGTCATCAGCGTCCCATTCTATTCAGGGCGTGAAACGGCCGATAAATTTTGCTCAGAGGCCTCTTCTTTCAGGCTTGAGGTTCTTTATCGTGCCGTAAATGTACATGGGACCCACGGCTTTACTTCCCTTCCGAAGGAAGCCATTCTTAGGATTTTTACGCCCGAAAAAAAATCCATCGGTCCTGGCCGGGATCGAACCCGCGATCTTGGGTTTTAGGAGGCAAGTATGGTAACCACTACACCACATTTAGATTACCCATAATTCTACCTTTTGTAAGCAAAGGTTGTAATTATATGAATTGGTATGCATAAATTGAAAAATCAACTTAAAACGTAGGCTAAAGGCTGTATATGCCCTATTAAGAAAATGGAAAAAAAGTGATGAACGAAAGTCGAACTCGAAAACAAATAACTACCTCTTACTCGAAACTTAATATCATAACCATGGCGCCATAGTAACACGTTCAGAAACCTCCCTTCGTTATCGTGTGTTAAAGAGTTCGAGGAGCATCTTCATTAGCCAGTGGCGTACTCGCTTTAGAAACATATAGCTGTAGCTTCGAAATTTGAACAGATAGGTCATATGTTTCCTATCCCAAATCGCTTACATATACGACATCTCTACACTCTGAAATTATTTCGGTATAGTTCATTAACATACTGTATATACAGAATTAGATGAGAGGGGTTTGTGGTTCCGTGCTTATAGGACACGGTAGCTAAGTTGGTTAAAACGTCAGCACGAAAGGCTGAAGATCCGTGTTGCGAATTCCGGTCGTGACCCGAATTTTTCAAGTCCGGTTCTTCCTTTCTATCAGTTTTTTTTTTTTTTCAGTTTTGTTTTGTTTAGGCACTTTCATTTTCTTTTTGCTATTATTGTTTATTGCTTTAAATTTCACTATTCATTTTGCTAAATTTAGAGAGACTCGTTATGTTGGTAGCTCTGCATTATGTTTGTTTATTCGTTGCATCAACAATGAGGAAAAGGAGTGGAGTCTTTTTGCTTGAAAATGACAATATTTGGGCCATAAAGTGGGCGATATAGTGCAAGTGGGTGGCGTGCAGGCTTTGATTGCGTTTGCATCTCTTTCTGCGTTTGTATTTATCAAGAAGTGACATATGCCTGTAAGTTCTGTCATTTTACAGCGTGACGTGCGTATAACTGATAATTGCCCTTTATGAAAGTTTGAATTTAGCAACAAACGCATATCATTCGCTTGATGTAGAGTTTCAAATATGAACAATTGTTACGTACCTTAAATAATGGATTTCTTTTTGTCTATAACAAAGCTTTTAAGAAATCAAGTTTTCGATTACCCGTGTATTCACTGCGCAAGTGGCTATATAATTATTTGTGCAAGTTCGTGAAAACTTTTGGATCACGGCGCGTTACCGGTACATCAGTTAATTACACTTACCGTACCTCATCTTAATATACCAAACTGTTTAACAATAATGGCGAAAGAAAGTATGATCGTATAGTAGTAAATTATATCACTAGTCATTTAATACGGGACATAGCCTACTCTACACACTAAAGCATTGCAGAAGGCCGTGCTTTGCTTACATTAGCGTTCTGTTTTTTTCTCCGTGTTTCCATGGTAACAAACAGATGAAAGAAGTTTGTTAATTAGATTCAATTTATTTCTACTACAATTTCCCCAGAAAGCTGTAGGCTAAAGTTGGTTTGAGCTCCGGGAAGGAGGCGGGGTCAGTCTCCGATAAACTGTTCCCGGAAGTTGTCAGAAATAACACAGTGCTGAGTCAGGCCCTATCCGGAATGTAGCACATACTGTTCTAGGTAGATTTTGTTGATGTTGGTCATCTTGCCTGGCGATGTTCAGCCCTGGAGTTGTGTTTTATTTATGAGAGGCGTCACCAAAGACTTGGCATGTAACATCAGCCCAAGCCCGTAACAAACTCGTTAACTAATTGTTAGACGACGGGGCGTCTCCTGGAGGGGGTAAATGGTACGATTTTACCCCATTTTGTTATCTTTGTAGCCTCCTTTGCTGTGGAAGCATGCTTGTACATTGTAACCGAAAAGTTATGGAGCAATTAATGTTAATACCTTTGCAATTCTTGGGTATTATTGACTAGGTTTATTTTATTTACGGACGCTCTTTAACATCTCAGGTCATCAGCGTCCCACTCAATTCAGGACGTTAAACGGCCGACAAAATTTTCTCAAAGGCCTCTTCTTTCAGGCTTGAGGTTCTTTTACATGCCGTAAATCTACAACAAGGGTTCAACGGATTTACTTCTCTTCCGAAGGATTTAGGATTTTTACTCTCTGAAACATCCATCGATCCTGATCGGGATGGAACCCGGATCTTGGGTATAGGAGGCAAATATGGTTACCACTACATCAAAAGGACCGACTAACATATAATTGACATAACAATTAAAATCCTTCCCAGGCATTATTGTTCACGCAGTTAATGTCCAAAATTGGTTATGTGCTAAGGTCTTCAATAAATCTATACACTCACAGTTGCACAGTCTCACGTTCCCTCACAGTTAATTCACAGAAAAAGGATAGTAAAATATTCTGCACATACTTATCACTATTGTTGCTAAAAAAAAAAAAAAAAAAAACTTGGATTTTTTGAGCGTCAGTTTGTGAGTTAACATACCCACTTAGTGGAACTAATAATCGTCCTTAAAGAAGTAACATTACCGCTAGTTTTTCTTTCTGTTCAGAATTCATCCTCCAAATCTACTCCTAGATGCACGATCATCCGGTTTAAGTAATTGCACTATAGTAATTTTATAGTAGTTTTGCAGTCGTTTGTACAGAGGATTATGAACTTTCCGTTTGCTGAATGACGTGGAAGTGATTTTTAAGGGAACCTTCCAGAGCATGTCAGATGTTATCTAGCGTTTTTTTTTCTGCGAGTTCGGAAATTATTTACAATAGTGATATGAAAGGCTTTTTTTTAATGGTGTTTAACGCCCGTTTTACCTACTGAGGCATCACAGACGGTGGACACTAATGATACATGAGATGAAATGAAAAACTGGGAAATGATTTTTTTAAGGAAGGAAACGTTCCAGACCTAAATTTTAAGGTACTTCCCCGGCATTTGCCATTTATGAGCAGTACACTATAAAGGGTGCAGCCGCTGCAACCGGAAAAAAGGAGAGAAAAGTTCCACACAGAAAGTTTGTATGTATACGTTAAATACAGAATGTTCATACCAACGTACCTTTACTTGTTATACTTTTGATAATCTTTCCCAAAATAGTCCCGTTATGCACCCGGCCTTTCTGCCGGTCTTCACGTGCTAGTAAAAATGTGCGACATGTCCTTCAGAATCGCCTCCGCAGCCTTCACCACTTCTTATGATAACTTCGTCTTGTTCGTCGGTGTCACCTTCATTTTGCTTTAGACGGAACTGAACATATCCCAACTTTTACGCCTCTCACAGGTGGGAAATGGAAGTGACAACAACGAAACTTGTACCACTTTAAACTTTAGCGCAATAACCTATGTTTAAAAAAAACTTATGATAGTATACTTCAACATGTGTTCAAAATTATGTCCCTCAGAGTTAATACATTGCCGCATCTGCGCAGGAAATTCCTGTATTTATTTAACTTTTCTTGCGCGGTTCAGATCACGTTTCTTAACAAGTAGGCTAACAGTTTCTCTGAACTACGATTGCCAGCATATTTTCTTCCGAATTCTGTTACCATTTTTTTGCAAGAATTCTTTTTTACATGTGTGTCGTATCTAAAACTCGTTTTTAGGACGGTATTTATGTAACGGGATAACTATCGAAGATCAATTAGCATACAGTAACATATAATGTAGTACATGAACGCAGAACCACATAGTGATACCTGCACATGCATTATACTGCCTTGAGAACCGGCTTCTATCCAGTACGCGGTCGCGCTCTGCCGGCCCGTAACTCAAATAAGTTAATTCTATATCCGGAACGTTTGGAGATTTGTAATTTTTTTAGGATGCCTTCACACAATTTTGTTTTGTCAAGGGGTAGATAGAATGGATAAGAAAGACATTCTAAGACAATTTTATTTTCCAAATTCGTAAGAAAAGTTACCACCGTAACTTGCTACAGTAAACTGTTAAAAATGCTGCATAACCCACTAGGGTTTTCTTGATAAATTATTTACTTGTTAATGCAGCTGCCGTAGCGCTAACACTGAGTGCATTATCAACTGTAGGACGGCCATGAATTTGTAGCCGTGACATTAGCAAATATAATTTTTGTCTTACTGCCTACACAAGGACAGACATGAAATTATGTGACGTCATAGAAAACGTCTGCATGCCAGCTCTTTTTCAGATGTTCTATGCAGTACTTGTTGTATTTATAGATTCCATCTCCTACGTGTTGTTTTTGTTTATCGATTCAGGATATCTAGGGATCACGTAAATAAAGCAAAAGCATATGTTTTCGTTTGTTTATTTCCACTTTCTTTTTCTCGTTTTCCAGTATTCTTCATCAAGTTGCTGTCTGTTTTCCTTTTCTCTTACGTTCATATATAATTTTCATTTTCTTCTTTTCCTTTACCTGGAAAGCCTTGAAGTTTTGTATCGACCTTCTCCCCTTCTCCCCTCTCCTTAACGCACAAATCCACTTTCTATTCTTACTTACGTACATTTGAAATTTCGTTCTGTGAATCTGCTATTATGCATTATCAAAAAGTAGCCGAATAATTTAACTGGACCTTCCCCCCCCCTTCCTGATCATCTGATACCGTTTCACTTTCTTTATTCGTATAGAGGTGTGTTCATTCTTATTGTGTCTTAACTCTCCCTTCTTCATTTTTCATTTGTCCCAAAACTTTCCCCAGAACGTTTCTTTCTCCTTTTCTTTTATTTCTCCTAATCTGTGGTACAAGTTTTATTTTATTTATTTTTTTAGGAAGAGCGGTGTTTAACGAATATCGCGAAATCTATTGGCGCGCCCATTCATAGGCCAGATGCTAGAGAGAAACTCTGCCCAAGATGGAAGGCAACTATCATGGACAAAGATGGACTGAATGGTTTTTATGGAAGGAAGGCGTCAAAACCGCAGAAATTCATAAGACGTTCAACTGCAGTGTGTGATCAAGAAGCCCCTGCACAGAGCACTGTTGGGTTCGCCAGTGGCAGGGAATCTACACACAAGAATGTGAGTACCGGTCGCGGTCTCCCACCAACATTGAGCTTGTGTCTTACATGTGACCTTTGATGAACTGGAATGTTAAGACAGACCTCGGCCATCCAACCTTACACAACATTATGCACGATGATTTGAATATGGAAAAGATTTGGGTTTCACGGTACTTGATACAGACACAGAAGGACATAAGGGTTGAAATCTGTTGTCGACTACTGAGAGTACATAATGCAGATCCGGATTTTTTTTGGAGAAGCTGGTGACTGGTGACGAGTCAAGGTGTCACTACCACAAACCAGAAAAAAAATCCAATCCAGGGAGACTGCGGGCCAAGAAATTTCGTGTTGCTCCATCTGCGGTCAAGTACATGATCACCGTCTTTTGAGACACTTCAGGCATGTTGCTTCCTCAAGGAAAGACTGTCAACAGCGAGACCCTTACACGGTTTAACAAGTGAAAGGGGAAATGGTGGACAGGAGCGTTCCGCCACCAATAAATGTGCGGCCTTACATCAGCAACACGCTGGGGTTTATTGTTGTACCGCACCCACCATATTCACCGGCTCTCGCTCCGTCTGATTATGTCTTATAGAACCCCCTGAGAAGAAATTCAGGCAGTTGTCCACAAGTAGTGACTTAGTGCTCCCAAACAATGAATTGCGATCCAGGAAGGTGCATTGAGGTTGGTGGGGACTATATTGAGAGACCCTGTGTCATGAACCATGTTGTATGATAAATAAGGCACAAAAACTCTATTGTAAATCATTTCCAAACTCCCGGTGTTTTTTTTAATAGTGTTTAACGCCCATTTTCACTACGGAGGACACTGATGATACATGAAATAATAAATTTGGAAAGTAGTTTTATTTGGGTGATAGGGCGCGATGTAGGCCTTGGGATTCGAATTCAGGAGGTTCCAGGTTGAAATTCCCGTTAGGCCGGCCATCCCAACTTTGGGGTTTTTTTTTTTTTTTTTACCCTGGTCACTTTGGCGAAAGTTGCGATAGACTTTCTTTTCAATGAATTTTCCGTTCTCCATTTTCCTTGTTATGAGTCGAAAAGTTCAGGACAAAGATGGAGCTGTCGAGGTGTGACGGTGACTCGATGTCTATATCTCGTCGTCTGATCTTCTGAAGGGCTCGAACTCTTTGTTCTATCGGGAAAGACACTGCGGGCCCGGTTTAAGTCTATACCTCATCACACAGTGTCTCCATCACCTCTTCTATTCCTCCCTGAACGTAGGCACAAACGGCTAGCCTTGAGCAAATCTGGAGTGTCGAAATATCATGTTTTTTGTCCCTAACTATCCAAAAACACATGTGTACATTTTACCCAGCCAATGAAGCATACAATTACAGAATTCTGCTGGGTGATTTATCTTTCATGAGACTGCTGCACATGTAGTTGACAGCAGTTGTCGTCTTGAAATCAGCCGCAGGGGAGTTGGGTAGCAGGTTACGGACATGTTATTGTGTGGCAGTGTTAAGTGTTTATTAGACGGCGTAATGGAATGTATTAATATTGCTAAATTTACATAACCCTGGACATGCTCCGGAACGTTCCCCTAAAAATCACTTCGACATCTCTCTCAGCAAACGGCAATTCCCCATTCCTCTGTTTGAACATCTACAAGTTAAAACCCTGTAAAAATGACTGTAAACCGGGTGACCCTGCATCCAGAAGTAAATTTTGAAAAGTGTGCATGACTAAGAAATTGGCCCTAATTAATTTTCTTTATGGGGGTTCTTAGTTCCAATTAAGTGGCATGTTAATTCACAAAACTGCTTCACGAGGAACCCCTGCATGATCAAAAGATAGAAGTGTGAGTGCGCCATTAGCGTCGAGAGAATAATAGGAATTTTTTTTATTATAAAGAAATAGTGATAGGTATGTGCACAATATTTTGCAACTCTTTTTCCGTGAATTAACGGTGAGGGAACGTAGACTCCGAACTTCCAATAGGGCTCTGCAACAGCACATACACTTCATGTCTCCCTGGAAGAATTCACACACATTTGATGAAATGAAAAATAACATACGTGAAGAAAGGTTTTCAATTTCTCAGAAGGAACTGCAGAGGGTAATGGTTAGTTTCGTAAGCTGGTGCTAGAAATGTATGGAAAATGAAGGGAGGCAGTCTTGGTCAGTAAATGTAAATTTAAGTGTTAGCAATAACTTACGTGACAATCATAGCTGCAGGCTTTCTGACTCCTGTTCAGCACGGTACCAGCTTGAAACCGACCGGCCTTTACGCGTGCAGCGATCCTGCTTAATAAAAAAACATTAATATATGTAGTTTTGTTTCTTTAACACAGAGTATCACTTTTAAAATGATACAATAATGTGTATAACAGTATTTTCATGCAATATACTCATACACATAATTAACTTAATAATTCATCTCATTGAATTTAAATGTCGATTTCACATAAATGAGCGATGAAATGAACTGATCGTGTAAAATATGTCAGCCAGTTATACGTAATGCTGTACTTAATATGTGTAAAATGTTATCATTATTTTTTCCGAAAGATATGGGGCCGTATGTTGGATGCGGTCGTTATTTGTGAAATAAGAAGGAGGAAATTAAGTGATTATTTAATTTCTTGGTTGGATGCCCTCGGGATTAGAAATATTTATCTCAGGGAAATTCTGGAATTTTGTGATTCGTTTGAGTCAGAGGGAAGGGCAGGATATCTAGCGGAATACACGGAAACACTCAAATTCTCAGTTGACACCATTTATTCACTGTTAGTATAAGAATATCGGGCTGTTCGTATTGACTTGGAAATATTTCGAAGATCTCAGTGGATTTCTAGATAATGTTTAGTGGTTCACAATTGCCGACTACTTTAACTGACTACTACTGACTGTTCCTTTGCTACAGACTTGGCGCACTCCGATTCTAATTATCTATTCTTACGCCCACTTATTCCAATCAGCTCTTACTATTCCTTCCTCCGACTCCAACCATTGACTCCTCACAACTCCTAACCCCGACTGCTCATCTTACTTTTTACATTAAAATAGACATACAGTTTATTGTATTGTTAGGAACCTCCCCCCGTGAAAATTAGATCCACAAAAATTATGGAGCTCGGTTCGATTCTAATTAGTTTATTGGTACTTCCTTAATATCTACAATTATACTGGTTCGCTCCGATTCGTTCAATTTTGGAAGATCCCTATTTGTTGAGCTGTACTAATTTTATAAAATAAATCTTCTCACGTTATAGTAATTCCAAGAATGGACATTCCTGCCATAAATATTCGGAAACCTTTCTGATCTGACATCCTTAACTTTTCTAGCCTTTCATATTTACACACAATGAAATCGCGATAGATCACGTCTCGGCCATAAATAAGAAGCATCTGTTAGTTTCCAAAGTCATGTTAGAAACCTGTCGACTGTCTAAATGTTACTGTTAGAAGGGCTATAAAACATATGCTGTCAGCTAAGGTTCCTTTCTCGAGAGAATTCTTACTTTATTGTCATTATGCACCGTTACCCTTACCTATTGAAATAATACTTCTCTCCGCGCTAGTTAAAAGGCATATTCCACTTCTCAGCAAATTGTTTTCTTTAAATATTTTGAAAGGAAACGAGTTCGTTGCAGACAAAGGCGACCCTATCCCTAGTCGAACCGTTTTAACATTCCATTGGGACAAACTTCAATACGACACATTCCATAGCTTAACGAGCAATCCGGTTGTACTTTCACACAAATACATAATGACCTCCTACTAAAGATTTAGCGTAGGTGCCAACTAAATGAATTCAAACCCTTAATACAAATTACATACCTGCATCAGATCATATTTACATTAATTATTAACATCGATTATAACCGTATTAATTTAATCAAATGTGACCTTTATTTTGGGCTACACTGTACAATCAATTGCAAGCTAAATAACATCTTATGTACATTTTGGTGAGCAGTTTGAGGCATTTACTTGCAGCTTGAAATGCGAGAACTATACATTACTGTATTTAAATGCCCAGATGTTGCGTTTGGAGGTTTGGGCAGCTGTGGAACAGCATTCCTAACCTGTTGGCAGCCCTGAGGGGGAAAGTGTCATTTCCAGGAACTAGCTGTGGAATGGCGACTTCGGGTCTAGCGTGCCAGCACTGACGTCACCTTGAAACCCCCTGCTCCCCGGTTTCCCGCATTGTAGCCAATCCCAGACCACTCTCAGGCCATTTCTCCAGGTTGCATATGCACCAAGGGGGTTTTTAAGCGGTTTGTTTATTTGATACTGCATTGTTTAGCATTATTGTTTTTACTTAGAAAATTAACAAATGTAATTGAAAAACGAAGCATGTACTTTTGTTGCTTTAAATAGCTCAACTCTGTAAGGTTTTAAACAAATAATTCGTCAGAGATAGCCATATAAAATAACTGAAAACTTTATAATATTTGTACTAATGTTATTTTTAATGAAAAATAAAATACTGTTTATCTGAAAAATGACAACAAATTCTTAAACCTCCACATCCCTTAAAGCATTGCTGCGATAATCAAATGAAACAGCACATTTCTGGTTGGTATTTTTGAACGCACTCTCCCCACTTCTCTTAGCAATCTGTAACATTTGTACAGCTTCCCGGAAAAAGGTTTGTGCAATCACTAGTGACTTTATAAACTGATGAAAATGTCCGTTCTCGAAGATTTACTTTGTCCTGAAGGAACAGAAAGACCTTTATTCATTTTCCGCAACGTTTCTCCATGACTATTTAAAATTGCGAAGACTGTTCGGTTAAGAATGATAATTATTTTTGATAATCTTTCCCAAAGTAGTCCCCGTTGTATGCAAGGCACCTGTCCCAGTGTTAGTGCCAGAGTTGAAAACAATTTTGTGTTCAGAATCGCTTCACAACTGCTTCTAATGGTATAAAACGCCTCCCACGAAGGTGTTTCTTCAACTTGAGGAAAGGAAAAAGTCGCACGGGGCTATATCTGGACTATAGGGAGGGTGAGGGACACAGTTTACATCGATGTTTGTGAAATATTTAGCAACAACGTTTGCTACTACACCCAAGATCGCGGGTTCGATCCCGGCCAGGGCCGATGGATTTTTTCGGGCGTAAAAATCCTAAGTATGGCTTCCTTCGGAAGAGAAGTTAAGCCGTGGGTTCCGTGTCGTACATTTACGGCACGATAAAGAACCTCAAGCCTGAAAGAAGAGGTCTCTGAGCAAAATTTGTCGGCCGTTTCACGCCCTGAATTGAATGGGACGCTGATGACCTGAGATGTTCATAAATAAATCAATCAAAAAACAACGTTTGCAATGTGTGGCCGTGCATTATCATGGTACAGCATCTAGCTTGTTACAAGAAAAGGTGGCATTTTGCAAGTTTTTGGGACATCTCTACAGCATTAACTAGTTATATTTTGTTTTCAGGTACGACATGTTGGTAAATAATTCCTAGACCACCAAAAAAGTAGTTGCTTCTGCTGGGAAAGTTATGGTCATCTCATTTGCTGTTATTGCGGACTTGGATTCTTTCAGGTTAGTTGCTCGTAATAAATCATAAGGTTTGTCTTAAGGGCTGATATGGCTATGAAGCTCTAGGGACGCTCGCTGACTGTGTAGATCATTCAGCACCAAGAATAGGGCGATGTCAAAATAAAGAAATTGGATGGGTCATAGTCAGAATACGCTTCAAGTTTGTGTGAAGGTGTCGCGAGAAATCCACAGAAAGTTTCATTGATGACGTCATCCACAGATATGCTGCAAACGTAAGTTAATTTATTAGTTCTCAAAATTTAATTCCTAAATATAATTATACCTAATTACACTTAATTTAATTATATCATAAAAAGGAAAATTTAAAAATTACCGGTGTTTTTTATTAGTATTACCAAAATTTGAAGACTGTGACATCCCCCTGGTGAAGTTTAAAATGAAAATTTTCGTTTCCTATCATTGATACAGAACATGATGATGCCACCTAAGTAAAATAGTCATAAACGAGAGTCACTGCGAATTTTTTAGACACGACAAATTGGGAGTGGGTAGACTCACTGCGACTCTTGCATCTTTTCAAAGTACTGTCCACCACACTCTGCACACTTTCTCATCCTCAAATGTCACCTATCAAAGCGCCGCTATCACGCATTTTTCTCAAGGGTGAAAAGTTCTTTTTCATATGCAGTCACAGCCTCTTCAGGGCTGGAAAATTGCTTTCCATGCATGAAACCTTTTACCAATGGGAAGAGAAAATAATCGCATGGAGCCAGGTCAGGACTGTACGGAGGATGTGTCATGAGTCTGACCTTTGTGGGGCTTTGTGGGACCTGATATTTCAGGTACTGGATGATGATGTTCGTCCTGTGAGTCGAGGCGTTGTCCTTTTTATTTATATGGTTTATTTACGGACGCTCGAGTCATCAATATCCCATTCAATTCAGGGCGTTAAACGGCCGGTAATTTTTGCTCCGATGCTTCTTCTTTCAGGCTTGAGGTTCTTTTACCTGTCATAAATGTATGATATATAAACCCATAGCTTTACTTCCCTTTCGAAGGAAGACATACTTAGAAAATTTACTTCCGAAAAAATCCATCACTCCTGGCCGGGATTGAACCCGTTATCTTGGGTCTACGAGGCAAGTATGGTTACCACTAGGACAAACAGGCGTTGTGATTCCCCTCAGGTGTTCTTGTAGTTTGTAGAAAACTTTGGGTAGGCAGACTGTGGTGTGTCACTGAGCAGTAACAATCCTTCGCTCCTATAGAAGAATTCTGGCCACATTCTTCCCAACTCTTCTGTCCCTCTTCGCTTTCGTTGGTGGATCGTCATCTGGAAAGATCCAAATGCCAACTGCCATTTGGTCTCCGGGTCAAACTGGTAAATCAATGTTTCATCACCCATGATGACATCAGAAACACGCCTTGAGCTCCCTATTTCAAATCCCTGCAGCATTTCTTCACATCATTCGACGTGGATGCGCTTTTGTGCCTTTGTCAAATTTTTGGGCACCCAACGGGAGGAAACCTTCCTGACACGAAGATGATCGTGCATGATTTTTGATACTGCTGGCGATATAGTTTGGAATACTCCCTCGATGTCCTTAAATGTTACGTGATTGTTTTCGCTTAATATTATTTCCACATTGACGTTTTCCTCATCACACCCGTCGCCCGACGCCCCCTTCTCTCCTCATCTTGCAGTGAAATTCGGCCCCTTTTAAATTCACAAATCAGCGGGAAACTGTTTGCCCTAGATGAAGCAAGGTCCTCAAAAAGCCTATTGCAAGCGCTCAAGGTTTTGAACTCATGATATCATTTTGAAATCGAAGAGTTATAGCGCGAAAATGCTCTCTCTCCAGCTCCATCGTAACGACTGGCTGACTGTGCACGGGAAGGGTTGTTTACCTTTACACTCTGGAATGTTTGAATGGAGAGGTAGACCGTTTTACTTGTAAGGGACGGGGTTACCATCTGTCACATTCCTTGTAAGTTGGTCAACATTCACTTTTGCTTATTTCAACACTTTCGTAGTGGTCCTTGTATACACTAGGGTATAAGATGTTTGTTTACTTCAGTCACCTAGATGTTGCAACTCTAAATCATGTGCTGTTGTCACTATTTTCCCATCAGTAATAACAATGCCCCAAAGTTGTTGATATATGTTGATGAATTTGGGAAGAAAATTCCCCTTACTTGAAGCTCTTTGCTCGACACACTTCTTGTCATTAGCAGCTTCTATGACGTAACACAACAATGTATGAACTTGAAACTGAGCTCGAGGCGTTTATACAGTTCAAGGATTCTTGAGCCATAAACTAACGTTTGTAAATGAACTAGAAATGTATACTACAGTTTAAGAAACTGATTAAGAGATAGTTGAGAATGTTTGCTTTCACTTTTTCCACACCGTTCAACTCAGAATTACCGGAGAGAGAGAAAGAAAGTTTTACTTCCTGTCCATTTCATGACATTTCTCCATCTGGAACTCAAACTTCAAGCTTGCAGTTGTTTCCTAAGAAAATGTACATCAATAGCTTTATTTTCGATAAGAAGTTGCATTCTATATCACACGTAGCAAAGTTTTCTGTTCATCGCGGTTGATAGATTGCAGTTATTTCTCGTTTTGAAGAGATGATTTTTCCTTTCTTAAATTCGCCGAACTGCTGAAAACTGTGAGGAAAAAAAGTTGTGTCAAACTCTCAAATAACCATGACGCATTTCACCCGCTAATAAAAATATACGTAACCCTTAACAATCAAAATGTTCCCTTTCAAATTCTTATCAAATAAGGTAGCAAAAGACATGTCGGTTTCAGATAAGACAATTCAAGGTATCATATTTTCAGCAAAATAATATGTTTAGTATTCAATATAGTCGCCGTTTTCTGCCAACCTGATGGAAGGCTGTGAATTCCATTATAATAAAAACTCCTTAGGGCTGCAAGCAAAAAATTCACCCAGTGCAATTTCCAGATCGACAGAAGTTTTGAATTGCTGTCTACGGGGGTAGTTATCCAAAGAAAAAAAAAAGATGATAATTTCATAGTGCAATGTTTGGAGAGTATGGTGGGTGTAGTAGAGGTTCTGAATCAAGAGGAGTAATGATTTCACAAATCACCTTAGCTGTATGTGGTTTTGCGTTAAAAGGGGCATTCTAAAATTTTTTGCAAGTGTCGCCAAACTAAGGACTGAATTCGAAATCTTATCCTCACAATTATTCAAAGTATCTCTATCTCTCTCACACACACAGTTGTGGATAGTGCAACCACTTGTCAAACGCACTACGATAATCTGACTAAGATGTTGTCAACAGACCTGAATTTATAGCTTGAGCAAGTCCTGCACTCGTTTAAAAGTTTTCCAGCAATGGAAGATTACACTCCAGGAAACAACCAGAAGTCGCATGGTACAAGATCAGGACTGTAGGGGGATAGTGAAGCAATTGGACTTTGGCGACTTCCAATTCCCTCAAATTTGCAGCTGTTCTGTGAGGAGACGCATTGTCGTGCAAAAGCAACAGCCTTGAAGTTCCTGTCTTCGGACGCCGCCGCCTCAGCTCTTCAAATAAAGGATACAAAATATAAGTGTTACAGTATTTTCCATTCATTGTCATTCCTTCTGGCATACAGTTAACCACTAATAAACCTTCATAGTTGAAGAAAACAGTGAACATTCGCATCCGAGAACGAAAATCTCGTCAAAGAACAGCTGGTCTTGTGTCATTCTCATTTACCCACACGCAGTTCCGAGTTTTATTTGGGGTTGTATAGAAATAAAACCAACTTTCATCATCAGTGCATGTATCTGTTAAACGTTTAGAACAATTTCGGTAAACATGCTCAGCAGTTTCCTTGCACATTCCTTTCTACTCTTTTTCCTCTTCATTGGTTAGGGAATGTGGAACCCATTGTGTACAGATCTTTCACAGCTTTAAATGTTCATGGAGTATACTGTCAATGCTGCCAACACTGCCACGGGTGGCCGAGGTCTTTAAGGTGCGGACTCGTTAGCTTGAGGTCTGGGGTTTGATTCCCACCAGGACCGTCCTTCCCTGGCTGAGGTTTATCCCAGGTTTTCCTCAGTCTTCAAGTGGCAAATGCCGAGAAGGTACCCTAAAATTAGGCCTGAAACGCTTCTTTCATATATATCCCAGTTCATCTCATGTATCATCAGCATTCACCTTCTGTGATGTCTCAGTATTTAATACGGGCGTTAACACTATCGAAGAAATGCTGCCAAAACCGATACCTACTTCCGTACTTAGCATTTCAACATTAATATGTGGATTTTCCTCCATCAAGTTCCTCACTATTTGAATTGTTCTCTCGTTCACAGCTTCCCGAGACCGGCTAGAGCGAGGTTGTCTTTCAAAGTCTCTCACCCTTCTTCAAAAGATCGAATCCATCTTGCATAATATCAAATGAAACACTTGACCACCATGAACAAGTCCTCGTGGATTTGTTTTCGCTTTCGCCAGCACATTATAAGAGTTCAAAACTTTACGAACACAGTGTACATGTAGGTCAAAGTAAAGACTGCAATAAGCAGTAACGAAAGTTTTGCACGAATTTTTGTATTATTTATTTATTATGATCATTTCATAAAATTGCAATTAATTTCATTCCTTGTCGTTAATATTAACTGTTTTAAAATTTTGTAGCATAACATTATGGCACATTTACTTTGCAACACATTTAAAGCATTTTCAATTATGTAATCTAAATTATATTAAAATTGAAAATATTTATAAAGAAAGCATGAAACAGTATCATGTCCGTCACATTCAAATCCGCCATTGAACTAACGCGTGTTTCGTGATTGTTCTGCAGCCCGACACGATGCAGTGTCCTGAATGCTGACTCACAGGGGTTGGTATTAGAGCATATAAACTCGTGCTTATCTTTGTGCATATTTTTCATAGATTGTAGGGCATTTTGAGTGATTTTAGGTCGTGTTTAATTGTAAGTGCATTCTCTGTCATTTATCTAACCTAGTAATGCGTACTTCCTACAGAGCTGTTTTTTGACCTATGGTGCGAGTCGGGAGCCTTGCAATAGAAATAATGTTACTGGCAGAACTAAAGAAATTCTTTGCTAGAGGAAAGCAAGTTCTTTACTGCATAATTGTAGGGAAGCTAGTTTTCATTGTTTCAGTTCTGTACCCTCCTGACCCGGTATAATTCACAAATATGTAGACATTTACGCTTGGTAATGAAAATTGAAGTTGACTCACGTTAAGTTTAGATCAGCCATTAAAGCGACCTACTTTCTTGGTGTATAAAACAGTTATCTGAAGGCCAAATATGAGATAAGAGCTGCCTTAACAAACATTTAATATCTAGGAGGCCATTGTAGCTGATCGCATTAAAGGTGGCCATGGAATTTTGCAACGCCATCGGCTAGGTTTGCTTTTGTGTAAATACTTTCTCATTTTAACTGTAGCGTAAGTACATTTTATAAATCTGCACCATATATTACAGAAAACTTGCTATGTGTAAATTAGCTTAAGTATTAATTAGGAATTAAGATGTGTTTACATGATAACATTGAAGGTTATTTCACGAAAATTAAAAGCTGCAAATTTAAATAATGAACTGATGATACCGCGGTTGCTATAGTAACTTAACTAACGTGCAAGATTTAAAGATTTATGCGCTGTAGAAGTATACTATATTTAAAAATTTATCAGTTATAATACAGAGGACACTCTTTCATGACCGAAATCTTTTCATAGTCTAAAAAGAAAACGAAAATGTCAAAGCACGTAGTGGTTTCTCATTATAAACTGCCTTATTATAATATTGCCACATATCACGAGCGATTCGTTTAGCAAGTAACGGGAAATGAATTCAGAATCGCAATCGGCTTGTATACAGCAAGGTGATTGGTTGCCAAGCGTCGCGACGCTTTTATCGACCATACCTGCGGGCGCTGCGGGTCGACGTCCTTTGCCGATGTTTATGTGTTGGGAAAGATCAGTGGGACTTGGGGGCGTGGTTTACAGGCGCCATCTTAAGAAATTGATTATTAACAGTCGTCTCAAGAGAGGTCACCTGAAGATGGCAGCAAGTTCAGCTGTTCACTCACAAGTCAGTTTACTGCATTACTGTTATTTCGTCTCCCTGAGGTCCTTGTTTTTAACCCCACAATAAGTTTGCATTCTCAATTTTGATTGGAGTGCACCAACGACTTCAGCTGTTTTGCTTACAAATAAATAACAAAATAGAATCACTCAAAGCATCAAGTTGTTAAGAAGACTATGCTTGAAACCTAAGCCTTCTGTGTTGCTTAAGTTAACGCGTGTTTTTTGAAGGGGACGGCAACCTATGATGACTATAAACCTTCAACAATTTACAGCTTTCAAAGAATATATTTAGCAAAACCGCAAGATATTACTCCGGAAGACACTTCAAGGTTTCGCCTGCGGTCGGATATGAATGATCTCAATGCATGGCTCATATCTTGGCCTTCGTGCCATGATTATGTATTACACACTACCAACATTGGCAATAGAATAGAATTTTGTGAATGAACATTTGAAAGCTACATATGAACGTATCGTGTCATTTCCGGCGCGTTCTAGAAGTAAACTTTTTTATTTAATAGGTTAGAATTGCGTTTCTATTAATGGGGGGGGGGTCCTGTGTGTTGATTGCTCAATATGCATAAAAAAAACTTATTGAGTTCATGATAAGAGGGTAAGTCGTTAAGTTAAGTACAAATTAAGATAGAACTTAAACAAATAAGAATACCGATTTGAAACACTCAGAAGCCACGGAAACCCAATATAATATTCTTTGAGCTGCTGTCGGAACCAGGCGATGCTTTTACTTTCTGTAGTTTCATCGTGGGGAAAATATTCACCCAAGATGATGTTTAAGCTGAACACATGGAAGTCCCTTAGAGAAGGTCGGGGCTATATGGAGGATGCTCGAGAATTACCCACTTGAAATTTCGCAGCATCTTGTTGGTAATATGTCATACAAGAGCAAATACGGCTTTGGTGACGAGTCCTTGTCGCTTCCGTTGACTGGCCTTACTAAGTTTTCAGAGGATTTTGCCGCAGGAGTCGGCATTTACGATTTGTCCTTGAGACTAGCATGCCTTCGTGATCCCAGAAGACTGTGAACATCACTTTAAACTTTTTCCCCCTGCAGGATGTGTCCACTGCATTGACGCACGCTTTACCTCGGGCTAGTGATAGTAACCTTAAGACTCATCATCGTAACAATTCGGGTTATCATATCATGTCCTTCATCGTGGTAGCGATTGAGGTGCTGTAATGCCAGACCCATTCTTTGTATTTTGTGTTATGTGTACAAACTTTGTGAAAACCTAACCTCTCTGCCTTTTGAGGTAAGCCATGTCTTGTAAACAACCAGCAGCAGCGGCTATTGTGTCTATACATTTCTGTCTGCTCAGATCAAGTCTTCAACTCGTTGCAAATTCACCTCTTCGGCAATCGCCTATGGCCGGCCGACGCGGTGTTCGTCTTTGATACGTGTTCATCTTTCAGAGAATGTGTGCACCCAGTTGTAAACAGCTTGACGTGACAGGTGTTTCTCTCAGTAGTTGGGAAACATTTGTTTATGAATATTCTTTGATTCCTTATCTTTTGCGCACAACGTAGTGCTGCTCGAGGGTTGTACACTCACTCAGAAGCGCCGCCATCTTGCAATTGCTGTTTGCCTATTGTAAACATAGATTGTTTCGTTTCGAATATCAGCAATTGTCACCAGACTAATATTGCCATCAGGTGCGACATTCGAACATGTATTTGTAATTTACTTATAGTAATCAAAGTGTATGACCCGCACTGCGCTAAGTTATAATTAACAGATATAGGGTCAAATGT
Organism: Metallyticus violacea; assembly: GCA_030762175.1. Classification (NCBI taxonomy): domain Eukaryota; kingdom Metazoa; phylum Arthropoda; class Insecta; order Mantodea; family Metallyticidae; genus Metallyticus; species Metallyticus violacea. The sequence goes on from CM060832.1 coordinate 5,005,171, forward strand.
CGCTAACAGCAGTGGAAATGATCCTATTCGCTTCAAGGTGACTTAGTATCTCTCATACTCGCCTGTTTTAGCTCTAGTATCCACAGCTATGGTGAGAAAAAAGCCACTTTTCTTCGGTGTTCCCCAAAAATATGTTTGCATTTTTTATACATCTATCATTACTATACGGGTTTCTTTGTAGATATCATGTATGAGGTTAGAAACCATGGTATTTTGTCTCTTGTTTGGGTAGTAAAGTTCAATCTCCATTGTCAACTTCGTTATTAGTAGATCGCACATTTTGATGATCTAAAAATATCTGCAAAATTATTAATAAAGCGACCTTAAATGACTTAAAATGCATATTGATTTAATTTCAATCACTTTTATTTTTTGCAGTGTCGGAATTGAAATTTAAAATTAATTAATATACTTATACCTGCTAATTTTTGTGCTTTAAGAACCCCTAGATGTTTGAAGATGCACGTGAATAATTGCAGCATAGGTGACCTGGCATTTTTGTATTTGAGAAAACTTCGCTCCACATCTGTTGACAACTATAACACTAAATCAGTGGCAATAAGTTCTTCAGGAAGTAACAAACGACTCAACAGTTGGCACTTGATAAATGCGACATCTGGAGATTTTGTCCCAACTTGTACTCCTACATTTTTAGATGCAGTTTGTTATTAAAACTAGAGAAATTTCGAGACTTGCCCTTTATCTTGTAAACCTGTGATTCTATGTGTTGAACTATAAAGGAATTCAATTTCATTGTTTAAAAATAGTATCTTATCAGGTTCTTTTGCACTGCCATTGTCAAAAGTCATTGTTTTGATAACTAGGATCACCACATGGAAATGATTGGAATGATAAATTGTTCTACCTGGGAATGACAGTTTCTGTTGATAGTGCAGTACTTGGAGAGTAGAGGGTCACTAGATAAGTACTGAGACAAACAACGAATACTCAAAGAAACGTTTTGTTTATCCCAGTTTCTCAAAGTATTTCCCCTGGCACTGTATGCAGCGTTCCAGCCTCTGCAAGCATCCACACCACTCCAGAATCCTCTTAGCTGCAACCGCTTCTTCGGGACAAGAAGTGAAGTCGGTTCTTCACAGTAGGGAACAGGAACAGGAAGAAATCGCAAGATGTCAGATCGGGACTGTAGGATGGACGAGTCAGTTCCTTACAGAAACTCCATTGTTACATTAGCGGTGTCAGCTGATGCATTGTCATGGAGCAACAAAGTGCCCCTTAGTCCTGTCTTTGAACGCCGTTCTTGGATTTTCTGAAACACTTTCGGAAGGCAAACTTCTGTGTACATTTTGGGTAATAGTTCTCTGATAGTCCAGCACAATGGTTGTCACGTGATTACTTCTGGAGGAGAAAGACGCGATTATTTTCTTTCCCACACTGCTTAGCCTCTTGACTTTGACGGGTGGTTGGTCATCAGCGAAAACCCAAGTGCGGGACTGACGTTTTGTTTCTGGATCAAACTGATACATCTGGTTTCGTCACCAGTAACAATACCTGAAACACGGAGGGACTTTCCACAGTTAAATCTTTGCAGCATTTGTTGGCGCCATTCCACCCTGTGGAGCTTCTCTGCTTCAGACAAATTATGGGTCACCCATCTTGAGGAAAAAAAATTAAATGAAGGTGCTTCTGAAGGATGGTTGAAACACTCGGCAAAATATTTGCTAATGCCAGCTCGACGTCCTTATAGGTTATTCTTCGATCTTCCCTGATCATTGTTTCCACATAGTCGATGTTCTTCTCAGTCACTACTGTTAGTCTGCCACTCTTCTCTTCATCTTTACAAATTACAACATCTGACTAATGCTGAATGAGAAGTTACCATATACTTGTAAGTATGGAGTAGTACAACGCAGGCATGTTAGAAACCTTTATGGAACACGGACGGTTCTATAAATAACTATTGGTTACAACCGAATCCACTTGTGATGCATTAGACTACACTTGTACAATAAGATGGATAAAATATGTTAATCAGTAGTCAATGTTTAGCGTCAAATAGGGAAAGAACTGCTAAATAACTGGAAAAAGTAATCTGGCTATCATTCAGAAATGTCTGTCGTGAAAACTAAGTGATGTAGTTACCAATCTTGCGGATTCATACAAAACAATGAAATGGAACATGTCTTTAAAACTGTGCTTCTTTCACTTTTCTTAACGCTGTTACTAAAATCACGGAGAATCTTTCCAACTGTAAATTTCTGCTGGGCATTTAAGAAAGACAAGCAAAGCGTTTCAGATAGTAGTCTATAATCTGTTGTATACCTTACCATGAATGTTAATTAAGTACTTAATTTTTGAAAACTTCACATCTCTGCCTCGAGAACACCATGAAAGTATATTCTAATTCTATTTGGAAAATTCCTATAGAAAATACAAGTTTTACAGAAAAGTTCATTAAGATAGACTTGTAAACTTCCCCGTTTGGTGATAAAACACTTCAGAGCTTAACACTATGAAATAGCGGCAGATCTGGACTTGTGTCTCTTTAGCACTGAACAGCGAAGTGTATACGTTAATAGAAATGCGTGGCACATAGCCTAGTCGCTTCAAGGGAACAGGCCGTCCATTATTAGCCTTTGGGCGCCAGTAAGGTTATCCGGGAAGATCCTTTCCGGTGGTTCTGTAGAACTTCCTCGGGTAAATTTTTTATAGTGATATTATTAATAACTTGGGTCATATAGCATTCCATGTATGTGGGACGTTTCAAGATGTTCATATTTATTTCATTAAAACAACATATTATACGTTTTAAATAAATTATTGAAATGAGCGTAAATCATCGTCTGTCACACGTTTTTATGTAAAGTTGACCATAAAAGCTATTGGTTTTTTCCTAATGCACAAATTCCATGCGTTGGCAACAATTAAATACGTAATAAATAAAGTTAAGTGGGGAAATGCCTGTATTTATATGTTAGTTTTACTTGCGACTATTTCACGTAACATTGGAAGCTGTGATTGGTTACAATTTCAGTAGCGGCAGAGATTTCTATGATGTTGGCAACCATACAAGTACGAACTGCCGAAGATAAATAAGCCTTGATGTGCAGTTGTTTATCTTCTTTAAAAGCGAGCCATGATGTTGGAATTACTCATGAAAGACCGTTTTGTGTATGGAGGAAAACCCCTTTCTTTAGAAAAGCATTTGTGAGGAATATGAACAATAGCCTTGCCCTAAGGGAAGAACGAAATTCGGTAACTGTTTATACTGTTGAAATATTTCTTTTAGCTAATGCGTAGCAGTACAAAAGTGATTGTGTTTCGCTGGTAAATCTGCGGGATAAACCACTCAATGCTCAAACCTTTTACATTGGTTTATAAACATTTATACACAATATACACACACGTTAAAAAGTTTTCTATGACACTTTGTGACGCTACAACAATAAATTGCAAATATTTACTGTCATTTAACAATATTAGTTCCTATCGCTGCAGTTACGCAAAATTACTATAGCCAACTTCTGTAACCGAAAGCACGCTAAGTACTAATTTAAAGTTGGAACTATTTTAATCGCAGTAGTTGCTTTATGTTAGTTATCAAAACTCACGAAAGAGTTACTAAAATGAAATTACTCTATCTTCGGAAACCCTGCAGCAAACCATTTATTTAAAATTAATCATTTTTCGCATATCAATTAAATTTTTTGAAAGGTGTTCTCTTATCTTAGACACGTCTATTTATGTTAAAAGAACTTTAGGAAATCTACTTGCGACCTTTCAACAAATGAAATTATTTTAGCTTGCATATCAGTACATGGTATATAATAATCCAATATTGTTCATTTTACTTCTTCACATTACTTGAATGTATTGTAACCTCTAATCCTGTTTTACATTCCATTATTTCAGTTCTGTTCCACCTTAGTATAATGTTAGTCTCGTAGATACAGAGCTGCTTCAATTAGGGAAATTCCTCAGCAAGTAGAATAACTTAAAAATTAATATAACATTCAAATTATGGAATTATTAATTAATGAAATAAGTTAAGGCATTACCATGACAAACTCTAAAGCTAACGAATGAGGGAAAGCAGAACTGTAATACCTACTCAACTAGATATGTTGTTTTTACCTTTCAAATTTACTTGAAAATAAATGTCTATAGTGAAATTACTCTAATGTTCAAAAGTAAGGAAACAAAATTAGAATTCTTGCAATCTGTAAGTATTGCAGAAGAAAAACCACATTTTTAGAATTATTATTATTATTATTATTATCATCATCATCATCATCATTATCATCATTGTTTTTGAAATTAAACCATAAAAATTAATGGTACATTATTAATTAAATGAAATATATAACCACTGATAGATAAAGTTATACTGTGTGGGTATTTTTAAATGTAACCATGTTTATGATAATCATCTTTACATTCAGAGAAAAATAACAGAAAGTTTCGAGTTACATTGTGTATTTAAGATGTTCATATGTTTAAATAAAACAAAAACATGTTACTATTTAAAAGCAGTTACAGTGTACTAAGAAAATAAAAACAATCAACAATAAACAATAAAAAGTTAATCGATTTTCATTTAATTTAAATGTTGTTGTAGTAAAAAATATAACGCAAACGTTTTTTGAAGGTTATTACAGAGCGCTCTTACATACAAATATAATTCTCATACACATGTTAGATTAATATTTCACATTTACTATCTTCACGACGATACTTTTGTTTAATATAAAACATATGCATCGTTATAAATACAGTTTATAGGGTAAATTAATTTGTCCTTTTATTTTTAAACACTAAAGCGCTTTTTAAATTTCGGTTTGCATTCCAAATAATCTGACTTTCCTAATTTAAGAAAATCTTTTTCTTATTTTATTTAAATGGTATGTGAATAGTTAGGTTGTGAAAAAACAAATATTGCTGCCGCTAAGTGGTTTTTAAATTTTAAGTTTCTGGTAAACCTCCATTCCTAATTACTTATTTCTCTGATTTTCAGAATATTTTTCTTATTTTATTAAAATGGTATAAACCGAGTTTCGTTGCCGAAAAAACAAACATTGGTACCGCTAGGGTGATATTTAAATTTTGGGTGTTAGGTAAACCCCCAGCCCTAATATGATTTCACTGAGTTTCAGAAACTACTTTTATTATTTTTTTTTTCAGTGGCATATATCGAGTTTCCTTAAACAATTTAAAATGTGGCCGCTAGAGCGATTTTTAAATTTCGCATTAACCCTGATTCTTTAAATTTCAGTTTTCAGGTTTACCCCGACACCGAATGGCCCAATTTATCTGATTTTCAAGAACTGTTTTTTGTTGTTTTATTCAAATGGCACATACCGAATTTCGTTACAAAAATGCTATCGGTAGAGCAATTTTTAAATGTTGGGTTTCAGGTAAACCCCCACTTCAAATACTTTGAATTCGCTGGTTTTCGGAAACTTTAATGGCATATACAGAGTTTCGTTGAGAAAAAACAAAAATTACGGCCTCTAGAACGTTAATAGATATATATACACATTTTTAGTGTCATTTTTGGCACCTAGTAGGTAGGATCGATGGAGATTTGAAGAAATGTTTCAAAAATCTTTTCAACCGCAATAGCTAATTGGAAATTCGCTAAAAACAAATTTGTGAAAAAATCATAAATTAATATTCAGAGGTTGTGAAAACTCGAGTTTTTTTCTACTTTGATTAAACAATGCGTTTTCTGTAGAATTTCAATTTTTTTTTTTTTTTTTTTGTTTTTTTGTTTGTTGGTCAATTTCGTAAGGAAAATAAATTTTATAAAGTGCCGTAACATGGTTTAATTCAGTATTTTTTTTAACTTTTATATTTCCATTAATATTGTGCTGTATAAAATATTAAAAAAAACATAAATTTGTTAAATAAGCAAAAGTCGATAAATAAATGTTTGTTCATTATCCTAACTAATTAAACACTCTAAAAACAAGTCCAATAAAAGATCTAATTCTGAAACTAATTCTTATAGCCTCAATCTGTGTAAGATTGTTAGATTTTTTGTCTCTTTTGTAAAATTAGTATGTTTGAACTTGCGTCTTTTTAATAAATAGCATAATTGTGAACTCTTTGTATAGACCACATTGATGAGCAGAAGCATTTGCGGTAGATTATCATCACTTGTAGGAAGCTTATCTCTTGTGATTTTTATATTTTGAATGGCAATGTGCCAGTCGCAGAGAGAAACTTGTTCCCACAGAATCTAAATATAACATGTACTTAATACACTTGTCAGGTTTACTGTGTGGATGCTGTATTCCGTCCTAGCACCGGTGTGCGGTTTCAAGGCCCTCTATGCTTTCCCACGGTAACTTCTGTGCCTTCTTTGTCAACAGGTAGCAATCAGCCGATTTTAATACCAGGGCTGTCAATAAGAAACGTTATTACTACTTCCTTAATCCCCAGATGCTTTTTCTTATATTCGTGGTACTCTTCCGTTATTTCACTCCTTTGTTAATTGTCTACTTACCTTGCAATGTTTATTTCTCCTCTTTTAATATAAATTTCTTTAGTTTCTGCAGAATGCACCATCGCATTTACTTGTTCCATTATTCTCCACCAGGGTGACTCTGTACATAAGTTCATTCTCCATTTTCAAGAGTCGCCAAATGTTACATAATTTTACTTTAGGGAGAAACAAAGGCATTTCTTCGCACCAATTGCGGGATTAAACAGTTTTACAAGAATCTGCTTACTTGTTCATTATGCAAGTCTGTTCGTTCAGGGTCGACTTTTCAAATGCAGCAGTTACTGCACCATTTTTTTTAAATCTAATATATACTTAATTATTAATTTCGTGGTTTTCCATTTTTAATTCAAATGTAAACTATTTCTAAGTTTACTGATAACAGTACGCAGCTTTGGCGTGATTCGTACACCTGTAACCTCTGAAGCAGGCCAAACCACCAAAAATTGCGGTTGCCATGGCAACGGTACAATTTTGCTTTATGCTCCTAGATAGCAAGTACAGTCAAACTGAGAATCAGACAGTGGGCAGGGAGAAATGTGCGAGATGATTGGCTGCAACTCTGAAGGATGCGCGAGCCGGCGAGCATTGTCAACTTGCTAAATATAATTTTTTGAGACTTCGTTTACCTACAGAAGTTTTTAATTTTTGCGTTTAGTGGTATAGTGAACTTGTTGCATCGTATTACTTTGTTATTTCACTCAGCTCTGGGTATATTGAAGCGAATGGTGTGCTACTGTTTGTAGTTCGGTTATCTATGACGCCATTCCGGTGCATTATTGCATTTACATAAAATGACGTACTAGAGTAGGTCCTTAAGTTTCGGACCTCGCCGATAAGGATTATCGCCTTCACAAAAGCCTTATCTGATGTTATACCTTATCTGTTAAGTAAATGATGCAGGTGTAGCTTCCGCTCCGCTGTGTTCAGTTGTTCAGATATAGTTGCATAAAGAAGGCTATGTGTATAAGATTGTGACATGTTCAAAATGGAGTTTTGAGCTGTTATTAAGTTCTTCACAAAAGAACGAATTACTCCAAATGAAATTAAACAGCGATTGGACGGTGTATATGGGGAAGCATCCCCGTAAAAGAAGGGGCCAGACTTTTTCGAATGGGTCGAGAAAGCATTGAACACGGAGAGCGTGCAGGTCGGCCCTTGGAGGTGCTCACTCATGAAAACATCGCTCTTGTGGAAGGAGAAATTATGGAAGACTGGCGACTCAAAGTTACAGAAATAGCAGCAAGGATAGGCCATTCTAGAACAACAATCCTTCGAATTATTCATGAACATTTAAACATGAATAAGGTTAGTGCAAGATGGGTGCCTACACTTCTTTCCTCAGTCATTCCTCATACATTTCTGGAGCTCTGCCGTCGCAGCAAGAGAGAAGTTCTGCAAACCATTGTTACAGGAGATGAAACTATGGTCCTCTACTATGATCCCTTGTCCAAAAGAGAATCAATGGAGGGGCGTAAACCTAGCGAAGCACCGTCTCTAAAGGCCAAGATTACTAAGTCAACCAGTAAGATCATGGTCACAATCTTTTGGGACTGTGAAGGAATACTCTTCGTTAACTTCAAGAAGAGGAACACCACAGTAAATGGGGAGTACTATGCTGGCCTACTGCACAGACTACGTGCTTCCATCAAAGAGAAAAGGCGATAAAAGTTGAGTGGTGGTGTGTACCTTCTTCATGACAACGCGCTATGCACACAGCTCCTGTGGTAAAGGAAGCTGTGAAGAAATGTGACTTCAAGGAGATCGATCATCCACCCTACAGCCTAGATATAGCTCCCAGTGACTATTTCCTCTTCTCAACTTTCAAGCAAGACTTTCGAGGAAGGAAATTTTGAGGAAGAAGTGATGTAAGCTGTTTAGGTCCATTTTGCAGACAAAACTTCTGAATATTTGGAGAGGGGAATTGAAATGTAATTCAAAGATGTGAGAAATGTATTTCAACAAAGGGTATCTATATTAAAAAATAAAATATAGATTTTGTCTTCATCATATCTAGAAAATGGTTAGGCCGGAAACTTTTGCACTTGCCCTCCTATATACGTTGAATCCTGTGTACGTCAGTATACTTAAGTTAATTTTCCTATTTTATACCTGCTGTAGTACCTCTGATATGTTGTATTTTATATTACAATATAGTAGTTTTCACTTTATCAGCATTCTGTTGTGTAAGTCTAAAATATATAATGAAAATAGGTATTACAATATTTCATAAATTCTTTATCACATAATTAAAATACTTAATCTCACTTTTCTTGGTTACAAGCAACAACAAGATATTTTTTTCAAGGTATCAACTGTCATAGTCAGCCGCTTGTCAGAGAGAACATTTTTCACCATGGAAAGAGAACGTTTTACTTCCACTGAAGAGATTGGAGCACATTTAAAACAAGCTGTTTCGGAAGAGCTCATACCAGTTACACCAAAACATTCTCCTTTCAGAACATTATGGATATGTTGATCAAGACTAAGTAAAGTAGTTTGGAATAGTCCTGGCGAATGACCAAAAGATGCGCAGCGATTTCTTGACGAGTTCATTTTCTGTTTATGCGGAATCGGGTAGCTCTCTTAACTTCCGTACTGATCACATTGTAGGGACGGTTTATTGCACAGCTATGCCGCATTCGTCTTTCTCGCTTTCAATTGTTTGTTACATTTATGCAGCTGAGAAGTTACCCGCACCACAAATTTCCTACAGTTTTCTCACACAGATCGATACAAGTAATTCACCGGGAATATTCCAAACCAAGTATTTCGCTCATCCTCTGTATGTTCGAGATAACCGTATATTTTGTTCACTAATGAAGCTTCTGCTATTTAAAGAGCTTAAGTGAATGGACTGAGGAGAAAGTTTTGACTGATTGAAAAGAAATAAGTGTGTAACAAAATTCTCAATAGATATATTTGTGAGGTGAACATGCCATTTAATTTTTATAACTTTTTTCACATCGATATATTAAAATTGTTCAATGCTTTATACGTAAATGCCACAGAAACGAAGCTATAATGATCCAAAACAGGCAAACGAGGGTGAGGTTAACCTTAAAATAGGCAACAGAAACAAACATAGGCAAAAAAAAAAGAGGGGGGCAAGATATAAACTGGCCCTACCGGCCGCAAATGTACTGAAACATGTTCATTTCTATCTGACTCTTTAACATATCCACCCAGATAGAAAAGACATTTTGACTGACTTCCGGGCTCTGCTAATAACAAGGAAAGTGAGACCGGATATTAAATATGTGTTTAATAGACTGAGAAATAAAACTTGAAGCTTATACACTGACAAAAGAGTTAACTTTTTATATTAGAGCCCATTAATACAGTTTGCCGTTCTGCTATGATGTCGTGTAAAAGTGGAAACGCAAACTATGCACAGTAAAGAGTTTACAACTTGCAAATATTGACTAATGTAAAATGACTGGTCAAACAAACTCCGTCGAAATGTTACATTCGTATTGAAGGTGAACATTAAAGAGATTTAACAATAATTAAAGAACAAGACGCTGTGATAGCGATGGGATAATGGATTTATTTTTAATCGAATGAAAGTTATTTTAACATATTATATTCATTATAGCATTACCTTAAGTATTTCTTCTGTCTAAGTGCAATATGCTACACATGCACGAAGGACGAAAGATGACTTTTTGGGCACAAAATCAAGAGGCCTGTGATGTTAGTACTGTATGTCTCTTTTCCGGTGACGAACCGGCTTCTGCGGCTAGCGCTCAGTAGCCTCTCGCACATCAACCAGCTACAGCCATCCGGAGAAAAGGACATTGCTCTGAAGGGGATGGGTGTGGATTAATGAACTTTTCGTGTTTTAAAAGATTTTTTTTTACCTTAGCGATATTTTGGAACTTTTCACCATTGGTGTTGATTACATTTACTGGCAAACGCCCACTGCAGTGTGCCAGTCGCGCATGCGCGTTGTGAATACAGCGTTTACGAACGTCCCCGAATTTCTCCGATCAACACTAATTGTACATTTAAACAATCTTCCAGCATATTGAAATGTTGAATGTAATTAATTGCAATTCTTTCTTAATGCAGTTAGCGTAAAGATTATGCATTTCTTTTTTTATTCCCCTATGTCCTTTTTCAAGTCCTTTTTACCCATTTTGTTCTCTTTTAATTAACATTTTCCCTTTTAAAATTATTGATAAAACGCAGTGCACAAAAGAAGTGTTTTATTATTGGTTACACTTTTTTGTTATCGTGATTTAGCAACGATAAAGGTGTACAGAACTATCAAGGCGTGGGTGCTTTTTGAAAAGCTCTTAATGAACATTATTCAAAAATTCTATAAGTCGGCAATATAATTTTTAAGTTCTCAGTATGCGCCTTTCCACACACATACCGAGTTTCGCGTCACTGAACCACGTGCTTAAAAGATGGGTGGGACTTTTTACTAACCCTGTATACCTATAAATAGATTTGAAATGACACATATATAGCTGATTATGAAAGCATCAAGTAAACAACGTAAATAATAAATAACTCTGTGCATTAACACCTAAGTCTAATTAAAACTCATACATAAAACATCGTAAAATTAACCCAAGAGGCATTTACAGCAAGTCAGTGAACAAACACATGATTAATGTATTAGCCTAACCTCTGACGTGATTAGGCAAGGTGTGACGTAAGTTTGGTGACAAGCAAAATAAATAACTGGTAGCTGGCAGACCTAGAAACAACTGATTATTATGCATTCGCTTCGACCCGAAATAACGTCACGATTGGTAAATTTATGTTAATATTATACGCTTGTAAAGGCAGAAACACGCCAACATCAAATGGATATAGAAACAAGATTATTAACTTTTCGGAAGATAAGAGTAAAAAATGTTAGAAATTGTTCCGGCGTACTGTGTTAGGTAGGTATAATTGTTCAAGTAAGAGTGGTATGGGGTCTTGCATTGTCCTGCTGCAAGAGAATTTATTTCAATTAACTATGACTGGGTATCTATGTCTCATAATTTCATGAACTCGCTCCAATTGTTGAGAATAAAGGTTCGCATCAAAATTCCTAAGACACATAACACTATTTTGTTTAGCGATGACTTTGGCAGGCTGACAGGGATCGAGCCACTTGCGATAATATACCCATTTTTCATAACACGTGACACTTATCCTGATAAACCCACCATACATGGGGTTAGCGATAAGCTTACGACAGATTTCTACTTTGGGCCTATTCAGATGTCATTTCATGATGTACAGGTGAAGTATGTGGCGTTGTGATGCACCAAGTTATTTTTTGCTGATTTTTCTTCCCAAACTCTGCGCGTATTCTTAATCAATATTTCATACCTTCGGTCTTTCAGGACGTGATGAATCTTCTCGTCCATAGTTGTACCGACGGCTGACACGTGCTCTCAGTAATAACATTGCCAAACAAAAGATAACCATTAAAATTTTACAAAACATCAAACTTAAAAATCGTCATTTCTTATGACAGCCTAATATTATAAAAAATTAACGTTATCTAGCAGTGTTAACGTTTTTGGCAGTTCTAGTCAATGTACAGGAAATACAGGTAAAATACAGGTCCCTCCTAAGCGGATTAAATTTTCCACAAATCTAACAGAATTTGCCCATTTTTCCCAAGGAAACTTTTCGTTAAACACAGCTAATATATATATTATATATAATATAACTAATTGCTAGGTGAAGTAAGCAATATAAAAGATAAAACAAAATTTCTACTCAGAAATCCGCACGAATTGACAGCACTGTACTCGAATATAATTAAAGCTATACAAACATCAAAGTAAATTTCTGCGAATATCTGTATCCGTTTAGCAAGAGCATGACTTTGACGAAGAGACAAGAATGATGGATGACTCAGAAGCAGTGACTGAATCACAAATAGACCGCTGACCTTGACTCCTGGGCGACCCATCAAACAATCACATCAATTGTCTCTTATCACACGCAGTTCCCACAGCTATGTTCATGGTTTTACTCTAGCATAAAGTAGAACAGCGCTGAACGAGAAATAGCCTTATGCATTTTGTTGTGCTCTTAATAGACTGGAGATTTATGAGCAAATTTCATTAAACAAAACGACAGTCTAGTAACTGCCAATTTCCGACAAATCCCAGTGCTTTTCTATGTTCAACCTCAGAAAGTCATCTTTCTGTCATAACCCAAGATCGCGGGTTCGAACCCGGCCAGGACCGATGGATTTTTTCGGGGCGTAAAAATCCTAAGTATGGCTTCCTTCGGAAGGGAAGTAAAGCCGTGGGTCCCGTGTCGTACATTTACGGCACGAAAAAGAACCTCAAGCCTGAAAGAGAGGCCTCTGAGCAAAATTTGTCGGCCGTTTCACGCCCTGAGTTGAATGGGACGCTGATGACCTTAGCTGTTAAAGAGCGTCCATAAATAAATTATTAAAAAAAAAAAAATCTTTCTGTCAAGCATTTTGCGCCACCTTACAGTTCTGTTTTATCTCTCGATTGTTTTAGCGAACTCCGAAGAAGGAATGTAGCTATTGCGGTTGTACCAATTTGGGGGGGGGGGAGCTTCAAAACCCCATAAAATGACAATGAAAAATATATGCATATATATAAAATAATAATAATTAAAGAAACAAAAATAAAGCACTTAAAATTCATACAATTATCGAAATTTGGTACATACCACTAAAATGAATTAAATACAAATTGTGTCTGAAAATCAGCGAAATCCAACTATTAGGAGTGGGAGTTTTCCTGAAAACCAAAATTTAAAAATGGTACCAATATTTGTATATACTCGGTATATTCCATTTAAATAAAATAAGAAAAATAATTTCCGAAAATTAGAGAAATTGGACCATTAGGAGTAGGGGTATACCTGAAAACCGAAGTTTAAAAACGCTCCAGCGTTTTACTTTCAATTGTCCTAAAATAAAGGGACAGATTAACTCAGCATATAAACTGTATTTATTACTACATATATGTTTTATAATTAACAAAAGTATTGCCATGAAGATAGCAAATGTGAAATATTAATGTAATTTGTGTTTGAGAATTATGTTTGTATGTAAGAGCGCTCTTTAATAACCTTCAGAAAACGTTTACGTTATATGTTAATAACATTTAAATTAAATTTCAAAGCCACTGAAAATGATGTAACTTTCGATTGTTTTTATTTGCTTAGTTACTTTGTAATTTTTTTTAAATAGTGATACGTTTTTGTTTTATTGAAACATATGAACATCTTAAATACACAATGTAACTCGAAACTTTCTGTTATTTCTCTCTATTTTAGTGAATGTAAAGATGATTTGAAGGGCTCAGTTCATAAACATGGTTGCATTTAAAAATATTTAATAATACCTACACAGTATAGTTTTGTCTATCAGTGATGATATATTTCATTTAATTAATGCTATACCATTAATTTTTGTGATTTAATCTCAATAATAATAATAATAATAATTTAAAATGCGGTTTCTCTTTTGTGATACTTATAGATTGCAAGAATTCTAGTTTTGTTTCCCTAATACCACACAGTAATGCCATAACTTATTTCATTAATTTAAAAAGGCCATAATTTAGATTTTGTATATATTTTTAAAGCTATTCAACTTGCTGAGGAATTCGTTAGTTTACGCAACTCCTGTGTGACGGACTATTTTCTTTAAATATATAAACTGGATGTTCAACCTTAAGTTGTCAATAATCACAAAAAAAGAACTAAAATGTCACTAGAACATTACTTCGCGCATTGGAGACTGCTGTTCTATGCGGCAATTTTATCTTGTTTGTATTACTTAAGTAAAATGTCGAATTCCTGTGGATAAATACTCTTGCAAAAGAATTATTATAAAGTACAGTTAGACTATTTCAGTGCAGCTGTGCAATGAGAAAAGTCAGCCAGTCGTTGTAATGCATATGCAGGTAGCATTGTGTGCCACTGCATAAATGTACTCTACATATTCGAGGTAACGCGATTCGAAAGAAAATATCCTGCCAATAGTATTCCAGGTAGAGAACTGTTTGCTAACTGTCACACGTTAATCTCTCGCTTCTTCTTGTTCTTCCTTGCCCTTGTACTTCAGAAACATTATTAAAGAACAACACATCTTTATAAACGTTCTAACTATATAAAATATATCATATTTATGTGCAGTATACATCTTTAATTATTTCTGTATTTTCGCTTGTTTTATTTGCCTGGTAGAGTAGAGTGGCCGTAACTCTTGTCAGGGCAAATGAAATACACTCGCAGTGAATTTGAGGAGTGTTAAGTGTTTTCAAGAAGGCTGTTTGTTGTAACTGTTGGCTGTTTATTGGTAACTTTCTGTCCGCACTGTGCAGATTATCGCACGTGTAGATGTCGTAACAAACAAAAGAGATAGCGCTGGTCATTAGCTCAAGTTTGTATAGCTCTCCAAGGAAAAGTTAATAACAACACGTGGCACGTTCTCCCCTAGTTGGATTATATTACATGCAAGCGGAAGCTCTTTGATGTGCCGAGCGGTTACTGTCGCTTCCAATGAGGGGAGAAGAGGTTATGGCAGTTCCAGTTTAATTTATTTATCCAACTTTTTCGCTCATTTCTGTATATTATTCGCTTGTTCCACCCCTGAACTATTTCTAAACGATCTAACATATTTTTTCCAGTTACGAGAATGTCTGAAAATTAAAAACGTCAAGTTGAAACGTTACTGAAATGGAAAGTGTCGGGTAAGAACTGCAAATACAGGGAATGTTTCCCAAAATTCACAAAGTTATGTCGGCAACTTTAGCAGTAAAAAGAACATCCTAAGCCTGGTGGTAGTATAACATAAAGTACATTATGTATTCAACTTGCTTACACTAAACTGTATATAAACCTCAGACATGTTTCTGAAGAAGTAATCACTCCCACCGACCGACTACTGTTACGTGAAATGACTGGATACCCGGATGCTCCTATGCCGGTGTCTGGTGGTTGTAGTAGGAACTTGCCCTGTTCATAAGTTCATTAAGTTTTCTTTCTTTTTCATGATGAAACATTTTTATCAAGTGGATAGTTCCATTGGGTTGTGAAGTTGTTTCAACAGATTAACTTCCGGTTTAATTTCATGATTTTGGTGCAACAGTGAGCTGCTACAGCTGATTTATCAACCTGCTTAAACCGAATATTCCTAAAGTATTCTTTTCTCCGAATTTCTCTTTGTTTTTCCGATGTATCTCTGATCACAAATTGCACATTTGATTTCATAAATTTTTGATTTCTGTTCTGCTGATATGGTGTCTTTTACTGTGCAACCCAATAAATTGTTGATATTATATTTGGTCCAGCATTATTCCATGTTATTTGGAAATCTTCTTAAATTTGTTGTGTTAAGTTGGATGGAATGTGAAACTTTTGAGTTTGTATCTTTCCTTGTGTTCTTCAGTGTAGAAACTTCTTTCGATAAGAGAATGGAATAGTGTTAGCATCAAAGAAGAAGTATAATATCAAGAATTTACTAGTTTGCACAGTAAAAACCCCATACCAACAACAGAAATCTGGAATTTATGAAATCAAATGTGCAGATTGTGATCAGAGATACATGGGGAAAACAAAGAGAAATTCGGAAATTCAGAGAAAAGAATACTTTAGGAATATTCGGTTTAAGCAGGTTGATAAATCAGCTGTAGCAGTTCACTTTTGCACCAAAAACTCATGAAATTAAACCAGAGGTTAATTTGCTGAAACAGCTTCACAACCCAATGGAACTATCCACTTGGGAATTTTTTTTCATCATAAAAAATAAAGAAAACTTATTGAACTTTGTTTTCCTCCTATGGATGAACTCAGCAACTTCCTACTACAACCACCAGACACCGCCACAGGAGCATCCGGATATCCAATCACCATTTCGAGTAACAATAGTCAGTGCTTCCGAAACATGTCTTGAGTTTATGTAAGTAACTGCAGTTTAGTGTTAATAAGTTGAACACATAAGTGTAGAATATACCACCATTCCGTTGTCTACAGCTTCGTAAGCACAATTTATTTAATAAAGTACATTATTTAATGTTGCAACTAAGTCTTGAAGTTGTATATTAAATTAATTCAAATTGGAAGGAATGCAGGCGCTGCTTTTGGTACTTCTCAAGGGTTGGCCATTTGTGCACATCTTTGAGGAAGATCCAAGGGCGGTATAAATGTTTCCAAATTAAATTACCGCTTCTATTCCAGAGGCCGGGACAGAAATCTTTCACAGCACAGAGCACTAGCCTATCTCGCCTGTAACAGAAGCAACCGAATGAAATGATTGCGCATTTCCAACCATCCCACATTCAGTAAAGCACGAAAACAAACCAATTTCAATATTAGCAGCCTAAAGGGACTTGAACCCGGGTTACCTGAATGCGAATCCCAAGCGTTACTGCCTAAGCCACCCTACCTTCGGTTTGTATTCGGTACAAAAATGTATTCATTATTAAATCCTGTAAACTTATTACCAGGCTCATTTGAAGTTCTCGGAATGAAGCACAAAATGAAATTATTCTTACTTTTTAACAGTTTCCCTTGACCCTGATGCACTTTGCCCACGACGCTCCAAAGCCTTTATCCCATCATGAAAGTCAGACCTGAACACTCTTAAACAGATGAAAATGTTTTTCTACAAAGGAATTTTAGTTGAGGTAAAAGATAAAAAGTCCGATGGAATCAATTCAGGAGGATGTGGTAGCAAATTGTACTGAATTCACTGTCTTGATGCGATAAACTCGGCCTTTTTTCGTGCAAAAGTTTAGCAAAATACGCTCCAGTGATAGACATTCCAGTGGGAAGGTGCAGTTCACCTTTGGGATCCCAGAAAGTGGCAGATTTCACACATTTGACCTTCTTTGACTGTGGAAATCTGTTTAGACTGTGTAGTGGTCTTTGCTGAGAGAGTTGCACTCTCTAAGTCGCGGCACCATCTTGTCGATACTGTTACGTGTTCCACTGAAATGCCCAGAGCTTCAGCAATTTCGCACATCGTCAATCGGTGATTTATCAGAAACTCGGTTTGCAGCTTATCGATAATTTCTGATGTCGTGACGGATTTTGCTTGTCCGCTCTTCCAAGCTCTCACGGCTGCGTTTAAACTGCGAGATTCACTTGATGGTGCAGTGTTCAAATACTTATAAACGCGCGATGTGCGGATTGTTGGGTTTCTTAAAATGTAACCGCCAAGTTAGGTTTAAGTTAACGAGTTTTATTCCGCAGGTTTCATCATCAGACCTTGCTTTAATTGGTTGCCTCGAAGCAATGCCCTTGTTCCTCCATACTCGTAGTAATATTTAGTGACTGAACGTAAGAAAGTGATGTATAGAGCCGCCCTGGTGAGGAATAATGGAATGCGTAGACGCGATGACGTATTTTGCGGAAAATGAAGTAATTTAAATAAGCAAAGGAGAAATAAACATTTGCACGATAAATAAAAACTGTAAAAACTTGACTGAGGAGTTTGAAATGAGTGTGTTAATAGTTATTAAGGGAAAAGTACCATGGACTTATGGGAAATTAGAAATAAAAAAATAGAAAGTAAGTAAGACATTTTCCTTCTTCGATAATTTGTTGATGATGAGAGTCAAACTCTCGTATCAGAGTTCACTAAGAAGAGGGAAAAAAAAAAAAAAAAAAAAAAAAACATAACGCTGTTAGCATTGAGCTGTGGACTTTGTTTTGCGTTGCTAATATAAACATCGGCAGAATGGAAAGGTCACGTGTAATATCCGCTGCGGTCGATAATATAAGTCGTGTTATGCCTTACGGGACGAACATCAAAAGTATGAAATGTATGAAAAATGAAATTAATTAGGATAACGATAGGAAATGGTAAATGCTTTAAAGTAAATATTTAACAACTATAAAACCTTAGAGAATATAAAAAGCTATTTTTGTGTGTGTGTGTGTGTGTGTGTTTCTAAATCAATGCAATGAATTTCTAGTATGTGATATAATGATGTCTTTTGACTGGGAATTTGGAATTTGAGATACCATAATTGTAATGAGAACAATGCAAGTCAGCTAAATTGTTAAAATTGTCTTGATAATGATGATATAAAAATGGAATGAAAGGTTTGAAAACTATGTAAAACCTAACAAATGTTTTCTAATTTTTATTTTATTGTCCCCCGAAGAAGACGTTTCATAGGTATCCGCAAATGTTCGAGATAATGCCAGGATCGGAAGATGTCGGAACGAGTAAAACCCAGTGTTGTAAGATTTCGGCTAATAGATGGCAGGAAAGTGTAAGATTCCCGCGCGATAGTAGAGATGTTTATAATATGTAATTGACTGTCTCCGTGGTCAAGCGGTAGCGTTTGGGACTACGAGGGGATTCAGGAGTTTTGCAAGTGTCACCTTAAAGTCCAAGCTAAGGGTTGACTTCGAAAACTTATCCTCATAATCCTTCAAAGTACTCTCCATCTCTCTCCACACACACACACACAGATACACACACTAACACACAGAATTGCAACCACTTGTCAAAAACACTACAGTACTCCGACTGAGATATTGTCAACAGAGCTGAATTTATAGCTTGAGCAAAGTTGTGCACTCATTTAAAATGTTTTCCAGCAATGCAAGATTTCACTTCAGAAGTTCGCACGATGCAAGGTCAGGGCTGTTGATGATGGTCAAGCAACTGAACTTTGGCGACTTCCAGTTTCCTCAAACTTGCAACTGTTTTGTGAGGAGACGCATTGTCGTTCAAAAGCAACAGCCTTGAAGTTCGTGTCTTTGGACACCGTTGCCTCAGCTATTCAAATAAAGGATCCAAAATATAAATGCCATAGTGTTCTCCATTCATTGTCATTCCTTCTGGCGTACAGTCAACCACAAATGGTCCTTCATAGTTGAAGAAAACAGTCGACGAAAATACTGATCATTCTCATATACCCACACACAGTTCTGAGCTTTATTTGGGGTGGTATAGTAATAAAACCAACTTTCATCACCAGTGAATATATCTGGCAAACGTTTAGAACCATTTGGGATAAACATGCTCAGCAGTTTCCTTGCAGGTCCTTTCTCCTCTTCTTCTGTTCATTGGTTAGGGAATGTTGCACCCAATTTCCACAGATTTTTCGCATCATTAAATGTTCATAGAGTATACTGCCAATGCTGCCAACACTGATAACACTGATGCTCACTTCCGTTGTTTATGACATTAATGGCATCGTGAAGACATAACCCTAAAGAATTTTACAATTAAATAGGAACTACCTATTCCAGTTTATCAAGGTAAGACAGTTAATATTTATTACATCCCTGATTTAACAAGATCTAGTTGAGCTGTTCTTGTTCTGGACTGCGAGAAGACGCGACACGTTATATCCTATTCGTTTGATGATTTGTACCCAAATCTTTCCTAGCATTCCCTACGGCTTGCTACATAGATGGGGGAACTCTCAACCACAGTCAGATTAAAGCACAAGACTTTCTTCTGGAAACTTACGACAATCAATCAGCACCAACAGTAAGAGACAATCTTTCCGTAAATAATTAGCAGGCTACAAAAATGTAAACAATGCGCATGCGAAAATACTAACAGAATTTATAACGGTAAGCAACAGCTATAAAAATTATGGTTATTAACTGACTCTGGAGAAGACGCACAACTACCGAGGGTGCCAAAAAATGTATATACACTTTCACAGTAGATATCTATTCAATATATTGGACCGAAAAACAACGGTAATGTGTAGTATGATGTTCTGTAAACAGATGTGATCACTTACATTATGATAGCGTTGCTACGTGACAGGTAAATCAACAATGAACAAATGAAGCCAAGATTATCGAATGATGTTCTGTAAAAGATGTGACTCACATTACGTCATGATAGCGTTGCTACAACAAAATGGAGCCAAGATTATCGTTGAACAGCGGAAAGTAATTTTGAAGTGGTATTGGAAAACCGAGAATGTTGTTGAAGTTAAAAGGCAATGGAGACGTGGTACAGAACAGAACCGCCAACGCGAGTAACAATTGCACGCCTTCGAGACTCATGGTACCGTATGCGATGTTCACAACGGAAAGATCTGGGAGATCTCGCACAGCAACAAGCCCCGTGCACTGGATCCAAGGCACTGCATAGGACAAAGAGGTCCGATTGAGTTTCCACCGCGTTCTCCGGATCTAACTCCGTTGGACTTCTACCTATGGGGAACTCTTACCGTAGAAAACCAGTCACACTGGGAACACTTCGGGAAGAAATTGAAACGGCATGTGCTGCAATCGTTGAGGCCACTTTCGCAAACGTTGCTCAATCAGTAGTTCAACGTACTCAGAAGTGTATCGACGCTGATGGTGGGCATTTTGAGCAACTGTTGTAACTGTAAAAGTCTAAGATGATTAGTGCTCATTATTTTCTGTTTGTGTAAATTCAGTTTTGTTATGTTAACACAAGTTTTTTCTTTGCTTGAAATGTGTACTCATATTTTGGCACCCTCTGTATTTAATAATTTTAACATTTTACATTTTTCATTTCAGTGTTTAAATTCAAGTAAAAACAGCAAGCAAATCACTAATTATATTAATCTTTCATAGATTAAACATAAATCTATGTTTGCAGTGTTTCCTATTTGCAACCTGTTTGCTAATGGCGTCTTTTATGATCAGATTTTATTTTTTAATTTTCCCATAAATCATGTTTTATACTAATTTTAACAATTACACAATAGGACATTCATTTTGTAGATTTTGCAATATCCCCCATACAGTGGCCATATTGCTCCTTCAGATTATCATGTGTTTGCGACCCTAATGAAATCAAAGAAGCTGTGATGGTGTTAAAATTGGATATCATATACAATATCTCAAAATACGCAGATTTCTACTACTTTTTAAAAATTTCGCACATTGTTTTCCGAACAAAGTGTAAAGTTTCATTTGTTACTGAGTACGGGAAGTAAGGGAAAAAAAAAAAAAAAAAAAAAGAACATGGTCCAGTGACTCCCGAACTTTACCCGCAGTATGAAGGATGCTGCCAAACCTGTTTTCTTGCGGCGGCGAACTAGGAACCTGAAACAGGTTTTATTTATTGCAGGGTATTTATAGCTGTGCAATTATGTGGGCTGACCAGCACACACCTCAGTAGTAGCAGTTGCAACACATCGTCCCGTTCTCTATCTGTGGGGCACATACTTTTACAACTTCTGTTTTTTATGTGTTGTAAATAATGAGACAGTTTCTAGAGTTCATTTTTATCTTGACGTATAACGACTTTTATAGTATAAATGTATATGTGTTGATACATTATATAATTTATCAATAGTTAGCTGGTAATAATACAACTATAGTTCTTCAGAGATTAATCTTATAATAGGAATAATCTCATTTGTAGAAAGAAATTTAAAAAAGTTAAAATATTATTTTTACTGTGGTAAAGAACACAGTTATCCTATATTTAGAACACATGAAAATACAATGACAACGCAAAAAATATGCTTAACATTCAACACGAAGTCTGAATAAAATAAGATGGACAATATCAGCACAAACAAAAGTACAAGAGAGGTTAAGAATGTGGTACTGTCGTCTAGATAAACTAAAATAACAAAAATATACAAATAAACTTTAGTCACAGGAGAACCCATGGAAATATAATGCTGATAAACCGAGATAAAAATATAAATAAATTACAAAACAATCGAAGAACATGGAAATTTTCTCTAGGTAAACTAGGATGGACAACACAACAAAAAAGTATATAAATAATTTAAACTGAATATAAAATTTATCAAGAACTAGGACAAAAACTTATAATGTCTTCATTATGATAATACAGCAATCAATGACCTATGTAATACGTTCAGACCGACACGGGTGGCCGAGGTCGTTAAGGTGCGGACTCGTGAGCCAGAGGTCTGGGGTTCTATTCCCACCAGGACCGTCCTCCCTCGATGAGGTTTCTTCCAGGTTTTCCTCAGTCCTCATAAATGACAAATGCTTGGGAAGTACCCTAAACTTTAGGCATGGAACGTTTTCTTCCTTAAAAAGCCTTTCCCAATATATCATTTCATCTCATGTGTCATGAGTGTGGTGCCTCAATAGTAAAAATGGCCTTTAAATACCATTCAAGTGTGTGTATGTGTGCGTGCGTGCGTGGTTTTTTTTTCAGTAATATCATAAGTTAACTCTATTTTTATTTATTTTTAATTTACCTCATTTTTCCCCAGAAATGTACGAGCGGCTTGTATGCTAATAAAATGCCTTAGCTTCAGATATGCTTTTTTTTATATCGAGTTAGTAATACTGAAAAATAATTATAAGGCAAGCTCTTCCTTTGGAAAGGTTTGTTTAATTTCGTCGAAATAGTGAGCTGAGAATCCTGTGAAATCATTGGTTATCCCTCTAAAAGTCCAGATGACATTTATACATATGTTGTCTAGATATATGGAGGTTGTGAACGCCATGCCATCTGTTGCATATTGCGCTTGTTGACATGTCTAGATAACACATTTGTGTGACAAATGATAACAGAACTTCCCGAACAGGTTGTACAACAACAACTACTTCCACGTTATTGAACTTGTCAGGATATGCCAATAGGAAGAGAAGCTATGAAGATGTTTTGTCTTTTACAGGTGTTTAATATATCCATCAAGAGTCACGTGACTTGCTTGCATCTTCAGAAGGCAAAGGCAAGGTTGGTACAAGGTCATGGCATGAGTCGTTGATGCGCAGTTCATAGTTCACCTAGCTGTGAACTTCATAACAAAAATATGGCTTGGCAATAAAGACTGACATTTATTTATTGTTTACTTTTCCTCATCACTTAGTGGAGAAACATTTTATGTGAAGAACAGCAAGACGAGTGTTTGCCCAGTCGGCTGCGTAAAGTGATATCGCTTCGTAACGAGCAGCGCGCTGCTTTAAAATTTTGCTCCCGTCTGCAGAAATGGAAGCGTATGCATCACAGACTATAGCAATAATCATGTGCCACAATTAACGCATTTCGATGGTTCAAAGGGTTTAAGAAGGGCCGTGTATCAACAACAAATTAGGACGGTCTAGGTGCTTCACTCACTGCAGTAAACTATACCATGATTAACACAGCTATCATAATTGACCGAGAAGATCGACGAATAACCGTGCATAGCCTGGCAGATATGTTAAGAGGTTTCCCATGATGGTGCGTTCAACATGAACGATGAGATGCGTCCATGTCTGATAAGTGTCAGATGCCTGCTGACGCCTGTGTCGTGAGTTTCGGCGTCTGGTAGCGGATTATGACGAGACATACCGCAACTCCATTATTACAGGTGATGCGACTAGACAAACAGGCGAGTCAGATCTGTAAATCACCCTGTTCTCAGACATCAAAATAGGCCAAGGTAGAGACTGTCGTGTGTCGGCTCTAGTGTTCGAGTGGTGTAACCATACTTACCTTGTAAATCCAAGATTGCGGGTTCAATCCCGGCCAGGGTGGATGGATTTTTTCGGGCGTAAAAATCCTAAGTATGGTTTCTTTCGGAAGGGAAGTAAAGCCGTGGGTCCCGTGTCGTACATTTACGGCACCAAAAAGAACCACAAGCCTGAAAGAAGAGGCCTCTGAGCAAAATTTGCCGGCCGTTTCACACCCTGAATTGAAGGGACGCTGATGACCTGAGATGTTAAAGAGCTTCCGTAAATAAAACAAACCAACTGTCATAGGATGGTTTATCAACATGAAGTCTCCCTGCAAACAATTAATGGGGAGTATTAAAAGATATGTTTGAGCATTCTGGCCGATCTCATTTGAAGAACACGCCCTGAGCACATCCATCTGGTTGGCACCTTCTCCATAGCAATGCACGCCCTCACGTTTGCACAGCTGTTGCTCAACATTTGGCAAGAAAAAACAAGCATCCAATGTGTGCCCCAACCATCATACAACCCGGACCTACCTCTGAGTAACTTCGTTCTGTTCCCTTGACCCAAAAATGAGCTGCTTTTGTTCATCAACGGCTTTTGGTAAAAAGTCGGAGGCCATTCTGAAAATGTCGGGTAACAGTTTCCAGCAAGTGGGGACTGCTTTGAAAAAGATCATAACAACCTTGACCGTGCCTAGTATACTTCGTAAGTAAAAATAGTTCTCAACCTCGTGCTCTATTCAAAAGCGACCCAACGAAGATTGCAGATTTACCGCCTTGAAATTCTCCCCTTCTGTGGATGCCGCTTTTAGTAATTGTCATTTGGTGACGAAAATACCACACTAAATATAAACAAGTTACCGGTTATCTAAATGTGCAATTAAAAGTCAGTTTGTAGGATTTTTTAGAAACCAGGATATCTTTTTGATTAACCTTACATTAATCTCTGGTGCTAACTATCGCAATTTCTGTGCAGATGCTGATCCTGTTGATGGCGGTATCCTCGCTGTGGGTGGTGCTGGGATTGCCGCCCCCATCCCCTCTGCCGACAAGCGCCACTGAACCACCCCCGACAGCTTCCTGTTTTCACGAACCGGCCGAAAATTGCCCACCAACGCCAGACTGCAAGAACGTGTCAGAAGATGCCTTACTCTGTTGTCATCAGACCGCTTTCCTCATCAAGGAGAAGATCACCATTTGGGGTGAGTTACAGGATTCAAGAAATAGAATAAAAACCTTTATGTCTCAGCATCTTATTATTAAATTTATTAATACCAGATGTATGCTTTTAAATACAAGGAAATTCAAAAAGTAATGACATCATAGGTACCGTTTCACATTGAATTTATTTCCATTACTTTTGGCATAATACAAAAGTCTTTCCTTGGTTTCGGGAAGCCGATAGTACAGCAACCGTGACAGACAAAGTGGAAACTCTTATATCAGTGGATAAAGCGTCTCTCCAAGTTTCTTACAGGTGTTTCATATGTCCTCCAATGGTGACCCGACAGAAATCGACTCTGTAGTCAAACTCTTGCCACACACTCCCAACATCTGATGTCGATACCAGTGACTGCATGTGTGATCCTCTCTCTCGTAGCTATGCTAAATCATGTGGCACGAACACTTGATCTTTAAAATAACACCAAAACAAAAAATAACATGGGACACTCGAGAAGAGGAAAGTCATCTCGAACAGCTTGTCCAATCTAACGACGAGCAATTTCAGCATCGAGGTACTCACCAACGTCGTGATGATGAGGTGAAGCCCCATCTTGCTGATAAATAAAGTCCTGGCATTAGCCACTGTTGAAGCATGTCCAGATACCTGGACCGGTAACAATTTTCTCCCCAAAGTAAAATAAACCGTACACGTTTGACGAAAAACAGCACAAAACATTAGGGGAATCACGGACGTGTTCTATCACAACACCAGGTATTTCCGTGCCCCAAATGCGTACATTGTGACGGTTCACTTTGCCCGATATATGAATCGTTGCCTCGTCACTAGAAATTAGTTTCTCAACAAAACCGTCTTCTTCTAACCGCTCTTGGAAATGAACACAGAATTGACAACGAGATTGTGATCCTCGGGACTCAGCGCCTGCAACAGCCGTATCCGGTATGGTTTCACTAAGTTGTTGATATAAAATACACCGGACAGTTGACTGCGGAATCTGCAATTCCTGACTCATGCGACGTGTAGGCTTTATAGGGACCTGACGGATGCTTCTCGCACACTCTCAACGGTCTCAACCGACACTCTTAGCCGGGCTGTCCGTTGTCCATCACACAAGCAGCCAGTAGCTTCAAACTTTTTATACCATACACCAATTGTTTTGACTGTACATGGTTCTTATTGATGTTTCGTACGAAAACGCCGTTGTATCGACACAACGGATCACATTTAACGAGTTGTAACACGCAGAAAGCTTTATGTGCACCAATGAACGTCACGTTTTGCTATGACTGCCCTCCGGCGGCTAAATCTACAACTACTCCGTGATATCTATTGCAAATGCAAACTTGGAGATATACTCTCTCTTTTCATTGATATAAGCGTTTCCGTTATGTCTGACACTGTTTCTCTTTTATCGACGCCGAAAGCCAGGAAAAGACTTTAGATTCATTCCGTATACTTTAAATGTAGTTCCCTGTCATGTGAACAATCAGCAACATTGTTTTTTTGGACATCTCTCACTGATAGATGTAAAAACCTTTTCTTGACTGAAAGTGAAATGCTATACAGAGGATGTTTCATACGGTAAAATTGATGCCTCCATTATCAGAACACATAACAATCATTACTTTCAATGAGTATACCAGCGCATTGTTTGTGTTTATTCAATAACATGATCATAGTTTTTTTTCCAACATATTTTTCTTTACTCATCATAATTTTAAAGATGCAATGCTTATGTCCTTTACAGTTCCCTCAGAATCGCCTCCGCCACTGCTTCTGCTAATGGAAAATGCCCCCACGAAGGTCTTTCTTTAATTTGGGGAAAAGAAAAACTCTCCGAGACTAAATTTGGACTGTAAGGAGGGTGAGGAACACACTTCACACTGATTTTGTAAGATTCGGCAACCACATTTGCACGGAAATGTGGCATTTTACCAGTGTGTGAAATGGCCTTGCAGAGTTTTCAGGACATCTCTGTAGTGTAACCCAATTGTGTGTAGGTACAACTTGCTGGTAAACCATTTCTTGAATATGGAAAAATGAGATTACCGTAACTTTCACAGCAGAGCAACTACATTTTACTTCTTCTTTTATTTTATTTTTTTATTTGGGTGGAGGTGACCACATAAGGCTTTGCATCTTCTTGTAACTCAATGTTTACAAACACGCAACATTTCAGTTACTCACTAGTGGGCGGCACCCGTTGACTGAAAGTGTTCTCTCACAATGACAGAAGTGATGTTCATGTTTTCTTCCATTAGAGCACAAACTAGAATTCTGGGTACACTTTCCTTTGAAATTAAACATTTTAAACCATCTTTCAACTGTGCTGTAGGGAAGAAAAAGCAAAACAAAATCTCCAAAATCTCAGCCGAAGATTTGTTAAGACGAGAGCAGAATTTCAGACTGTCTACAGTGAAGCTAATACCACGTGTACGACGTTATTGGATAGAATTCGAACTTCTTTCTTTAAGGGAAGCATTAATGGGAAGGAGGAAGGGATCAAATCACATTTTTCTACCATTGTAATATTTGGAATTTTCTGTTTATTTTATATGAATTTCATTAATGTTTCTTCGTTATAAGTATTTTTAATTTAATTATGCCAATGCAGAAGTTTTTTTTCCCACCTCGCGAGCACTTGTTCAGTTAAAATTTCATATCTCAGGAACTATTTGCACTAGTAGGCTGTGGTTTATCTTGAATGATAGAAAAAGTTGTATTTCATAAATTGGCAGCCTTTATTTTCATCTTTTGTTGTTTTAAAATGTTGGAAGGTTTTAGCTGGTGTTTTCCTTAAAAATGTTAGTTTTTCTATAAGAACAATTGTTGGCTGCCACTATTGAAAAACTACATTTTTTGCATAAGTTTCCCATTTTTGTAAGATCTGTATAAGCTATCACTTTGAAACTTGTACTACTTATCCATTATATTATTGTAATGATGTGGATTTATTATGGTACAGCTAGGACAAAATGTGACAACAAAAAAATAAAATGTTGGGGAAAAGATAGGAAAAAAGCAAACAATTGAAAATAACTTATAATTTTCTTCAAATTCTTGATATAGTAGTAAAAATAAATCAGAAAATTTCAATTATGTGCATCTGTATGTTGTAAAAGTTTCATTTCATTAGCTTTAGTAGTCCTTGAGAAAATGGGGGCTGAAGTTGGTAAATTTAACATTACAAGGTTGGGCCTTTCGTACTCTCCTTTAAGGATTTCTTCCCCACAGCTTGCAATAGTTTTATATGGTAGAACTTTTATCCCCCAAGCTTCATATAATACCCTAAAACACTCTGTACCTCTTTCAACTTTGATTTAATATTCAGTAGTTCACGTCGAGCTAAAATAGAGATTTGTAGCCCTCATAACTTCATTTCTAAGTTGCTGACAGCATTCCAGGGCTATAACATAGCACCATCGTTTGTTTCTGTGCTTTGCGTGCATAGTATAACTTTGATTTGATTCGGCGTATTAACCCCCAGTCTAGCGGGAACTAACCACCTGTTTGTGTAGCATATATGAGGGATAAGTCATAAGTCATGGCAACTAACACAAAACTGAAAATGTATGGAATGTAGTTTCAAATTAAGCCGCCAGATGATGTATGTGAGCAGAGCTGCTTGTCTCAGCACTCCCCGAAGTTTAGTTGGTGAGTAACAGTGGTCGAGAATGTGCGTATGTAAAAATAGTATTTTTCTGCTGCAGGATTGTACAAGAGCGCCGCACAGAGCTACGGGAAGCACTGGGTGCGTGTGCTCTGCCCTATGAAACAATGGCAAGGTGGACAGACCTTCAAACGGGGCAGAATGTGAACTGCGCAGTGTCCACAGACAACGATGTACAGGTGATAGTGGTGGAACAGTGCTTAAGCGATGTTAGGGTGGGTGAGCTTGTGGAATTAGAAGACAAACAGTGTACCGCGTTTTACGGGAGGACCTGAACATGTGGAAAATGTGTGCAAAGTGGGCGTCATATCAATTAAGTGAGGTACAGAAGTGGAACATGTCGCGAAATTTCAGGAAGAAGGGGATACCATGTTGAATCGCATCATTGCAATTGATGAAACGTGGCGTATGAACCAGAACTCAAGTTCTGGGTCAACACGCAAACACAAGTTTTACCAAACTCCTTCACCAACAAGTCATGGTCATTCTGAAGTTTGACAGTGAAGGTGTGGCATTCTCGTTCATTCTTGGCGCGGGGAAATGTTATTTTCACATACGTCCGTTAGTTGCTCTTCGTAAATAACATTCCTGACCACTGTCGCTCACTAACTGAACTTCGGGGCGTGCCGAGACACGCAGATCTACCCACATACACCATCTGGTGGCTTAATTTGAAAGTACATTCCATATACTTTCAATCCTGTATCATATCATATGGAATAACGGCATCGAGATGTTGGGGAACGCATAGGCATAAACGCCTAGCCCTTGAGCATGGCTAAGTACCGGAAAGTCCTTCTGAGTAAATCAATTCAACTTATAGCAATATGTGTAAGCTGTTCAGTAAATGAATAATAATTTCTCACTCTAACATTTAACTTTACAATATTTTGTTTGCTCAAAGCGTAATGAATACATGGTACTAGTCACTTTCGGTTCCCTGCTGATAGGTGTACAAGTTGATACATGTTCAGTTCCGCCTACCGAAAAATGTGACACCCGCTGCTCTGAAATTCTGCCTTAATGTCAACAAATCTTCACCTCAGGTCTGTGGAGAGTTTGTGCTCTTATGCTAATATTAACACCGCTGATGTCATTGTGAGAACATTTTCAGAAATTCTGAGACTTTCAGTCCGTGCCATCAACACGTTGGTAACTGAAACGTTGCACATGAGACGTGTTTGTGACCGGTTGGTTCCAAGTTTTCTGTTGCAGTTGAAGATGATGATACAGGATTTTGAGTTTCTTTAAAAGGTAATCGCTGCTGATGAAACTTGGCTACATCACCTCGATACTGAGAACAAACAGCAAAGCTCTGTGTGCTCACCAACACCAAAAAAAGTCAAAGTGGTTGCTTGTGCTGGGAAAGTTGTGGTGATCTCTTTTTTGAATATTGTAGGAATGCACATGTAGCTGAATATGACCGTAAAGTGTGTTCCTAAAATCCAAATTTAGTCCCTTGTGTCTTTTTCCTTTTCCCCAAATTGAAGAAACACTTCGTGGAGGTGATTCTGATGGACCTGCATCATGTCTTAGAAGACTGACAGAAACGCTGGGATAGATGCATTGCAACCAACGGGAACGACTTTGAGAAACACAATAAAAATTACCAGGATGAGTAAAGATATGTTGTCAAAAAACTTCTTTATATTATTAATTTTGGAATAGCAAAATACAGGGTGAGTGATGTGTGCATATCTTTTGTGTTGTGCAGCTACCAACAGAACGAACTTAAGGCGGCTTCATGTCAGAAATTCAACGCTGGGTAGTGACGGTCTCAATGTAAGTTTACTACGGCTACCCAATCTGGAGGAACTGTCCTGGACGGATGGGAGGGTAGACCGGGTGGTTGGCCGGTTCCAAAGCAGCCTGGTGCCTCGACTGCAGTGTCTCAACCTTTCTGGGAATGGACTGACAGAGGTTGATAGTGGACTTGTTACTGACCTCGGCTCGCTGCGCCTGCTAGACTTGTCTTACAACAATATCACCAACCTTACTCTAGTACCACCCGTTCCCCAGGGAAACGACTCCCTCTTCAGGATAGATCTCTCCAGTAAGTGACATCTTCCTTGTTCTTTGGGGTGCATTGTCCATCGTTAGAGTGTTGCTGACTGGGTCCTAAGATGCGTTACACTCGTTGTTTTTTTTTTTTTTTTTGTAAGATATTATCATTCGCTTTATATCTTGAACATTTTGTGTCTAGAATAGCAGTAACACAACTGACTACTTTTGTGATGCATAATCGTTCTATCAACTTGGGCATCAATAAGATACATACAATAACCATATTTATTTGAAATTGTTCAATCAAAGTGATGTTCAAAATATTAGGAATCATATGTGTATCAAGGTCTGTGCATTTGTCCATTGCGTATACACATAAATGTTTGCATGTGAGTGAATACGAAAAACGCCGTTGTGATCAACGGAACCCTATAATACCGGGTTTCCAGAATATGTCCTCACCGCTCGGACATGGCCGCTTGCCTTGAACATCCGAGCAATTACCTGTCTACTTTTTCGTGAAGATGGCAAATATCTGACCTTAGAGCAACTTATTTATGTATAAATAAATATTATTATAAGTACAAATCAGCTCGTCGCGTTCGCGAGAAATTTATTTGGAAATTCCCTGGGTAACTGCCTCCTTCCAGAACTGATTTTCGTGATCTTGTGATTAAATTTAATGCTACTGGTTCAGTGCAAAACAAGAAATATATGCGAAGACGTACAGTTTTAACAAAAGACAAATTAGACGAAATCAGTGCAAATCTTGAACGTTCACCAACAAAATCACTACCGAAATTAGCACAACAAGTTGGAGTTTCATTGTCGTCCGTGCACACAGCAACAAAATTGTTAAAACTCAAACCTTGCAAGGTGATCCCATAGCACGTGTGCTTTATTGTGATGGTTTTTTTCATCAGTGATCCACAGCTTGTGTTCTTTTCAAACGAGGCGTGCTTCACCAAAATGACTGTGTGAACACTCACAGCATTCTCTATTGCTATTCTGAAAATCCAAATTGGGTACAAGAAACCCCTCTTTATGATAGGAAAGTTAGAGTTTGGTGTGCAATTAGCACAGGATGCACAATCAGTCCGATTTTTTACGAGCAGAATGTAGAGAGGTACCCATTTTTTAATATGCTGACGTAAAAAGAGAAACCATGTGAATACTTTCAACAATATTCAGCCACTGCTTCTGCAACAGAGTCCATGGGTAAACTTAGGGAAGTATTTGAAGATAGTGATTAGCCCAGATCTGACAGTCTAGGATATAATTTGTGGGTTAGCCTGAAGGTCAAAGTGCATAAAACAAATCCTTATACATTGGAAGAGCTCAAGGAAAACATATGAAATGAAATCAGAAACATTACAGAGATCAAACTAAATCATGTCAATCAGAGTGTGTGTAGCTGGAGAGGACATTTACAAAATTTGCTGTATGGTAAGATTTTATACACAGTTTTAAGAAGTGAAGTCAGAGTAAAGGAATAGCCGACTGTGTCA
The DNA here is from genome assembly GCA_030762175.1 of Metallyticus violacea. NCBI lineage: Eukaryota > Metazoa > Arthropoda > Insecta > Mantodea > Metallyticidae > Metallyticus > Metallyticus violacea. Next base: position 5,037,347 of record CM060832.1, read on the forward strand.
TTTCCAGCTGCCGAGATACAAAACCCAGTTCGTGCAGTAAGGACCCATTCTGGAAGCCCTGTACTTCCTCTTATGAACTTTATATTTAAAAGCAAAACTAGTTCATTAAACGTATGGAAATATATTACTTAAAACGTCAGATTAATGTGTAATCTACATAGAATAATAGCAAATTTATCTTGTTATTAAAAAGCAGTTTATAATGAATTTACTAGAATATATACCATGTCACTTCAATCTATGGGTCCTATAATGAGCTTAATCAACAACAGTAAAAAAGTTAGTCTAACTCTAGGATGTAGATGTAATCATAAATTACATACATTATGTACATTTGATAAAATTGTTACTCTTCATATTTACAATTATTAAATATGGTATAGGGTTTGTCAGAGATGATAATTTTTTATATAGTTAACATTATGATGTGATCTTAAATTAAAAGCATACTTATTGATGCCAACTTAAATTATTTACATCTAAAATGTTTACAAAATGGTAACTTAAAGTATTTAATTTAGTAAACTAAATTAATTCAAAGGAGAAAAATTAATACACTTATTTTTTGATTATGTGAAATCCTCCTCTGTGTAGAAAGTATCTTTGTAATGCTAACCTGAACTTATTTTTATTAGTCTGTTTGTAAATGATGGAAGTGAATTAAATAATGCCATACCACTGTAGTAAACATTTTGAAGTGCCTGCAACCTGTTACTTGGTTCTGCCTGGTCTGATTTCTTTACTGTATATATCCGAGTTTTTAAGTTATTTACTACAGATAAAAATACAGCTGCAATGTACTCACAAGCCAATGGCAAAATTCAGTGGTTGGTTATTTTGTCCTGCCATTATTCTTATTACTCTTTTTTGAATAAGAATTACTTTTTAGCATTTACTGAATTTCACCAGAAATTATTCCAAAAGTCATTAAGGAATGGAAGTAAGCATAATATACAGGTTTTAGAATACTCTTATTTATAAAATGAATTAATGATCTGATTGCAAAACATGTCGAGCTTAGTTTGGGTAAGAAGTAATCAATATTGTCTTTCTGTTTCAAATTGTGACCAATCATAAGACCAAGAAATTTTATGCTACTAGATTTGATAATTTTATTTCCTTCATATTGTATCTTTAGACTGCAATGTTTGCATTTTGTGTATCTTTGCCTATCATCTTGTTTAAGATATTCCCAGGTATGTCTGAATCTAGTTCTTCTATAAATTCTTTTACCATTGGGAAGCTGTCAAGATTGCCATTGTTCATCAATTCTCCACAAAACTTGATTTTCTTTTTGAATCTTTGCACTTTTATCGCTGGTGACAAACACTGTTGTTGCTTTTTCTTGAAGTGAGAGGCTTAAATTATTATCTTTCTGAAAATATCACCTAAATATGCCAATTTTTGTCACGTAACCTGTCTCCTAAAGCAAAATCATTGTCAGTCAGGTAGGTTCTGACTACAGCCCTAATTTCAAAGAGCCAAGTGAGACTTTTGCCTCAAGAGAGCCACCTTATTTCTGTGTGAAGAAGCAAAGATGTATGTAAAAACTCCCCATGTCATCACACCACACTTTGAATAGTTTAGTATTGCTTAGCAAGGGCTTGACAGTCCTTCGCTTTTTGTTCAATTTTTGAGATGATAATATATATTTATTCCAGTCACCGCCTTTGCTCCATCTTTGCATATATAGACACAATTATCCCATAGGATAACTCCCACTTTTATAAGCAGAAGATCAAGTATGCACTTCAGTTATTCCTACTCAAATTATCAACACAGACTAATGGATACACAATTTTAAGACCTGGTTATTTCTTTATTCTTCAAGTAGCATGTAGAGATGTTGGTGCTCTGTAAAACATGATTTGGGAACTGTTACTCTAAGCACATTTTCTTTTTGTTTACCTAAGTGTAATTTACAGTGTTATTAAATAGATTGTGCATTTGTGACTTGGATGAGTATTCTTTTGCAGATAACTCAGATGTATGGTGCTCCAATATCAAGGACCTGATGGAGGGAATGAGAAATGCATCTTGGCAGCTACAGTTCCTTGGTCATGACAGAACATACTGCAAGCTTCTGAGAAACTATTGGTTCCTTTTCATTATTACAGTTCCCTTTTCCCAAGTGGAGGTGCTTGAACAGGTGTGTGACAATATTATAATGAGCGATGTGTAGCAGTGATTTGAGAAACCTAAGAAACAAGTTGTATCTATAAAAAATTACATCAAAATATATTAATGTCTTTTATTTAAAAAATATGTTTTTATAAATTTTAATGGACTGTTATAAAACATTAACATCTTATTAAAAACAGTTCAGAAGCATCTTTTTATATTAATAATATAAGTAAACAGCAAAAAAAAATGTTTTTGCTGTTTTTCTGTCTTTAGCAATTGTTTAAAAATGTTTGAAAACTGTATATGTTAATAGACACAATGTGTGAACTGTAAGAGATTTTACGTATAATTGCATCATTTAATTCAGAATGATTTTGGGATTTCCCACTAATGATTTGCATAAATGTATTTGAAATTTCAGGTAGAGCAAGATTGTTTATCAAAGATAAAATGTATGTGTGAACCTGCAAGGCTTGTGTCACCTTCTGTGGGGTCACCTTACATGGGTATTAGTGTAGATTGTTCCAATCGCAACCTCACAGAGCTTCCAGACATTCCAGAGCACACAATCATACTTAACGTAACCAATAACAGTGTAAGTATGATATATAACATTTTACTGAGTTTAATGTAAGATATAGGAATGGTACGCTTTTTGTAATAAGTTATCATATTGAGTTACATAATCATACAATTTACATTCACTTTATAAATGCAGATGTATGTTCTCTCAGTTAAACAAAATTGACTACTAGTAGGTATTGATACATTTCTATCATAAATACATATTATATTAATTAAAATGTAAATTGGAACTTGCACAGTGAACCCAATCATATAATTGATATTATTGTATGATTTAGTTGAAATACACACTCTTAATGCTTCACTTACTTGTCATAATATATAGAACTTGTTTCAAGAACATTTCATTCTCTTCATCAGCTAGGCAAAAATTCAACTGTCGGATAATCCGTTAAGCTGTAGGAATGTGTATTCTGCTCTGATAGTGGTGTGATAAACTTGTAGTTTACTTTTTCATCCCTGGCAATGCCAAAGTTCATTAGACTGTCATTGTATTTGTAGATGTAGATTTTCTCCTAAGTTGCTAGTTCTGTAGGTCCTTGTGCTGATTTTAATAATTTTGCTTTATTCACTACGTCATAATTTTCTGTCCAAAAATGATATGCTACTATTGATTTCTCTATACTTGCAATAGTACCAAAAAAACAAACAGAGGATGCCTTAAATTACTAAATTTGTAGGACAAAATATTAAATTTGCTATGGAATTGGAGGAGGATGGTTGTTTGCCATTTTTGAACCTAAATTTATATAGGAGAAACAACATATTTTCATTCAGCATATATAGGAAACCTACACATACAGATAATCACATAAAGAATAACAGCTTCAACCCTAAACCAAACCAACATGCCATTATAAACAGCCTTGTTCATAGATTGGTAAATATGCCACTCAACAAAGAAGAATATTCAGCAGAATATCGCTATATCATCAAAATGGCCCTCAACAATTAATTCAGCAGTTCATTAGTTGATAGAAGACCAGGCATTTCAAAAGACAGAAAGATATTAAAAAAAACAACGCTCCATGGTAAAAAAGGACGTGGTTTTTAAAAAATTCATATATTATCCATGAGCAAACAAGGCATTCATGAAGATTTTTAAAAATTATAATATTGGTTTAGCAGCACAAAATAAATTTAGTGTTGGAAAGCTTCTGAACAGCACTATAAAAGATGTTATTTCACCCAGCAAAAAGGCAGGAGTATAGTGTATAAATTGTTTGGAGTGTGATCAGATATATGTAGGCAAAACAAATGAAATTTGGAGACAAGAACCAAAGAACACTTCATGACCCATGATTTTACTTTCCTTCCAAAGGAAGCCATACTTAGAATTTTTAGCCTGAAAAAATCCATCAACCCTGACTGGGATTGAATCCGTGATTTTGCTTTACGAGGCAATTATGGTTACCACTAGATTACCAAAACAAACAATTTAATTTTATAAACATATATATGTTAAAAAACCTCTTCTGTCTCTTGCAATATTGTTAACATTCCTAGATATTGACATCCTTGCACAATAAGCCCACCAATTTACAGTATCTTCATTTTGATATCTGTCATCCCATGCATACCAAAAGATCTATTTCTTTTTCTCTTTTTCTGTGGCCACCATCTTGTAACAACTTTTTGTTTCTTAATACCTATATTAAAAATTAACTAAAATATTTCAAACCAAAAGTAACCTTCCTATCTTTTAGAATCCCATATCATTCCAGCTACAAATATTTCAATACAAATCCAAAATTTCTAATAAAAAGTTCATTAATTTTGTTACCACTTACTTCCATAGAGTTAAGAGTATCAAACCTATTAAAAGAATGTCACGATACTTTATTAATGTGTTCATCTTTAAGTGATTTTCCTAAATTTGTACCTTGTCTTACTTTCAGAACACCCCCTAGCCTTAAAACTATTTTGCCACAATCTATCTCCATCCGAATTATCTCATCTGTTCACTGGCTCATATCCTTGCCAATGCCTAAATGCAAAACCTCTGCACTAATTATGCCATGTCATTCTTTCCAAAGTCCCATTTTATCCACAGAATTTAAAATTACTCTATTTGTTAATTGTACTTCTAAGAAAGTTGTATATATGTTATCTTGTAACCTTTGCAAAACATTTAATATTAGTTTAATTTCTACTGCTGTTTCATTCCATATGAACAATCATAGATATTCTACCAAAGCGGAGGCTCCCTTGCTGGTTGCATGACATGTCCTGCTCCACTGTGAGGATTTTGATGATGCATTTAATTTAACACCTAATTGATGCTCTACTGACTCACATCTATACACCACCAGTTTTAATTTTATAAATAAATATTTCTCTTTCTACTTTTTTATTATTTTCAATTTTTTTTTTTTTTATTTTTTATGATTTACTAATATATTTATCTTTCTTATTTTTCCTCCCCTACCCTTTTCCCCTTGTTGATTGCTAAATCTGTTTCCATGCATTATATTACTATCGAGTTCAATGTATACTTCTTACCACCTTCATTTATTTTCTGTCTTTGAAGAACTTAAGTTGGAAATATAGCAATATTTGTTTAACTATTTAAGTATTTTATCTATTTCTGCTTCTCTAGTTCTTGTTATTAGCTAAGTTGTTCTAAGAGTTACCTTATTTTTAATTTTTATCATATATATTAATAAATTTAATTGATATTAAATTAACATTTTGAATCTGTTAAACCCTTCATCAGTGTAAAGAAGGAAATAAAAAAACAACACACACACACACACACACACACACACATATATATATATATATATATATATACACAACTTGTTCTAGTTTGGATCTTATGAGGATGGGCTTACCATTAGTTGCAAAATTTTGAAGATTATTTATAAAAATCTAATAAGATAATATTATAAACTTCTTTGTAATATTTTTTAAAACTTTCTTTCATTGAAAATGGCAGTTACAATTCTTAAAATTTCACTTTGTAACTGAAATACTTAACTACTATTTATATCATTTTTGAAGTGAAAATAACAGCATAAAAGCTCTTTAAATTTAATTCATTATTGTTAATAGATTAGAATACAAATATCTGACATTGATTTATGTACTAATACATTGATGTAATTTATAATTAACTTTGAAACTTATAACATAAAATAAAAATTTACAAACTATCGATGGTGGTGGTGGTGATGGTGATGATGATGATGATGATGATGCCGTCCATAGTTTCAGGCATTGTACTAGATATAAAGGTACAACTTACAATTTATGTATACAAGATACTTATACGTGATTTATTCTATAAAGACATTTTTAATTAAGTAAATCTTCAACACTTCAATGTATAATCAGCAAACACTTTCATTGCTGCATTGGTCTTCTGGCAACGTCTGTAGATTGAACATGAATGCTGTGGGTATAAGTCTGTAGGGATCAATGAAATGAAATGAATTAATGGTGGCACAAATGAACTCGAGAGTCCTTGGTGTCTTATAGCTACCACTAGAACATGAAGGCAATTTAGCTTTAATATAATAGATGTTTGTTGAATACGACAATTCCTTTTAATGGGGATTTTACTTGAGGTAGGTTTAAGTATCTTAAATAATACTTTAAACTTAATCTAGTATAGACCTTTGACATCCTACTCAATGTAACCTAAAATGTTTCAATGTTTACCAACTTATACTAAAACTTTTAAAAGTTACTTTACCAATTCAGAATTAAGCTTGGAATTACAAATTTTCTTCTGACTTCTACATTTGTTTTATTTAAAATAAAGTGCTACCATTTGATCTATATGTACAGTTAATTTATATATTTTATTGTTAATTCATTGCCTATAATATAATTACCTTCTTTAAGGTTATTACATATTTTACTTCAGAAACATTTTGCATTAAGACTATGTAGTTCAACTGAATCATACAATGATATCAATTATATGATTAGCTTCACTGTGCAAGTTCCAATTTACATTTTAATTTTATAGGTTGTTAACTATATGTCCAATGAGGTATTTCTGGGAAACCCCAGATAACAAGTAATATTAACTAAAATTTTTAGGAAAGAATTTTAGTAGCAGGAAATATTAGGCATTTTTTTTTTCTAGTGGTGTAATTTGTATATCACACAGATATAAGATCATTAATTTTTCAGTGTATTACAAAATATAATAGATATAATGTATTGTTAAAACATTGCATAATTCCAAACATATCAAATAGTTATACAAAATATATTCAAATTTTTATTTAATAAATAAGAAACGACTGTTGCATTTTATTATTATATTGCCACCCAGTGACAACCTCTTGATTGAATAATAATAATAATAATAACAACAACAACAACAATGGTAGTTTTTTCTAAACTAATTTTTTCATACACCATGAATTATTAAAGAAAACAAGCTTAATAAAAGTACCTAAAATGTTAGTTATTTTGTTGAGATCAAGATATTGTATTTTTTATTTTATAGTTAATGGATTAATATTTAGAAACAGATTTTTGGACTTTGTATGTACTGTTGAATTTAATTTCCTCCAAATATTTAATACCCTATGGATAAATATCTTACATTGAACATTTTCATATTTTTGTAAACATCTTAATTTAAACAAAAGATTGTGTTGTCTCTGCAGATCACCAGCCTGAAGAAAATCACAACAGATCCAAACTACCAGGAACTTCAGCAGTTCTATGCAGTCAACAATAACATAGATTCTATCTTGGATATTGAAGGATCACACTTCATCAAACATATTAGCATTCTTGCCTTAAGAGGAAATAAACTAACAGAGGTGAGTTTTGAAGTTTTTGACAGCCTTATATTGTATTGTTTTAACATTAGCACTATTAATGACAGCCACAGAGTGTGGCATCAAATATTTTTATTGTCAATATAATTGTAATTAGAAAACGTTCATAAAATCAGATTTAAGCATCATATAATGTTTTAAAATATCCTATTAGAAATTATTAATTATGTACACAATAGCTTTACTTAATGCAACATTAGGCATGTTTCAGGGGCAATCTCTGTCATCATTAGCTGTTGACCAATTGTCGATTGCCCCAAAACATGATCTAATAAATAAGAGGAATTATTGTAAACATATTTAATAAACTCTAATAGTATATATTACAACTACATTGTGTTTAGCTTCATAAGTACAATTTAAATAATTAAAGGTTATAGGAAATAACACTAAATAGTATACCCATATTTCAGCAAATACTTTTTAATATTTCTGGCTCTCATTCTTATCAGTTAATGTTGCTTATTTTAGAGTTACTTCCAGATGAATAAGTGTAGCTGTTTTTGAAAGAGATGCTGAAAATTCTATTTTCCTTTCACAGGCACATTTTCAAGAATGTTTATTATATTTTCTGATGGAAATGACATTATTTTCGCTTGAAATTTCGACAGTGAAATCTATTTCAGGCATTTGCAAGAAGTTATTTAGGGTCATTAATAATAGGATCATTGTAGCATATGGCCTAACTCACTGGTGGTAATCAAGCATCAGCCATAAAAGGCTCATTGCAATGTCAAAAGCACAAATGAATTATGAAGTCTAGCTTGAAAGAACGTGGAAAGGAAAATTGTTTACTTTGATTTTAATATGTTTACTTGTTCATAAAATTGTATGAAATTGGTTTTATTTGTGTTGAAACGGCTTACTTTATTTACATGCAAATTGTAAATTGCAAGAATCAAAAAAATATTATACTTTTGTTTATATTCATAACTATTACATACTTATGCAATTATGGTGACAATATTTTTGTTTATTACATGCAAAATTTAATTTTATCACTTGAATGAAACAATTATATAAAACTGAATAGTTGGAATGTTAGGTCTCTTTTTTTTGGAAAGTTCTTTTTTGAACTTTAATTATAAAATTTTAATAATATTATGCAAAGGTATATAAATTCATTTAATAATGTAAGTTATAGTTGCTGTTTACAGATATTAACAAAATAAATTTCAAATTTGCATGATTATTACAGTCTAATATTTCTATAAAACTTACTTAAACTATAAATTCGATACTCAATTTCTCTAATATACTAGCAGTAACATCATAAGAGTAATGGTAATAATGGATCTAATGAGATTAAAAATTTAATAATAATAATAATAATAATAATAATAATAATATCTCTTCTTTTCAATGAAATATATTTGTAACTACTATCTAGATAACTATACATTATATTATCATGGGTAGTTGTAAAGGCACAGACTCGTGAGAGATCTGGGTTCAATTCCCACCAGGACCATACTCCCTGACTGAGGTATTTCTCAGGTTTTCCTCAGTCCTCATAAATGGCAAATGCTGAGTAGGTACCCTAAACTTAGTCCTGGAACACTTTCTTCCTTTAAAAAAATTCTTTCCCAGTTTATCATTTCATTTCATGTATCATCAAGTGTCCAGTGCCTTTTTTTGGGGGGGGGGGGGAGGTGAATGTTGTTTATTGCCCATTTTAACTACTGAGGCCTCACAGGATAAAGATTTTTTTTTAAAGGAAGCATTCCAGGCTTAAGTTTAGGATACCTCCCTGGCATTAGCCATTTGTGAGGACTGAGGAAAACCTGGAAAAAACCTAAGTCAGGGAGAACGATCATGGTAGGAATCGAACCCTGCTCACAAGTTCGACCTCGGCCACCATCACAGTCTACTGCCTGTGATACCTCCGTAGTTAAAATGGGCATTAAAACACTATTTAAAAAAACTATAGATTATACAATGTCTTGATATACTAAGTTTTAACTTTAAGCTTTCTTGCAGAACTTCGTCTGTTGTGCAAGTTTAACTATTGATTTTGTGCTCATATCCTGACTCAGGTTTCATCAAATTTTTTCTCCATTAAAACTGTTTATCTTCACAAAAGCGTTTTGTCCGACACTACACTTGTGCTTTCAAATTTATTCATTAGTCTTTGTATAGCTCTTCTTGAAAAGAGCACTGCATTAGAAAAGAAGTTAGTAAATCTCTTTTAGTTCAATGAGCAGAATTGTTACTTAGTTACTTTTACAAAGAATAATGTGTTCCTTCACAATAAAATCCACAAGACTAATATACACTGTCTCATGCAGTATGAATTGCATGTTCTTGGGTAATTCTAAGATTAAGGATGAGGGGAGTAGGGAAGAATACTAATGCAGTTGCACATGTCATATATTACTACATTTTCATCTTTTGTTACTCTCAACAAGAACGAAGATGTAACAGAGTTTGTGAATATGGCAAATAAAAGAACATCAAAACATATAAAAATTAACATTTTTACTGCCTTAAAGAAGTCTAAAAAATTGGCCATATTGCTTGTTGTTATCTGCATAATATTTATATTACAGAATTAAATTGATCACCCATTCAATGAATATTTCCTGTCGTTATAAAAACAAATTAATATTTATAGTAACTATATGTGTTTTATTTTCATGATTAAAAGTTGCTTACCCTAAGACAGAGCAAAAGTTTGTATAAATTACTGAATAAAAATAGCAGAAATTTTATAGAAGCTATAAACTGGACACACCTCAAAAAAATAATCTCAGAAAGTTGTACAGCAAAGTCTGCAGAAGTAAATAAAACATGATTTGAATTTCTGTTGCAGGACTCAGTAAAAGTTAGTTTAATTTTGGGTGCTGTTTATTGTTTCAGATACCAACTTACATTTTATCAAATGCTTTTGAGCATGACAACAACAAACAGATGACACTTGGAGAGAATAAAGTTATGTGTGACTGCAACACTGCACAGGTTCTCAAGGTGTGTGTGACATTCACCTCATTTCTGTTCAATAAAGAATGATCACAATTTTTATAGGTATAATTTCTCATCCTAAAATTTAACTTTATAATACTTTGTTAGCTTAATGTGTAATGTGCACATGGTAATAGTTAGTGGAATTCTGTTGCACCATGGAAATGCCCCTGTCCACACTGCACTGGGAACAACTCAATTTCTGCAGCAGTCAGGAGTTAAATGTTTTCCCTATTCTCCCTTGCAGTTCATATATGGCTCCATGCAACTTTTTTCAATTCCCCAAAATAAAAGAAAAAATTTGTGGCTAACAATTTGAATCATCTGAACTGTAGTAGCTGCATACAAAGAACATATTTGCACCCTATCCAAAGAAGCATGGTCTTCAGCATTTATAAAATAGTTTGAATGGATGAAACATTATATGCAATGTAATGGAGAATACTTTAAAATGATGGAATCATCAGATTGCATTTTTAAAATTTTATTAGTTTTATTTTTAAAATTTTCAAAGTGGCCTCATACGAGTTTATTTATACTGTATTTGTCCTATGAAACTAGATTTTTTGAAATTTTTTGGAATTCCCAAGAATGGTTTTTAATTTTTTAAACTTCATTTATCCTTGATATCTGTTCATTTTTATGAACCAGTTTTCTACAGAAGATACTGATTTCTGCATTTTTAATTATGTGTATATTCTTTAATGTTTTCTGTATTGTTTAAGGGGCTATTTATCAATCTATTGATAATTGCATATTGGTGAGATCTAAGATTAAAACTATTGACTTAATGGTACTCAGTATGGGTGTTTTTTCTGAAAATATCAAATTTTTAACTCCAAATTGGGAACTGCATAACATCAGCTAGAAAGTATCATGAAAATATTCAAGAAGTATTTTCTGTTCTTTTCAGATGTGGTTGCTGAAGAATAAAGAACATGTGAAAGACTTTGAAGATATACAGTGTGAAAACTTCAAAGAAAGGGTAGGTTATGTACAGTCCCTAGTCATATTATTAGATGCAACTTAAATTTTAATTACAATATGAGATTTTAAGGCATATAGCACATATTTTATTTTTACTAGGCTACAATTGAGAGTTGTACTTCTTACAACATTTATAAAGAATTTAAAATAAAATATATGCACTTAAGATAATAATAAGGATGTATTTATTATTTTTTGTCAAGTATACACAATTTAGCATACATATAGTGCTTAGTCAATCGTCAATCACCTTTGACAGTTATTAAGGCTTTGATTTGCCTGGGCACACTGTTAATGCATGATTGCATTATTTCTTGCATCTGTTGATGATAATACCAGACTCAATTATCTTCTCAATAAGCCAAATTTTTGTGGTAATCACTTCCTTCTTCACTAGTTGCCAAAGATTCTCAATGGGATTCATATGTGGTGAATTTGCCGGCCAGGGTAACAAGGGGACATTCTTTTTGTGCAGAAAAGCTATCCAGATTTTGTAGTATGGCATTTGGCCCCATCTTATGTAAAAATAAACAGCTCTCCATTTGGGAACCACTATCTTACTTGAGACAGCAGCTTCCTTCTCAACACCTCCTTGAACAACATATAGACATCCAGGGCCTTTGCCAATGAGGACTGACCAAATCATGAATTTAATGGGATGTTTTCCAGTCTGATATTTCATCAAGATGTTGTTGCACAAATTCAGCTTTGTTTGCCACAAAGTGCTCTCGTCACTAAAACAAATCTGAAATAATGAATTCCAAGGATAATTTGGTGTGTTTTATTTCTGAAAGTCTGCATTTCTCAGTTCTTTCAGATGCTGTGATACCACTGTCTACAAAATAAAAATCAATTTGTTTTGTGCTAGAAAACATGTTGCTTAACAACTATTTTTCAAGCAAAGTTTTTGCCCTTGGGGTGAAAATTGGGTTCTGGCCACATTTATTCATTCTTTTGAGGGCTAATTCCAACTTAATTCACCTTACAGATGTTTCAGATAGCTCCAAACTTTGAGAAATCTCTTGTTTTGAAAAAAAAAAAGTGTTAACCAGTGCTTTTACTTCAAGCCAGTTGGGTACATGATAAATGTGGCAATTAAAACTGACATTTGTAAAGCAACAATGTGGACTCTTACAAGAATGAAACAGCTTAACAAATGTGTTATTGTAGATCACAATGTGTTCCCTATAACGTGCAATGAGGTATAGATCAGCCATATGATAAAACATAATAAATTAATTTTAAAATATTAGGGTTGATCTATTAACATGGCCAGGGACTGTAATATGGCTAGTTCATGTGATATTGCACAGTAAAATTCCTACTATGTTTATATTTAACCAAAACTTTATGTATATAAACTTTAGAGATTCACTATGTTTCAGTATATACAAACCAAATTAATATTAAGTGCTTTTTTTTTTTTTAATTGGTGATTAACTCCCATTTTTACTACTGAGACACCACAGGCGGTGTGAAAGCTTCTGATAAGCTGTTTGCTATAAATATTATTTTACCCTAAGGGGTTGCTTTAGGTATTAATTTATTTCATCATCTTGCAGTCAGTCTAAAATATTTTTAAATCCATGTTGACTCCTTATTTATATAGGATAAGAAAATATGATCACTGCTATCTTTAACAGGAAGCGAGAAAATAACTCTGAAATAAATGAGTTGGTTCAAAAAACTTCTGCTTCTGTGCAGTTTTATAGCTGCTTTCCCTTTAGCAATCATCTTTTTGCTTCGCACTTTCTAACCTCCATTACTGCTTAATATCACTTGTAAGTAATCAAATTTTTTCACTTACTCCAATACCTCTTCATTTCCTCTCTTTCCTTAATCTATTTCATTTTTAAGCAACACCATTATTATGTATTTCTTAACATTTATTCTATGCAAAATTTACTAATTTTGTTAATCATCAATTATAATCACCCTATCATAATTGCTCTGACCGTGGTTGTTAACAATCATGAAGGTGAAACTTCTAAGATGAAATAATTTTGTGACTAATCTTTTAAGTGGCTCCTTAAAGGATAAAAATGATGAAATGTTGTTGGCAGAAAATTGTGGGCTGCCATTTACATATGAATGAGTTTAGAAAATAAAATTAAATAGAAAAGAATGAAGGGTATAACAAAGAAAACATACATATAAGTGGTGAAGTAAAAATAAAGACCTACATAGTGCAGCTATTATAATCTTTTTTATCTTGTTTCCTGTAAATTAAACTTTTCTAGGTGTGAAAAAGTGCAGAGGAATAGTACAATGGGCTCCTACCATGAGGCCAATGGCTTTGTTATGAAGTTTATATTTTTCCATGAAGTATGGTATCATGTTGTTATAAATATTAATTTTTTTCTTGATTCACTTCTTCAGGCTGGTCCTTATGTTTTTCACACATAATATTTGGTCTCTTGTATAATCCATATTGTTGTTTGATGAAATTGCAATCATGTTGATTCTTTGTTTTCAGGTAATGGATCTCGACCAGAACAAAGTGTGCAAGTATCCTCGGGTATGGACTGACTATATCAATTACATCATTGCTGGTGAGGTGGCACTATTGCTGTTTTTGATAAGTAAAGTGTCTTATGACTATTGGGTGTTTCGGACTGCAGGCTATTTGCCTTGGCCAGCTTCAAAGATGCCTAAGATGCCTTGTGATTTCGTTTTTGAGAGCTGAAGTGGGATAATGTTGTGAAAAGAAATTTGAACTTTATGATACATATCAAAAATAAAAAGGAAAAAAGGATTGAAAGCTGTGCCAAGTTTTTGGGACTAATTCCTTCTGTGTAGGATATATGAGAACTTTAAGCCCCTTCTGTGTTGAGATGTCTTAACAGTTTTGTCAATAACAAACAATTTTGCAAGGTGAAGCAAGTGTTTTACATGACATTTTTATTATATCCTATAAAACTGACAGTGCAAATAAAGACTACAGATCAATAAGTGTAGTCCTTATATTTTTAGTACAAAGTCCACATTTGTGGAGCATATTAAGTTTAATTTTTGCAGAGTTTCGGATGGTGTCTAGTTCAGGAGAAACAGTGCAGAACAGACCATGTGACAGTTTTATTTGTAGACCAGGTCTCGGGAACTGAGATTTAAACTTATATGTTAATAAAGATGACAAAGTTCTAGTACTACTACATAATCTGTGATGGTGTCACTGTTTTATATTCTTAAGTGTGTTTGAAACAATTCTCAGCTGTTTCAAGTAAAGACTTTACCCACATATCTGTAGCAAATGACCGAAATTATAGTTGTGCCATAGCGAAAAGAAATTTCAAACAGGTGTTAAAAATAAATGACCAGTTGAAGAAGAAGAAGAAGAAAATTTGAAAAGGTTTTAGTGAAAGAGAAAAAGAAGCGTAGATTAAATAACATTTTGGTGAAGCTATTATATTTATTTTTATACAAAGGAGTGCAGCACTTTTTATTATTTGATTAGCAACTAGCAACAATGTTTAGCTTGTGTATAAGTGCAAGTGTGATAGATATATATTGGAAATAAGTTAGTTCTGTAATTGAAAGACAAAATATTGTGCTAATGTGTAAGTGTCATATGGAAGATAAATGGTTAAGAAATGTGTTAAGTTTATAAGCTTAAAGTAGAGCCACCTGTTTTTCCTTTTAAAATATCATTAGAAGATACAATTTATATAATTATAATAAAATTGTATCCCGAAGCATAAAGGTAGTCACTTGATGAAGACATTATAACTTTATTGTATTGTTAAATATTGACCCGAAAACTGAAATAATATTAAAATAGCTTTTCTATTGAACTTTAAATTCTTCTTAAACAACTTAATCATGGCTTTCTTTTACAAATTCTCTTAAACCAAACTGTTCATTTGCCAAAGTCTAAGGAAAAGCATATATTACATCGTTGCGGATGCAGGTTAATATGAAATCTGGCGTGAACAGCAGCACAATGTCTTTTTGTGATCCTGATCTTTTGTACACCTGAGCTGGTTGGGAATATCAATCTTGCTTTCAAACATTTGTTTCAGTTGGTCATCTAGCAATTCCATTGTTTGAACATGGTGTTTCCAGAGGAATGTTTGAACAACATTAGCTGCATAAATCTTGGCATTATCATGCATGAACAGTGTGCCAATTTCTCTTACGAGCAATAGCATGTGGCACTATGATCTGACAAATACATGTCTTACAGTAAAGTTCCCATTTTAATGATAATGAGATCAGTTTCAAATCCAAGTTATGTTTACATGCATCATAACAAATCTCCCTGCAAAAGCAACAATAGGCTGTATACTCCTTGTCATATTGAGACACATTTATGGCCATTTGGACCATGTAAGGAGAAATGGAACTTATCAGAAAAAGATGTATATACACTCCAAATTGAAATGAGTCCTAGTGATAATGGCGTAAATAGATGTGCTGTACACAGATCAAAACTACTTAAAGTTTTGATCTGAGTAGCTTTTAAAGTTACTCATTTTCCATCAAACAATTTGTGTAAATTATACAAAATTTAAACTTTAAAAGTTATGATGTATATGATGCACATGGAAGCATTAGTAAATACAGAAGGGCACATCTTCACAATTTCTGCAAATACATTGATTTCCTTGCATATCCCCTTTTCAGCATACTACGCACTTCCAAAATGGATGCAACTTTTTGGCTTTGAGCAGAATTGGGAACATTGTTTTCCTGTTAGTGTAAAGGTTGCAGGTTTGCTGAATTTTCTGCTCATATTGTGTACAGGTTTCTGAATATTTTAGTCAGCATTAAGGTCCTAACTATCCATAAACAGAAATACACATATGTCATTGGTATGTGTGAGTTTCAGAACTCTCCATATAACCAAAGAGTTGTAAATACTGCTCTCCAAGAAGTTCTTATATCGTATAAGACTTGAAGCTTTCATAGAGCTAATTTAAATTGTAGCATCTCAGGAGATCAGCTGTTCAATGTTATTAAAGTTGAGCTTTTGGGCACTTGTTACTCCATGGCTATCATCAGGATGAACAAAATAATTGACTAAAAATTACATTTTTATGCATGGGCTGTGGAAGGAATGGCCAATGATTGGTTTCATGAGAATGCTTCCGGTGAGACATCAGAGGTGTACTTGGGCATGTCTAAAATTAATGGTTTTCTAATTGAACCAGTTTGTTAGTTGAAACACTTATAATAAAATCATCTCCAAATTTGTGAAACCTACAGAGTGATATGTCTCCATGCTGAGAATGAAGGCAACCACCATCGAAATATGTCCAAATAAATTGATGAAAATTAGTGAAAATAGAGGGATACTTGGTGAAAAACTGCATTATCTTAACGTTAGAAACATTAAAGATTTGGTAATATTTATGGTTAACTGACTTCTGGCTAACTTTGAATATTAATACATATATAGTTTTCAAAATTAAAAGTACACTATTAATCTTAAAAAAATTAAATTTTAACTCTAATTACAATAAAATTATTTCCCTGAAATTATTATATTATTTTTATTGAAAGTAGGCTTTATAAGTAACAATACAGTTATAAATAAACTATAACTATAGACTTGCTGATAGTATATTTATAACAAAGTTTTGCAACGTCACTTTGCAAAGTTTCATGGTCTGTTGAGTTGTTGTGCCAATACAAATCCCAGCTATTCTATGTTCACAAAGCATCACAATGTATGGTGTTATGTTATGACTAAGTATAAAAACTCTCCTTCCATGGATGTGAGGTTACTGAAGCTTCAACCATAGTACAGTTGACTGAACTTTGCACAGTGATCCAAGGTAACCACTACATTACAGGTTACTAATTGACTTGCTCTTTTTTGGCACTGTTACTGTGACCAAACTGTATAAAATCTGGTTCTAACCCCACTCATTCTGCCGTCATCTGCAATACTCAGGTCAACCATATGCCTATTTCTTGTTTATGAAGGAATTGTTCATTTCTAGTTATGAGAACTCTGGATTACTGTACGCCACTTAGAAATGAAGCAACGCAGGTTGCAAACCTCAAGTTTGACTCTGCTCTCACCGTCACTGGTCTTTCTGGTAGTGGTTTCATTTTCCTGTGCTGTTTGTATGCAAACAGGTGGCTATCATTAACAGATTATTTATTAGGGATTTCAGCAAAGAAAGGCCATGCGACAAGACAGTGACTGAATTTTTAATTTTATAACCCTACTATTGTATTACTGTTAATATAGTGGTAGAAGTATGCTTGAGAGTGTGTTTCATTTAATTTTTGTAGATTACTGGAATATTTATACATACTCCATTAAATTGTACATTTTTCAAAGGGCCTTCTGTTTTAAAAAGTGCAGTTACTTGCCACATTTTTGTTAAAGTTTATTTTTATAAAAAACATTGAGAGATCTATTCTAATTTTTTCTATATATTCATAAATATGTATAATTACCACAACTTTAAAAGAAAGTGCAGAAAGTTCAACCCCTTTTATTTCAATGCATGTGTTTCATCTTCAAATGACAAGCCAATTCTGTAATCAATCTCTTCACAGGTGTTGGAGCCATCTTGATGGCATTGTATTAGAGAGGATAGTGGTATAGATACTTTATTCAACACTCCCCAGACAAATTTACTAAATATAGTGCCTGAAGATATGGACTGCTAGAATCTGAAAGTAGATATAGCATTGTAATTGCAAGATCTCTCTTTATAATAAAAATGAACTTTCTTTTAAAATGGCCCTAGTTTGAAACTGGATTAAATAACATGAAAAAGTATAAACTTAAATTGTTATTTTTGTATTTGTTGCTTTATGAGAGATAATTTTAAGTCAAAGAAGTCTCAAATAATTCATGGAAAGAATGCAAACTTTCCAGAATCAAAACTGGTCTTGTTGAAATGGTTAAAGAAAATATAAAAAAGCATAGCTGATAATATTTACTATTCCCATTGACATATTTTCATTCAATTTTACCTTTTTTAAAGTATATCTTATACACCAACAAATACATCAGTTAATGGCATATGTTCTGTTTGTTTCCTATTAAGGGAAATACTTGTTTTCTCAATTCAGAAATTTAAAATACACAACAAATTATGTAAAAGTTACCTTTAGTGCATATTTACAGCATTCTAAAAGTAAAGGTACATTTACATGAACAGTGCACTACTGTTTTTGTTGTTCTTTTATCTCTTACAGAAAATAAGGAAACTGGGGCTGCAAAAGTACTGGGATATGTTCTATTTAAGATTTCTGTGATATGTTATGTATTTTTGTAAACTGTATCAATTGTGATCATGTATTAAATTAAATTTAGTCAATAAATTGTTTGTAATAAAAAATGTCCTTTGCTATAAGTAAAGACAAAAGTTTCAGTCTAGGCTTCCACCAGGACTTTTAGTGATAATAAATATAACAATACTTCAGCAAAATATAACTCAAACTCTTTTTTCCTCTTTGCTCAGGAAATTGTATTGTGCTACATATTCAGTAGAAATGTGCCTTCCATAACTATATCTTTAAGTGTCAAAATAGTATGATACATCACAGTAAAGTTTTATTGGTAATATTTTTGAAATATAATTTACGTTTCTGTGCTTATTTAATTGTAAATTACTTATCTCTTTAACACATGTCCATAGAAAATGAATTCCATAATTTCATTGTTTTAATTTTTATTTATTTTATTGCATTCAATGAATAATATACTGAACATTAAAATTGTAGTTTTCTTAATAGCCATTAGGAACTGAATTCTTGCTCAGTTGTTTGAGATGCCGTTGGAATCCATCACGTCTGTGTGTTTGTCTTACCTCTATCCACTGAACTGATATTCGTTATGCCATGGAAATATTCTGTTCAACATCAGCATTCAATTTCTTGGAATGACATTACGTACTTTCGGTATGTCACAATTGTCCAGCAATCAAATTCAAACTCCTGCTAGTATTGTTATTGATTTTTGTTCCTTCTGAGAAAGAGTGGGGTAGGTTTAGTGTATTAACTATGGGAGTAGCAATTTTAATGGCCAGCGGTGTAGTAAGGTTATATATGCTAAGGCCAGCAAAGCATGGTTGCATACCCAAATAAGCCATTCATCAAGACTGTATTATACATGCACAAGTAGCAGTTTGTACTCAAGTTTGAGGGAGGCTTTGTCAGCAAGTGGTTGTACGTTTGTGGTACTTTCTTAAGGTGTAAATAAGGTATAAATAAGGTATGAATGTAAGGTATAAATAAGTAATTTTCTAATGAATTTATACCATGTTGCCCTCACAGGTAGAAAGATAATTTATATTAATATTCATTACAGAGTGCAAGAGTAACAAGTTAGTTGTACAAAAAATATTTAACAATGAATTAGCTTAGCAGCATGGAGCCGGCATTTATCCGTGGTTTGGCTCAAGTGGAATTTAGCTTGTTTTTCAAACGAACAAAACTTGCTAAAGGGCATTGTATTTTTTTTTATTTTATGAAGTAATAATAATATTTGAAACCAAAGCTATGATACTTAAAAAACTACTTTTAAAAAGGTTTACATCAGGATAGTATTTTCTGGAATGATTCTACTTCAGTATAAACCGAAATATTTCAACATTACTACTGAAAACTGCCACAAGTTTTGTGATTTCCAAAAACAGATCATAAAAATGCCGAACTCAATGCTGCTGCGCTGTAAATATTTTCAACGATAAAACACCCTCTACATTAATTAAGTCTATAACATATTTCAACATTTATTATGAAATATCAAAACATAGGCTACATTACTCTCAACTTTTATGCATAGTCAGGAAGCCTAAAATACATCACATGCTAATACACAATGACGTTGTGGTCCTTAAGAGTATTTTACTATAATTTCTTGTTTGCATCTGTGCAGATAGAGGTCCCACAGATGATATCACATTTGCTTTAGAATTGGCAATGAGCCTTGAGCTCTATTGTATTTAGTGCATTTTGTGTCGTGTTCCTGAAACTGCACGTTCGAGTTTGCTTTCGTTTTCAAATTGGTTATATTGGTACGAGCTGTGATTACCTGAGTTTTGGGCATGACGACCATACGGTGAAAGTTTCGCTGAGACTGTGGACAAATTCCTGGCATTTTGGGTTGGGGAAACTCGCCAAATGACGACTGTGCAAGGATCAGTTCAGAAGTGCAAACAAGCATGTTCAATTATAGACGAAAAAATGGCCGGTCAGTATCTGTGAGTATTATTGTGACTGCTTCGATAAGCCAATTCATCATTGATTTCACATTTCATGATGCACCATGCAGGGGATTTTGACCAAAAATCTACATTGCACTCATTCAAGATTCAATGACTGAAGAAATGAAACCAGGCATCCATTTTATGCGCCGGACACTCGTCCATTGGAGAAGAAGAAAATGGACAGCGATTTTGCTAAGAAAACCCAATTTATAGCTTATATAATGTGTATGTGAACAAGCAAAATTGTCGCATTGAGGGATGTGAAATCTCCGAGTTTTTCAAGAACAGCCAATGATTGCACAACAAATGACGATTTTGGATCTAACTCGAATTCTTTGATGATAGGGTCGAAAATACAGTGACCCATAATGGTTTACGTTATCGCAAGATTGATACCACAATTTTTATGGCCTCATTTGAGCGGAATAAATTTGGAGGACACGTGGTTCCAGCAGGATGGCGCCGCCTATCATGCAACTCGTAAAATTACTACTATCATTTCCTCTCCCACATCATCGATCACAATTAAGTGATCTTACCTTGCAACTTTTCTTTGGGAATTTGAAGTCCAAAGTTTGCGCTAAAAATATTAAAAAGGTTCCAAGATCGAAAGAAGAAATTTGAAAGATTATAGACGAATTTGCAATTAAACTACATGGCTATCCTGTGGTCCAAAGGTTTTTCAATCACGGGTCAAAATTTTTTCTCAAGAATACATTAGGGCTACCTTTAGGTTTTTAAATATTGTTGTTTTAACTACTACTATTAATAATTTTCAGCTGAAAACGTTTACTACTGTCCTCAAAATACAAACACCAAGTTGTATAGAGAGGACTATATAAAGAGGAATTTGTATATAAATAATTAAATTTTTTGTTTTATTCGTTCGAAGTACTTGAACTTGCCAACAAGCCAACTGTAACACAAACTTAAGTTCACACACGCTCTGCTAGCTCACGATTGACGTTGCTACAGAGATTCGAAATAGTTGCAATCCCTACTCCCGTTATCAATTGTCACGTTTTCCCTTTCGCAGACATTCGTCTTAGTGCTGAAGTGACAATGCACCGGATTACTTTGTTGTTAATGGAATGCAAAGTTTCACAGTTTTCTTAGAATCGGAAACAGCGCACCAGAAAGGATAAAGGAAGGCTTTGGCCTGAGCTCAGCTTTTCTGTTTCTCTCGCACTTTTACAACTTAGTACGTAAGTACGTTTGTATTTAATTACAAACTTTATTTTTTAAATTATTAACAAAAGAAACAAACTACTCCCTTCGAGCCGCAGAGAAAAGATTCTCGGGGGGGGGGGGGGCACTGCTTGAAATATGTAACAATCTGCCGTAATTTAATAGATAAATAAAATATTTTAATTAAATCCTGAGACATTATATAGATCTATAACTGAAACCCAGAAACCAAACAGCAGTCATTAAATTGAAATAGTCCACAGTCTCCAAGACGGAAAGGGTTAAGCAATGCGGAATTTGTCCTCGTAGTTCAAACTGTAAACGCCGAGTTTATGATACATCTGAGGAGCAAACAACGTGAACTAACATCTCTTTTTACACTTGTCCGCACTAATGCTACTCGTTGCTTCCCACCTTCCATACTCGCCGTATTTAGTTGCTGACTCCTGCCACTATATCCTAACCTCCAAAATGTACCTCAAACTAAACGGTCGCCATTTTGTACGAGTCTCAGTTGGTGCTGAACAAGCTTTGCTAGTTGCGTTCATAAAAAGACCTCTGGATTGCTGTATGTGCTCAAAGGAACAACTTTGAAGATGCTATCACCTAAATTTAAATAGAATTGTATTATTATTTTTGCAGTAGTGGTCTCAGAACTCCTCGTGGTCACACCTCGTACGAGTTAAATGAAAACATAAAAGCAAACTTAACACATTAAAAAATTTAAATTTCTTCCAATTGTCATATATTTAAATGCACTTTTGAAACAATTATATCCAAGAACACTACTATTTTTTTCCTGAGGTATTAGTTAATATGCAGGAGCTGCAGGTGAACTTCTAGAATGAGGCTCAACTATACAAGTGCTCTTAGATCATATGCGTAATGTCATGTTAAAAACTTGGTTCCTATAGACTATGTTAAACTCCTAAGATTGCTTTATGTTTCTGCGTTTATTTCAAACAGTTTACCATCAGTTAAACACTTTTTTCTGTTAGCGCCTTGGGTGAAGAAAACAATGTGCCGGTCTTCAGGCTTACTGAAAATGCAAAATAAAGGCTATTTAGACATCACAATTTCTATTCCTCTGAGATAAAGGGCTCGAATTTTATTTTAATTGTCGTTACGTATTGACATTCTGTTTTCTTTATCATGCATTCTATGTAGTCTACGTAATGATCCTTTGACTGCAACTAACAAACTAAAATAGATGAAACATTAGAAAAGATTAATGTTTGAATATTTTAACATTATTTTTAGAAGAGCAATACATTAAGACTATGAATTACAAAAAACCTGAAAAATGTATAATAGGAAAAAACGATATCAGGCACCATCCTGGGACTATATGATATTTCTGTATATTTCTTGAATGTCTTAGCTTCTGACGTGTATCTCGGGTATTGGGGCATTTCATTTCAATTCCTGTGTTATTTCTGTATATGTTTATTATTATCATGTAGATGGTGGTTCTGAAATTGTTAGAAGGCGCAACCCACGTTTGATCAATACTTTGATTTTCAACTCATTTAAAAAAAAAAAAAAAAAAAAAAGTTCTAGCAAAATCGTATAATGTTTTACTCAAAACCAATAGATATTATCCATAACAATGACACGAAATATTGTTGTATGTGAACATTGTTTTTATTACTTCGAAATGAATCGCCAGAGAAATATGACGATAAAATTACGAGGGCCATTCAAAAAGTAAATATGGGTTGAAAAGATTAAATTCACTTTATTTTAACATTTTTCAAAGCCTTCTCGGTATCGTAGCACCAATTTTTCGTCACATTTTCCTCTTTGCGCAAACATATGTTCGCTGCGATTTTCACTTCATCATTTTCAAATAGCTGGTGGCCTCAGATGCTTCTTGAGTTCGGAAATTACTCTGTACAAGGTAGATGGAATATTTCCCATTTGAATGTCCTAAGCCAGTCCTGGATTCTTTCAGATGGGCGGGTTTGAGCGTTTCATGTAGAAGGAAAGCGTTGCAAGTCAAAAGTTCGGGGCGTTTAAGTTTGATGGATCGTACAGAATCGTACATTATTTCTAAGCATTCATCGTGGTTCTGTCAAGTATAATGTACCAGAAAAACCGCATACAGTCCCCAGAACACCGTCATTGCAACCTGCCTTCCTCTGTGTTGTTCGCACGTCCTGCCATGAACCATCTGAATGTTTCATACACACAGGGGTTAACTGGCGATGGATATTTGCAAATATGTTCTGCCTCGGGAGGGAGGGATGGTGCAGGCAAGTCATAATTAGACAAGTTTTATACTGGCATCTTCATGATGTTGAATTAATGTACGTCATTAATTCAAAGCTGCCGCCACAGTCTAATGAAAGTTGTTATGCAAAAAACTTCATTGTTGATGTTTGTTTTTCGATATAAAAAACTTGTATAACGCGTCTCATGCGTTATTTACTTGTTTTATACAAATCGAAATTAATATTAACAGGAACTGCTCCAGTCCACATATAATTTTTGCCCATTGTTATGAATACAAATATTGAAATGAAGATGTCATTCACGATGAAGTTTTGGATATGTAGCCGTGGTGAATGACGGGAAGCAAATTTCTTCTTATGAAAACATTTAGCGATCAGTTCGTTAGTCATAGGAGGCCTCGATTAGCCCCAAAATGGCATACTTCTGAGAGGGAAGCAGATACCTCATCCTCCAGGTTATTGCAGAACTAAAACACTATTGCAGTTCTGCTAGAAATAGCCTCGAAAACCTCCAGAGAAACAAACGAAGACTATGCACACAACAGCGGTAGCTGGATCAAATTGTATGAGGTTATATCGCATTGGATTCCAAAACAGTGGACCAACTTTCTTTTTACATAAAAAGGTCTGTTAAACCCAAGGTCCCCAGATAAACATGAACTACTTTGAGGACACAAGGGAGAACTATTTAGCGGCTTGATTCTCTTCGAGAGTGCATTTCGGAGCAGGATGTGTAGGCAGGCATCTGGTCAGTCAGTCACAAGATACACTGAACTGCTGGTGAACAACTTCAAACTGATGCATGATAACGGTGTGCCACACACTGCTGGATGTGTTACACACAACTTGATCCAAATCGCATTGAACACTTGCATCGTAACACGGATACTGTGCATGATCCGAGGAAGAGGCAGTAATTTGAACAGGATTTGGGAACACACACTGTAAGTGTTCTTTTGATGTTTTCTTAACTATTTCAGCTGCCATATAAAATTCATATATGATAAGTGTGAAACAGTATTCACATGGCGCACCCCGAGATGAATGATTAATTATTTATATGATGTATTTTAATTAGTTTGGGTAATGCTATCAGTCATCACAATATGAGCACGTCTTCCAAACTACAAGTTAAATTTAATCAGATATATCAAGATTATTTTTAATTTCAACTGTGGTGTTTGCGCTCGGGGGAAGAAATTTTCAATATATAAATAAATTCATCATCACATCATATTTTTACCATTAGTGCAAATATGCAGTTTCACATTTCTGAAAATGTGCGCATTACGATATTGCCAAAATGATTTAATTAAATGTAAATACTAAAACTAAATATAAATCTCAAAAGTAACTAACAGCATACAATTAAAAATTTTAAATTCGGTCACTATTCCACTCACCTTTTGTGATATAAATTTTCCCAGCACATAAACTCCTTTACTACTCTTATGTCTTCCCGGAATTCCTTAAGGATTTGTTTCTATTATCCTTCCATATGGTAATTTTCCGCTTCCGATCTTTTATTTTATTTTTTTAACTAACTTGCTTCACTAGTTCCGCCATTTTAACACATATATCCATTTTCATCTGAAAGTTAACTTTTGAAGCAAATGATTGTGCTGTGAAAGAGAGTGGTGTTATTCCTCATCTACTATGCCATGACTTTTCTCTGATCAATATTCAATTAAAAACTCATATTTGATTAGTTGTGAGTAACAATTTGAGTGTTGTTTGTGTTACTTCCATGCCACATATATAGTCAAACACATTGTCTCAAAACAATAAAAAGTGTACGTAGTAACAATCTTGAGAGAAGAAAGAAAAAAGGCAACTCTGTATTTCATTACTGAATATGCATAATTCTTCTTCAGTACTTCGTAAAGCTTCCTTATATATCAGAACTCAATATTATACATTTTGCAACACTTTATAGCTGACTATACTGATTTGTTAATTTTAGTGATAAATTCCAAGCCCTTGCTGTCAATTTGCAGCGCTAAACACTGTCGTAACTTCTAAAGTAGGGTAGCCAACCCATTGAAAATAAATTACGCTAATTTCTCCACGAGGATATGGTTTAAGCAAACTGTATGGTTATATTTACAAATCAACGAGCGTTAGCGTTAATTATTAACGTGGAATTGGAAATGATTATATTATGTGGATATAAAAGAGATGTCACAGAAGGCAGTGTTTATAGAGGTTTGCAAATATTAAGTCTTTTGCGCAGGTACAGTAATAGAAAAAGTTTTTTTCGCCTCCCTTCTTTTCTTTCTCTGCTCCGACGTGATCTTATATGGCAACCATATACATATATAGTATTTTTACATTTAACATATAGAGTGTTGCAGGATAGTAATTCCAAAATAAATCTGATACTCCTAAATTTTACCACGGTTATTTCAAAAGTATTCGGAATGAAGCAAAAAAGTATCATTTTATTTATTTATTTTTTTTTTAACTGAGTGCTAATGTGCTTTGTTAAAAATGGTATTACATCACCAAAGTCAGCTTCCTTCACTGTCTTTTAAGGTCATCTAATGAAATCACTTACTACTATGTCATTTTGAATAAACGAAAGTACGATATGCCTAAATCCAGTGAATAAAGTGGATACTACAGAAAGTTATATTTTAGTTCATTAATTTTCGCCATTGCAACAGAATTTTTGTGGACGAGCATAATCTTTGTGAAATAAGTGCCCTTTTCTCGCGTTTTTTTTTTTTTTTTGTCACCTATAGGCTGGCACAGTATCCTCCGATAAGAATAGCACAGTGGGAAGATAAAAGACAGGACCCCTTTAACACATAGCATCACAGGAAATTAAAAGTATAATTGTTCTGGCACATTTCATGCTTTCATCAAATATGCGATCTTTTCTCGTGTTCCCCTCCCCCATCCCTTAAGATTGGAATAGTATTCTCCGATATGGTAGCACAGTGAGAAGAATATTAGCAGGATCTCTGCAACACCTAACACTGCAGGAAACTAAAATTATGAAAGATATGGCTTGTTACATGCACTCGGAAACGCGAGACTTTTCTCTCGACTTTTTGGCCTAATGGTTGGGAAATTTTATCCTTCGGTAAGGTAAGGACAGCAACAATAGAAAATAATAAGCAGAATCTCTTTAATAACCTATAAAATTGACTATAACTTTTCTGGCCCGCTTAATGTACTCGTCTTTCTCTACACACAGTGTTTCTTTTTCTTTTTGATTGCGTTTTGTTAAGTATTTTTCATAATTGATGTAAATCGATGCATAAAATTTTTAAAATGGTTTTGGAAACTTACATTTTGCTTATAAATTTCCATTCAAATCGTTTTTGATCAAATATCAACAATGTCTTCATCTTGTATACGTAATTCCTGTGTTCACCGGAATTGCCTCCTTATCATGTAGTGCACTTTTTCGTTAATGTTACGTTGTGTTCGTTCTGAATTCTGTAGTTACTCTTACATAATTATTTGAAGTAGCAGTAAAGTTTAAATTAGTTGCTAATAGTCATTAATCGTACTCATATCTTATACAAATGAATACTTTTTTTCAAAGCAAACAACTCTTTACTTGTGTTACATACTTCACAAACCTGTGTTACTTCAATATAAATCTATTTATGTCCCGTGCCAATAAACAACACCTGTAACTATTGAAAGCGGCTTCAAGCGTAGAAAGTAGAGTTACCCTGTAAAAAAGAATTAAAAACAAATATGTTTCTAGTTTTGGACACATTTTTGCAAATATTTAATCAAAGGCGGAGCATATACTTTCACAATAAGTGGACTAATTCGTGCATGTTTTGTATTCCAGATGATAAGTGGCATATGTTATTACTGTTTAAAGCCCCGTTCTTCTTGAAGCCTGTATAATCTCCAAGCTGTTTGTAATGCTTCACTGTTTTATCACAGTCAATTTCGTCCCAGAGATGTTACTGTAGAGTTAGATAAATAATTATTCTAATTTCTATGATATATATTTCATACCTATGTAACATATTGCTACTTAAAATTACCCAGTAACTTGAAAAATATTCTAAAAATAAAACTTTGTACCATTGATTTACAAATCATCGTAATTTCTATTTAGTTCTAGAAAATGTTCATAAAAACTTTTACCATTAAGATCAGTAAACTACGTTTATTTAAGGGACCAGTGTATTTTAATTCTTCTTTTAGCGTATAAGTAGTAAGCTTTGTAGACCCATTACTAAATACAATCATCAGATTTCGTGACTTAAATGCTGCAGCTTAGAATGTTTCTAATGGGGTGGTTTATTAAATTATGCATTCAATTTTTAGACGGCAGTACATTTTTAAAAAGCTGTACACGAAAAAAATATATGCAACCACCTGTTCTATTTATGATGATGATAATGATGATTATGATTATGATCATCATCGTTGTTGTTGTTGTATAACTTTTTCTTGTCGCTTTTCCATCCCCCTTCCAATATGCACAGAAATCATTTTCTTTTGCACGTGTTATATAACAGCCTTTGCTCAATATGTTCCGTTTTACTACAGGTTCAACAAAACCCACCATTCGGGTTCCACAACTGCGCATTCAGTCTTTGTATTCCTTGAAACAGTACATTTTGATCGGACAGTTTTTTTTTATATTTTAAACCCAGTTTTGCATTATATAACTGCTGGTTTTAGCAAATTTTATTTTATATCCTGCTTAATTTATCTAATTTTTTAGAAATTACTCTCAGCATATTTCATGGAATCTAGTTGTATATGAAGTTTGGTTTTAAATACGCTGGTCCCTTTATTAAAATCAAACATTTATAAATGTTACATGAATCGCGACAAATGATATAATTCAGTCCCTCAACTTGGACGCGAGGCCGTTGTGAGTTAAACTCTCCGGAGTGAACCACTGCACCTGTGACAGGTGGGCGATGATCAGCCGCTCCATCACGAGAGACACCAAGTACCAGAGTGGCGCATATTCGAACGTGATCAAACCGTGGACATTGTAGCTGAAGGCGGAGTAATCCCATGGACATGCGTTGAAGTGCCTGAGTACAAAGCCTGTAGAAAACTCCCACATATAGACCCAGGTCAGGTAGCAGACTCCACGTAGTAAGAGAGGCACGCTATATCTCATACACAATGCGTAGATATGCTCCATCACAATGCCCGAAACGCCGTAGATGGCTAGAGACCACACACTCGAGTAACCTGCAAATGAAACAAATGTTTATGTACTTGCATCAATAAAGAATTATCCTAATTTCTCGCTACAATATTTTGTTAGCTTCACGTGGTACTAGTGCAGCATTTGAGAGGCGTGCAAGTTGGGGCACTTCAGTTCCTCCTACAGCAAAATGTAGGATACACGCAACGAACAATATGCTTCGTCTCAAAAGATCTTCAGCTGAGCCTACTCAGAAATAGTTCTTCCCTATAGCACAACTCCAAGATACGAGGGTAGGTCCATAAGTTTCCGGCCTCGCCAATAAGGACTATCGCCTTCACAAAACCCTTATCTGGTGTCATACCTTATATGTTCAGTAAATAATTCCAGAGGTAACTTCCGCTCCGCTGTGTTCAGTTATTTAGATATAGTTGTATAAAGAAGCTATGTGATATGTTCATATACGTCATGGTGCAACATGACATAGTCCTGTCTTTGAACGCCGTTCTTGGATTTTCTGAAACAATTTCGCAAGGCAAACTTTTGTCTACCATTTTACAGTAACAGTTCTCTGATTTTCGTGCACAATGGTTCCACGCCACCACTTGTGGATAAGAAAGAGCCAACCATTTTCTTTCCCACACTCCTTGGCCTTGAGGCGTGGTTGGTCATCAAGGAAACCCTGAATCGAAGACTGGAGTTTTGTTTCTGGATCAAACTGATATATCCATGTTTTGTCACCCATGACGAAATCTGAAACACATCAGGAATTTCCTCAGTTACATCTTTGCAGCATTTGTTGGCACCATTCTGCCCTGTGGAGCTTCTCTGCTTCAGACAAATTATGGATTACCCCTCTTGAAGAAAATTTTTACACGGAGGTGCTCATGAAGGATGGTTGGAACACTCGGCAAACAATCGTTAAAGCCAGCTCAATGTTCTGTTGTAAATTGATCTTGGATAATCCCTGGTTATTGTTTCCACAGAGATGAAGTTCTTCTCAGTCACTGCTGTTGTTGGTCTATCACTCTTCTTTTCTTTTTTAAGAGACTGCCACAAAACAAACCAGCGGAACACAGTAGCACGCGAAGGAGAAAAATCCCCCAAATCCTCTCTGAAATACTCAATTGACTGCGTTTCATTTAAGCCACATTTGAAAATGCTCTCTCTGAATCACTATTGCACTTACAAGAACGTTCACACTTTCCAGATTTATAAAAAATACATAAAATTCAGGAAAATAAATAACACAACAGAGCTCTGCCTGCTACCATGACAACATCAACGACTCAATAATTTCGATCCAACAACAATGCTTTCCTTCTAGGAGTGGCCAATGTTCTTTGTCTCAATACTTCTCTAGTGACCTAGTTTTATGAGCTAGCACAGTTTTTCAAACTTACCTGGAAGCTTCCAGTCGCCGCTGACAACAAATTCCCATCCTGCCGTGAACAGAACTTCAATAAAGAAACCATGCAGCCCATATA
This sequence comes from Metallyticus violacea, assembly GCA_030762175.1. Classification (NCBI taxonomy): domain Eukaryota; kingdom Metazoa; phylum Arthropoda; class Insecta; order Mantodea; family Metallyticidae; genus Metallyticus; species Metallyticus violacea. The sequence goes on from CM060832.1 coordinate 5,068,040, forward strand.
TGTACAATCTCAACCAGAGGGCCAGGGTGTGGGCGTTCCCTCGCGCTGCTCGCTGCATCTCTGTCAAACAATACCAAACAAACATTAGCAGTGATTGAATTTTGGTAGTTCAGAAAATGCTACATCCATAAATACCCAATTTCTTTCCCCCCATTCGACGATATTCTCAGCTTGTTAACTTCGACTATACTTAAGTTACAGTGCGCAATATTGTGCATATCTTACATGTGCTTTATTTGTTCTGTGCCGTGACCTATAGTCGCTATTGTTCACGTGTATGTCTTCTATATTTTAGTCCATCGGGCCAATATCTCCTACAGCGTTTTTTTTTTTCAGAGTTGCCAACTGTTATATAATTTTACTGTAAACAATTTAGTGCGACGTAGAAATGCTCATATAAGAATTCAGTTCAGTTCAACTCAAAGTTACCTTAGAAGTCATATTTTAAAACTGCTATGGATTGCACGCGAGATTGCCGACATTTTTGTTTAACATTTTTAATCATTTATAAGAAACAAACTGAATAACTATTTTACCATTTTTCTAATCAATACACTGCAATGGCACTGTTCTTGGTAATTGAAATGGAATTTGTATGAATGATTAATAACTATATAAATACAAATATTGCAGGCAATGATGGTGTAACAATAAATATCGTAACATTTTCTGATTCGTGGTATTATTGTCTTTCTCGCATATTACATCAAAGTGTATTTCCAGTGATATCTTAAAATTTTGATTAAATGTGTCATGTTTAAAATTGGGAGTGAGCAATTTTATGTAATAATATTAGTATTATTTCCATAGTACCATTTTAAAAATGTTTAGGATTAATAATGTTTAATAAGAGCATGAATGAGTAGTGTTTAACGCCCGTTTTTTTTTTTCCTACAGAGGCACCACAGGCGATGGACAGTGATGATACATGAGATGAAATGATATATTGGGAAAGGATTTATTTTTTTTAAGGAAGGAAACGTTCCAGACTTAAGTTTAGGGTACCTCTCCGGCATTTGCCATTTACGGGGACTGAGGAAAAACTGGAAAAAAACTCAGTCAGGGAGGATGGTCCTGGCGGTATTCGAACCCAGACCTCCCGCTCACGAGTCCGCGGCTTAACGACCTCGGCCATTCGTGGCGGTTTAATAAGACCGATATACTATCCATGATAATCGGTTTGATTTATGCTAGGTAAATCAACCAACGGTTCTGTGGTAAGGGGGGGGGGCGGCTTCGGTCGTTGCTCTTCAGATGCTCCAGGTGCGGGCTCTGCGGACCCTGAGTGCCCGTGGTACCTCTGACGTACTAGAAGGAGCCGGGCAGGACTTGATTCACGGAAGGGAGTTGTCCGGATTGGGTTGGACTCGGCTTGTCAGTGGATCCGTCACTCACAGGGAATTGAGGACCTACGATGGCGGCGTGTCCCAGGGGAGTGCCTAAGACGTGTACCCTGGGGGCCGGTGCGCCGGAATCGCCGTTGTTTGTAGGGAGGGTGGTGGCTACCTTAATGCTAGGGTGACTCACCTCTTAAATACGAGTAGGTCTAAGCTAGTATGACCTATCCACCAGTGAGAATCTGGAAGCTAAGGGAACTTAGCCAGCCTGGGCGACGAATTCGTCTGCAGCCGAAAGGCGGGTCGGTTTAGGAAACAAGGTATCGTCCTAATGCAAAAACCCACGGGTAGCACAGACCTCTGTGTTGTACCGCTGGACCCAGGGCCTAGTAGTGCCCGAATCAACCTGTTCAACTTATTAACTTTGTACATAGCCTCCTTGACAATAACGCCTTATCTTCCTGCCTGTCTGTCTGCCCGCTACCCTCTCTCCTACCTACACTACATGCACTACTGTTTTATCTGCTTTGCTTGCCTACTTATTACCTAACCTATATACCACCTTATCTACCTATCCTACCTAGTAACTACCATTCCGCCTACCTTACCTGCCGTATCTGCCCGTCTGCTTATCTACCTTACCTTCCTTTCTAACCTGCTTTACCTAACAGCCTGCTTGCCTGACAATATGACTGCCTACCTACCGTCTGTCTGACATCTTACCTACCTACCTACCTACCTACCTACCTACCTACCTACCCTACGTTCTTACCTATCTACTTAACCTCCCTTATCTGTCTCTACCTACCGCTTCCCTTACTGACTCCATGCCTACCTACCTATCTACGTACGAACTTATCTAACAGCCTATCTAACCTACCAAAATACGTAACCTACCTTATCTATCTGCCTACCCACCCTCTTAACCGGACTGCATAATATACCGTGCCTGCCTATCTACTACCTACCCAACCTACCTAGTTAACCGACCTACCTTACTACCAGTCTGCCTACCTACCTACTTAATATACCTGCCGAACCTATCTTACTTGCATAACCTGCATACTACGTAATACCTACTAGTCTACCTATTTAACCTACCTACCTAACCTGCCTTATCTGTTTGCGTGCCTGCCTGCATACTTCCCTGCTACCTACCTACCCTATGTACCTCCTCCCTACCAACCAACCTGCCAGTATGCCTACTTTGTTTGTTTTCCTACTTTCCTATCTGCCTCCTGTCTACCTGCGACCTTGTCTACCTCCCCAGCCACCCCATCTCTCGCCAGGTGCGTTTCCAGGAAATTTTGCCTCCAGTTTTATACATATTACTGTGTTGCATCAACAGTTGAATACAGCAACTTCTAGTGACACAGTGCATCACTTTAACACGGACATATAACTTACAGTTATTTCAGTATCAACCAACATCACATTTGAAGTAACAATGTTCTTAAGCGGGAGACAATTTCGTTAGTAGCTAGTGAAGCTACTTGTAAATTCGAGAAGTAGTTACTTTATTTCGTTTTGTGTTAATTTAATGCAAACAAATCAACAGCATAAAAATTTCACATTCTAAGTATTTTTCGTTGCAGCCAATGAGAGACGGAACCAAAAAAAAAAAAAAAAAAAAAAAAAATGGGCAGATCAATTTCAAGTATTAATTTGAGGCAAACTCTTATTTAAGAAATTTTCTGTAGAGACTGACTTCATTCCGCACATTCTACACTTTAATGAAAGGGTTGTAGCTAGGAAGACCAAAATAGTTTTGACTACGATACATTTTCATTCTCTCTTTCTTTTTATATGTTCAGTCACTGACTCACAAAGGAGGGTAAATTCGAGTTATTGCACTTCTATATTTAGCAGCGGTACATCCCGGGCTTATATTGTTGCAATCGTCACTAAAAGGTCGTCTAGTTCCACACCCCTGCCCATTTTTGCTGTCTGTAACTGTCCATACCTACCACCTTAATATATCTATTATGTATAATATTTGTTTGTCTTTTGTATGCTTTTTATTGCAGACGAGGAATAACATCTTATTAATGTACTTGGTGAAATGGATATTTTTATTGGTAATACCGTCATCAATATAATCATAATGTAATTATTCTCTCAATGTGTTTACCGTGAAAGGGAAGTACAGAAATTGTAGCTGGAAAGCCGTATGGTGAATCGTCCTCAGGCAGCCGTTCTGCGGAAACGCAGTCATAATGTCACAACAATAGAAAAAATGTCCGCCTTCCAAAGCTACGGACAAAAGACTTCTTAAAAGGGTAGAGCCTTACCTTGCCGTGTGGACCAAATCTTCGCGAGAATTTCAACCGCTAGCTTGCCGAGTACATCGCCATATGTGGGAGCCACCTCTTTAAACCTCAGAGGGCAAGTCTATTTTAAATAAATATTTATAAGAAATAAGATGTTAGAAATCTTTGGAAGGCATTCAATAGCTGACTGTTTTAGGAAAACGGCGCCATAATGTGGCATGGGCAGCGTCATGGCAGCTAGATTGGTATTACCTACATAAACGAGCCGTCACCCCGTTTTGGCACGACCATTATACTAATGTTCGTCTTATTAATCAGCTCCTAGGAGCGTGATTCGGTTGAGATCGCAGGGAAGTTTCAGTCAAGCTGTGGCAAAAGCCCCAAGCATCAATTTCAGTATTGCTTAGCAAAGCGTTATGCTGCTTGCTCTGTTATATTCCTAAGCAGCGAAGTTCACCAATCGATCATTAAATGATCCAACGATAACAAACAGCAGTTCCGTCATATGTCGTGTGGAGTGTTCTATTTCTCCTGTTAATTCCCATCTTATCCATGTTGAGTTCCCTCAACGAAAATCAGTGAAAGACCCGTGAGACGGAGTCCCAGAGGAAATGTTGGCGGTAGAAGTGAAGTTCCTACGTCTTCATCTCACACTACACCACAATTGAATACCGACTACCTCATGTCTCAAAGATCCAATATAGAACTGGTATGTTGTAACTTCCTACAGGCTTGGCAACGTTTTAGTGTATTGAGCCACCTAACAAGAGTATAACTTGTAAAATATGAATAAATTCTAAAGCACAGAATTTGGGTAAAAACCTGTCACTGCGAAAACCTTCCTCAATTTTAGCTCAATATACTACTTAATTACAGAAGTATCTTAAACTAGTTACTTAATCCCAAAATACAAAGTTCATTCTTGAAAGTTTTGAGAATGAAAGAAAAAATTTTTTTAATATGATCTGATCATTCCCTGTTTTCAAAATATTCTCCATTATAATCTATAATATATCTCATCCGTTAAAACAATTTTGTAAATGCTGAATATCATACTTCTTTGGGTAGGATGCAAATATAACATTCATGAACAGATACCCATTGCCAAAACTAAAGAAATGCTCCAAAAGAGGAAGATTATTCCGCAGAGAAGACTCTTTGACCTCATCGTATTCCCCTTGCAAATATTTTTTTTTTTAATTAGCGTTTAACGTCCGTTTTAGCACCACAGGCGGTGGACACCAATGATACATGAGATATAAATTTGGAAGGGAATTATTTGTTAAAGGAAGGAAGCGTTCCAGGCCTAAGTTTAGAGTAAACCTCAATCAGGGAGGACGGTTTTGGCGTTATTCGAAACCCAGACCTCTCGCTTACGAGTCCACGCCTTAATGACATCGACCTCCCATGGCGGTCTTGCAAAACCTGAAATAACGAAGGCTAATGTCATGTCCACTTTGCTGCAAAGTGGAAAAGAAACCACATCTCATCCCATTCCCCTTGCAGAAACTTATAAAACAGAGGCGAACATCTTCGCGCTTTCTTCCCTGCAAGATTAAACTACTGCCTCAGTTGCCATTCGGGAATGAGGTGAGGAGTTCCGCTCTCTCAACCACTTTCTGTGCTCTTAGAGTGAATTGAAACACAAGTGCGTGGAGTGTGAATAGGTTCGGATCTCTCCGCTGTCGCTCGGGAGCTGTGCTAGCAGCAACAGTTACACTAGTGATTTCCGTCCTGCGGATAAGGACAAGTTTGAATATCCTCCTGCATAGGCGCATAACTTTCACCTATAGCAGCAGTAAGAGTTATCTTTTCTATAAGAAATAAAATAAAATAAAATAAAATAAAATAAAAAAAATAGTTATATGTGGTCATATGCTACAGTAATGTAAGCGCCCGAATGGCAATAAGTAAAAATGAAAGTATCTATATTCCTATTTTAGTTTATGTAATTACCTATTTTTAGGTAATAGGTATCCAAATGTTTCACTATTGCAATACACCGTTTAGTTTACGTGATGTTCCGGCAGTTATCCCAACGCCAAAGATAAGAGAGATCGTCGTCGGTTGTGATGTAGTCTGAGTGATGCGACGTTGAGGGATAAGCCCCTCGGCGTAGGGTTAATTTAGTCCAAAAGGGATTGAGGATTTTTTTTTTTTTTTTATTTTGTCAGGAATATATAAACAAAAAAGAGGAATAGGTTGCATGCCGAAACTGTTGTGTCTCTCCTGCGTATATGCATAGCGCGAAGAAAGCTTGCTGTGATTATCCTGTTACAGAAAACATGTCATTTTTAATGATAATGTGTACAAGAAGAACGAAACACAGGAGAAATAAATTTCCATTTTTCTAGCAGCTGAAGAGGATATGTGGACACGATACCAGTTTCCTGTAGAAAGTGGGATTTAATGTAGTTTTATTGATATGGATGTGGTAATGCTAATAAATAGTGTAATAATAATAATTTCATTAATAACAATATAATATTTTATGTGTGTATATATTTGCTAGACAAAGAGAAGTGAGGTATATTAGCAATAAATAACAAAGACGGTCTTGAAGATGATCGTAGGGAATTTTGAAATAGTAGAGGGATTTTTACAGCATGTAAAAGGGATATTTCACTGACGGAGCACTGCAACACTGCAACATATTTATATACTATTCATATAGACTTGTGAATTGCTTTGTCTTGGGACGGAAAGGCTACGTGAACAACGAAGATGATATTGGCTAATATTTAAAAAAGGTGAGGTTCAAGTGCAATAAGATCAACGCGGCCTAAAAAGGAATCAGATCAAGTTTAAACATACCTGAAAACTCAGTTTTATAGTAACTATTTGAGGCAAAAAGCTAAAAACAGGATAATTTCATATTATAAAAGGGTTCAGAGCAATAAGATAAACGCGGGCTAAAAAGTGATCAGATCACATAAACATACCTGAAAAACTAGTTTTATAGTAGGTAACAGTAGCCCGCGGTTCTCTTAATTACACTTAAGCAGAAGTTAAAAAAGCATGTGCATCAGTGATTATTGCAAATTGTAATGTACCATGTGCAAATGGAATCTGTTGATAACTTGCACCATTTGTGACCGGCACATCAAACTTTGGGTAATTACTTAAAAGTGCACCACATAGTTACACGATGTTTATCAAAAGCGCCAGAATTATACGTATTACACCGAGCTGGAATCGTGAACGGAAGGTCTGCAGTTCGAAATCCCGCCAGGTTCCATCTCCCTCGCTAAGATTTCTTTTTCCAGGTTTTCTTCAACCTTATCAATGATAGATGCCAAACAGATATAAACTGAGGACGGTAAAGTTTTCCTTACCCTCAAATCTATTCCTTTGCAGTTTATGATTTCATTTCCCGCACTTAACAATCGCTGCATGTGAAGACGTGATAGGAAGATAAGCATTTTATACAATTAAAACAAAAACCGAATATTAAAAGCAAAATGCTGGGGAAAAAAATAGTATACAGCTAAACTAGTCTTACATAGAATCTTCACAACTTTAATAATTTGTCCACTTTTGGATGGAAAGCTTTTGGCATATTTAATTTATAGATAATTGCTCTACTTCAAATAATACGTATATTTCATAATTATAAAATAAAAAAAAAAACATAAAATTAAATTAATACTATTTTAACAAGATAAGGCAAGTATTCTAGCCAAATCCCGAAGGTCCTAACCCTTCTTATACACTATTACAGATAATTAGTCTCTTCTCTTTGGATTTCCATTTACCTTTGTGCTTTGTATTAACTTCTGTAAAACATCTATAACAATTAGCATTACAAAAAATACTAATTTCAGAAACTTTCACCAATTCAAATTCACCATGTTCATCCCACAAGTTAACCTTACCTAGAGCAACAGGCTCACTTACTTTTCATAAGTATGAACCAAATAAATATAAGTCTTTCTTATCATTTAATATATGCATGCACACTAACCTATACCTAACTTTGAGTAAACCCTAGAAATCGGAGGAATCAGTGATTTATTACTTTTGTAATATCTCTATCTGCTCTCTTGTTATATTAAACTGGCTCACATACATGGGAGGGAAATTTGAAAATGGGATGCTTATATTGAAGTTTCTGTCAATTTTCTATCAATTTCAAAGATTAATATGTTTATAACCTTATATGGCATCTTACATATCTTCTCATGGACTCCACCATTGCCGCTCCTTTTGACATATAGAACTTATGAAATCGGATGCCAAATTAGTATTGCCATGTACAAATTATTTTGAAACTTGAATATAGGCAAACACCACAAGTTTTAAAGTTTAAACGCACATAAAACAAGAGAAGAGGATTGCGAGCATTATTACAGGATGTCATCAGTTTGAAGATTGAGGTCATATGCACTTGCCCTTAGACTTAGATAGTGCATTCATATAGCAGAATTGCAGACTTCCATGTTTATGTATATGTGTTTCATTTTCCCCACTGGGGCGACTGCATCACCTTTAGTGGTTCCTTGTTTATTTACAACAGTTGTCAACTGTTATATAATTTTACTGTATACTATTGGGTGCAACAGTAATGGATTTGTAGAAATGGACATAATAATACTGTTAAGTCTGCTAATGCCATTTATTAACTTAAATCTAACCCAGGGGTATTTGATGTTTACTAGCTTGCATGCAATCATATCTTAAAATGTAACCTATAGATTAGGTTTAATTTGAAGAGCAACCTTATAGTATTGAATATTTACGTAATTAGGTTAAGTGTTTGCTTACATTTGGTTTAAGAAATTAGCGTTAATTCACCTTTACACCTTTATCTCTGCTTCTGTGCATGTAAAGCATTTTATGCACAGTTACAATGCATATATTATTGTTTGTATAATGTCTGGTGATGTGTCATTGGAATCTCAATGTCTTGACTATAGTTTTGTTCATTCAGTGCATTTTTTGCTGTTGATAAAACTGTGATATCAGCACACTACTGGTTTTTAAATTAAATTTTAAAATCCTTTTATTTCCTCTTTTTTTGTAAACATTATTTCTTTCAGTTTTAGTGCTATATAATTTAACAATATTAACAACATTATATTGAACACTTCAGAAATTTAAGATATAAACAAGTGGATAAATCGGCGGTTGCAGATCACTTTTGGACTTACGATCATAACATTGCAGGAGAAGCCAAACTGTTAAAAGCTACCACCAATCCAAGGATTTGGCAATATGGGAAAAGATTTATATTTTAAAAAATAAACAGAGAGTTATGAATTTTGACATTCCACCAATGGACTTCCTGTTCTGTTATCTAATGGAACCACCAGATGCCACTATGTCACCTGCTAGAGTTAGTCAGTCCCCAGCTGAAGATGAGAGCGAATGCTCTTGAAACATGTTCTGAAGAATTAATCAGTTAGTGAAGTTTTAGTGTCGCCTAATACTGACTCATTTGTATATATGTTATATTTCCCTTTTGCTATGAAACATCTTTTAAAGGCTCAAATATATATGCAAATGAATATATGGATAAATTTTATTTCAAGAATTGTGATTAGTCCTTCAGATAAATGGTACATATTAGAGAACAGTGAATTTTCTGTAGAAAATATATCAAACTCAAGTAAACATGCGAGTATAATATGGTGTATTTTCTTCTACAGTGTAAATCAAGGGTTAAATATTAGGTCGGAACATTTTTTCGTAACATTGCAACAAAAAAACCTATTTATTCTTTAAAATATAGGTAATCATTTTTGACTACTTTCACCCACCTTTCTACCAGCATTCCAATATTGATGTAGATGTTATTGTTTTTAGATCCTTTGGAAAGCAAAGCTAAAGGATATTTGATTATGTCATACAATTATAAAGCATTCAGCTTTAGAATAGATGAACCATCACCATTTATAATAAGCATACCATGCAACTATATAACCAGAACCCAGCAGTTCAGGTATTATTTTGGTTAAAATAGGCAATAATTTAATTAAAATAGGAATTTATTAAAAGTGAAAAAAGGGTAGTATCACTCATTATTAATGAAAATATGTATTAAGATACTTAATAATTTCTTTATCACATAATTAAAGTACTTAAGCTTACTTTTCTTGGTTACAAGCAATAACAAAATGTTTTTTCAAGGTTGTGAACTGTCACCCAGCCACTTGTCAGAGAGAACATTTTTCGTCATGGAAAAAGAACGTTCTATTCCATTAAAGTGATTGGAGCATATTTAAAGCAACTATTTTGAAAGGAATAGAACATTCACCCTTCATGACATTATGGAAATGTTGATCAAGACAAAGTAAAGAGAGTTCTGAAGAGTTCTGAATGAACAAAAGATGCACAGTGTTTCTGGTAGAGTTCATTTTCTGTTTATGCATTTATAGGGGAATCAGATTAGTATCTCTCATACTTCCATACTGAACGCATTGCAGGGACAGTTTATTGCACAGCTGTACAACTCTTATCTTTCTCGCTTGCAATTGTTTGTTATATTTATGCAGCTGAAAAGTTACCCCAATCACAAATTTCCTAGAATTGTCTCCAGGAGATAAATACAAGGTCATTCACCGAAACTACTCAAAACTACGGTGCTTCCCTCATCCCTTCATTTTCCTGGTATTTGTATGCCTAATGAAACCATGCATTCCTTTCACTAATGAAGGTTCTGCTATTTAAAGAGCTAAAGGAAATGGGTTGAGGATAAATTTTTTTACTGCTTGAAAAGATACAAATATATAACAAAATTATCAATAGATATTTTGTGAGATGTTTCATTTTATAACTTTTTTCACTTCAATATATTGAAATTCCTTTATGTGCTTTTTAAAATGTATAAATAATTGCAGAAAAAATATGTAACTTTTCAAAACAGACCTTAAAAGGTGTTAATCCTTAAAATGTGTAATGGAAGCCAAAAAAGGTAATACAACTGGCCCTACCAACTCCAAAAGTACGGAAACAAGCTCAATTCTGTCTGACTCTTAAATATCTCCAAGCAGATAGGAAATGCATTTTGCCTAAATTCCAGGTTCTGTTTATATTTTTAGCATTAAAGCCCAGCCAATATATTTTGCAACACTAACTTAATGCAATATTGCAATAAATTCATTAATTTTGCCTATATAAAATTAAAATATTTGTCCATATTTTAGAAGGCATGAGTATTTAAAAATTCCTTAAATTTCTTTTTGAAAAGTTTGCACTTCTGTGAAACTTATAACAATTTCAGTGAAAATGGAAGATGATTATATGCTTTCACTGCAGAGTAATAGCTGCCCTTCTTTAGTTTAATTTAATTCCAAGAGCATTCTGTGAGTTTGCAAAACAGTCACTAAGACTTATAAACATAGTATTTGTTAACATTTAAGAGAAGTTCACTATATTTTATACAATTATAGTATTTGTTATTTAAAATTATTTGAGTAGCACACATTCTTATACATTTACATAAAATACAGTATACAGCTGTATAAATGATTATGATACAAATGAAAAATAAAAACTCCCGGATCAACGCAGCTAATCAGTGAAGCGGAAAAAGACAAATCACTCGAGTCACAGAAATTTCACTATATAAATTGATAAAATCATTTGTGTTTTTAAATCCATTAATGTATTGCCACTCATATATACTTTGCAGAATTATATAACTTTTTACACAGATATTTTTAAGAGCAGATTTGTAATATTTACCATTGTTTATTAAGGTTTTTAGGCTACAGGGAAGAGAGTTTTGTACAGAAAATAATTTGTAGTAAACTCCTTTTTGATGGCAGGAAAGTGTTGAAATTGGTCTATGTAGATCTGTTTTTTGTCTAGTATTGTTATTATGTATATTTTGGTTTTGTACAAATTTTTCTGTATTTTTGTATATAAAATTTCATGAGGAATTGGTATATGAGTATATTCACATGGAGAGTTCCAATTTCAAATTGCCCAAAGAAGTTTCTGCATGAATGTCTGCCATGTGTACAAGCTATTATTTGTTTGGCTTTTTTATGTTTTGAAGTGTAGTCAAAAGGGTTACTAACAAGTTCAGACATCTTTATGCAGCGATATCAAATCAGCACTTGCCAATATGGATAGCACTTTTTCAGAGAGTGTGTGAATGCCTCAGGCCATGGATGGAGGTGGTTATTGCAGCTGAAGGGGGTTACATTAAGTAATTTTATTCTGAGAAAGTCACACAACTAACATGCAAAAGAATTTTTTGTAATTTTAATTTTTTTGTTTAATAAAATTTTGTATTAAAATGTTTAATTTGCCTGGATTTCAGTGCTACACACTCTGTTTCTTTTGCTATGGAATGTCTTGTTAAAGCTGAAATATCACAATTTGAACGCATGCTTAATTTTTGTTTCCAGATTTGTGCTTCAAGTAAAGGCACAAATTGGAGAGCATTGAATATTCTGCAGAGCCTACGCCAAACACAAGTGAACCTGTAAGTATAGTATAGTATAGTGTATTCTGTTCTAAGATATTGGTCAAGATGTAAATAATTGAAGATTTCCTTGTAAGAATGTTGCATAATCAATTAATAATTTTATGGGAGACAAAAAGAGCTGGTTATATATGTACATAAATACAGTATAATTGTGGTTATCAAGGCATTGTGAATAACAACTGAACAGCAAATCAAAATGACATATTTTCACAAATATAATTTAAAAGCCAGTAGTAGGGTTGTTTTTATGTTTTGTTTGTATGCAGTTTTAAGGAAAACTGATTTGAAAATATATTTTGTTTCTTGGCAATGCACCTTTTATCCAGAAGACTTAACATTTCAATGTTCATTATCACACAAAATATTTCAAACAAATTACCAATCTGTGGATCAAGGAATTTTGGGAACATTTTAATATCGTATTTACCTGAATATAAAATGGCCCCTGATTTTACAATGGCTTCTCTTTAATTTTATGTTTTTAGGTATTTATGTTGATCAGATCATAGAAATAACATTTTATATATACATAATGGAACAATTAAAAACAACTATATTTTAAACATTTGCATACAAGAATGTTGTTGCATTGTTCAAGTTGGCAGGCATATTTATTCCTGAAGTCTGCAGAAAGTTGCATTACTGTATTTCACTTCTAGTGCTTATCACATTCTTCCTTCCACGTTTGTTTTTATAACTTCCATACTGTCTTCTACATCTTGTCATACAATATCATCCTTGGTGCTAAGTGAAAACAAGTGAGTATCACTATGAATCGAAGGAATATGTGACCTGAATACCTGATAATACCTGAATAAAGAAGGGGGAAAAAAAAAGAAAGAAAGAAGAAAGAAAAGAAAAGAAAAAGCATGTATTTACAAAATAAACTGTGCAGAATGTGAAAAAATCTACATTGGAAAAACAAAGAGGAACATAGGCACATGGTTAAAGGAACATAAAGTACAAGTAAATAGAGAAATCAGCAGTAGCATAACATTTTTGGACACAAAATCACGATGTAATAAATAAAGCAAAATTATTAAAATCAGTACAAGGACCAACGGAATTAGCAACCTGGGAGAAAATCTACATCTACAAATATAAAGACAGCATAATGAACTTCGACGTTGCCGGGGATGAAAACATAAACTACAAGTTTATCACACCGCCATCAGAGCAGAATATACATTCCCACAGCTCAACGAATGATCCGACAGTTGAACTTTAGCCTGGCTGAAGATGGGAACTAAATGTTCTCGAAACCGGTTCCATACATTTATGAAAAGTAAGTGAAGCTTTAAGAGTGTGTAGTTCAACTGAATCATACAATGATATCAATTAATATGATTGGCTTCACTGGCAAGTTCCAATTTACATTTAAGTAATGGTGTTTAAAGCAAAAAAAATTAGCTTTTTGTTTATTCTCAACATAACTCAGTAAATTTTTTAAAATAAATTGAAAAAAAGCAGTTACCGGAAGTCTGAACATTAGGAATAGGGTATACCTGAAGAACAAGTGGGGGTTAAAGTGAAATTTAAAAATTGTGTTAGCAGTTGTCATTTTTTTAAGCAGACGCCATTTATGCCATTGAAATAAATTAAGAAAAATAGTTTTAGAAAATCAGTAAAGTCACTGTTAGGATGGGGAATTACCTGAAATGGAAAATTTAAAAGTTGCTCAAACGGTGCTTGTTAAATACCATTTAAATAAAATAAAATATATAGTTTCAGTAAATGAAGGAAATCTAGCCATTACAAGTGGAGTTTTACCTGAAACACAAAATTTGAAAATTGCTCTAGCAGCACCAATATATTCCTTTTAAATTTTTTTTTTTTTAAATTATTTATTTATGGACGCTCTTTAACATCACAGGTCATCAGCGTCCCATTCAACTCAGGGCGTGAAACGGCCGACAAATTTTGCTCAGAGGCCTCTCTTTCAGGCTTGAGGTTCTTTTTCGTGCCGTAAATGTATGACACGGGACCCACGGCTTTACTTCCCTTCCGAAGGAAGCCATACTTAGGATTTTTACGCCCGAAAAAAATCCATCGGTCCTGGCCGGGTTCGAACCCGCGTTTTGGGTTTAGGAGGCAAGTATGGTAACCACTACACCACCAGGACCGACTCCTTTTAAATAAAATAAGAAAAATGGTTCCTGAAAATCTGGGGAATCAGGCCATTATTTATCGGGGTTTACCTCAAACAATTTAAAAATTGTTTTAGCGGTACCAATATTTGTTTCTTTACAACAAAATTTGGTATATACCATTTAAATAAAATAGAAAATTAGATTCTGAAAATTTGAGAAAATGCACCATTAAGGGTATAATTGAAAACCCTGATTTAAAAAACATTCTTGCTTTTAATTGTCTCTATATTGTTTTAAAATAAAAGGGCAAATTAATTCAGCATATGAACTGTATTTATAATGATGCTTATATTTTATATTTAGCAAAAGCATCGTTGTAAAGATAGCAAATGTGAGAGCTAGGCATTGTCCTGATGCTAGATAACGTTCTTCTTTGATACCCCCAACCTTTTCTTTGTATTTGTGTGTCTCTTCAGTAGGACCAAAAATAGTAGCATAATGCTCTCCAGTGGTGGAAAATCGTAATATTTCCATTGTTTAGATTGCTGATTTGTTTCAGGTATGTAGTAGTCATCCATGTTTTGTCTTTGCTCACAAATTGATGCTTATGGTCAATCTCTCTGAAAATGGGCCAAACTTTGTGGAGAGCTTAACACTCAAAGCACCCATCTAGCTAAAAATGTTGAATGCTTAATTCTTCCCTCAAAATGTGAAATATGCATTCAACTGAAATGCTCAGAGCTTCAGCAATCTCGAACACCTTTAATCAGCGATCCTCCAGAACCACATTGTGCACCATATGTATAATGTGACTGTTTTAGCCATCAGTTGCATGTGTCATCCTTTTTAAGTTTTCATGGCTGCTTTTAAAATCCAGGTCCACTTGGAAATGATTGAAAATAATAGCGCAGAGTCACCTAGAGTGTTTGTCATAGTGTTTTCTGTTGTATTTAATCCATTCTTTACCAAGTATTTAATAAGCACACCATGTTCAATATTTTCTATTTTTCCCAATTACACAGTCTGCACTGCAACAAACAGCTATAGTTACTACGGTTCTTGACCAAACCCTGTATTATTACACAAATGTTTCTATGGAAGATGGCCATTTTTTATATCAATACTGCTTGGGAACAGCTTTTGTAATCTGTGGGTCAATCCGACAACTTTTCAGATGACCCTTGTACCTCCAATTAAATGTACAGTCTTGCATAATAAACTAATTCAATATATTAGTGCTCATGTTACAGTTTAATATAATGTATAAAAGTTTATAATATTGGTGTGTTCCACTTGTCAGCCTCTGATATTCGCTTATATCTTTCAAACTAATAAGCATTACTCAGTAAAATGTGACGTGGACATATGAAGGATGCCACCGCTCCATACTCTGTGAAGACATATTTGTTGTCCTTGGCAGTGGCACACAATATCAGATGGTTAGGTTATACCTTACAAATTAGTCAAAGGGACAGATGAATAGTTCTCAAGTACAATGTTCTTTTAATCATTCTGGATATGTTCATTTCAGAAGCTATCACTGTTTTGTTTCTGAACTTAATTCTTATGAACATTGGTTGCCATTGCTTTGACAACAGCTACGGTCTTTGGAAAGCTCAGACTTCTAAATGCCAATCCTAAGTGAAATGTTGAATTGTTGGACTGAGAAATATGCTATTGATTTCCAGATTTTGAAGGGGCTGAAATAATCTGGCCTGGTTATTTTTTCAACCCTATGAAGGAGCTATGACTAGCACGATTTTCACAAGATTCCCCGACTGTATATACCATTCATGTACCGATTATGGCTTAAAAATTATCTCCATGAGCTTCTTTCATTGTCTCGTGTGTCTTTGTTAAATATTTATAAAATTTCATGCAAAATGTTAATGCACATATGCTGGCTATCTCCATAATTAAAGAAAACTTGCAACAATAGAAAGCGTGGAACCAGACTGAAATAAAATTATACACTGTGGCTGAGCTAATGAGTGCTACCAACACCTGGACTTGAAATTTCAGATATTTTTTAAGCAAATCTGGAGCATTTGTCATAATTCCTCAAAAATACTATACTCTGCTTGTATATATAAATTGAATATCCTTAAATATTGTAATGTCTTCTTGGTTATATACAATAGTATTATTGCAATATTTTTCTATTTGTGGAATTTTAACTACCCTCCAAAATTTGGAACTCATTGTTTCTGTTTAATAATGCTTGCATTGAATTTGCTTCTTTTATGCTACATTATCAAATATGCTTTTATAGGTGTATAATGAACATTTTCCATTTCCATGCAAATTTAGGGTGAAAAAGAAACGTTGCTGCTTGGTGGATACATAAGAATATAAACAGTACTAAAATATATCTGATATTATGCATATAAAATTATTATAGTGTTAGACACTAGAAGAAAAGTATATAAGATAGAAGATGTTAGCATGCAACCACCTTTGAGGCAATTTCACCACATTTCAGTATGCTTTCTTCATTCTATAGCATTTTCTTTTATTACTAATACATTTGTTTACATCACTTCTAACATCATTTGTACCTTTTTAAAAATCCATCTTGGAACCAAATCACATAGATATTCAACATTTATGTAACAAGCACAATTTTTACTCATACTTCCTGGAATAAATAATCATTCAGCTTTATAAAAAAGAATTATACATTTTTATAGAGCTCTCTCTCTTTTCTTTCTCCGCCCCTCCAATTCACTTCTCATATTGATTTTATAGCAAATTATTAATTTAAACTTCTGATTTTGCAGGAGAAATGGCAGGGAATCTATCAGTTTGCGTTGACTCGGAATCTTTTGAACACAATCTTCATTCTGATGTATATATTGACAAAACTTTGCTCATAAAATCATTTGTGCAGCAATCAGAAAAGTCAATGGAATTATGTTGGTCACGAGTTCTCATAACAGCACCCTGTTGTTTTGGAAAATCAACAAACATGAATATGCTGAAAATGTTTTTTGAAATACAATTAGATGAAGAAGGTAATGACAAGACTTGCGTGAAAAAGAATAAAATTGGAAAATGGGTAGAAGATGATGAGAAAATGCCAACAAAAAACTTCAAATTATTCAAGAACAGTAACTTTAAGATATATCAATGTCATTGTAAAGAAAATCACACAGAAGCTGAGATTCTGAATGGACTGTGTGAAAGTAGGCAGTTTTTTTATGAACACTGTGGTCAGCATCCTGTTGTGTGGGTAAGTTTCAGAGATATATTCTGTGGCAATTTATTAGAATTGATGACATCTTTCAAAAGTATCATAGTTAGAGCATTCAGAGATCATTATTATTTGAGGAATACCAGTAGGCACTTATCAGAGGAAGACAGATTATACATTTCATCTATTTGCTATACAGAATTAAACAAGTTCCAAGTGCAAGATGGTTTGAAAATGCTGGTATATTTTTTGCACAAGTACTTCCAGCGAAGAGTAATTATTTTAATAGATGAATTTGATGCGCCTATTAAAAAGTTGCTATACATGGATGAAAGAATAAATTTATCATGTGTTAATGAAGTGATTGAGTTTATTAGCTCAATAGTTTCTAGTGTGTTGAAAGACAATGAACATGTGTTAGGTGTATTACTCAATGCTCATCTGTCATTAGCAACAATCTTATTACCGCAAGCACATAATATTGAGGTGTGCTCATTCCTGGAAGATCATCGGTTTTCTGAATACTATGGGTTTACTGAAGATGAAGTGGATATATTGCTTCAAGAACCAAAGTTCAAAGCCTTTGATGGAAAGAGAAATATTGATTACTACAAAGGCTACCAATCATTGAAGAATGGGTGTAAATTGTATTGTGTTTATTCTCTTGCAAAATACTTTAAGAACTGGATTGAGAAGAGTCATAATAACACAAACATTGTGCAAAGTAATGACAAATGCTGTGAAGCACATAACTATTGGGTTAGAAGTCATGGTGTATCAAACTTGGATAAAATATTCAATATTGAAGAAATTCGAGAGAAAATTCAAACTATTTTATCTGTGGGTACAATTGAAGTTGCTAATCTTAAACAAAAACTCACAGCTATTGATGTGTTAGATCTAAATTCAATAATTACAAAAAGTTTTATTGCTGTCCCTAAAATTGAACAAGATGAACTGTTTTTTTTGTACTTGAAAGATTGCGGTTATTTCCATATAACTAAAAAAAATAAAAATTCTCTCGTATTGGAGATGCCAAGCTGTGAAATTAAAGATGCAATTGTACGTGCATTTTACAGTTTTTTGTATTACATGAATAAGTACAACTTTACTGATGAGCAGATTGACAAATTTGATATCGCATTATGTTCTTTGGATGGAGAAAATGAAGAATCTTTTCAAAAATTAGCAAATTCTATAGCGTATCTATTTTCCAAAAATGTACCCACACCACAAAATCTATTCGAGTTTAAAGGACTTCTTATTTCTTTAGCATGTTATGTATCACATATACTACTACAAGTTAAAATATGTTGTCGACAAACAAGTAATTGTAAGCATTTTCTGTTGATACGAAGGCAAATTGATGGAACTGAGATCATTATGGAAGTGAACTGGGGTTTTGAGGAAACTGCCTATTCTGGTCTTAAACAGATATTTGACTCTGAATATTACAAAGTGTTTTGTAAATACTCTGTAGGAGGTAAAAAAATATACCTCAGTGTACATGCTGATGAGTCAATGACTGTTGAAGTCTGTGCTCTTGTAACTGACAGGAATGAGTTTGTCAGCAAGTGGGAGAACATTGATGAGAAGAGATTGATTGTAAAAACCAATACAGAAATGTAAGTGTTTTATGTAACTTAATTTTGTTGTATGTGTTGAAGTTATGATGAAAGTAGATGCATTTTATAAATCTTGATTTATTATTGGTGTAATGGTAGAATGTTTCATATTCCAGTATAAAATGTTTCTTTTTTAATAATTTCTTTAGTGTCAAGCAATTTTTGATAATATTTTTTATCACATGTATGTTAAAAATCTGGGAATGTTTGTTATTTATAATTGCTAAGGCTCTCATGACCAATGTTGTATTTAATAAAATTCACATTGACTATGGCATGCTTAGATAATATGAATGTTGTTATTTTTTTAAAAATGTATATTCCACTACCTCCTTGAGATTCCCCTATTTATATTTTGCACAATTTAACAATTTCATACTTGTAGATAAAATATCTCAGCAAATGGACGTCAGTCAGTACTGTTTTATTTTCTTTTGGTCACACTATTCATTATCTCATTTTTAAAGATGTACTTTCAGCTAAATGTAGATTCATGCATAATAAAGCAATGCTGTCTTTAAATTCTCATAACGATTTATTTTATAAAATGTTTAACATATCAAAATGATATTGCTTTGTTCTCTCATACTACATTATGTCTTTCAGGCTAATGCACGTGTGAGAGGTCATTAAGTAAGTTACAAATAAATACATAACTTAAGCAAGAGTAATGATTTGAAAAATACTTTTATTGCCAAAATATTGCTGTATATTGAGTCACATTGTTTCACAAGCCCCTGAAATGCAGCTGCACAAAGTTCTTCAAGCTGCTGTCGGAACCAGCAATGACTTCCTATTGTACACCTTCGAAGAGAACTGATGAAATGAAGTCGGGGCTACGTGGAGGATGCTCGAGGATTTTTTACTTGGAATTTCACAGCAGAGTTTCATTTGTCTCTTTGGCAGTATAAGGACGCGCGTTATCATGCAAGAGCAACACACCTATGGGAAGAACTGGTCACTTTCGTTGAATGGCCTTATGAAGCTTCCTAAATATGTAAATGTAGGGTTTATTGTTGAGGTTAAAATGCAACATGCCTTCGTAATCTCAAAAGACAGACCGTTACTTTTCCGGCAGATGGTGTAACTTTGAACTTTTTTTATAATGGTGAACCCAAGACCTGTGACAATTAGGGCTAGCATACCGTGTCCTTGATTGTAGTAGCGATGTGATGCCAGACCTCTTGTGTGGTCAGCGTGGCAGCACACTTTGCAAGAACTTAACCTACCATGTATTACGAGGTAAGTCATGTCGTGTGAACAACCACTAGCATGGCTGTAGTTAACTTGCTCGCATTATTCAACTCATTGCCAATCTGCATTGGCCAGTCGACGTGGTTTCTTCGATACGACCTGATTGATGACAGGCACTTCTTACCGTAGAAAAGTTCTTTGATTTCATATCTTTTGCCACAAAAATCGTACATGAGAGTGCTGCTGGAAGGTTGTACGCTCACTCAAAGGTGCCGCCATTTTGTAACTGATGTTTCGCTGTTGTAAGCATCGAATATCCTCAATTGCAATAGGACAAAGGCTGTTAGTGGCAATAGCCTAAAATGTTTCATTCAAAACATGTAATACTCCACATTAGTTTGTTGTCCTGGTGGTCTAGTGGTAACCATACTTTCCTCGTAAACCCAAAATCATGGGTTCAATCCCGGTCAGGGTCGGAGGATTTTTTCTGGCGTAAAAATCTTAAGGATGGCTTCCTTTGGAAGGAAAGTAAAGCCGTGGGTCCCATGCCGTAGATTTACTGCACGAAAAAGAACCTCAAGCCGGAAAGGAGAGACCTCTGAGCAAAATTTACCGTACGTTTCACGTCCTGGATTGAATGGGACGCTGATGACCTGAGATGTTAAATAGCGTCTGTAAATAATACAACCCACATTAGTTTGTAACTTGCATAATGGTTTATGCTAGCGCTTTAATAATATTTGACACCTTGGTGAGTTAAGGAAGGACAGATGTAATTATTATAGTCTGTAAAAGCCTATTGCGTATTGACTGCCTGCGGCAGTAGTGTGGAATAATCAACAGCCATTGTGCCTTTGTGTTGCAAGCAGTAGAATATGTCCACTACAGTATTAGTGCTTGTTTATTATCCCCACGTAGGAAAGCCATTCAATAATACTGTGAAAAAATAAAAGAACACACAACAGGATAACATATTTTATATTTCAATATAACACCTGTAAATTAATTCTGTGCACTCATATTTTAACGACTGCGTCTTCTGTTTATCGATCCATAAAAGATCAACCGTAAAATATACTCATATGTATCGGCGACAATCTTCATTTGTTTCTTTCCTGCTAACGATTGTTAGGAAAAGGAAGTAGTCCCAGGGACCCAAAACCATGGAGTAGTGGGTAATGACGGATGTAAATCCAGCAATTTTGATGTTGCAATCGCAGACTTGCGCGTTGGTGTGTTAACATGAAGGAACATGATCGTTTTCTTGCCAAAGAGAACGATTCTTTATCGCGCCATTTTATACATCCCGTAGCACAGCTCAATATTCACCTGTTGTGGTTTTGCTCTTTTCCAAAAAAAAAAAAAAAAAAAAAAAAAATGCCATGGTTATCCCAAAGCACACAGTATTCATCGCCTTTCCTGCTGACAGGTTGTTTATGCCATCTTCGGAGAGCTTTAGGCAAAGGCGCATGCGTCGAATTGCTGATTTCAGTATCTCAAAATGTCATTGTGACCGGCAGATCTTGATATGAGACGGCAGAGAGTTCTACGTTTTTATTCCTTCGGATGTTTAGATTGTAATGAGAAGATATGAGGTGAAAACGGGTCGAATCTAGTGCGAAACTGTGATGCAGAAGAATGTGCATTTTCTAATATCCAGTCGATGCCAGGATGACAATTCAAAAGCTGTAGTGATATGATAGCGAACGCAGGCATTATGAACATTTTGTAGTCTTTGTGCAAGAGTAATCAAAATGCTGCATAATGAATGTGGATACAAGTTGTTTCTTTATAATTGTGATAACATTCTTAAGGGTATCAAGATATAGAATATTCTAAGTAATTTTTTGCAAGTTTCTTTGTTTGAATTTGCCAATTAACAGTCGCAATAGATTTTTATAAACTGTTTTATTGACACTTTGTTTCACAAAGTTTCACGGAATAAATAATCTTTGATTAATTGGTTTAATAATAATGTCACATTATTATTGCCCGCGATTTTCCAGGATTTCATGTAAGGTCGTTTTGTTTAGCCCAATGTTGGTAACAGCTAAGTTCAGCTATGGAGAGAGATTACAGTTGCACCCAATGTACGGGGAACTCAGATGGTTCCATTCCATTCGAGAGTTAAATGGTGAACGAGGCTCTCACCCCCCCCCCCCCCCTGTCACAATGCGTATGAGGAAGACTTGTCCATTATATGGTATCACCAGTCCATGTTCGTTTGACGATGAGGAGTTAACGAAGAACGTGCACTCTCTTTGCGACATCCCAAGTTCTCATGGATGATGGCGGCAGCTGTGTTAATCACGGTCTCATTCACTGCAGTGTTTGGAGCATCTGGACAGCCCTACTTTGTTTTTGAAACAAGGCACTCTTTAAAAATTTTGATTCGTCGAAGTTCGGTTGATTAGGGCAAAACATTGCCGTGTGCTTGCTGTAACATCGCGTATTCTTCCATATTGACCTGCAGACGGAAGCAAAATTTCAGAGCAACATACTGCTCTTTACCAAGTGACTCCATTTTAGACGGTCCACTTTTGCTTGTGTCCTGTTTAATTATTGATTTGTTTTATTCACGGGCGCTCTTTAACATCTCAGGTCATCAACGTCCCACTCAATTCAGGGCATGAAATGGCTGATAAATTTCGCTCACAGACCTCTTCTTTCAGACTTGAGGTTCTTTTATGTGTCGTAAATCTACCACATGGGACCCATGGATTTACTTCTCTTTCGAAGGAAGCCTATTTAGGATTTTTACACCCGAAAAAATTAATCTACCCTGGCCGGAATTGAACCCGCTATCTTGGGTTTAGGAGGCAAGTATCGTTACCACTAGACCACCATGGCCGACGTTCTGTACTAATAATAACACGCATGCATCCGTGTTTTTTTTTTTTTTTTTTTCATGTCCTTTCCCAATTACGTAAGATATGTTCTCGTGAAAAATTGTTTCACCTTCGTGTCTCCACTGTGTGATGAGAGGGGGAAAAATTCAGTCTTTAGACTAATGCTCGTAGATTGCCTGCTCAGTTTACGCGCCTTTAATAGCCAATCAGGAGATTCGAAAATCCAGGGCTTCTCCTAGCGAGAGACAGATAAACAGCAGTCTTTAAAATAATTTACCAATTTGAAATTATCCAAGTTCCTTTCCCGTCAAGTTATGAAGCATTTCACTTTTGCATATAAAAAGAAAGGGGGGGTACCCTTATTCTCTCAGATAATTTCTAAATCCTGAAATGTGCATCTATATTCTCTGTAAAATGTTATTTTCGGAATTAATTTACGCTAAAACTTCTATATACAACCATTGACTTATAAGCACTGAAATAAAATGTGTACAAACATAAAAGTCATTGCTAGTGATAAAAAATGTTGAATCGATAATTTTAATAAAACATAAT
This sequence comes from Metallyticus violacea, assembly GCA_030762175.1. Lineage (NCBI taxonomy): Eukaryota > Metazoa > Arthropoda > Insecta > Mantodea > Metallyticidae > Metallyticus > Metallyticus violacea. The sequence goes on from CM060832.1 coordinate 5,091,590, forward strand.
TGGTATATAGTTTATTTAATTCTGTTGGAGAATTTGTCAGAAAAAGAAAGAATTACACCAATCTCAAGCATGCATTTAGCCCCTAAATGACTTCAAGCCTTGACCTAGAGACCCCTTGAACTTGAGATATGTGGAATTTCCGTGTTGCGTGTTACTAGCAATTTCCACGTCATGAACACAGCATAGTGTGTTAGTAAAATTCCGTCTTACTGATAGTGTTGCCAACTATATATAGTACTTTTTAAGGGAACAGGGTAATGTGAAATTCTAATTTTATATATATTTCCAGCAAGATCTCCCGAAGTTTTTACTTTCTTATACAGAGTGTTTCAATGGAATATGACGGTCTTCAAAAACCTTCTCGTGATACACTCGTATAGAAGTAATGCAATTCAGAAAGTAACAGTGTGTTGCGTTTCTGCCGTTGCATCATCTGTCCATATTTTTTTGAGGAAGGAAACACTACCGTTACCATCGACGCATAGCAGTATACAAAAATGTTGGCAACACTGAACTTTCAGATGGATGATAATGCAGAAACCGAGTTTTGGTTCCAACAGGATGGCGCCACAGCTAACACCGCTCGTGAAACAATTGAACACTGCGGATCCTGTTTTCTGGACCCACAATTTCTCGAACTGTGGATGTTTGCTGGCCGCACGACCTTCAGATCTTAATGGCAGCAAACTACTTTTTTATGGGGATACTTGAACAGGATAGTGTACTGGGACAGGAAAGGGACCATCATGCAGTTAAAAGAAAACATAAATTGTGAAATTAGGGGCATTGATGATGCTTTATTGCAGGGAGAACTTCCATAACTGATTACATCAGTGTGTTCATTGTTATGGAGGTCAATTAAATATGTGATTTTTTTAAAAATTAAGTTCAGATTAATAATTTGGATTGTGCTACCTGCTCCTTGAAAAAGTCTTTTTATTTAGTTTTATACGAGTGTCTCACAAGTGCTGATAACCGCATTCCATTGGGTCACCCTGCACGATCACCCTTTAGGCTTTTACATGTTTTAAATTTAGCATATGCCCCTTTAATTCATAAGTGCCGCATCCCTTTTCCAAATCACTTAAGTCTTTATTCTCTAAGGCAATAAAAACTTGGTTTTACTATTGTGAAGTTGTTGGTTGTACTGCAATGTCACCGCCACGGATAGCCGAAGTTGTGAGCAAGGACTCGTTAGCGGGAGGTCTTGGGTTCGATTCCCACTAAGACCCTCTTAAATGGCAAATGCCGGGGATGTACCCTAAACTTTGGCCTGGAACGCTTTCTTCCTTTAAAAAAAAATCCTTTTCCGATTTTACCAATAATGACCACCGCCTGTGATGCCTCAGTAGTTAAAACTGGCGTTAAACACCATTAAAAACTGCATTGTCATAATGTGTAAGGTAATATGCACCATATTTAAGGCCTATTTATATTGCTGATCGTCAGAAATGAAATTCGACAAGTATCAAACAGCTGACCCCACATTTGAAGGAACGTAGTATCGATTCTTGTTAGGATTGTTTATTTTATTTGCGGACGCCCTTTAATACCAACTCCCATTCAATTCAGGGTGTAAAACGCCCGATAAATTTTGCTCAGAGACCTGTTCTTTCCGGCTTGAGATTCTTTCACATGCCATAAATGTACGGCAGGGAACCAGGGCGTCATAGCCCTTCCGAAGGAAGCCATACTTAGGATTTTTACGTCCGAAAAAATCCATCGACTCTTGCAGGGATTGAACCCTTGACCTTGGGTGTACGAGGCAAACATGGTTACCACTAGACCACCAGAATCGACGAAGCTGAAGGAGTTGGCGCTTTACACTGTGTAGTTACTTCCAGCCTGAGGCTTAAGACAACCAGAAAGAATGGCGATATTCTTTTTTTTTCTCCCCTCCAAAGTACGTCGCACAAGGTGCTCCAACGCCATGCGTCAATCGTACGCTATAATCATCATAGCTCCCACATTGCTTGGGATCTGATGAAGTTGGCATTTCAATTTTGTTTCCCCCGCGTAAGAAAGAGCACAACGCAGTAGGAACAGTTTGGGTATTTCGCTGATTGAATTGTGTGTACTCTCCTTCAGATGGGCCTGCGTAAATAAAGCGGTGACATAACTTTTTTTTTAATGGTGTTTAACGCCCGTTTTACTACTGAGGCACCACAGGCGGTGAACACTGGTGATACATGAAATGAAATGATATATAGGGAAAGGATTTTTTGTGACATAACTTAATACAACCCGAAATCATTTATTAATGACTGCTCTTTTAGTGCTGTATGTCTTCAAAATCCTTATAATAACTTTTGCTGAATGTAAGCATTCAGTCAGCGGTTCGGTGATAGTTCGCAATACCCGCTCCCTGAGAATGAAAACCTGCACGCTACGACTATAAGCCATTTGATGCTGATCAAATTATTCTGAGTAATTTTTTATGCATTCCTAGCAATAAAACACGATTCTTATAACTCTATAAATTCTATACATTTAACCTATTTCTGGGACTGGTTACCTAGTAACTAGTATTGCATGAAATCATCACCGCTTTCACAACACAATTTCAAACAACGTAACTGTAAGAAAAGTTCTTTACACAGGAGCTGCGTAAACTAAGCAAATTTCTGAGCATTAATTTTAAAGATGAATATAAAATCCAGATTATGGCCTTATTAATTAATGAAATGTTATGGCATTACTTTATGGTATTAGAGGAACAAAATCAGAACTGTTGCAATCTATAAGTATCACAAAGAGAAACCACATTTTTACAATTATTATTATTATTATTATTGAGATTAAAATTCCAAAATTAATGGTATACCACTAATTAAATGAAATATGTGACCACTGATGACAAATCTACACTGTGTGGTTGAGTTAAAAACTTTTAACTGCAATCATTTTTATGAACTGAGCCCTTAATATCATCTTTATATTAACTAAAATAGAGAAATAACAGAAAGTTTCGACTTACGTTCTGTATTTAAGAAGATGACGTGCATATGTTTCAATAAAACAAAAACATGTTTACTATTTAAAAACAATTACCATGTACAAAGCAAATATACAATCGAAAGCCATTTATTTTCATTGGCTTTGAAATTTAATTTAAATGATATAGTAAAAACATGTAACGCAACGTTTCCTGAAGGCTATCACAGAGCGCTCTTACATACAAATATAATTCTCACAGGCATATTACATTAATATTTCACATTTGCTATCTTCACGGCAATGCTTTTGTAAAATATAAAACATATGCAACGTTATAAATACAGTTTATATGCTGAATTAATTTGTACTCTTATTTTAAAACGATATAAAGTTAAACGCAAGACCGCTTTTTAAATTTCGAATTTAAAGTATGCCCCTACTCCTAATGGTCCATTTCCTTTATTTTCAGAAACTTTTTTTTTTTTTCTAATTTTATTTATTTGGTATATACCAAGGTTCGTTGCGAAAAAAACATAGTGTAGCAAGAGCGATTTTTAAATTTTGGGTTTCAGGTAAATCTCCATTCATAATTTCCCTGATTTTCAGGAACTAATCATTCATATTGTATTTAAATGGTCTATACCGAGTTTCGTGGAGAAAAAACAATTATTGGTGCCCCTAGAGCGATTTATATTTTGGGTTTCAGGCAAACCCCTATTGTGATTTCACTGATTTTAAGAAACTATTTTGTTTTTTTAATATTTAATTTCAATGGCATATACTGAATTTCCTTTAAAAAATTCAAACACGCAGCCGCTAGAGCTTTTTAAATGGATTATTATTATTGTTAATAATAATAATAATAATAATAATTTTTAATTCTCGGTTAGATTAACTCCCATCAATCTCCAATGGCCCAATTTTGCTGGTTAACGAACTCTTAACGAATCGTTTTGTTAATTGATGGGCATATGCCGAGTTTAGTTGTGAAAAATAAAACAAAAACAAAATCGGTCGCTATAGTGGTAAACAGTTGCACACACTTACACATATAGTCATTTTCGGTACTTGGATCGATGGAGATTTGAAGAAAAGTTTCCGAATCGTTTCATGGGTACTACTGCAATAACTATATTCTTTCGGATTTCTCTAAACAGAGGGTGAAAAAAGAAAGCTATCCAAAGCAGGCCAACATACAACATTGCCACGGGTGACCGAGGTCGTCATGCACGGATTCTGAGCGGAAGGGCTTGGGTTCGATTCCTACCAGGACTGTCCTTTATGACTTTTTTTTTCCTTCATTTTTTCCTCAGTTCTTATAGCTGGCAAATGCAGGGCACGTACCCTAAAAGCTCAGGCCCGGAACTGTTTCTTTCATAAAAAAAAACCTTTTTCAATTAATAATTTCATCCCACATATGGCAACTTACACGTGCCAGTTATGACCATTACTAGACTGGCATTTACCGATACACAGTATCTATGGCATCTTACACTCAGTGAATCACTTGGCTTTAGCGAAGCCATTACGATCGGCACGTGGAAATTTTGCTTATTTTTCGACTCTCTCTTTCTTATTTATTTTTAATAGCGAATTCAGAAGGAATTAAGCTATTGTTGTATTACTAATCTGTCATCGATTATACCTACTAGGCACCTAAAATTTAAAAAAAAAAAATATTTCCTAAAATATGCTTTATATATACACACATATTCAGAGAGTGCCAAAAAAAATGTATACACACTTTAAGCAAAGAAAAAATGTGTTAACATTACAAAACTGAATTCACACAAACAGAAAATGATGAGCACTAATCATCTTAGACTTTTACAGTTACATCAGCTACTGTAATGCCCACCATCAGCGTCGATACACTTCTGAGTACGTTGAACAACGTTTGCGAAATGTCCTCAGCGATTGCAGCACATGTTTTAATTTCTTCCCGAAGTGCTGCCAGTTAGCTAAATGGCGAGGAAAGTTGTGTGGTGGTGTGCGCCTGCTTCACGACCACGCGCCTGTGCACACAGCTCTTGTTGCCAAGGAAGCTGTGAAGAAATTTGGCTTCAAGGAGATCGATCATCCACCCTACAGTCCAGACTAGCTCCCAGTGACTATTTTCTCTTCTCAAAACTCAAGAAAGACCATCGAGGAGGGAAATTTAAGTATGACGAAGAAGTTATGGATGCTGTTTATGCCCATTTTGCAGACAGGACTTCTGACTATTTTTGGGGGAGGGGGTTGGAATGTTAATTCAAAGATGTGAGAAGTGTGTTACAATAAAGGATAACTATATTGAAAAGTGAAATATAGTTTTTGTCTTTATCATACCTAGAAAACGGTTAGGCCGGAAATTTATGGACCTACCCTCATATCAAGGAGTAAGTTCGTAAACTTTGGTTACATTTAAAATGTTTAAAAATACCCACACAGTCTAGCATTGTCTATCAGTGTTTATACATTTCATTTAAGTAATAACCATTAATTTTTGTGGTTTAATCTCAATAATAATAATAATAATAATAATAATAATAATAATAATTCTAAAAATGTAGTTTCTCTTTGAAATACAGGTTGTAAGGATTCTAATTTTGTTTCCCTAATATTACACGGCAATATTATTACTTGTTGCATTAATTAATAAGGTTACGTTGGGTTTTATGTTCATTTTTGTTAATAGTTATTTAACTTGGTGAGGAATTCGCTTAGTTTATGCAGCTCCTGCGTGAGTATCGAAGAGTGAATTATTTCACCCCATCATTCGTAAAACACCCTTCAACTTGCAGTACCTTCGCTCCTTGCAATTGTTGCAACTCTCCCAATCTTGAGACACGTTTAAGTAAGTTTTAAAATGTAAAAATTGCATCACAACTCACCGATACAACCAGGACGGCAGTTGAACTGATTGCTCTGCGGAACAGACGTGACCTGATGCGCCTCTGAAATGCCATCATGTACGTGGCTATGTAGCAATATGCTTACGCTATCAGTTATTTTTTTTTTTTCCCCAAGAGCTGTAAACAACTTGATCCTAAGCGATCTTGATACTTTGCTGCTTCTCGCCATTGATTGATTAATCAATTAATTTGCTATGAACTAAGTGCAGTTCTTTGCAGTTTTGCTTTGAGCAGGGTTAATTTTCACAAAATCGTAAGCAGCTATGCGGTTGTATTCATGAAACAATTTCTTTAAATTTACATCGATCATACTTACTAGGCACAAAAAACGGCGATAAAATGTGTGTGTGTGTTCTAGCGTTGTTTTTTTTTTTTTTTTTTTTTTTTTCCCTCCTTTAAACGAAACTCGGCATATAACCATAAACTAATAAATGATTCATCGAGTTCGTTAACCGGCAAATTGCACATTGGGGGTGGGAGTTTACCCGAAATCCAAAAATTAAAAATCGCTCTAGCGGCACCGTTTGTTTTTTGCAACAAAACTCAGCTAATACAATTTAAATAAACTAAGAAAAATGTTTTGAAAATTATTATGAAGATAGCAAATGTGAAAGGTTAATCTAACAAATGTGTGAAAACTATATTTGTATGTAAAAGCGCTCTGCAATAACCTTGAGAAAACCTTTTCGTTACATGTTTTTACTACAATAACATTTAAATTAAATTTCAAAGCCAAAGAAAATTGACGAAACTTTCACTGGTTTTTTGTTGGTTGTGTATATTTGCTTAGTACATTGTAATTGTTTTTCAATGGCAACATGTTTTTGTTTTATTGAAACATAAACTTCTACTTAAATTTCTGTTATTTCTCTCTATTTTAGTAAATGTGAAGATATCAAGGGCTCAGTAACATGGTTACATTTAAAATGTTTAAAAATACCTACACAGTATAACTTTGTCTATCAGTGGTCATATATTTAATTTAATTAATAGTATACCATTAATTTTTGTGGTTTAATCTCAATAATAGTAACAACAACAACAACGATGATGATGATAATAATAATAATAATAATAATAATCATAATAATAATAATAATAATACTTTTTCCCTTTTGAATTAGAGCTATGCAAAATCAGAAAACATTTCGATAAATGTTCTAAGCTTTAATTAATTTTCACATAAAATTAAACCACGTTCTATGACAGCCAAGGCATTCGCTTATATGTCCGAATAATGTTTTGGTGAAACAGAGAATTACGAAATGAAGCCAAAAAGCTGCAATCACTCAAAACGTTCAAAATGGCGACGGGAGCAACACAATGAGGAAGTCAGCCCTCAATTAGGCGACCTTGACAAAAAAAATAGAACTATGTGTAAACTAGCCAACTGCAGTTAAAAGGTAGAGGCAGAGCATTATGAGTCGCTGACACCACAAACAGTGTCTAGATCCCTGTCAGCTAAACATTTCATAGCAAGCTGCAGTTATGCCTAACAACTGGACCGAGTTCGTAAAGTTTTGAGACTTCACAATGAGAAACTTCATAGCCCTGCTCTTGCGTCTTCAGACCCCATGCGTCTAAAACATTGAAATCGTGCAAGTGGGTGTCCCTGAATTCTTCGCAGGGTAACAAATCTCGCTCAAGACTAGAAGAACCGTTATGACACTGGAGTACCATTATACATTTTCAAAAAGGAAGTTCATGAAGTGACATAAACATGGTGAGGCGACGCCAAGGATGTCCGGGAGAAGGGTCATGGCCACAATTTTCTGGGACAGCAAGGGGATTGTAACATGTCCTCAAAGATAAACGCCACTGTCAACGTAAACTACTGCCGCAGTCTTTTCGCCTTCTGCATCACATGCACACGCTCATCCACCCTACAGCCCAGCGACTGTCAGTAAAGACAGAATGAAGTTTTTTTCGTCACAAACGGTAATGAAACATTTTTCATCAGAACAGATCTCTCGTGATTGGTGAAAAAAATTGAAAGCGTACGCTCGTACACAATCAACCGCTCATCCATGATTCAAAAAGTTTCAGCAACAAAGCAGGGCGGTCCAGGTGGTTCAACCACTGCAGTGAACGATACCACGATCAACGCAAATGCCGTCATTCTTCTGGAAGATCGACGAATAACAGTGGATAGACTGGCAGACATGTTACAGATTTACCATTCTGCACGATCACTCACACATGGAACGTGCCTGTGCTGGATGAGTGCCAAGATTGTTGACGCCTGATAGCGGAGCATGGCGACACAGATCCAGAAAGCAAACAGACGATCTAAGTCTAGAAATCACCGGTTGAAGGTAAAGACGTTGGGTCTGCAGGAAACGTTATAGTGATTTCATTCTTTGACATTCGAGGAATGGTTTATCAACATGAAGTCCTCCCACAAAAAACTGTTAGTGGGGAGTGTTACAAAGCTGTTTTGAGCAATCTGGTCCAACGCATCCATCTGGTTTGTCACTCTTATGTTTGTACCGTTGTTGCTCAACACTTGGCCAGAAAAAATACCAAGTGTGTGCCCCACCACCATACAGGCGGGGCCTAGCTCCATGTGATATTTTTCTGTTCTCTCGTCTCAAAAACCAGCTGTTGTGCCAGCGTTTTGGATAATTAACGATTGTCGTGAAGAAAGCGGAGGCGATTTCTGAAGAAGATATCAAAAAAAAAAAAAAAAAAAAAAATTCTAGCAAGTCTTCCAGCACTGCAATCGGAACTACTTCGAAAAACGTCATGGCTAGTGTACTTGGTGAGTAAAGAAATAAGCCTCAGGGTTTATTTACTCCCTCTGGTATTTCTTCTCAAAATAGAAGGAAAACTCTACAATGATGACATTGAGGTAAAAGAAGCCGTTTGCAAACACAGGTTTTGACTGTTAGAAATGCTAATTTCAAGATGTTGCATAAAGGGTGACTTTGTTCAAAAGTGACGTGTCTGTTTTCTTTTTTCTTACGTCTGGAAGAGGTTGGTCCGGAGACGTAAGGAATCTCATGACTTATTAGGGCAAATGATTAGTATCCAAAACACTCATTAGGTTTACTTCTTTATCATGTCGGTTCCATAATTTTATGTTTAATCATATTTGATTATTTAAATTTCGCGTTTATCTGTCTTTATGTTCACCAAATTATTATATATTTCAAATATTACACCATTCATTTCCTTTCGATGTTCATCAAATATATGCACAAAATAAAAATCTCTTACATTAATTATTTAGAATCGCGGAATTTCAGATTTTTGCATTGCAGATCAATAGAAAACTATATCTTAGTCTGTTTAATGAATTTAGATGTAAACGATTTAGAATTATTCTTATATTTTTTAAATGAAAGGGTACATTTCTGTACGATTCAGACGAAAGATCATAGTCATTGCAACATGGTGTACGTTTTCTAAAAATGTGCTAATTTGGTGCAGTACGGAGTCGAGTGCCACTCGTGGATGTTGAGAGAAATCAATAGAGGGTGCGGGGGATGCAGGGAACGTCGGGGGAGCGGAGATAGTACCAGGTCTTTGCTCTTCATTCCTAGTTGCATAAAACATCAGACTCTAGTCCGTAGCAAAAGAAACCCCAAAATGCTAATTATCCCCTCCTTAATTGATATTTGAACTCCACGTTGTAAAAATAAATAAAACATAAATAAACAAGCTAATTAAATTAAATAAATTAAAAAAATTAACAAATGGAAAAAAATGGCCAGAGTTTATGACGTTGCAAATTATAATAATCTAAATCGTTTGAGAAAAAGCAACAAAATAAACTTTGTTGCTATGGTTACAAGTGAAATGAGAAAGAAATAGAACCCGCATGCATGGTCTGCTTTTAAACACAATGACCTACGCTACTCATCAACGTGATTAGAAAGCGTACAATATTTTAACATTACTCGTTTGTTAGTGCAGTAGAATGTGGAAATGTTTTAGAAAATACCATTTAAAATTATAGTGCACATTTACTCCGGAATATAAACGCCGTAAAGAGTCATTCTTGGATGATAAAACCCGTTTTATGTTCTATGGCCACTTTGCATTGTTTTATTTTACTTCAAACAATTGTACGTAAAAGTCTGTAGAAGTTTGACCACTTAAAACTGACAAGGCTGTATTCAAGTTTTTAGAAAGGTTATCGGAAGGGAGGGGGAACAAGATAACCCGGTGCTACGAGTAGGTTCGTTGGTTAGTTTAGGCGAGTTAAAGGATATAAATCCCTTTTCTTACTAGTAAAGAAAAGTATCTTTCGGAAACCATGCTGTGATGGTAAATTCACTTTTAGACAAAAAAGTAGTCTTAATAAAATGATGAAATGTTACGTTCTGCCCTCCGTAAATCACAAAACGACAATTTCGTAATGAAAACAAAGTTCAAAAATAAGCATTGGAACAAAACCTGGAAATCCCACATCGATTTTTGGATTAATGCTTAGAGCCTAAAACAGTACCAAAATGATTTTAAAAATCATTGTATGTCAAAACTAATTAAAAATCGCAAATAAATATAAGAACGTAAGTTATCAGAGCACATTACTGTCCATTTTTATAGCCTTTGATGAAATTTTGATATATTGGCAAAAGAACGGCCTGAAGTAATGTTGCTGCAAATCGGCCCTTGCAGGGAGAAAAAAAAAAAAAAAAAACTTTGACTTAGGTTAGATAACAAATAATTTTCTACCAGTAATAAAATTAGTCATTAATCCATTACGGATCAAAACAAACACAGGGAGTTCCCAGAATGTCGTTTAACCGAAATTGAGTAATTTTCTTAAAAGGGTTTGCTCCCTGTCACCCAAACTTTTTTTTTTATTTCAAGGTACAATAATACCTGAAATGTATTAAATGATGCATACGCAATTTTCCTTGTTGCATTACGTCATAACCAGAGCCCGCAAATTGGGCAAAATTACTTGTCTAGCTGGGTGGATGTGTGAGTCAGATGTAAACAAACATATTTCCGTACATGTGGGATCTATAGAGCCAGTTTTTATTTTGCCCCCCCCCCCCTTTCCCTTGGCTTCTTTTGCTTATTTTAAGGTTTAAAAATAAGTGTTTTGTCAATTTTGGATCCTCACGAAGCTCGGCAAATTCCGCCGCAAAGCGTGTCCATACTTGCATAATAAAGGGATTTAATTGCACCGGACTAATGCTGCCATCTGGTGGCAAAAGCCTCAGGTGCCTTCAACTTACATAATGACTTGTAATTTTTATTTTCACTGTGCTAAATTTTACAATTAAAAAAAAAATTGTTTGTGAGAAATTCGCCTAAAATGTGTCGTTCTTCAAGGCGATGATGTAGGTAACATAAGAGACAACTCATCGTTGTCATCATTTCATGTAAATTATGAGTAATTGTTTTAGTTTCTTAAAGAAATGTCAGAAACAGACTCATCAAGTGTAGGTACCAAAGAAAGTGGATTTTTTTCTTCAAAAGCCTTCGTTTAATTTCCATTTCTACTTGCGCGTGTGTTATACAAGATATTTTGTCACTGTGTTGCTACAGAAGAAAACATTGAAGCATATTCTATGGGCCAGAGCCTGGCAAATAGCCACTCACATATGACACATTTTAGGAAGAAACCATATTCTCTTCAGTTACAATTACCACACCGAAAAGATTCTGGATGTGCTCCTCAAAGCTTTGTCGGTCCTGGTGGTGTAGTGGTTACCATACTTGCCTCCTAAACCCAAGATCGCGGGTTCGAACCGGGCCGGGACCGATGGATTTTTTCGGGGCGTAAAAATCCTAAGTATGGCTTCCTTCGGAAGGGAAGTAAAGCCGTGGGTCCCGTGTCGTACATTTACGGCACGAAAAAAAACCTCAAGCCTGAAAGAGAGGCCTCTGAGCAAAATTTGTCGGCCGTTTCACGCCCTGAGTTGAATGGGACGCTGATGACCTGAGCTGTTAAAGAGCGTCCATAAATAAAATCATTCATTCCTCAAAGCTTTGCCACCGCTAAATGCCTTTTTCAATAATTGATACTTAAGTTCAGTCTATATTTTAAATTGTTGCCTCTTACCTGTTATTTAAAATTGAACAATTTTTCAGAAATAGATGTGATGATATTACAGATAATGGCAACTTTAGACGATATTAATCCGGACAGGTTGACAGTGTATCGCAACATGACGATGAATGTTTTGCCAGAACTCCCCAGATAATTTTTCTTCAGTTTCTGAAAGTAGTAGCTTTGTCTGGAGTTAACCAGATTTGTTCGACTTGTTTTTAACTTTTCCGATGTTAACTTGTACAGCTTTAAGATCATTTTTGAGTCTTAGAAGGCTGAAGAACTATCAGAAGCACAGAGCTGTCTTAATGCAATGTTTCGAACTGTTCATAATACTCATTTACAGCACAGATAACCTCATTCGATGAAATTTGTTTGTTCCCCAATTCAATTTTTGAGGTTAGGAAAGAGAAAAAGTCACATTTGGGGAATAGTGTAAAGGGAGAGGAGACTATTTTGAAGCAGTTCATGCACTTTTTGTCGCTTCTGCTTCAACTCACTATGCAAACGGTTCAATAATGTTGCGTAATAACAGCCGGTCATTGTTTTATCCTTTTACAAACAGTCCCTCATGATGATACCCTGTGAGTTCCCCCTCCCACAAAAAAAAGTTACCATCACTTTTCCCGCCAACAAAACAGTTTTAGCCTTTTTTCGGTACACTTTTACCTTCGCCCTCCCACTGTTTTCACTGCCGTTTTGTCCCCGGGGTAGAGTGGTGCATCCAAGTTTCCTCTGTAGTCACAAAATGCTAGAAGTCAATCGAATTATGCTGCAACTTTTCCAAATAGGATTTTGAAATGTCCTCTCTCGAGCGTTTTTGGTCTGGAGTCAACATCGCGTACTCAGCTTCTTCATGCAGGATCATGTACCGTTCATATGAGCTGCCTACCATCTCAGCAATCTCACTAATCTTAATGCGACGCTCTTCTATCACGATACTATGAACTTTATCGACTGTTTCTTCAGTAGAAACCTCAATCAGGCGTCCGGAACGTGCAGCATCTGCAGTGCTCGTACGCTCACGTTTTAATTCATTTATCCAGTAATAAACGGTCTTGAGTGCTGGTGCAGAGTCCCTACGAATTTCCTTCAGCTCAGTTTGTATCTGGGGCGCAGTCCACTTTTTTAAATAAAAATGTTTTATCGCTGCATGATATTCAACTTTATTCAGTTCTACGAAACGCGTTACATCGATCACTTAAGATAGCGATACATTGCACCTGTTTACAAATATGAATAAAACCGTTAGAATAATCACGTTTACCAACCATGCCGCTTAACAATGACATTTTGTTGAAATTTGCCGGATTTCTCAATCCTCCCACATACTTGTTCCTTTATTTTATTTTGTGTCTTTATTAATGCACTCCGATAATAGAGATACTAATTGTAATATCACAGATGAAGATTGCCCCCCTCCCGAAAGTATTATAGAAGTCGGCGCCTACATCTGTCATATCTTATCCTGAATTTTATTTTTCAATAATTTTGAGTGTTAAGGCAAATCTTGGTCATCTTGCAAGTTCTCGCGACCTGATTTAAATTCCGTTGTTCATTTCAAAACTGTATAAAATGATGGCGCAGAGTTTCAAAAGCCACTTCAAACTTTAAAACGTGTTACATATTAAGATAGGGCGAAACAATCTCTGAGCTGGGTAAACAATTGAATGTTTTTATGAAACAATAGGTATATGTCCCCCGTTCTTGTTCAACATATACCAATTTTTTTGCACTTCGTTGTGCACAGCCTTTTTTCAGACAATGTCTTGGAATATTACACGGTACCATCTTACACTTGCCGCTGGTTGTTGGTTGTGCCAGGAAAAGTTCTTTAAGAGCTCAATAGCCAAGCCGGCCTGGTTGAGATCCATTTATCCGTTTACCAACCATGCCGCTTAACAATGACATTTTGTTGAAATTTGCCGGATTTCTCAATCCTCCCACATACTTGTTCCTTTATTTTATTTTGAGATCGTGACGGCCATATTGTTGATGACTTATCGCCAAACATTTATCTATTTATTAATTGTTTAGCTGGAGTTGAAATGCGTGTCGGTGATGAAGATTGTAATAGCCTGAGCCCGGAAGTTCAGGGTTTATCTTCTTCAATGCAATACCACATATAGTCTTTACGTAATTTAGATTTTTTAGGGTTATTGTTCTGTTTTTGCTCTTCTTTTATGTGATAGATATAAAACAAACCAATGCAATACTAATGTTATTCTTTGTTTGGATGTAATAGAGTGCACAAAGTTCTAAAACTAGTTACCATTTGACAGAACAATTTAACTGCGGAGAGGACACCGACATACCCAGCAAAGATCCATGCACTTGTCTTCGTGGTTTTTTAGTTTGAGTTTATTCGGTTGGTTTTTATGAAAGTGTTTTGTGTCCTTAGTGAGAGTTTGACATTTCCGAGTTACAGTTAGTACGGAGGGCATTCAAAAAGTTTTGCAACCAACCTATCCATTGTTGGACAATAATGTCTACAAAATGTAACTAACGTAGCTGGCAACAATGAAACTTAAGCTGTCAAAATATACATAAGTGCAAGTTTGTACTTGTATAGTCACTGTCGTACAGTCTGTTGAGTTCAGTCCTGTGTCAATAGCTGGTGAAAAATCATAAATATTTCTAAAGAAAACTTTACATTCTGCATTTTCACGCGCTATAAGCAGGTGAAAGAGCGAAAAAATATCCACAAGGACTTGGTGATTAAGTGTGTTCATTTGATATCATTGCAAGACGGATTCGGTTATTTGAAGAAAGACGAAAGATTGAAAGACAACCCGCTCTGGCCGGTCTCGGGAAGCTGTGAACGAGAGAACAATTCAAGGAGAGAGGAACTTGGTGCAGGAAAGTAGAGATATTACTGTTGAAATGCAAAGCATTGAAGTGGGTATCAATGTTGGCAGCATTAACAGTATACTCCATGAGCATTTAAAGCCAAGAAAAAATTGTGGAAAATGGGTTCCACATTCCCTAACCAATGAAGAGAAGAAGAGGAAAAAGGAATGTGCAAGGAAACTGCCGAGCATGTTTCTACCAAATGGTTCTAAACTATTAACAGATATATACACTGATGATGAAAGTTGGTTTTATTTCTGTATCACCGCAAATAAAGCTCAGAACTGCATGTGAGTAAATGAGAATGACATAAGACCAGCTGTTCTTCGACAAGAGTTTCGTTCTCGGAAGCGAATGTTCGCTGTTTTCTTCAAATATGAAGATCATTAGCGGTTGACTGTATGCCGGAAGGAATGACAATGAATGGAGAATACTATGACACATATATTTTGGATCCTTTATTTGAAGAGCTGAGGCGGCGGCGTCCAAAGACAGGAACTTCAAGCCTGTTGCTTTTGCACGACAATGTGTTTCCTCAAAGAATAACTGCAAAAGTGAGGAAACTGCGAGTCGACAAAGCCAGTTGCTTGACCATCTTGTGACTACAACCCTGACCTTGAACCGTGCGACTTCTGGTTGTTTCCTCGAGTGAAATCTTGAATTGCTGGAAGTGCAGGTTCTTGCTCAAGCTATACATTCAGCTCTCTTGACAATATCTCACTCTGAGTGACGCAGTGCTTTTGAAAAATGGTTTACCGTCTACAACTGTGTGTGGAGAGATATGGAGAGCTCTTTGAAAGATTGTGAGGTGCCCCTCATACTGAAATGTAATGGCAAGATGCAAACTTCGTTGCTACACAAATCATACCGACAACTTTGCTGTGTTTGGAAAATTTACTCCTAAAGCCCAGAGAAAGCAAATCTCTGATTTAGTTAAAATGCCTCATTGCATTCTTGGCTATCGCTAAAAATGTAACTTACATAATGTGCACAATTACTGTAATAAAATGTTTGAGTGGCAAGCCTCCAGCCAGTCGTTTCTGCTTAAATTCCCATAATTAACAATGTAGCATGAGGCTTTTAAATTATTGTGTGCTTGAAATTTTCTCAGACCTTGAGAAAGACGTTTATTGCTTTAATAATAACATTAGGCGTAGCAATTAACGAGCGAGATGACTCAGGTGGTTAACTTTCTCATTCGGGAAGTAATGGGTTCAAGTCCCATCCTGACCTTTGATTTTTTTCTTGGTTTCCCTGTTAGGCAAATGCTGTAATGATATTTACTTTCTATGAATGTTCAGCTCTCCCATTGATGTCATGTCATTCCGTTGGTTCTGTTATAGCAGAGCCAGAGTAAGGTGGGCTGTTGCGGAGTGACGGTGATTTTTGCTCTGTGAAGGTTCGAGGGGCTCTGCCGTCAGGGTGTTCTATCTGGAAACATTTAAGGAACTGCATCTACGTCCACACAGTCACCGACCGTGGGTCCTAGCTGCCCGTTTCTTCCGAAGATGCCCCGATTCAATGCTTAGGCATAAACTACAAGGCGGAAGCGAGGCGAAGTACCGAAATATCTTCCGCCCCAAACAATCTTACGAGCGGTGCTCTAAAAGTTCTCGGCCTGACTCAGAGATGTTGTGAAGATGACCAGATTACTGTGATAGGTGTTAAGTATCATCCTTTAGGTGGTGCGATTTATAGTTTCAGATGCATAGTCACTTGTTTGTGACGGTTGTGTAAACAGACTAGTGCTAACATTTTCGTCACGAAAGGTTTAACCTTACAGAAATACTAAAGGAGTTACATTGCACATTAAAGGAGTCTATCTCTTCATTTTCGACGGTTAAAAAGAGGGCTGCTGAATTTTAAGTGTTCAAGATGATGAGCACTCAGGGCGTCCCAAAACTGCTACAACGACGAGCTTGTAACAAAAATTCACAGTGCCGCCGATGAAGGTACGCGAATTGGCTGATATTGCAAAGACCTCGACAGGCTGTGTCCGTACATTTTACACGAAACTTTTAGTATGAGAAAGCGTGTGTTAACAATGGACCAAAACCCATGCGAATGAACATTTCGCAAGAGTGTTTAGACTTGTTTAAACGCAATTCCAGTGAGTTTCTCCGTCGTTTCATAACAGTGGATGAAACATGGATTCATCACTATACGCCAGAGATGGAGCAGTCCAAACAGTGGGTGGCAACAGGTGAAAGTGCACCAAAATAAGCAAAAACGGTTCAATCTGCAGGAAAAGTCATGGCTACGGTTTTCTATGATTCTCACAGGTGGTCCTCGTAAACTACCTCCAGAAAAGCAGAACCATTATCGGGGAGTATTACTCTTCACTACTGACCAACTGAAGGATACTATTAAAGCTAAACGTCCACACCTTGCGAAAAAGAAAGTTTTTTTTTTTTTCATCACGATAATGCGCCTTCACACACGTCTGGGATTGTTTCTGCCAAACTGCATACATCCGCCATATTCGCCGCAATTGACTCTCAGCGATTACTTTTTGCTACCAAACCTAAAGAAATGACGGGTGGACAAAGATTCACATCAAATCATGAGTTTCTGATGCTTATTTTTCATACCTGGACAACTTTTCCTGGGGGTATTTAAAAAGCGGAAAATCATTGAACCAAATAATTGATTTATAAAGTTGAAAATTTTTTCTGCTAAATGCTGTGTTTTGTGGGTCAGGAGACAACTTTTAGAACGACCCTCCTAACATTTAATAACAACACCATATCTTGTGACTTAAATTTTCCCTACACTATTAATATAAGTATTAATATTTTGACCAACAAAATGGTAACCATGGAAAACAGAAAGAAACACATGAAAAACCAAATCCCAGCCAACACTGTAATGCTATTTATTTTTTGCCCTGTCTCAACTATTATATTTAAAACCTGTAAAGTTTGAAGTGATTTTTGAAAGACGTCATATATATTGAGTTGTTATTTCATTCTTCACCAGATACTTAATTACTACACGATAATCCATGTTTTCGATTTTTCAATACAGTTTGTCCTGCAACAATAGCTACGCATGCTTCAGCCAAAGTGTTAAACGCCCGTTTTTACTACTGAGGTACCACAGGCGGAGATTGACTATGGAAGATGGCAGAGTTTGATACCATTACACGCTCGGACTACTGTTGCCTGCCATCTGTTAGTCATTTCATAAGCTTTTCAAAGCACCCTGTTATGTTAAAAACTAAAATCCACGTTCTGCTAAATAACCTAAAGACTAAACGAAATCATACCCTCAAAACATAAAAGTGATTAATAATTGTATCAGCTTTGCCATAGTAAAAAAAGTAGCCAACTTAAACTGATGAAATAATATACCAACTTCCTCGTGAGGTGTAAAACAAAACTAAAACGGCGATAAATAATCGGCACATATAAAAAGCTGTTTAATAGTCTTGACCTTCAATAATGAGTGAGCAAGGCCTCTTCACTGTTAATGAACGAACAGCTGCTAGAAACTGCTGAAAGCATTGCGAGGAGAACCTGAATTACACGTAAGCAAATTAACTCACATTTTAGTTTTTAGCGAATTCGAAGGAATGGGGTTGTATCCATTAAAAGATTTTTTAATTTTTTCTTCAAATCTCAATTGATCCTACCTATTAAGCGCCGAAAATGAAATGTAAATAATAATAATAATAATAATAATAATAATAATAATAATAATAATAATAATAATGAAAAATAAAGTAACAATATAACTAAAATAACAAGGACTGACTGGAGTAGCAGAAATAGACAAAGCACTTAAAAGATCTGACAGTTTTCGCTATATTTTCAACCTTCGTGTTCTTCAATAGCGGAAGACAAGATATATCTTAACTCTAGCGGCCGGTATTTTTTTTTTTTCCTCAACGAAACAATTAATATACGTTTCATAGAATTCACAAGCCACCAAAAGTGTACTTGGGGGGAGGGGTGGGTTAACCTACAGCAAGTGTTTAAAAATCTATCTAGCTTCCTCAATTTTTATTTTTTCTCAACGAACTGGTATATCCATTGAAACAATAAAATATTAAAAATCGTTTCTGAAAATCAGCGAAATCAAACTTATATAAATGAATTTATCTGAAACCCAAAATTTAAAATACGTTTTAGCGGCAGCAATTTTGTTTTTTCGCAACGAATCTCATTATATAACATTTAAATAAAATAAGAAAAATAGTTACTGAAAATCAGGGAAATCGGGCCATTAGTAAGGGCAGTTACCCAACATTAAAAAATCGCTCTAGCGGCCCCAATATGTGTTTCTTTACAACGAAAGTCGGTATATATTGTATAAGTAAATAAGAAAAATAGTTTCTTAAGATAAAAGAAATTGGACTATATGGAGTAAATTGAAAACTGAAATTTAAAAAATGCTCTTTCGTTTAACTTTCTCCATATTGTTTTAAAATAGAATGTGAAATTAATTCAGCATATAAACTGTATTTATAACGTTACATATGTTTTATATTTAACATAAGTATCGTCGTGAAGATAGAAAATGTGAAATATTAATCTAATGTGTTTGAGAATCATATTTGTATGTAAGAGCGCATTGTAATAATCTTCAGAAAACATTTGCGTTACATGTTTTTAAATCAATAACACTTAAATTTCAAAGCCAATGAAAATCGATGAAACTTTCGATTGTTTATTGTGCATATTTGCTTAATACATTGTAATTGTTTTTAAGGTAACCAGGAAGTGTAAATCTAGCAAATAATGTAGCAGTATACATTTTCCACTGTATCTCATATATTTTTATAAAGATATCATATATGAAATGTTTATGAGATTACTAAGAATACTTAACTAAAGATGATCTGTAAATTTTATTTCTCTAATGCAGATAAACATTTTAAATAAAAATAGATCTTATTTCCCGATAACTTGAAATTTTGGCATTAATGTGCATTTTTCTCAAGATTGACTGGACCAACCTTGTTGAAAATTTGCACACATACACACACAATGTATGCAAATGTGAAGTATGGCAACTAGAAGTGTTTAAATATCAATATTAGTTGATAATGATCAATATCCATATGAATTTAAAAACTTTTTTTTTTTTCATAATTTGAAAATTAATTTCTTTTCAAGCATCTAGCATAGATATATTATTCTAGTTCCCAGGATAGGATTTGTCTGCAGTTTAAGTTAAAAAAAATCATTCCAATTCCACGCATAGTTTATAAGAAAAATGCATGGTTATATCACAGTGTTTTAGTTTTTTAACAAGATTTTATTTTGGTTTAAATTTTTTTAAAAAACTTTTTATGTGCATTAGAGTATTGAAATTTACAGAACATTTTTAGTTAAGTTTTCTTAATAGCTCACAAAAAGTACATATTGATAGCTTTAAAACTTTCTGAGATACATTGTGGAATATATATTGTTGCATTATTTGCTAGATTTACACTTACTGGTTTATCTTAAACAGTAACATGTTTTTGTTTTATTGAAACATATGATAATCATCATCTTAAATACGCAATGTAACTCGAAACTTTCTGTTATTTCTCTCTATTTTAGTAAATGTAAAGATGATATCAAAGGGTAAGTTCGTAAACATGGTTACATTTAAAATGTTTAAATGTATAGCTTTGTATATCAGTTGTCATTTAATTAATAAATAGTATACCATTAACTGTTTAATATCAACAACAACAACAACAACAACATAATAATAATAATAATAATAATAATAATAATAATAATAATAATAATATGTGATTTCTCTTTTGTGATATTTGTTCTTTTCATTGTCCATATTTATGTATTCAGTATTATCATACATTTATTTATATACATCATATACATTTATATTTATATTTATTTATTTATATACACTGGTCTATATGTGTGCGAATATTGTCAACTTTACTGTCAAGGTTGTGATTGTAATATTGTCACTATAACTTCAAGTAATAGTTTTTAAATTTGTATACAGCGGAAGAGAAAGCCGAATGGCCTTAGCTTAGGAAAAATAAGTAAATAAATGAATAATATCACCCTACTGCCATAACTTATTTCATTTCATTAATTAACAAGGCCTAATTAGGATTTTATGTTCATTTTTATTAAAAGTTATTCAACCGACGAGGAATTCGCATAGTTTGCTCCGTTCCTGCTTGAGGAACTTTTTAGTTATTGTTATTTTTCATTTATATGGTATATTTGTGTGTATGTTAAAGGTCTACCAGTCGCAATTTTTGTTTTTTCTCAAACTCGGCATATAACCATCAATCAACAAACAATACGTCGAGTTCGTTAAACAACAAAATTGGAAGATTGGGGGTGGGGATTAGCCTAAAGCGGGGGAAAAAAAAAAAAAAAAAAATAAATAAAATAAAAATGGTTTTAGCAACCGCATTTTTGGGTGTGTTATTTCTTTTTTCAACAAAACTTGGAATATTTTTCAAAATAAATTAATAAATTAGTTTTCGAAAATCAGAACAATCGGGTCATAGGAGTTGGGGTATACCCGAAAACTTAGTCGGGATTAAAGCGATATTTGCAAATCGCCTAGCGACCACAATTTAATTTTTTTTTGTAGGGAACTCGGTATATGCCATAAATTAAGAAAATTGGACCATTAGGATTAGGAATATGTCTGAAAACTAGAATTTAAAAAGAACTCTAGCGTTTTTCTCTCAATTATTTAAAAATAAAAGAACAAACTAATTAATCGTATAAACTGTACTTATAACGTTACATATGTTTTATATTTAACAAAAACATTGCCGTGAAGATATCAAATGTGAAATATTAATCTAATATCTTTGCGAGAATTATATTTATATGTAAGAGCGCTCTGTAATAACAATCCAAAAATGTTTGGGTTAGATGCTACAGTAAAATTTAAACCAAATTTCAAAATCACTGAAAATGATGGAACACAATCACCAATATGTATCATTACATATTGGTGATTGTGTATATTTGCTTAGCACATTGTAATTGTTTTTAATATTAACATGCTTTTATTTTATTGACACATATAAACTTCCTCTTCTTATTATTAAATGCATTTAAGTTTCTTTCTGTTATTTCTTTCTATTTTAGTGACTATAAAGACGATACCAAGAGCTCAGTCATAAACATGATTACATTTTAAAATCTTTAAAAATACCCACCCCAATATAGCTTTATCTTTCAGTGGTCATATATTCATTTAATTAATAGTATACCGTTAATTTTTGTGGTTTAATCTCAACAACCACAACCACAATAATAATGATAATGATAATAATAATAATAATAATAATAATAATAATAATAATAATAATAATAATAATAATAATAATAATAATAATAATAATAGAATATTTTCACTATAGACATTTATTTTCAAGTGATTTTGAAAGGACAAAAACCAGACCAAACGTTCCAATTTTTCTTTTATTAGTTACCTTAAGAGTTTCTCAAGCTAATTAACACACAGTAAAGTCATAATTTGTTTCATAAATTAATAAGGCCATAATCTGAGTTTTATATTCTTTTTAAAGTTAGTCTACTAGCTGAGAAATTTGCTTAGTTTACGCAGTTCCTGCGTGACGGACTTTTCCTCTGTTGCGCTGTTACAGTCACCTGGGATTCAATCTTTGGTGCTGGGAAGTATTCCTCTTCGCGTTTAAGCTGCAGTAGTTGTAACAGAGCAGCCGGACATTAGAAATGAATTAAATTTTACGGATTTGTGAACATTTTTAAATTATTTACATTATTACAGAGCTTGGTGCGTTGTGTTATTATTTGTTCAGGAAAATTCTAGTCTTGTTACCCATGGCAGATGTTCGCCTACTACCCTCTCCTGAAGCGAGAAAAAAGAGAAGTGCCGTTACCTGACAGTGGCATAGGACTGGAGTCACCGCGGTCCCCGACCTCGAGCCTGCCCTCTCCAGGAGCGGTGATGTACACGTTGCATCACAGCTACCTCCATGTTTACTGACCCACAGTCCCGGTCATTGTCGCACGTCACCTGTTTGGTTCATTACTCCACCACCGGTAACGCTGCCGGCTGCTTATCGACCAGAGAGAATGAAAATATCGACCTCTGGTTAATGTTAATAGCCGCCTACAGATATCGCGCGTTTATAATAGCGCGTGGCCCGATCTTGCACTCGGATTGGCTAGCTCACAACTATGCGGTAACTATAGCTACTATTGTTAATGCGACAATGGTTTGTAGGAAGTTGTGCAGGGCATGACCGATTCACTTGACGTTACACCCTGGACAGAGACACATGGAAACCTGGCTGTCGTTCCGAGCGACAGCGGAGAGAGCCGAACTTGTTTCACTTCACACGGAGCACCTGACTGTCACTGCTGGCGGCTGTCCCGAGCGACAGCGGAGAGTCCAACTTATTAATTCCCTCCACAATTTGCGTAATTGTTTTTAATGCGTAGTGTTGCTGTCTTTTTACAAGAGGCGCGATAGCATTTCATTTTTCGTGGAGTGCTACAGAGACATGCTGTCCTAGATATTTATTGTTACACAATTCCCTACCACATTCCAGGCTCACGAACTGTTTTGATGATGCACTTATTATTACACAAATATTACAGCGAAGTCAAAGAAAATGCGTTGGTATTCATTCTATTGTATGGGGTTTTGCAAGGGGAATGCGATATGTATATGTAAAAGAGTCTTCTCTTGGGCATGGGTATTTGTTTATTTTCGTTGCGAACGGCGGCTAATGTTGCCTTTAAGAATGCCAAGTGTTTCCTATTGTTATGAAAATTCCCATAACATCCGAAAACACGGAAGCTCTTTTCTTTTTTTTTTTTTCCCCTAAGGGACACAGAACAGTTGTGACTTCCTTGTTTGCTCACTTGGGCTAGTATTTCCTCCTTTTCATTTAGAACAAAAATATCTTTAGTGTCTTTTATCAAGTCATATCTTCAGAATGCCCTATAGGATGTTCAATGCGGACCTGAAATTGACATATGCTGTGTATGTGTTTACACATATTTCATTTAAGGCTGGAATCAACTCCAGAGTACCTGTGAATGCATGTATTCCATTCACTGCAGATTAATTTGCGTTTAGTGCAAATCATTATTTTGCACAAAATATTTTTGGGCCGCTGTCGATGAGGACGAAATTTTCCAAACACCATTTTCCTTAATAACGCTTTCGTTACTTATTTCCAGGCTAACTTTGTGCCTACGACGCATGTCTTTCTTTTAGAGCTTAGTTTTCCTTCCGTAAGCACAATTGACCTTTAGAACAAAAGATATTATAGCAAATATTGCTTTATCCAGATCTTTCACCCGTTTTCCATGCAAATACATCAAAAGTACACACGGAAAAGTGTAATATAATCACGCCTGTTCTAAAAAGACAGCAATAGAGAGCATCGAAATGTGTGTTGATTCCAGCATTAACTGGAATATGTGTAAATACATATACAGCATATGTCAGTGAACACCCTATAAGACATTCCGAAAATATTAATGACTTGATAATAGACACTAACGATGTTTCTGTTCTCAATGAAAAGGAGGAAATACCAGCCCAAGTGAGCAAGCAACAAAGTCCCAACTCTTCTATGCATCTATCAGAACAAAAAGAAAAATTTGTTTGCGTGCTGTGGATGCCATTATGGGCATTCTCACAACAATGGAACTTTTAAGTTGTGAAGAAATATACGGCATCTTTAAAGGCAACATTAGTTGCTGTTCGCAACCAAAATGAAAACAAGGATTCATGTCCAAAACTACAGAAATGTCCCAAAATAGTGAACATTGTACCATAGAGAAGACTCTTGGGTACAAAAAGAAAAAGAAAGAATACATCTCATCGCATTCCCCTTGCAAAACCCTGTATAACAGAAGTGAATACCATCGCATTTTCTTTGACTTCAGTCGCTTGGGACTGTAGCCAACAACCAGATGACTCCGTGATTTTGTGAAAACAATTGTGGACCGCATAAGTTGTGCTCTCTCCATGCACTGCAGCCAGCAGCCGCAATGAAAACAATTGTGCAGCGAGTAAAATAAGTTCGGCTCTCTCCACTGTCGCTCGGGTCTGCAGCCAGGTGCCAGTCTCTGTCCAGGGTGTATTGTCAAGTGACCGATTTCACTACCCAGAAAGAAAAATGGCGGCCGTCGTCCCCCAACCATGCCAATAGCAAACGCGAAACTTTTGCGCATTATTATATTTACAAGATGTCATTATTAACATTAGAAAATATTTCGATGGTTTTTAAAAATCTGAAATTTGTTACAAACAATATATCTCATTTGTAAACGAATCATAAAATAATATGAATAGGGCTTATATAAAATCATCCAGGTCGGCCCTGGTGACAGTGGTAACCATACATTCTCCTAAACCCAGCGGATTCAATTTCGGCCAGAGTCGATGGATTATTTCCAGCGTAAAAATTCCAAGTGTGGCTTCCTGCGGACGGGAAGTAAAGCCGCGGGTCCCATGTCGTACATTTACGGCGCGCAAAAGAACCTCAAGTCTGAAAGAAGAGGCCTCTGAGCAAAATTTATCGGTCGTTTCAGCCCTGAATTGAAAGGGACGCTCATGACCTGAGATGTTAAAGATCCTGACCGGGATTGAACCCGCGATCTTGGGTTTAGAAGGCAAGTGTGGTTACCACTACACCACAGGACCGACATCAATCAAGTCTAGTGCGGTAATAGAAGCGAAACGTAGTGCTTGATTCCAGTTTCGTGTCGCTTACAACGTTAGAAAATAGCCTAGTTCTAGCAATTCAGTTTTGGTATTTTATGTCTCTCTCTGTATTTTATTTTTGCTATCTTTTTTTTTTTTTTTTTTTTAATTTTGTTGTTTCTTTTCGAATTGAAGCCACTCAAAACTAGTTACGAACATTTGAATGGTGCGCAAAAAACGGAGGGAGAGAAAGAGAGATTGAAAGACGAGTTTCAAAATTAGTGAATATAGATTCTTACTTTAAGACTAATTCAGAAATAATAAATGAAAATTGTAATAGCCCATGTTCCAGTAGGTCTTCTGATTCTCTCAGAACAAATAACAGTAATGCAAATTCAAGCTGTGGTACAGTGGGTGAAGATGAAGTGTGTGTGAATCTTTATAATTGTAAGTACCCTATATTTCCACTGATATTGAGAGTGGAAGTACTTCTTTGATTATACTACTGGTACTAGCGAGGGATTTCATACTGATCGTCTTAATTTTCAGATATTTTAAATGACGACACAAAGGAGTTCAATATACGGCATGAGCTCTGCATTTCCGAAAGCTCCTAAGCAAAATATGTAATAGATGTTTCTCCAGTAATTACTATTGAAAATTAACAAAATCTGGGTTAAAATGCCAAGAGAATGGCTGTATTATTCTAGAAAAGGAAATTGTTTATTGTTCGCCATGCTGGTTATTTGCCAACAGGAGTTCAGCATCTTTTCAATTTGCCTGGATAAAGGCTGTTCGGGATTGGCAGGGATTATCCTCCCCCCCAAAAAAAAATTAACACACGAAATGTCTCATTCTCATCTGGTGGTATGTGTTGTTTATCACGTCTGGAATGTGAATTGAAGAAACAAATTAACAAATAGAAACGAATTCTTAATCACATAATTAATGGCATTATCACGTTATCAGTATCTAATTTAGCATTACGAGGTCATAGAGAAGAATTAGGGAAAGCTCACGGTGGAAATCTTGTAGTTATTGTCTAGGTATGATCCGGCATTACAGCAGCGTGTACATGGACCGGAAGCATCAGAAAAATACTTCAGTTCAAAAACCCAAAGTGAATTAATTCAGTTGTTATCAGAGAAAGTGCAGAATGACATTGTGAATGAAATCAAGTCTATACAATTTTTCTATTATCTTGGATACTTGGATGTGATCAAAAAAGATCAATTAGATAAACTTTTCAGTAATGTTCATATAGTTAACGGTTGTTTAGAAAACCTTGTGAAACAACAATAATGAAAGCATTTTAGGATTCAAAGACATGGAAGACCATGCTGCTGTGTCATTGGAAGGCGAAATTCTAAATTCAATTGATGAAAAGTGTAGTCGTTAGCCAAGTGCTATGGCCAGGGCTATGACGTGCAGCGGATATGTCCGGGACTTATAACGGAGTGAAAGCAAGGGGGGTTGAACAAAAACAGAAAACATGTTCACTGCGCCGCACAATGATGTATCTGAAGATAAGATGTTTTTGACATAGTTGAAAGACTTTATTTGATGTTCAGTCAAAGTGTAAAGTGATAGGAAATGTTATCACTAGCTTCTTACTCTTTAAAAAGCTTTTCCTGCACGTTGATCATCAAATTTTCACCCAATAAAAGCTCTAAGACATGGTTATATAGCTCTTATGAAGGCACTAACTGGAATCAAAATGTCTAATCCAGTGCTCATAAAAACAAATGGAAATTTTGGAATTTGTTTTTCAAGTTATTTGCACTCCAAAACACTTGAAGCTGTTAATGGTATCAAAATCTAACGATGTGGATTTTCCCGAGCTTCAGTGTTACTCCAAACAGCTGCAACTTTGCTAAATAACTGTAGAAATACTTTTGTTGTTGTCCAGCATGTCTCTTGCAAAACAATTGGAAGTTGCCAAATTTGAAAACAAGTGATTTCGCAAAACTAAGAGGCATTTTGATGAACGTCTGTCAGATACTGGAAAATATTTTCAAGTAAATGAGTTTCATCTGACATTAGATATCGTTGTTAATTAAATCAAAATTAGGTTAAATTCTATGAATCGTTTAAGTGACCTGTTCAGTGTACATACCCCACAGTGTCTGTCTATGCTAAAGACGAAGCATTGCATGGTAAACCACAACCTTTATCAATGCAGTATGTTGAAGACTTAACAGAAGATTTCTCATTTCAGCTACAGTGCTTTAAAAGTGCATTAAAAAGAAATAAAAGACCAAATTCAGTTCGAGCATTAGCACACCTTGTTGCTAATCGAAAATTACGCTTTAGCATCAAGTATATCAGACGTTTGCACCGCTTTACTTGTAATAATTGCTTCAGTTGAATGATCATTTTCAAAATCAAAACTAATAAAAACATTTTTACATACATGTTACAGGCGCGATTAAGTTGACTCAGTGTTGTAAGTATCGAGTGTGAGAGAACACGAAGAATTGACGTAGGTGAAGTAACGGAAACTTTTGCCTAGACGTCTTCGCGCTTCCAATGATCAGTGTGCCTGTGCCTGATTTTGTAGGTAAGCGGTCACCATTTATCTAGCATTTAGGAAATAGTATTTATTTCCTAATTTCTTACCCACCCACTACCACCATAACAACAACAACAACAACAACAACAACAACAATAATAATAATAATAATAATAATAATAATAATAATAACAACAACAACAACAACAACAACAACACAGGCAAATTTTGATTTCTCCGACTCCATCCTGTCCGCCTTATCAAATTTGACATTTCCCGCTCCCGAACATGAATCGTTGTTAGGGAGCCCAACCGTTTTCCATTACGCCACTGAGCAGCAACATGCTTGAATCTCCATCGCCACCATTTTATTTACTGTGGATACCGTATTATGATCTGAGGTTGGAGTCTGTCGTGTGCAGGGTTGGCACCGGCGGGGGGGGGGGGGGGGGAGAGAAGCATAGGCGCTGAGATATTAAACTATAATAAGAAAAAGAAAGGCTGTTGTAAATACTTTATTCTTTCCGTGTAGAAATAAGTTTTTCATATGTCTCTTGATAAATTTTCACATCAAATCATATCAAATGTGTTTCACACTATTACACCGCTTGTAAAACATATTGAATACTTGGAACATTCTGTTTAAATGTCACACCAACCGAACGTTAAACACGTAACTAGAATGGAACAACTTGACCATTTCCGCTTCATTGTTGGAATGAACTGCCTTGACCTGAGATTAAAAATATATTATTTACGGTTTTTATTAGGAGTAGGAATCCTGTGAAACTTATAGCGAATTCCGAAGGAATATTGCGCTTTTACCTATGGAAAGAGTTTT
The DNA here is from genome assembly GCA_030762175.1 of Metallyticus violacea. Lineage (NCBI taxonomy): Eukaryota > Metazoa > Arthropoda > Insecta > Mantodea > Metallyticidae > Metallyticus > Metallyticus violacea. The sequence continues at coordinate 5,120,284 of CM060832.1, forward strand.
TAAAATATTCTTCAAATTTCCATAGATCCTACTTATTAGGCACAAAAAATAACGATCGCTCTAGCGGCCGCAATTTCTGTTTTCTCAACGAAACTCGGTATGTGCCATTTAAATAAAATAAGAAAAATAGTTTCTGAAAATCAGCGAAATCAGATTATTATGAGTGGGGGGTTTAGCTGAAACCAACATTTAAAAATCGCTCCTGAATGTCTCGATTTTCAAACCGTCCTGAGTCCGCTTAGATGTCTCATGGGACTTACATTTATATCGTTTAGTGTTGCCTTTCTATATCTTGATTTTTTTTTTTTTTTTTTATGTTTTACTTATTGTCGCTTTGACTGCATTGTTCTTCTCGTAACGTCTGTAGAGTGTAAACTGAATACTATAGGTGTAAATCAGTAAGGATGAATGAAATGAAATGAATTAATGATGATTGATGACGCAAACGAGCTCGGAGTTCTTGAGCCTTAAAGTTTAAAATTACCTTGCATTTACCTTCAGGGTAAGAAGAAGAAAAAAAAAACTAGAAAAATATGTTGTCCAGATAGCTTGATATAACGGGATTCGAATCCAGTACATTCGGATTTCTATACATTGTCTTGCTTTGTGATTTTATGAACTAGCTTGTAACCTATTATGTTTGTACTATTTTTTTATTGTTAATGTTGCACTATGCTGCGTACATAGTGATGTGAGTTCATGAATAGAGAGTAACAGAGAACTTAATAAATGTAAAATCATACCACAGTGAAAATAGGCGTTCATATAAAATAGTTTAATGTTATAACAATAAATATGTAATGTGTATATCTATATAGAAAACATAATATTTAAATACATTCCCTGCTTTGTAATAGTTTAAAAAACTACTACCTATTATCAACAATGTCTCCCTTGTGACTACATTGCTATCATATCACCAAACATCTGCACTTTTGGAATCAAATCTTAACTGCTAACTTGAAACTTTTTTTTTTTTTGATTGATTTATTTATGGACGCTTTTTAACATGTCAGGTCATCAGCGTCCCATTCAATTAAGGACGTGAAACGACCGACAAATTTTGCTCAGAGGCCTCTCTTTCAGGCTTGAGGTTCTTTTTCGTGCCGTAAATGTACGACACGGGACCTACTGCTTTACTTCCATACTTAGGATTTTTACGCCCGAAAAAATCCATCGGTCCTGGCCGGGTTCGAACCCGCGATCTTGGGTATAGGAGGAAAGTATGGTAACCACTACACCACCAGGACCGACACTTGAAACGTACAAAGGTGTTTGTTGAAATACAATATTTGCAAATGTTAACTATAAAAAGCATTAAAGGTTCAGGTTAAGTAGTTTCTAATTATATAAGGGGCAATGCAACAATTCATAATTCGTACTAATCGTGCAGACAATTATAGAAACAATATACTCCTGCCAGGACCGAATGCTATTTGTAAGGTTGCTTTACCTTTCCTAAACCCAAATTTCCCTTTTGGATTACATTTCCGTTATACCTGGTAAATATTTTGTAGTTCAATTCTCCTTGGCCACATCATGTTGTTTCTCCCTTTTGATTACATCTTATTGCAGATAATCTCCAGCTGTCTGGAGTTTTCCCGCAATCTAAGCATATTAATACAAGTTGCACTTTTGTTTACGGAATATATCGGGATCAGAATTCAGAGTGAGGCCTTATTGGTCTGTCTGTACACGTATTTAAATGAACAAGCTCTGACTATAGTATGATGCAAAATTATCGAGATATTTCTCTCCTCCTTCGTTAGCATTGCTATTTACGTGCTTAAAATTATTTATAATGTTGAACAATTTACCTTACAGTGAGGGTCACAGGATAAACAACGGCGCTAAAATTTCTGCGAGTCTAGAAGGCGTTGCTTGAGTAAAGCGGCAGTTAATTGTTGGTACGTTTTCTTGCTTTAATGTTCACTTTCATAAACAGCTAATATTCTTTATCGTTCCAAGACATGGGCTCCACTTTCGTGGTAAGATATGATAAGTACAAGTTTGTATGTGAGTCATTGTACTGCATTTATTCGTTTAAGTAGCATATTTAAAACGCAGCTCTTTTGTGGTTGTAATGATAAGCACAATGTTTTATTGACGTCTTAAGAAAAGCGGTTTTGCTATTTAAATAAACATTGTACCTAAGGTCTTGCTCTTCAGACACGAATATAAATGTTAACATTATTTACAAACATTTTAACATTTTAGCACATTTATTTCACCACCTTTTCCGTATCGTTAGTTGCTCATTTTGTATAAGCACGTGATATGTTCAATGTACTAATATGGAAAAAAGTTTGGTAAAACTGCTGTATATACGCTGCAAAAAAGTTACATCACAGCGTCGCTATAAGTAGGAGGTGAACTGAATTATTGAACATCAGTAATCCACTCACTATCCTGGAGGGGAAAAAAAAATGCTTTTAATGTTATACCTGAAATCGGAGCAAGAAATAGAAAATGACAGTGGAGTGTGCTGTTGAAGATGGTGACGCACGAGGCAACTAGAGTAAGTTACAGTTCAAAAATGCACAAGTAGATAGGTCATAGCAGTGTAGCATAGGGATAAAGGCGAATTAAGTGAGCACTTAATCTAACTTATTGCAAGATCCCCGTGAAACTGAATCATAGAGTATCATTTTAAGATTGTTATAGCGCGTGTATGATGTATGCTCTTAGGTTTAAGTTAGCGAATGTAAGGTACTTTTATATGCCTATTTCAACAATTACATTACCGTTGCGCCAAATTATATATAGCAGAATTATATAACGCTTGGAAATCTTAAAATTATTAGAGGGACCGATGAGGATCATACACGCGAACAATGGCGAGTACAATATATATATCACTTATTGCAGAAAATACAGGAATTAATGTTAGCACCTTTAAGATGTATGTATCATATAAGAGTGTAAAATGAGTTGGGAAAAATGAAAAAAAATTATGTTGGGCATTGAAGGAAGTGTTAATAAAAGTTTATGTTTGACGGGAGCAGGCAATGCTTGTAAACAAAAATAATGCTCATCTTTCTTAGCGCTCAGGGTAACCTGAATTTTCACTCACTCAGCATTAAAACATGAGCATTCTCATAATTGTGTACATACAAATTAAATGGTGTACATCCGTTGGTTTTTTTTCTCTCTCTCTCCCTCTGGTCGCCCGCCATTTTAACGCGTTAAGTAGCACATGAGTATTACAGAAATTACGACCTTTGGGGTTCTGGTAGTGCCCTTTCGCGTTTCTTGGCAAGTATACAAGGCTATTAACCTTATCCTCTGCTCCAAACACTCGTATAATGTAATGATATGACAGTGTGGAAAATTAAGTATCACGATATACAAGCCCAGTAACTTTATATTCCGAAATATTTAGTACGCAATTTGTAAATTTCCCTTAGCGTTTATTATTATTATTATTATTATTATTATTATTATTATTATTATTATTATTATTATTATTATTATTATTATTATTATTATTAAGACTGGCAGGGGATCTACAAGAAATTCTTATAAATAAAACATAATTCAGCCCGTTTTATCTCGTATCTTCTTTAAGAGAAATGAAGACAAATACTTTTAAAGCGGGCTAGGAAAGAGAACATTTACTACTTATGTCAAAATTAAACTCTAGTTACAAAGTTATTGGAATAATGAGGGGAAAATGGACATAATTCCAAGAGGACATCTTACCAAACACAGACACAAATAGCCGAGGTAGTTCGGGCATGGACTCGAGAGCGCAAGGTCTGTGGTTCGATTCTTGCCAGGACTATCCTTTCTGACATGTTTTTCTAGGTTTTCTTCTGTGCTCAAAAAAAATCACCGTGAATTTTTAGGACTCTCTTTCTTTTTCTTTTTAGTCATTATCAATTAAGGATATACTTAATCATCAGCAGCACATGGGAAAAAAGTAGATCAAAATTCACCAACTCTGTCAATTTTTTTAAGTAGTCTTTCTCACTCTCGGTACGAAATTGCAAACTTCGAAAGCAACAATGTAAGCATCTACGCCACGCTTCTTTAGAAATGGCGCCAACTTTCTCTTCGTAGAAAGCAACAGCTTTTACCAGACTCTGGAACTGATTGCTCCTCAGTTTTCTTAACAGTTGGAGAAAGGAAGAAGCCATAGTGAGCCAGATCAGGACTGTGTGCCGGGTGGCTCCCGATTCTTGCAGAAATATTCAAAGTGATGTGCGCATAGACATTGTCATGATGAAATAGCAATTCTGAGAACCGTTATCTTCTGAAGACCCTGAGGAGGAAAACTGGGATATATCAGTTTGCTATCCATATTCAGGCTTAACCTTCAGCGAGATTGCCATTTGAGAAGGCTCAAATCCCGACTGCGTCAAATTGGTAAATGCAGTTTTCTCACCTGTAATGGTGAGCAGCCCATTTGTGCAGGATTTGAAACATCTGCGACGTATGAACGTAAACAGACTCCTCTCTCCCTGCAAGTTACTCATCACGAGCGATGTTTTCTTGTTACTGGTCGTGCCATGTGCTCCTTTCCTCGTCTAAACTCTGCAAATCATTTACAGATTTTGCAGACATCCTTGTTGGCTTAATCCGCACTTATTGTTAAATAACTTGCACGAAAATTCTCTCAAGTTACCTCCATTTTACAGCACCAGAGAGCGAGCTGAAGAACACAATTTAAAACTTTGTTGCAGCTTACAACGAAGGGTACTGCGCACTAATTTACGCCATGGTTACTAATCAAGAATGCTGTTTCCAGTGCTGTCAAGAGTGCGCTTTGTTTGCCCCAAAATAGTTATCACGAGCTTCTTGGCTAAAAATGATTGCCATTTTGTTTCGTCGTTTACGTACCCACTCAGTCTCATCTTCCGTTACGAACTGATGTAGAAACTCGCCTGTAATTTCGTAATGCAGAAGCACCGCCCCTTTTCTATTGCTTTTGTGTTCTTCGGAAAGATGTTTAGACACCTCGATCACTTTCTGTTATCACTCCGTACGGAACTGTAAGAGATATTTGAGGAAGCTTTTCCGATAGCTGTAAAAATGCAAAGTGGCGATTTTCTCTGGCAGCATCAGTCATTTTATCAACAAGCTCATTGACAACAGGTCTGCCTCTACTTTGTTCCTGGTGGACGTTAAGCCGGTCCATTGTGGAACGTGTGACACCTTCGTTCGAAATACTTTCACTCATAATGCTCCATCCATACACGTTTAAATTGGTTAGCAAAGGGAAACTTATTACTGCGAATGCCTCACAGTTGCTTTGGACAGAGAAATGACCGATCGTCCTTCATCCTGACGCTGTGAGATGCGCATCAAGTCAAGCTTTCATAACTTGCAATGGTGACGTTGTTTTTTTCTACACTTTCACGTACCAGACGCGAATGAAACTTACGTTCCGTATCGACCTCATATCACTCATATAAATCGAATCCTCTTCGAAGTTGATTGGCAGTTAAACGCAAAAGTCATCAGGTACAATTCCCAGTATTGCAGGAATGTAGGCCAGAAGATGACTGTTCATTTGCTTCGGTGGAAGTAGCCGTATTGTAACTATTTCACTTGAGAAACAAACTACAGTCACTATCAACTGCTATTTCACAATTTTCCTCCCCAGAGTCTTCAGAGTGCATGAAGAAAAATCAAAACCAAGGCTATGAGAATTTTTGTCTAACCATGATAAGACTCTGCACGTACTGAATTGAAAACAATACTATTCATGTTAGAATTGGTAGTTCAATGGAAAACCACCTACTGCGTAGTCCACATCTAGCTCTCTGTGATGTTTTCTTATTTTCAGTTTTAGCGGGCTACAGTTTTCGAAGTCCAGGAATGGCGCCAGCTCTAAAGCAACAGACAGGGCTGCCTGTATCGAGTGTGGGAGAGAGCACTTGGAAAAGAAATTGGGAGAGGTGTTTACAGCCTTTAACTTAATGGAATCTGTAAAATTAAATAGCAACCCTCGTGTTGCTCTGTACTGTTTCTTTACAGAAGCTGTTATTCGGGGAGAAGGAAAAATCTTACGGCAGCAACAGAAGTCTAGTGCGACGTCTGGGCAGCGTGCTGCCTTTGAAACCAGCCTGCAGGATTCACCTCTGTAATGAAGTAACAGACGCTATTGCTGAGGCAGGAGACTACTTCTATAACACTGAGACTGCTCAAGATGTTCTGGACAGTTATACTCCCAAAAGGTGAGCCGAGAACCTCTTCCATCACTTACTTGTTTTTCAACTTTATTTCAAACAAAAAGACCCTTTGAGACCTGGAGAGACTACTGTCTTCTAGGACAGTTCTGCATTAAGTCACTTGTGAATTATTGCATTTCAGGTGTACTACTGAAGTTCAGACAGCATCAAAGAGAGAGGGGTTCGTGGTTATCGTCCAGAAGATGAATTTGGTGGAAGGATTAACGTGTAAGATATTAGCTCATATACAAGAATTGGAGAGAACACTGCAAGTGTTAAGCCTGGATGAGAAGTTACAGACAATAGAAGAACAGCTAAATAAGACGTTGGCGCGTTTAGAGAGTAAGTGTTCGGTGTTTTTTATGTCATTGGTCTATATGTCAAACTTTGTGATAGCAATTTTTACACAAAACCTTGTATTTCTAATGTGAGGGGTTTCGGAATACCGCCCAATATATGGGCACGTTCATTCGTAGGGCGATGGACTGATGCTAGTACGCCTAGATGACGGTTGTAAAGAGATAGCGAAAGGACGGTGTTAGTTTGTTGTCAAGTAGAGACATACATGGACAACATGGAAGTCAACTATCATGACAAAGATGTACTGCATGATTTGTGTGGAAGGAAGACTTAAAAACTGCAGAAATGCAGAGACGTTTATCTGTGGTATGGCTTCAGGAAGCTCCTGTACAGAAGGCCGTTACAACTCTGTCACTGGTTCGCCAGCGGCAAGAAATGCGCATACAAAAATGTTGTTGATTTGGTTTATTTATGAACGCTCTTTTAACATCTCAGGACATCAGCGTCCCATTCAATTCAGGGCGTGAAACGGCCGACAAATTTTGCTAAGAGGCCTCTTCTTTCAGGCTTGAGGTTCTTTACGTTCCGTAAATGTACGACATGGGACCCACGGCTTTACTTCCCTTCCGAAGGAAGCCATACTTAGGATTTTACGCCCGAAAAAAATCCATCGATCCTGCTCGGGATTGAACCCGCGATCTTGGGTCTGCGAAGCAAGTATGGTTACCTCTACACCAGCAGAACGACACACAAGAATGTAAGTACTGGTCGTCCGCAACATCGCGGTCTTCCAGCAACATTGATTGAGGTTTTCTTTGAATTGATCAAGACTTAGACTCATAACCTTTTATGAATTGGATTGTGAGTCAGGCCTCGGCAGCGCAATCCTGCGCACCATACGACTATTTGAATATAAAAAAGGTGTGCGCACATTGAGTTACACGGGACTTGACACAGATACAGGAGGACAAAAGCGCGGAAGTCCGTTGCCCGCTACTGGAAATGCAAATGAAGATCTAGATTTTTTGGATAAGCGGGTGACTGATGAGTCATGATGTCACTAACACACGACAGAGAAGAAAATCCAATCCATGCAATAGAAACATCCAGGGATTCCATGGCCCAAGAAATTTTGTGCTGCTACACCTGTGGGCAAGGAGATTATCACCGTCTTTCGGGACACTTCAGACATACTGTTAATGTACTGACTTCCTCAAGTAACGACTGTCAACAACGAGGTGTACTGCGAGACCCTTACATGGCTTAGACGCAGGATTCAGCAACGGCTTAATAGAGCTGTTCTTCCAATGACAATACGGCCCCATGCCAGCAACACCAGTTGATTTCGTTGGGGTTTATTGTTGTGCCGCAGCGGATTTTGCTCCGTCTGATTGTGCCTTATTCAACAACGCAATTAAAATAGAATTTCTAGCAAAAATCCTCAATACAAGTAAGAATTTTTTAGCGAAAGGGATTGAAAATGACGAGAAAATTCAGGCAGCTGTCTATGTATAGGTACTCCCATACAGTGGTTTCGCGATACCATAATAAAGCTACCAGGAAGATGGCAGCGGTATATGTGCATTGAACCATGGTGCATAATAAATAAGATACAAAAAATTACTACTGTAAATCATTTCCGAACGTTCCTCATACAATTTTACAAAATGAGGACATATGGTAACTTTATCCACTTTTGTTGCATGAAATTGCAGTCTAGAATTTAGCAAACTCTACTTTTGTTTAGATGTAAAGTATGCCAATAGTTTGTTTCTCTAATGCAGAAATATCACTGTTTTATATGAACAACAAAATGTAGAACAATATACTATTTATTTAGAAATTAATAGAGCCTGGAAGTTCAAACATTTATTTTGGTTGAAATAGAAAGACAAAAAGGCACTTACAATTCTGAAAATAGGCAGCAATATAATTAAAATAGGCATTTATTAAAACTGAAAGCAGAGTAACATCCACTCATTATAGATATTTAAGATACTTAATAATTTCTTTATCACATAATTAAAGTACTTAAGCTTACTTGCTTTTCTTGGTTACAAGCAACAACAAGATCTTTTTTCAAGGTATGAACTGTCATAGTCAGCTGCTTGTCAGAGAACATTTTTCATCATGGAAAAAGACTACTTCCATTGAAGTGATTGGAGCATATTTAAAACAAGCTGTTTTGGAAGGACTCATACCAATTACAACAGAACATTCACCTTTCAGAACATCATGGAAATGTTGATGAAGACAAAGTAAAGTAGTTTGGAATAGTCTTGGTGAATGAGCAAAAGATGCACAATGGTTTCTGGTAGAGTTTAATTTCTGATTATGCATTTATAGAGGAATCAGATGAGTATCTCTCTTACTTCCATACTGAACATATTGTAGGGACGGTTTATTGCATAGCTGTACCCTCTCATCGTTCTCTCTTGTAATTCTTTCTTACATTTAATCAGCTGAGAAGTTATCCCTACCACAAATTTCCTAGAATTGTCTCACAAGATTGATTGTAATTTTCCAGGACTATTGAAAACTATAGCACTTCCCTCATAATTTCTATTTCCTGGTATTCATATGTCCAAGGTAACCGTGCATTCCTTTCAATAATGAAGGTTGTGCTATTTGAAGAGATTAAGTGAACGAGTTGAGGAGAAAAGTTTCTGATTCCTTTGAAAAAAATTAAATGTAAAACAAGATTCTGAATAGATATTTTTATGAGGTGAAAATGCCATTTAATTTTCAAAACTTTTTTCCCTTCGATATATTGAAATTCTTTATGTATTTTTTAAAATGAGTGAATAATTGCAGAAAAAATCCATAATTATCCAAAACAGGGCAAAAAAAGGGTTTAAACCTTAAAATAGGCAACAGAAGCAAAAATAGGCAAAAAAAAAAAAAGGCATAATAAAACTGGCCCTACAGACCATGTTCATTGTGTATGTCAAATGTATGTTCATTTCTATCTGACTCTTAAATATGTCCACCCAAATACAAAAGGCATTTTGCCCAACTTTCAAGCTCTGGTAATCATCCGCATCTGGTGTATTGAAATTAATGTGAAATACCTACTGTATGTTTCATGAAATTACTTTCATGACTGTCGCTAATAAATTTTGTATTTATTCTCCATACCTTTTAACTTCTGGATTCTTCTAGATAAATTGATACTGTTTATATGCTTTTATCTGCTATAATTTATAATTTATTTTTGTTTTCTGTAGGTCCTTCTTCAGTATACCTGAAACAGTTTCAAGAATCTGTAACACTGATGCAGCCTATTGCTCCTCCTCAACCTCCACCATCACCTCCTCCACTACCCCCTTCACCTACATGTTTCTTTACACCTCCATCACACTTGATTATTAGACAACAGAAATCTGAACAGAGGAATCTCATTGAAGTGGAAAAACATACAAAAGCAAGGCTATCACTTTCAGAGGCCCTGAAAGATCTGAGCAGAGTGAAACTTCGTCCTATTCAGAGGTGAGAATGTTATTTATGTGAATGTGTTGTGTGCATGTGTAGAAAATGGAATTGTATTGCAAAACAAATATTTATTTAACTTTATAGACTTAGCAGCATTCATAAAGGTTTCCAAGCCTCTTAAAAAAGTTTTTTTTTCTGTGCACACCAGTTCTCTACTGTACTTATCATGGTTCATTCTATTAAAATTTCTCCCTTTTAAATGTCTTTTTAACTTTGGAAATAGGTAAGAGTCCGAAGGAGCTAAATCTGGCAAATATGGAGCATGGTTAATCAACTCAAAGCCAACCTAATTAATTTAGTACATTGCAGTAAGGGACTTATGAGCAGTAGCATTGTCTTGTAAAAAAAGAACCTTTTAACAGTGGTTTCCTAAAGTTTGGTCAGTAATGCAGAATAATATGCTCTTGTCAATTTTACTCTGCTCTAAATAATCTTTTATTATAATTCCTTCTTTGTCCCAGAAAACAAATGCCAGAACCTCCCCTGCCAATTTTTGACACAAAAGTTGGCAGGAGTCTGGCTGCATATCATCATGTCTGGGTCTGCATATCATCATGTTACCATTCCTTTGATTTGTGGGAGGTCTGGGGTTTGATTCCCACCAAGGCTGTCCTCCCAGACTGAGTTTTTTTACAGGTTTTCCTCAGTCCTCAGAAATGGCAAATGCTGGGGAAGTACCCTAAACTTAGGCCTAGATGCTTCCTTCATTTAAAAAAAAAATCCTTTCCCAGTTTATCATTTTATCTCACGTATCATCAGTGTCCAACACCTCTGATGCCTCAGGAGATAAAACGGACATTAAACATTATTTAAAAAAATTCCTTTGATTGTTATTTTGTTTTTGGATCATTGTAATGGATTCATGTTTCATCCATAGTTATGATATGATCCAAAAAGTTGGAAGAAGCATCTTCAAAATGGTGCATTTTGACTTGGAAGTTGTCACTTTGAGTCAATATATTACCATTGTATACAGCTTCATAAGTACAGTTATTCTTTTAAACGTATTTGATGTCATGATAACTTGTTTTCAGTTTTTTTGATGGAATTTTTATTTAGTTTCATTACTTAAGGGAAAATTAATCTTAATATAACTGACCCGTAGGTTGAGTTTAAAGTGAGTTATTTAATACATATAAAAGTAGTGTGGTAAATTTTAGATAAAATGATAAAGGATTTTAAAATGTCATAACTAGTTGATGCTCCCATTGGGTTTCTTAATTCTATGTTTCCAGAATGTTATACTAATAATTTAATGTAAATCCAAATAAGATAACCTTTTCATGACTTTAATCATACGTGTTCAATAAAAAAATGATCATAATTTTTGCAAGCATAATGTTTTGCTTAAATTTAACTTTACAATATTTTGTTGCTTAATACATAATGTATTAGTTTCATTGTTGTCACTTCTGGTTCCTGCCACTGAGAGGTGTGCAAGTTGTGTTATGTTTACTTCCACCTACAGCAAGATGGAGGGCAACAAACAATATGCTTCTTGTACTTAAGAAGCTGTTGACAATGGAGTGGCAATATAACTTCAACTTATGTATTCTCTTTTTTACACTAAACTCCATTCACTTACACAAAAGTAATACGCGTTTCGGGAGAATCTCTCCCATCTTCAGTTGCTTACTGAACCGCCGTTGCTCAAAACTATGGCTGGACAAACGGATGTTCCTGTGGTGGCCTCTGTTGGTTGAAGAAGGACGAGCTCAGCAACTTCCATTTGCAGTTGCATAAGAGACATATTTGTGCATGATGGCTTCCAGGACTTCTGGTTCCAGGACAAAAGACTTTCATATATAGGTATGCAAGCAGTTATTACAAGAATATGTGGAGTTTCTTTCAAAGGTGATAAAATTTGGCTACATTGTTTCAAGTTAACTGCAAAGCTCTGTGTGAAAACACCACAGAAAAGAGCAACACAGTACACCTAGAAAGCAAAAATGGTTGCTTCTGCTGGGAAAAATATGGTCATCTCATTTTTTGATATTGAAGGAATGGTTTACCAGCATGTTGCACCTGCACACTCAACTAACTGTAAGTAAAAACTCTTGCAAGACCACATCATATGCAAGATGTCACTTCCTGTGCAACAAGCTGGATACTGCATCTCAATAATGCACAACAAATGTTGTTTTTGAATGTCTCATAAAATTCTATATGAAGTATGTCCCCCACCAGTTTTAGCCCCATGAAATGTTTCTTATTCCAAACATTGAAGAAACACTTTCTTGGGAGGCATTTTCCATCATCAGAAGTAATAGTGAAGACTGTGGAGGCCATTCTAAAGGACCGTCCAAAAATTGTTTCCAGTAGTCTTGGAGGACTGGCAGAAATGATGTAACAGGTACATTGCATCCAGCAGGGACTACTTTGGGAAAAAATCATCAAAATTATGAGGATGATAAAGATATGTTTTCAAAAAATTAAGATCAATCTTTATTCAACAGCCATCATATATAAGTATAGCTAATTCTTCTTATATACGAATCTCTACTCTCTCATGTAACTGCAATGAGGCCAAAAAAAGAAGTTCTTTAACAAGTACCATATGAATTATTTCACTCTATAAATCTTAAATTATGTCAAATGTCATGTAAATCATGCATGGAATTACTCTTTAGGTTTTAAAAATTAATAATAATTGTCCTGTCTCATAATAGATCACCAGGAGGAAACCCAGTGCGCCAACAGCCAATTTCAAAGCACCCTTCTTCCATTCTTGCTGCTGCCATCAAGAAACAGTTTGCAAAACTACATCAAGAGATCACCACTGAGGAAGAAGGTGCTCTAAATGATTTTTCTTTAAACAATGAATAAAATATTCCTGTAACACAGAAGAAACAAACTATAGTGTTATATTAACATGAGATAAAAGAGTAGTATTGAAACAGAATTAAGTAATGAAGATCTTTTTCTAATAAAAAACTTCTAATGTTACTTCCAATCTTATTTATATATATTTATAATTATTGTGCAAGTGTTTTAGATCATGTTGGAAAGTTTTGAAATGCCAAGAAGATTTGTTTTACTTTTATATTGTAGCAAGATATGAAAAGACACCACAATAAAGCAAGTTTAGGGATATGGTTTTCTTCTTTAAATATTTACATTTCCTTAGAAAAACTCAAGTACTGCAGTAGTGTTAATAAAATTCTGGGCACTTTTAGCAAAATTTTGGTTAGTTTTCAATCTTACTGGATAGACCAAGATTATGGATACTGAGTCAATATTATTTGTTTTTATTTTGTATGTGATGTTTCTATAAAATGATTATTATCTTTAATAAATGAAACATGCTGTATTCCTTATAAAATAATAAACAAGCTTAAGTGACATTATTCAAGAATTTCATTATTTTCCATCTTTGTGCAATGTAACATAATTTATCAAATGCTCATTTTTAACCCATCGCAAAATGCTTGTGTGTAATTGTTGCATCATCCTAGGAGGGCATAATGGTTGGTCCTGATGGTCTAGTGATAACCATATTGGCCTCATAGGACCAAGATCATGGATTCAAACCTGGCCAGAATCAGTGGATTTTCATAAAATCCTAAGCATGACTTTCTTCAGAAGGGAAGTTAAGCAGTTGGTCATAGTTTTATAGCATGTCAATGAATTTTAATTCTTAAAGAAGAGGCCTCTGAGCAAAATTTATCAGTCATTTCACACCTTGGATTGAATGAGATGCTAATGACGATAGTTGTAAAAGAATGTCTTTGAATAAAAGTAAGAAGAAAAAGAAAAGGAGCAAGAAGAAAAGAGAAGGAGAAGAATTGCCATCATTTATATAGTAGTCAGCTGCTGTCTTTGGTGAAGTAAAGGTGTGTGTAATGTCAGTTGAAAGGTTATTATTGAAAACAATGATTCCTAGCACATGAAAATATTCTCTTTGGTCTCTGAATAAAAGGATTTCAAGCATTTCTTGAGGATTCCTACAAAGATATAGCAGATAGGTAGAGTGGTGGTGCCACAAAGTCAAGCATGAGGAAAAATTGCAAACAGTATGAAGAAACTGGATCTACCAAAACTTACTGATCAGGACTACTGTAGAATCTGCCGTCTTTCTCTACAGGATCATCTTCATACATCAGAAGGATAAATGCCATTTAGAAGATTTCAGGGGTACAATTTTCTAACAAAACAGTAAGGCAGAAACTTTGTGAAAAATGGTTTGTGAGTGAAGATCCCAAGATGCCTTTCTAAACAAAAATACAGACAGGAGCATGTGTAATGGACGTTAGTGGTCAGGGAAACTGGGCTAAAGTCATTTGCAAAGATGAAACCAAGAGTAATATTGTCACAAACCCCTAGTGACAATTATCTTCACCTTCAAAGTAACGTTATTCTCTTTTACATTTTACCTCTGGCATGATTATATCCTAACATTCTTCTTAATCACAACTAAAGATCACAGTGATCATGGGGCCTGGGAAGTTTGCAACACGTGTTTTAGCTCTAATTAAAACACATGTTGCAAATTAAATGAAAGTAACACTATTTATTAACTGAACATTCCTTTTCTCCCTATATAATCAGACTAGCCTTTCTTCCTTTGTTCCAGGGACCAGTGCAGACACCAACACCATACTCTCTTAATGCACTTTTCCAACTGACTGATCACCAGACATGCTCTCTTTAGTCCCACATATTCTTAACTTATTTGACATTCTTAACTTACTTTTCCTCTCCTCACCTTGCCCCTTATCCATCAACAACTTTTTATTCTCCATTCCTTGCTTACCCCACATACTTTAACTCCTTTTATGCAACTCCTTAGCAGTGATAAGCTGATGACTGCCACAATATTTTTGGAATTGATGGCATTAAGTTTATTAACTGTCAACCAGGCAAAGACTTGTTCACCAATGCTTCACCGCTAATATGAAACATCCTATGTGGAGTATAACAAGACATAGTATTGGATATACTGCAATGCTAGAGAGCAACAATACCAAAAAAATCAAAGAACAGTCTTAGATATTTTATCAGAATTTATAAAATATGTTTATACTAACTCCACTTACATATAAACATGGGACATACAAGCGTAGGTTCACAAGTTCTCAGTCTAAACATTTTCTAGGTATGATAAAGACAAAAACTATTTTTCACTTTTCAATACAGTTACCCTGTGTTGCAATACACTTCTGACATCTTGGAATCAATATTTCCATCCCCATTCCCCCAAAAAATAGTCAGATGTCTTGTCTGTAAAATGGGCACAAGCAGCATCCATCACATCTTTGTCACACATAAATTTCGTTCCTTGAGGATCTTTCATGAGTTTTGAAAAGAGAAAATAGTTACTGGGAGCTAGATCTGGACTGTAGGGTGGATGGTTCATCTCAATAAAATAATAAAAAATGTGGCTTATAGTTAGCTCCAAAATATAATGTAAAAAATTTACTAGCTTCCACAGTATAAGACACCATACCAACAGAACAGAAATATGGTATTTACAAAATTGAATGTGCATAACGTAACAAAAATACATTGATAAAGAAAAGTTTAGAACTTTGATGAAAGGGACACTTTAGAAATATTTGATTGAAGTAAATAGATAAATTAATGATAAAAACACACTTTTGGACCCAATATCATGAAATTAAACCAGAGGCTAAGCTGCTGAAAGAACTTAATATCCGAATAGAGGAAATTTGAAAAGCATTTTCATACTGTAAAATAGAGAAAACTAAATGAATTGCGATGTTCCACCCACAGATGAACTTGGCAAGTTCCTATTTGAACTATCAGAGAGCACTACAGAAGCAGGATCCTTTCACCACATCGAGTAGTGAGTCAACAGCTGATGATGAGATCGATTGCCCCTGTAACATGTACTAATGTTGTATAAATGAGTGAAGTTATTGTAAACATATTTAACAAATTCTAATAGGATATAAAGGAATAATAATTAAAGGACTCTAAAGCAGTGCTACAAAGTGTAATGAATTACAGTTACCCACCCACCAACTATAAATGAAATAAGAAAACTATATCATAAAATTCAGATCAGAAATATAAGATGTAGTTTTATAATGGGTCTCAAGTCATGTTGGATTTAAAGGGAACGAGATTGCTGATACTATAGTGAAAATAGGAGCTACCATAAAATTAAAATCCACTTTTGAACTAGAACATCCTTCTAAATTGAAACTCATAAAAAGATTAGCAACCAAACAGAAACAATGAAATATCCAACAAAAACTTAAAGGAAAACCATTTGAATATCTATTGAAACCAAGAAAAATTGGAATTGCACAATTCCGCTTAAATAAAACTACCTAATTCTCCTGTCTTTCCATATCATAAATTCTTTGTTTAATTTCTTTCCAAAAACCCCTTCTTTACTTTCTCTATCGTGCCACACCATATCCAAATCTATTTTTCCCATAACCTCATTGATTCTACCGATTCAAGTATTTCCTCCCCTCACCTTCTCCTGTGTCACTAGACAATGTTTCAAAATACATTTTCTCTTCTAGATTCTTAATCCTAAATCAATATTAAAAAATTCTTGTCATTATTTTTCCTTTACTCCCTATTCTGCCTAATTCAGCTTTTATTTGGTCAGCTTTTTGGTAGGCCCATAATTTTTTTGCCAAAATTCTTGTGAATCAAGTCTACATTTAGCCATCCCTCATCACTACCCCAGATTTCTACCCAGAATATCACTTTGGCCTCAATCACTACCATATATATTTTCTCCAACCACTTTATGCGCATTTTGAGTACTTTATGCCTACAGGCAGTAATAGCTAGTTAGTTAGTTCTTGGAGCATTCAGTGAGTTCATGGAGCAGCCACAGAGACCTACGAACATTGAACTTGTCATGCTAGCTTTCAAAGCTAACCTATCCTTTGCTAGAACCTTTCTTTTTTGTTCCCTCCACCATTCTTGCTAAGCCTGATACCCACATTGTCAAACATTTTGACTACCTCAATTTCTGCTCCTTCCCAGTACCATTTCTCATTCTTGAGTAGCTTATTTGCATTCTTAAATACCGTGATTTTTGATTTTATAGTATAAATTCCCTAAACTGATTTTGAAATTTCACTTTTAATGGGAAATGACTGCTGGTAGATACTAAATACATAACCTCAAAATCTGTAAGATACTCATCTATCTCTAGTGTGAGTAGCATATAATCAACACTATTTCGACCATTATTATTTGCAGGAATAATAACTAGAATCTTTCGCTCTAGTACCATTACAAATTACCAAATAGTTTTAGTAGTTCAGAAAATGTTAAGTGGCACAGTGATAAAAAATGGCCTGGTATAAATCTCCACTAATTTGGATTTCCTCTGTAGTACAATTGAAAAATTTGAAATGGGAGGAATCCTTCTACAGAAGCAATGCAGCATGTTTGTGATGTGGAGAAAAAACTTTACAGTATTAGAGGATGTACAATGATGTACATTTGTAAGCAGAATTAGCCCTGTAAAGTGGGTTTTTGAAATCTGCTGAAAGTATGAGAAAAGAATGGCATTGCTATACAATATATTAATTATTTTAAAGGGCAGATTTTTTTTTGGAATAGAGTTTAATACTCATTTTTACTACGAACACTCATGATAACTTGGAAAAGGAGTTTATTTCTTTTTAAGAACAGAAGTGTCCCAGACCATTCTGGCATTTGCCATTTATGAGGACCATGGAAAAATTAGAAAAACCCTCATTCAAGGAGAATGGGCCCGACAGGAATCGAACCCCAGATCTCCCCCTTATTAATCCATGGTTAAAGGATTGAGAACTAGAAATTTGAAGAAGCTGCAATTCAAGAAATAATTTTATGAATTTATTGTGAACGGTTGCATAATGGAGACTATCTCTAGACCCTCCTCTCAAACTCATGAGTTTTAAGAAAACATTTGATTCTAATGAGTGACTTTGATGACCTGAGATGTTAAAGAGCGTCCTTAAGTAAAAAAAAAAAAAAAAAAAAAAAAAAAAATCTAACAAGTGGTTTGTTAGTAACATTCGCGAGTCCGCACATTCCAATCTTACATCTTGTAAATCTCCAACTTTCTTAAACATCTTCATCTCTGTCACCTTCTTCTATATAAAAGTCCAAAATTCACCGCCACGGATGGCCGAGGTCGTTAAGGCGCGGACTCTTGAGCGAAAAGTCTGTGATTCGAATCCCGCTAGGATCGTCCTCCCTGACAGGTTGTTTGTTTGTTGTTTTTTTTTTTTGCCAGGTTTTCCTCAGTCCTCATAAATGGCAAATACCGGGAAGGTACCCTAAACTTAGATCTGGAACGTTTCCTTCCTTAAAAAAATCCTTTTCCAATATATCATTTCATCTCATGTATCATTGACGCCTGTGGTGCCTCAGTAGTAAATACGGGTGTTAAACAACAACAATAATGATGGTGGTGATGATGAAACTTCAAAATTCTATGGCAGTTTTGTTCTATCATTACAGATTTATGAAACAACGATTTCAGAATTGCTCCCATCAGATAAACGGATTCAGTCGTCATAGAGGGTAAATGTTCCAGGGGTCTTCTGTCCATATTGGTGGAGATAGAAAAGAAGTATTCAACCCCAATTTTCCTATTTCCAAATGTGACATACAGTTTCTATTAATTGCTACTCTTATACAGAAGAATCTCTGTCCCAAATTTCATCTCGCCCACTTGAAATAAATGTACTACAAGTAGTTTTCTTAGATCTTTCGGAATGCATTAAGGCGGGAACAATTTAATATAATCTGCTATATTACACCATGTCAAAAGAAAAATGGATACCGTGGTTGAAAATAAAGGATGACGCTATTACTTTAATTGTCTATTACAGGATAAAAGAATTACTGACTACCGGCACATTCTTTTCTGCAACATTGTTAGGTGAGCTCTTAGAAAACATTTGCTTTTATTTCATTGGCATTTCAGCATATGCCCATTTAATTTTCAAACATCATTTAAATCGGTTGCTGATTGTCATGGCCTAGGCAGTACAACCGCCCACTTGACTTGCGCAAATTTGACGTCACTGGAAACGAGTGTGGCGTCATTTGTATCCTGCCTAAAAGGGAAACAACAAAACTGAAAGGTAAAGGTAAAAATGCAGTAATACTCATTTAGATTATACAGCAGAAGCAATTAGTGTTCAGAATAGAGCGTTGGAGCTATAAGCTTTGTCTAGCTCTAGTAGAAGAAGCCGAAGCGCATTATTTCGTGGTAATAGCATATGCCCATCCCCCTAAACGAAAGTATTTAATTTCCAGTTAGGACTAAATGTAATTTGATAGTAAAGTTTGACAATTGGTTAACATAGGATATCATATTGAATATGAAAGTGAATAAAAAAAGGGCTAAGGTACTAAGTTCATATTAAACACCCACGGGATTATCCGGCGGTTCGGTTTATATGATGTTAAAGAATTTAAATAGAGTATTAACGCTAAGCTTTGCATATGCATAGAGAATTATCCCACTACTCCGCTCATTCTGTGTGTTGTGGAATGATATTCTTGGGTAGTTCAGTAAAGGCGTAGCATTTAAACAACATAACCTTTATACAACTCGTATAACAAGTTGGCAGTTAGGGACTACAAATCCAGTGGCAATAAGCCAAGTTTGCGGTGGCTTTTGGAATTGTTTTCTGAAAAAATCTCGTTAAATAAAATTATAATGAGTCTGCCGTAGCGAATGATGAATGTATTTGTAGAAACTTTTTATCATGCTTATTAATAGAATGAGACGATCAGTTTTGTTGTAACTTAACCTGCACACATATTAGATTTGCCAAGAGCTCAGGAGCAATGCGCTTAAAATCTCTCATCCATATGTATATTGTAAAAGGCCCATGTCTATTCAAAGTATTGTTGTAAATATAAAACATCAGAATTGTAATTGATGTGGGTTTCTGAGAGACCCATGTCTATTCAAAGTATTCTTGTAAATATAAAACAGATGCTGAAAGTGAATTGTACGTGATATGGGCTGGGAGCAACAGTGTGCTAGAGATACCATTGTAGATTTCATCAATGCCTCCTTTCTCTCCCCTCTAACCCCCCAAAATAACTCATTGCATTAGTTTAGTTCCCAGAACATTCCATGAGTTTGCAAAACAGTCACAAAGACTTATAGTAGAATTTGTCATTTACAGTTATCACAGTACCACACGTTTTTACAAATAATACAGTATGTATATGTATAAATTATTACAATAAAAATGAAAAAACAAAGCAACTAGAACTCGGCCAAAACGAGTTTTTTGAATCAGTATAATGTATTGTCACTCATATTTTTTTACGAGGGTAATTTTTAAGAGCAGATTCTAAGGATTTACCATTGTTTATTAAATCTTTTGGCTAGAGGAAAGAGCATTTTGTACTAAAATGCGTAATTAATAAATTCCTTTCTGATAGCAGGAAAATGTTGAACCTGATCTATGTAGATTTGAGTGTTGTCTTGTATTCTTGTCATGTATATTTTGGTTTTGTATAAATATATTTTTATTTCTTATATAAAGGAGTAATATATATATATATGAAAGAGTTTAAATTTCAGATTGCCTAAAGAGATTTCTGCATGAATGTCTGCTTTGTGTACCAGCAAATATTTCTATGGCTTTTTTGCTATAAAAATAAGACAAAATTTAACTGAGTTTTCCCAAATTATTGATTTGAAATATGCATAATAAACTAATTTTAAAGTCTTAATTGAATCCAAAATTAATAATGCACCTGTCACATTATCAGCATATAAACAATTCATTTTGATCTGCTTTATGTAATTGTTTACTTTCTGTTTCTCTCTTACTTTTATTAATAATGCACAATGTAACCTAACATTTTTGTTGCATAATGGAAAGGTATGCGTAATAACTGACATTCAAGAATTTGCACCTTGCATGTCATTTTGGTCACCATTTTTAGATGGTGGTAAATTAAGTAGTAAAGGATTTTATCAAAGAATGAAATTTAAAAGTACAGGGGGTTGAGATTAGCAAATGCAATTGTTGTTATTAAAAGGAAAATCAGCATTGGATCTAGTAAGGAGATGTTTATTTATGACATTAATTGGAGATTGCCTTGAAATATTCTGTTAGAATTTAGTGGAGGCAAAATGGGTGTATAGATTTGAAATATGGGGCATATAATAATTAGCATTGCTTTGCAATATAATGTTAGATACCTATATTCATGAATGCTAATTTTGTGGATTCATTAGCAGAAGCGATAAAAATTTGGGTGACAGCTAAAGTAATAGAGAAAATATGTTGTTTATTTGTCTCTTCTTGAGTATTGCTTGGGGGCTATGATGGTGAAGTTGGAATTCCCAGTTTGCACAGAGTCTTGTTATATAATCGTGAGATGTTACTGTTTGAAACTTGCATACCAATCTAAGATATCTGCATCTGGATACAAACATATTAACGAAAGGGTAACAATTCTTGCATGCAGCAGTGTTGCAGGAACCTCTAAGTGAAACTATTTATGACTGATAAAGCAAAGAATCGTAGATAATTTAAAAATATTTCTCTGAATGCTCTACCAGTACATTTGACATACCAGATAGCTACCTGAATGTCTGGTTATATCTTTAAAAACTGGTTCTTTGCCCATTTTATTGCATGTCAAAAGTTTGTGACTTTAATCAGTATGCCAAAGAAAGCACTTCTTGTAATTGACAGTGTCCCCTCACATCTGAATTACTTCTTTTTTAGTCCTCCATTGTTTTTTATTTCTGATTTCCCTTATATCCATGATACTTTTTCCTTTTATTAACTGTTACTACAGTCATATGTTCTTCAGTAAATTTTCTACACCTTCTACATACTTTTAAATGTATATTTTTCCTCTGCAATTGTAAATTCTGTAATTTTCTACAAAATACTTCATGTGCCACTCAAACACCATCTTTCCAGTAAATAAAATATTTTAAATAAATGCTAAAAACATTTCTGTGGCCTCACTTTCAATGAACAAAGAAGCACTCTGAGTTAAAGATATTTAAAATGTTGATACAATGATAAAACACTCTTAACGTTTTACTCTCAGAATTACAAAATTCAGGAACATGTTTTGTGAGACCTTTGCTCACATTGTCAACTGTTGAATGACTTAATTACAATTCAATGGTAAATGGAGCATAAGAGCATTCACAGGCAGCATAGCATTAAATCAACTCACAGCTAATTAAGAATATAATGTGAACTTTAATCACACTTGTATAAACTTTGAAAATGCTGTGTAGTAAAAAGGACTTACTGAAGAAGATCCATTCAGGAGGAAAATATTAATGAATGCTGCACTAATAATTCTAAAGTATTGTTTCACTGAAGTTAATTCAATACTACATCATGTAAGTTACACAGTGATTTATCCTACAGTCATGTATTCAAAATGTTTACACTAACACCACTTACTTACACAATACTAGAATATATTACCACTACATTGTATGTTGGTCTTGGTGGTGTAGTGGTAACCATACTTGCCAGATTGTGGGTTCAAACCCAGCTAGGATTGATGGATTTTTTCGGGCATTAAAATTCTAAGTGTGGAGGGGAAATAAAGCCTTGGGTCCCATGTTGTACATTTAAATGGGACGCTGATGACATGAGATGTTAAAGAGCGTCTGTAAATAAAGCAAATCAACAGCAACCACTCCATTGTCTACAGCTTCCTAAATAAAATGTATTTAATTACGCAGTATTTATTATTATTAGTTTTGAAACCTAAGTATTTATGACAAAACAATTTTAGCCCTCTCTTTTGTCCTTTTTTCGTTGAGACAGATATTAAAATGTCTTTTTTTTAATGGATATCAATGTATGATTAGTTGAACTACACACTCTTAAAGCTTCACTTACTTTTTATAAATGTATGGAACCGGTTTCGAGAACATTTTGTTCCCATCTTCAGCCATGCTAAGGTTCAACTGTCGGATCATTCGTTGAGCTGTGGGAATGTATATTCTGCTCTGGTGGTGGTGTGATAAACTTGTAGTTTATGTTTTCATCCCCGACAATGTCGAAGTTCATTATGCTGTTTTTGTATTTGTAGATGTAGATTTTCTCCCAGGTTGCTAATTCCGTAGGTCCTTGTAATGATTTTAATAATTTTGTTTTATTTATTATGTCGTGATTTTGTGTCCAAAAATGATATGCTACTGCTGATTTCTCTATTTGCTTGTACTTTATGTTCCTGAAATGTTCCTTTAACCGTGTGCCAATGTTTCTCTTTGTTTTCCCTATGTAGATTTTTTCACATTCTGCACAGTTTATTTTGTAAATACCTGATTTTTCTTCTTGTGGAATACTGTCATTAACATTATCTATCAGCAAATTTTGAACATTAAATCTATTAATCGGTGCCAACCTGATATTAAAATCTTTAAGAATATTCTGAAATTTTTTTGTGGCCCATGGATGATATGTGAATTTTTTAAAAGTAAGTTTATCTTTTTTTGCTGAAAGTGTTGTGGTTTCTTTGATATGTTTTTGTCTCTTGAATTTCTGCACCTTTTTATGTACTAGTTCTTTCTTAAAACCATTTTTAACTGCTGTTTCTTCTATTTGTTTGTATTCTTTAAAATATTCTTCTTTGCTAATTTGTAGGTTAACTAGCCGGTGTGTTAAACTGTTAATTACTGCATGTTTGTGTGCTGTAGGGTTTAAACTGTCAGCTTTGATGTGATTATCTGCATGTGTATTCTTTCTGTATATTCCAAATTTAAGTTTTTCTTGGCATTTCATTATTTTAATATCCAGGAATGGCAGCTTGTTATCTGTTTCTATTTCGTATGTAAATGAAATGTTTTTATCTTGAATATTTTTTTTTCTTTTTGTCTTTTTTGTCTTTTTTTTCTTTTGTCTTTTTTTTGTTGAAAAATATAGTAATTTTAAAGTATAAAGACACGTTCATGGTGGACGCTCAAAGTTTTGCTATGCATTTCAGCTCAATTTGTTGATCCTCCAAAATCATATTAGGCATAGCATTAGCATTTTCGGAATTGAACACAAATGGAAGTTCCAACAGAATCATCTTTGACATCTGTTCTACCCCATTTAAACTCCCCCCCCCCTTTAGTGTTTAACGCCCGTTTTAACTAGGGAGGCATCACAGGTGTGACACTGATTATATGCAAAATGAAAGGATAAAGTGGGGAAGGATTTTTTTTTTTAAGGAAGGAAGTGTTCCAGGCCTAAGTTTAGGGTACTTACCTTGGCATTTGCAATTCACTCAGGGAGGAATTTTGGTGGGAATTGAACCCCAGACCTCCAGCTGACAAGTTGGCGCCTTAATGATCTCAGCCACCCATGGTGGTTTTAAAACTCTGCAATCCAAAGGATGATGATCCTTATATGTATCTGTCATATCCACATAAAATTTCCTTACCAGATAAGTCTTTAAAAAGTAAATACTTTTATCATCGAACGATACTCCAATTTTCTCATAATACAGATTTTCCTCTGCCATATTTACTGTAAAAATGAGCAATATAAAATTAGCTACCCTTAAGATCACTAAAATTGGAGAAACTATTTACAAAACAACATACTTGTTATGGTACCATTTTTGGTTCTGTTGATGTGAAGGATCTCAGGCAAGGACCAGTACCCACGTGTAAGAGTAGTTGCAAAGGCTCAAAATTACCATATGTGTTTTTCAAAGATAATCTGGCTGAGAAATAAAATTAAATTGATGCATCACTTATTGACATTTCAGCTATCTGAAATTCTTAGCTATGTTTATTTTTTTTACAGGTGAAACCTGCAGCAGGAAATATGTCGGTACAACAGTTTTGTTTAAGGTGGAATAATCACCAACCCAACTTCATATCTGTGTTCACAAATTTGTTAAATAGTGAGTCATTAGTTGATGTCACATTGGCAGCCGAAGGAAGACATCTACAAGCCCACAAAGTAGTTCTTTCAGCATGCAGCACATATTTTCAGGTATTGTATTTTTAGGTTGCAGCAACCTAAGACAGGTCAAATAAATGTTCAAATTTAATAACTAGGAACCAAATGTTCCATCATTTAAAAAGGCAGTAAAAAACCATTACTCTATTGCTGGTAAGTAAAAATTTAAATGCAACGAACAGTAAATTTTCATGATAATTATTTTATTAGGTAACTTGAAGCTGTATATATGAGAGTCAATCAAATGAAAACTAGAAATAATTTTGTTGTGCAGAGAAATTTTATTGCTCAAAATAATCTCCACCAGTGTTTAGACACTTATTCCACCTGCCAGTCAGATTTTTTATACCTTGTTCACAAAACTCTTTCAGTTGCTAATGCATCATTGCTGCACTATCTTAATCATGTCACTGTCTGCTGCAAATCGGCACCCTTCCAGCTCACTTTTAAGCTTGCCAAAAATCTGGAAGTTGTAAGGACTGTCACAAATACCTCTCCTGTTCATAGCACATCAGATGTTGCATTCTTGCCAGGGTATAGTTCACCCTTGTTAGTATGGCTTTATCCACTCATATATTCATGAGCGTGAAATGCAGTTGTCCATGTACACCTTCTCCTTGGATCTCAGTTGGTGAAATAGCTTTGGTAGCTAGAAACTGCATCAGTTTGCGCAAAGAGAACTTCCACAACACCATCTTTGCCTTACTGCTTTGCATCGCTTCCTGTGCATGCATTTTGGCCAACCTCCGACTATACATCTATTAAACAGTAGTATCAACTTCAAAATTTTCCCCTTAGTGGCGCATTACTTGATTTTTGGCAGCAGATTTTCTTTTTCATTGATTAATTATCTTTTCTTTTTTGTATAAGAAGAAAATAATTTAAATAATTATTCTAATATTCTTTAAACAATAATGAGGAAAAATCACAAAAATATATGTTTATTGGATTCAGATTTTTCTTCTCAATATTTTTTATTAACAATGTGCAGATTTTGAAAGGAGAGTCTATCACAAAAATCTTGCGATCAAAAGATCACAAATCAAAATTTTGTGAAAAATCACAAAAATATATGTAAGACATTTATTGGATTCAGATTTTTCTTCTCAATATTTTTTATTAACAATGTGCAGATTTTGAAAGGAGAGTCTATCCCTTGTTCAGTGTAACAAAGTGTGCTGCCAGAATTTCAAGGCAATAAATGTTTATTTGAATACAAAGTGAAAATAAAAGAAATAAAAGTCTATAGGTTCTGGCTGCAGCTATTTTTTCTATAGACCACTACAATATTTCAATCAACCATGCAAGTATTAAGTTGACATATACTAAACTGTAAAATCTCAAATATCTTTTATCTTAACTAAAATTGTTAATTGGAACTTTTATAGTGAAGCTAATTATATAATTAAGTTCATTGATAATTGAGTTGAACTACGCACTCTTATTGTTCTACTTACTTGTTTTTAATATGTAGAAATAGTTTCATGAACCCTTTTGTTTGCATCCTCAGCTAACCGGAGACTGCTGGATAATTTGTTATGCTGTGGGATTGTGTATTCTTACTCTGGTGAAGGTGTGATGAACTTATAGTTTATGTTTTCATCCCCAGAAGTGTTGAAGTTCATTTAACTATCTCTGTATTTGTAAGGTTAGATTTTATCCCATGTTGCTAAATCTGTAGGTCCTTGTACTGATTTTAATAATTTTGCTTTATTCACTTTGTCTTGGTTTTCCGTCCAGAGATGAGATACTACTGCTGATTTCTCCATTTGCTTGTATTTTATGTTTCTAAAATATTTTTTTAACTGTGTGCCTATGTTTTTCTCTTTGTTTTTCTAAGTTGAGACTGTCTTTTATTTCTTATGATTTTTGAGACTAGGAATGGAATTCAACCATTTTTCTCTTCTTGAATGGTAAACTGTATAAATTTATGTTGTAGATAAAGAATTTTCTTAGATCTATTGAATGTTTTTTCAGTATTATTGCAAATATGTCTCTACATAATATACCATGTCTTGAAAATTAAAGGAAAAGTTTTGGTAATATGAATTTAAAAGAAGCTTAGGAACAAATCAGCTAGAAACGGAGACAAAGGGTTTCCCATGGCCAGGCCTGAAACTTGCTGGTAATCTCTTTGATTAAAACTGAAGAAATTTTGTTGGATGAAAATATTAGTAAGCTTTAGTAAGTCCTTTATTTCTTCTGATTGTAAATGTAAGGAGATTAATCACTTCTTTAACATTTGCATAAGATTCTCTATTGGTATGGTCAGGAATAAGGCTTTATGTCAAACGATGTCATTATATCTCCTGTTGCAATTGTGCTGTTTTTAAGTTTTTCCACTAATCAAATGAATTTTTGATGCCCAAGCTTTGGAGTGCTTTAAAAGAGTTGAAAATATCAATCAACTTTTTTGCTACCTGGTATATGGGTGAATTGATATTGTTGATTATTGGTTCATGCTGTTATCATTTTCCTGTATTTCAGGAACTTTATGCACTTCCTGCATAATTCACTAACATACCAGGTAGTAAAAAAGTTGATTGAAATTTTCAACTGCAAGTTAATGGAGAGCATGAAATTAGTTTTCAAAATACTGACATACTAGTTTGAGTTTGCATTATCATCTTCGCCATTGCTGGGAGACAATTGAAATTTACAATATAGCAATACTTTTAACAGGAAAGTAGATGCAAAGAAATTTCACTTGGCATGAAATCTGGCCATACAAAATACCAAGACAAAGAAATCATTCCAACCAATCAGCAACCAAAACCACCTGTAAATGTCCAGGAGCTCCAGGCTAGATCCAACCTCCTTAATCAAGTGAACCAATCAGAGCTCATTTCTATAGGCATCCCCACTGTATATAATGCCACCCATTCCAGCAATGAGTCACTGACTGCCTCGTCTCCAAGACGATTACGAGAGCACACCAATGAAGATGTCCACAGCATTCGGGGACGAAACATCTGACTGGGAAGATGGAAAAGAATCCCATTGGACCATGACCTTACAGCCCAGAAGACTCACTTAACATTATTGACACTGGCCATGAAAGCCAACGCTCTACATTTAGAATGTTATTAGTCATCTTATAATTTTTTCCAAGCAAAACGGCAAGAATGAACATCACTCTTCTATTTCATCTCTTTGCTTTCTTTAATTTGGATATGATGCAAACAAGTTTAGGTTACATGTGTTTTAGTTTTGCATACAGGATATCCATGATTCATATGTCAAATGCTTCAGCCAAATCACAGAAAATTGCTTCTTTATACATTAATATAAGAACTTTCGAAAAATAAGAAATTTTTAAAAAGATTTTTTGGGACTCACACAGTGAAGCTTGTTAAATGTAAATTTGATCTAATCTGTTGTCTAACACCCTGTTATGCTTCACTTACAACTGAGTGAAGTCGTCAAGATGGTTGAAGATGGAGAGGATGTCTCTTTGAAATTAGTCCCATCATATTTAAAAGTTTAAAAGTAAATGAAGCATAAGAGTGTGTTAGACGACAGATTACATAGAATTTACATTCTTTATACATTTTATTATTCATGGTTAGAATATTTCATTTGTGAGGATATATGTTACATTTTCTGTTGATATTCCTTTCCTAAAACCAAACCATTTATTCACAAAATAAGGGTGGAGTAACATTCAGTTGCACCCATTGAAGACTGTAGAGACAAAAATGATCAGAAGAAATTAGTAACTGTGAAGCAGAAACATTTTATGCAATGAAACGTCTGATTATATTGCTCAAAAAAATTAAGAGGAACACAAAGTCCCAAAATAAATATTGATACAGTTTAATTTTTGACAATTTGTAATTATAGATTGAAGAGTTGTGTAAAATTACAATAGGCATTCTAGCGCATTTTTATTTCACAGGATTAGAAATATAAACAACTTATTGATTGAAAGTGGAAATACAAGATTACATTGTTTAATATTCATCGTTTCCAAGATTATTTCAACACTCAGTATCTAATGTATCCTTTATGAACTGTGATGACTTCATAACACCTGCATGGTATGCATTGCACCAGTCTCTTTGCAAAAATTTGTGGGATTCTTTCCCATTCTTTGTGAATTCTCCCAGATTCTGTGGCGTAGCAGGACTCTCACTAACAAGTTTTCTAGCATACCCCACAGATATTCAAATTGGTTGGAGGTTAGGATCGCAAACAGGCCAGTCCATTACCCAAATGCAGCATTCTTGCAGAGCATCTTTGGTATTCCTTGCTATATGAGATTTAGCATTATCATGCATTAGAAGAAAAATTAGGGCCCATATCATAAGCAAAGGGTACGACATGTTGAAGAATAATGTCATTAATGTAATCATCAGCATTCATGCACTGCGGGACAACAAGCTCTGGACTCAATAGTAATGCCAGCCCAAACTATGATCGAACCCTCCAAATCTGTCATGTTCATTAAGATGGCAGGAGCAAGATGTTCACCAAAATGTCTCCATACATGTGACAACCATTACAATCCATCAAAAGAAATCTTGATTTGTCTGTAAAGAGAATAGCTTTTCATTGGTGGAGCTGCAATTGAGATGATTCAGAGCAAGTCTCAGTCGGGCTTCCTCGTGCTGATGTGTCAAACAAGGGGCTTGAAAGGGGATTCTAGATCTCAACCCTGCATTTCTCAGTCTGTTCCTTACAGTCTGATCAGAAATCATTACTCCAGTTGTTTGTACATCATTTTGTAGATCTCTAGCTGTAGATTTGCATCTGCACAATGCTTATAGAACAAGAGATCTATCCTGTACTTCTGTTGTCTTCTTCTTATGCCCTTATCTGGGCCACCTGTCTCTCTCTATATACTGGATCCAAACCCTATGGATGACAGAAGGGCTGACATGAAGAATCCTGGAGACAAAGGAATGAAATGGCTATCTTCAATCCACATAACTGCTTGTGTGACTGATGTTTTATTAAGATACCTCATTGCTCTGTATTAGCTTCAAGAGAACCCAAAAAAACAATTTTCTATGACAAGAATTATGTTAAAACAAAAAAATAAGTCAAAAAGCACTCACTTTGGTTTCACTAATTTATTCAGAGAAAAACTAATGCATCCTAGAAGCTGGTTATGCTAATTTTAAACATTACTTCAAAATATGTGTGTCAAAAATTACATTATATCAATATTTTTTGGAGGCTTTGATTTAAACATATGTTTCTCTAATTTTTTGGGCATTGTAGCAACGCAATACTTCACTTTAAACTAAACTAAAGTGAAGTATAGTGTTACATATATGTTTCATTGTGTAAAACTGAAATGATTTTTTGGAACAATAAACGTGCAAAATTTAACATTTTATTCTCTTGAGAAATTTTAGGTAAACTGCATTAAAGTGGTAGATAACATGAGCACCTTCTAGCTCCTGGGAGCTGAAAAGCTACTGACTCATGACTCAACTGGTATCAAGACATTTGGTGTTGCTAAGTTTTGTACATGTCCCAATAAAGCTACTTAGCTAATGGTTAGGCTAGAAATAACTCATGTTGATGAAAGGTAGATTTAAGGCTGTCATTCTTGTAGAACATTTAGTTGAGTTTTCAGAGTGTAGTAGCTAGGGTCATTTGAAACGTTCTTGAAATGACCCACTCTTTGCAGGAGCAGTTCCAAAGCAGTTTTGTTATCAAAACCTGAGATCTTGAATAGAAACATTTGTACATGGATTTGTCAAGAATCTTAGTAGTTAAAGCTGTTTGTTGCTGTGTGGGTGTGTGTTTGCGGGAAGAATGGCAAATATTGAACATCATACAGTTATTAAGTACTTGGGTAAAAAAAGGTATAACATTCGTACAGATATGACAAACGTTCTAGGGGGCTCTGCACCATCATTTTCAAATGTTTCCAAATGGACCACAGAGTTCAACTGTGCCTATGAAAGTCTTGAAGATGACCCATTGCAGCAAATGACCAAAATTCATCACATCAGAAATTATTGATAAAGTGCACAACACAATTGGACAGTCACCAATTATATGTGTTCGAAATTGTGGAAGCTCTGGACATTTCAGGAAAACATGTATTTCATATTTTGAGGGAAGAATAATGCTTGAAAAATTTTTGGCAAAATGGGTGCTGTGACTGCTGACTCAGGATCAAAAACAAATCAAAGTGCAAATATCTCAGCTAAGTTTGGCCCGTTTCCAGATAGATCTCTTAGACTTTATTCATCATTTGTGACCAGATGAAGGATGGTTGTGTTACTATATACCTGAAACAAAACAGGAGTCTAAACAATGGAAGAATCATGATTCTCCACCACCAAAGAAGACTTAAGTATGTGAAATTGGCTGAGAAATTCATTGTGTCATGTTTTCTAGGATGCCAAGGGTGTAATCCTCATGGATTATCTTCCTTTGGCAACATCTATCACTGGAGCATATTATGCTAACCTTTTGAACCTATTGAAGACAAAAATATGCGAGAAAAGCTCAGGTTTATCAAAGAAGAAAGTCATCTTGCATCTAGACAATGTTCACCCTGACACATGTGTAGCAGTGGCAAAAAAATCAATGAATTCGGGTACAAGTTGCTGCCACATCTGCCTTATTTCCCTATCTTGGCTTCATCAGACTTAAATCTGTTCCCGGAGAAATTCCTTGGTAATATTTTGCAAGCATGGAGGAATCTGACTTTCATGATGGGATAAAGACTTTCGAGTATCAGTGGACAAATTGTTTTAGTGTCAAGGGGGTAATGTTGAAAAATAAGAATAATTTCAAAAGGTTATGGCATGATCTTGTGCTTCATTCCAAGAACTTTTCAAATGACCTTTGTAAATTGATATACATTTTACAGACTGTTAACATTGTTGAATTGTTATGTTGCAGACATTATTTTCTGTAAATCCTTGCCAGCACCCAATTGTAATTCTGAAAGATGTAAAATACAGTGACCTCAAAACTATTGTAGACTTCATGTATTATGGAGAAGTGAATGTATCTCAAGAGCAACTTCCAGCCATTTTAAAGGTTTGTGTCTTGTTCCTCATTTCATTAACATATATAAGCACGAATAAACATGATGGATTATAATATTTTTGCTAAAATAAACCTATTTTTAGTAAGTAGTTTAAAGTTTTTACTTTATTTAGTTGCTCTTATTATATTTCACCTTTTAATTAAATCCGAGCATAAACTATAACAGTGAATCAATATAAACTGGAATTTTAATTGTATACTTATGCCTACTAAAGAATGAGATATACCTTTGAAACATTATACATCCGGATTTCAGGAATTTGGGAGAGTGGGAACCAGTTTGCCTTACAATCCTGTTTCGTTTATCAGTCGAAGAGAAACAGACATATTCATTGATTGCACAATGCATTATTATTAAGTTTTTTTGGCATGATAAAAAGAGGGAAACAGAGCTTAAGTACAGCCACTATTAGCTGTACACCTATAGCCAAAAAGAAACCTTGCTTGAATGGCCAAAGTTTATAACCCAGAGATAATAATTGCAGGTTGTTAAATTTACTACCTTATGCACAGACCCATATGAAATTTCCATTTTTTGTGCAAGATAATGATGAGATTTTCTAGGGGAAATTTCTAAATGAGTACCATGTAATTTAATCTCTCTTTAGTTAGATATCTAGGCTGCTTTTTGGTTTCTTAGGCTGGACACTTCCAGTTTCCAGAAAATTTATTATACAATTTATGGTATGTTTAATGATTTGGAGCATTTATACCTAGGAATTTTGCTTGAAACAATCTCTTAACTTCATGAGCTGACTGAACTAACACATATGAATCATACATAAAGAAATGCTGCACTGTTGTAAACAAGTGAGGCATAATACACTTTATGTGTACTGTAAAATTAAGAAACTAACAATACAACAAACCCAGGATTGCAACAGTCAGCATTGGGTAAAAAAGTGGGGGCTCGCTCATAGGAAATCCCACACAGTGGGGGAAAGCATACTGATCACGCTGTATAAGCACTTATCAATCCAATATATTGTGTTATGCTATATTGTTTTTCAGAAATGAAAAAGACCTAGCTGTAGTGGAAGATTTTAAGGGATGTAAAAATTTTGAGCCCAAGGTCTCCAGGAGCTACTTAAAGCCACAGAACTCATGTTGTAGGTTTATAATATGTTAAAAAGAACCATGCAAGAAGAAGAATCCGTGGACAAAATTACTAGCCTTTTCATGTCCAAGTAATGCCTTAGCACTTGAAGCAATTGACTGAGTACCTATCCTTCCGACATCTGTTGTACTAAGTGTAACTAAATTTGAATGGTTCATATGGTCTTTCAGGACCCAACCACTGACATGTAAAAATATAAAAAATTAGTTTTGCAAATTTTCAAAACTTGGTAAATGCATCATTTCTCGAAATTCAGTTATTCATCTTGACATAATTTGACCTTCCATGTCATCCTCTAAATCAGATTTTAGCAAAAGTCGAGTAATATTGTATGTAGAATCAGGCCAATTCCCAGGGTTGTGGCAAAAACTGATATATTCAATCTGAAAATTAAAGCAAATGTCAGCAAATACAAAAATTTTTCTTTACTTTTGTTTCATACCGAGCATTTTGCAATGAAGTGTGCATTGTTTATTCTGTGTTACTCATTATTGTTACAATATTTCATTTTTGATTGACTGCTTATAAACTTGCAACCAAACTTCCAGAATGAATGGTGATTCCAGTGACTGTGAATATGGTGTACAGATAAAAAATGTTCTGGTGGCAGAAGATGTAGAGACAAGAAAGGTGCCACCCTTCTTGAAAAGCAAAAGTTAAAACACCTAAATATTAAATGAAATCAGTAGAAAGTGCCTCCAAACCAAATTCGATAATATAGCTGTGTAATTTACTACTCAAACTTAATTTTGGCATGATAAATATAATTCAGCACGATCACTCGAGTTGCCCTTAACAAGTTCAGCAGCAGACTAACAGCTCATTTGTATATTTCACCTATTAGAATTTATTTTCTTCCTTTCCCTGCTCCTTATCTCTTCAAGAGTGGGAAAAACCAATTGTGCATTGTCATCATAGGAAGAGAGGTGTGAGAGACAATAGGTAATGGGACCTGATGTATTGTCTGCATGCCAGCTATGAGTAAGCATGAAACTGATACAAGCTGTTTGCTGATCTTGACCAGTACAACCTCATGGAAATGTTCAAGACAAAGTAAAGTAACTAAGTGAATAAATTGTACTTATGAAGCTGTATACAGTGGAATGTATATCCTACATTAATGTATTCCATTCCATTTACTTACATAACACTGGATGTGTAAATAAATGGAGTTAGTGTGAACTGTTTGAATACATTAATGTAGGATAAAGCAAAGTATTTTTGAATGGTCCTGACAAATGAGCAAAAGATGTGCAATGGATTATGGTCATGTTCATTTTCTGTGTATGTATTTATAGGAGAATCAGGATAGTGTTTGTCTTA
Source organism: Metallyticus violacea (assembly GCA_030762175.1). NCBI lineage: Eukaryota > Metazoa > Arthropoda > Insecta > Mantodea > Metallyticidae > Metallyticus > Metallyticus violacea. Next base: position 5,154,612 of record CM060832.1, read on the forward strand.
CTTCTATACTGAACACATTGTAGGGTTGGTTTATTGCACAGCTGAACTGCTCTCATTTTTCTCATAATTTTTGTTGGTTTAGTTTATTTATAGACACTCTTTAACATCTGAGGTCATTAGCATCACATTCAATTCAGGTCGTGAAAAGGCCAGTAAATTTTGCTCAAGAGGCTGTTCTTTTGCACTTGATATTGATTTTTGTGGTATACATCTATGACATAGGGACTCACTTCTTTACTTCCTTTCTGAGGAAAGCCATACTTAAGATTTTTATGCCCTAAAAATCCATCAATCCTGGCAGGGATTGAACCTGCAATTTGCTACATTCATACAGCTAAGAAATAACCCCCACTACATGTTTTCTAGAATTGTCCAGCACAAATCAACACAAGGTCATTTGCCAGGACTATTCAAAACTGGTACTTCCCTCATCCTCTTTATTTCCTGGTATTTGGATGCCCAAGGTAACCATGCATTTCTTTCACTAATAAAGGTTCTGCTATTTAAAGAACTTCAGTAAATGCAGTGAGAAGAAATTTTGTGTCTGCTTGAAAAGAAATTAATATATATTTAGCTTCTCATTAGATATTTTTATTAGGTGAACATGCAATTTATTTTATAGCTTTGTTTCATTTTGATAGATTGAAATTTGTTATGTGCTTTTTAAAATGTGTAAATAATTGGAGGAGAAAATCCATAATGATCCAAAACAGACAAAAAAAGTTTTAAACCTTAAAATAGGTAATGAAAAAAAAAAAGACAAAATAAAAACTGGCCCCACCAACCCCAAATATGCATAAACATGTTAATTTCTTTTTAAATTAAAATTTTTGGGAAGATGGAAGATAACATATCTTTGAAACCGGTTCCGGATATTTTTAAGGTGAAGGTGAAGCATGAAGAGTGTTAGACGACAGATTTAATTCATGTTCGTTTCTATCTGACTCCTAAATAATTTGACCCAGATAGAAAAGGAATTTGCCTAACTTCCAGACTCTAGTAATAATGCAGGCCAATTATAAACTGTAAAACTTATGTAGCATAGGAATTATTGTAATAGTAAAAACTGTAACACATAATTAAATCAATTTTTCTCTCTTATGTATATGTGCATTTTATCGACTTTTGAAAAATGTGAATAAATTATCCTATAATTCTCCTAATGCAAATTTTGGTTTAATATATTCTACTAGAACATTTTAAACAGTAAGATCTAATACTGGGGAAAATATTAAAACCTTCTAATGTCCTCCCTAGATGAAAATAAAAAAGCGCATTTCCTGAAAAATTCAATATTTTGCATTTATTGAATTTTGAAAAATTGTTCTAAATTTATTTGCTGCCTGTGAATGAAAATATATTTAGTAAATTTCCAGTGACAACGATCAATAAAATGTTATTGTAAATGGCGTCATTAGAAAACAAGAGACAGTAATGTTATTTTTGAAAGTTTAAAAATAATAAGTAACATAGAAATGAAATCTTTTGAGTTCAATTTTCATGCACATTTGAACTAAAGTTATCAGTAAGTTGCCATTTGTTGTGGCAGAGTTCTAAAACCTAGGTAACACCTTGTTTACTAAGCATTTTGTGTTATGTTCAGACAGCAGAAATGTTGAAGATAAAAGGCTTGGCAGAGATGCCAGAACAGAATATAGGTATGGTGCACATGAGTAAATCATTAAGTGTGTCATCTGATAAGGCAGAACTGTTGACTCCAGGAGAGTCCACTTGGAGCTCAGATACACGTTGCAGTCCAGCACCATTGTCGCCTTCACTTCGAAGGAAGAGATTACGCAAGTCTTCCACAGGATCTGGTTCCGGCTCTACAGGTATGTGTTCCAGGTTACTGTGCATCTGCTCCATCTTTAAGTCTTTTGTTTGATTCCTTCTGTGGCCATAGTTTTAGTTAAACTTTTTAACAGATTTTCTTAGAATCATTTGAAGACTACAGGAAGAAAAAGGAAAATTTTGTATGAATTTAGATATTTGTATAATCAGAGTTTATTGATAGAAGATGATATCTGTCTCTCTCTCACACATACAAAACAACAATGACGACAATGATGATAATGATGATAATAGAGTTGTGCAAATCAAACAGGAAAAGAAGAAGAAATGTCATTGTAAGTGAAATTAAGGTAATGAATGGTTGCAATGTTGGCAACAGAATTTATATATATTTTGTTGCATTGTTGACTTTCTCTATTGTTAATGTAATTATACTCTATTAATATGCAGTGGACCAAAAAGTTCTGTTGGTTTTTGTGCAATGCTCAATCATGCATTGGCAACCATTAAAGTATAACATACACTTAATAGGGAACAAATTATTGCCAAGAGTTAGACTTTAAAGCTGGTAATTTAATCTTTCCTAGTCTTAGCTGGTATTCCCAGTAGTGCGGTCAAAAATGAGCACCCCAAAGATACAGACTTGTATGCGTAATCTTGTAATAATTGGCACCCAACATGTTAGTCAAGCGGATTCAAATCTGGGCTATTGTGTGGCCAGAATTATTTAGAATAGAACATATCCACCTTATCAGACAACCAGTTTTGCACTAAATGGTTCATATGTGCTGGTGCACCATCCTGCTGAAATACATATCGCGTCTCTGAGACCACATTTTCCATTCACAGTTTCACCACATTTGTCAGAATACGGTCATAAACTTTTTCCATGACAATTTCCCTCTTCTGAAAGAAATGCAAAGGCATTACATGACCCTCATTGGACTCAACATCTAGCACATGAGCACTGGGCAAAACTATCTTCTAGCAATAATCAGGATATCCTTGGAGTCACGTGCAAGCCTCCGGTTGATCTTGGCATCAACAGTAAATCTTTTTTAATTAGAAAATCTGATTCATCACACTGCTTCGTTTTTCAATGAATACAGTAGGTTGCAGCAGGCAATTTGCTTTGTTCTGGCAGCCGCAGAGAACATCTTATAACATATATCCTCTTCTGTGATCTTGCACATGGTTTGCTGACTGACATTCAACTAACGCCAATTTCCTTAAAGATTGCCCTGGGACACACTGTCATGACTGGCAGAGTATGTGTCACGTATTCTCTTGAATTACTGTTTCTATATGGGTTAGCGGAACCTTCTCCAAACTTCTCGGAAGCATTATGTTTAGCAACAGTGTCATACACAGTTGGTCACAGATATCCAAAGAACCAAATTATTTCATGCCAAATGCCCAGCTCTTAAGACTTCCATTAATCGCAGCTCTTCAGTTGTACTCCACACTTGTTTACAACAGCTCAGTCATTTTGAGATTATGACTGTTTACTAGAAGCATATGGCTTTCACAAAAGCCAACAATTTCCTGTCATATACTTTCACTATAGGTCATAGTTGGCATTTGTGAGAGCCACATGCTTCTAGTAAACAGTCATAATCTCACTTGTTCGCAATAGCTCAGTCATTTTGGGATGTTAATTATTTTGTGTAATTAGTTATTAAAAATGACATATTTATATGGAATTTAGTTATGGCTATTGTTTTGTATGCAATTATCAGCATGTGCATCTTTGCCATAAATATCATAGTTGAGTATGTGTGAGTTTCTAATGATTTTTGAGAGTTTGTTATTTTCTTCAGTTTTTGTATAGAATTTTATAGTTTTCTCTTGTAAATTGGAAAGTATTGAAGTATTTGATGAGCATTCTTTGGTATGTTTGCAAATACATCATTTATGGATCTGTACTAACTTTTAAAATTAACTGAAAGCATTTATAATAGTTGTTTAATGGCAAAGGTTTAGCTTAATTTTTATGTTACATACTGCAAGTTGTCCCATTCATAGCCATTCATATTCCTTAACTATATCTGATTCTCTGTCTCTTGCTGTCTGAGGTTAGTGCATGATTGAATACATTTATTGGTGCTTGTTTTTTTTACTTATATTGTAGGAGTGACAAATGGGAACAAAAACGAATATTGCGGAAATAAATTTTATGAACAGATCTAAAAATATTAAAGCAACTAGAGTAATAAGTAAGGAAATATTCTGTCATTGTGACTAAAGGAACTGGATATTTGATGATCACTAAAATTAAATAATGTTTAACAAATCAATGCACTGTACAAACAACTTAAAATATCCCTTAATCGCTTAAGAAGTATCCAATGTCCATCCTTAGGTCTATAAGAAATTAACAAAACTATTACAAGCAAAAATTTAACAAACATAACCAAATGCTTGTTTTTAAACCAATACATACAGTAAAATTACTGCAGTCTCCATGATAGTTATTCTTTCATGAATAGTAACTGTTGTAAATGAGCATAGGAATCTAAACTGCTAATGCTGCATTTTCCCAATATCCATGTTTACATTTATTGCCTGTAGTTACAAATGTTTCCTATTTTGTATTTCAATCAACAGTGAGATTATTTGAGCTACAAGTTGGCAAGGCACGGCTGCATACTGGGAGAAGCCAGTTGTCAATGCTATATAATGCATGTACAGGTGATAGCTTGTAGTTTGAGGTAGGCTTGTTTATGCATTCATGTGTTACATGGTTCGTTCTATATGTGCTAATTGTTCTTCATCAGTTGTGTCGTATTCCAGGTTCACTAACTTATTAAAAAATTACAAGAGTCAGGATCTCTCAATGGAAAGAAATGTGTTCTGACTTGTGATGCTCCTATAGAAGGAAATTTAGATCAAATACAGGAATTTCCTATACAAAAGTTGGCACTGTATTGCAGCTGACAGGGCATTATTTTCAACATCTCTTATAACACAGGCTACTGTACTATTATCAATTTTAACACATCACTTTATGCTTTCAGTAAAAATATAAATAATAAAATAAAAATACTAACTTTTGCATAGCCACTCTATGTGCTTTTTTGGGTGTAGCAGCTATACTTCCTGAACTCATTCCCTGGCCTATCTTGACGCAAGCAAATATAAATGTGTTATTCTGCATTGCATGGCTCTGATTGCTTAAGTAGCTGTATTAGTCCTGTAAACAGTTAATGGAACATGCTTAATTGTCCGCTCTGGGCACTTATCAAAAAAATTTATTAAAAGTATTACGATAATCTTGTTGCGACTCTTAAATGACTTTCTTTGATGGTGTTTTATTATATTAGCAGGGCCCGCACATGCTTCTACAGTAAGACCTTTTTGCATTAAAACTAATTGTACTGTACAGAATGCAACACATGTGTAAATTACTAACAATTAATATTGCATAATAAGTTGTTAATAAAGATTGGTGTCTCAAGATTTTTAAAATATTCATTAGTAAGGTTTTCTGAAAAAGGGCACATATTAAAGTCTAAACTGTAATTTCTTCTATTCATAACATAGCAGTGTCAATTGTCCTGAAGCCCATTAGAAAAGAGTTGCACCACATGGTTATACTTATTTAAGATAGAAGTAACAGCAAACAAATTAGTATGCAGCTATGCTCAAATAGCCTCATTTTAGCAGCGTTTGCACTTTTCACTGATACCACTGTAGGTTCTGGTGGTGTAATGGTAACCATACTTGCCTCCTAAACCCAACATCTTGTGTTCAATCCCGGCTAGGGTCAATGGATTTTTTCAGGTGTAAAAATCCTAAGTACGGCTTTCTTCAGAAAGAAAGTGAAGTCCTGGGTTTCATGTTGTAGATTTACGGCATGTAAAAGGAACCTCAAGCCTGAAAGAAGAGGCCTCTGAGCAAAATTGATTTGACCTGAATTGAATGGAATGCTTATGACCTGAGATGATAAAGAGCATCTGTAAATAAAACAAATCAACAAAATCACCTGATACCAATAAACTAATATATTAAATTTATTATAGCTTAATAAGTTACCCGTAGTGTATAATTTTAAATACTAAAATCATGTCAACATTAAACTCTCTTGATGTTTCACATTAAAACTTTTTTATTAAAATGTTTTTGAGTTTTTATTATAAAGTTTTAATGTGAAACGTCAAGAGAGTTTTAATGTGATGATATGATTTTAGGAGTTTTACTTTTAATTCTGCAAGATTTATGATACTTTCACTGTGTGGATTCATGCATTCATTTTTAATTGAATTATTTTTATTTGTTCTGTAGAGAGGACTTCTGAGGAACTTACAAGTGAAATTACTTTAGTGCCATCACCAGCAGTGAAACCAGAACCAATTTCACTTTCTCAAGATAATGAAAGTGGCCGCAGTGAAAGTTCATTACGAAATAGCACACAGGAACCCAGTACAGACTCAGAGCCACGAGAGGGCTCACAAGACAGTGTGGAAGAAGACCCCCTCCAACTGGTTAGTGTTCAACTCTCTTGTTTGTCCTGTTTCTTTACCATGAAAATGTAAATTTATTAGAAATATTATTTGAAAAGATTGTTATTTGTTAAGTAAAATTTTTATAAAAAAAGTGCACTTAAAAGTTGAAAAAGGAGAAATGCAGAAAAGAAAAAGATAAAGCAACAGTACAGCATAGGGAGGTTAATCATCCAAAGTGCCATCTGTTTATTTGGCACTGCTCTGACCTACAGAATGTGGCAGCATACTACAGTAGAACCTTGATTCATTGTTTTTGGAGGGACTGGGTTAAAATGATGGATGCAGGAAAACAATAGATATAAATCATATTCAAAAATAAATAAAACCAGTATATCAGCAAACACTATTTTGCATCAATTTTACGTGTTACCTGTGCACATTTTTCACTTTGTTGTCGTTTCTGGTAGTCTGGTGGTAACCATACTTGCCTCTTAGACCCAAGATTGCAGGTTCAATCCCGGCCAGGGTTAATGGATTTTTTTTCTAGCATAAAAATCCTAAGTATGGTTCCTTCAGAAGGAAAGTAAAACTGCAGGTCCTGAGTTGTAGTTTTACTGCATGCAAAATTTATCGGTCATTTCACACCCTGAATTCAATGGGATGCTGATGACCTTTAGGAAGTTATAGAGGTCTATAAATAAAACAAATCAACAAGTTTGCTACTTTCAATGAAAAAGGTCATTAACTAAAATTTGCTTCTTTGCTGCTTTTGTTTTCATGTGAAATGAATTCTCCACATTCATCACATTCTGTTGCTCATTACTGTCCATACCGTCATAGATAGAATACGCTCATATAGTTTCACATGCTCTCAGAGCTTCAGCAAACAAACATCGGCATAGCTTTGGCTGTTGCATCATCTCCTTCTTCCTTACTCCCCTCCCCCATATCACAATCCCTTGCTACTCCTCCCACTTCGTTGCACACTTCATCAATGATCATTGAATGCAACAACATTCTCTTTCACTGCCTCATTGGTGTCAAAACTGATGGCATTGGCAACTCTAGCCCATTCTTCGTATTGGTTATCACCATCATCCTGCAGCTCCAAAAGTATCAGCAACTATGGAGAGTTTGAGTTATGCTTTCTCTGATCAGTCGTGACACGAATGATCACTGCTTCATTATTCCAGTTTGAAGATGATTGTTCGAGGGTAGAACTTCTTTGGAACTGAACTTTTTGAATGAATAATGCAGAAAAATGATATTTTGAGGGATGATGAATATGGGTTTTATTTACATAAGATATAAGATAAAATGTTTGGGACCACATAAGTTGAACGATACATTTGGAAAAACGATGGTTCTGGGAACAATAGATGGAGGTTCCTCTGTACTACAATGCAGTCAAAACTTGGCTTGTACTTCTGTAATGTAATATAGATAAAATATTAGTAATTTAGTAATTCTGATGTATAGTTGACCTCTCATAGAACTAACTTTGTAAGAGATTTTTACATATTGTTGTAATTGGGCATCAATATAAAATTTAACTAGATTAAAATGTAATTTAATAGTAATATGGAATTGTTCATTGTTTTATAAACTATACTCCTAAGAGGCTGTTCACTAAAGAATTATAATATTTTCACAGCCATAATTTCTTGTGCTAAATTAAACTTTACATATTTTTTTAGCTTAATGCATAATGTGCATTTAGTACTAGATAGTTGTCACTTCTGGCCATCACCTGTGACTGGTATGCAGGTTGAGACATGTTCAGTTCTGCTTACAGCAAAACGGAGTTAACATGTGAGGAACAATATACTACTCTTAAATTCTGGTTTTTTCTGAACAAATTGTTAATTGGGTCATATGCATTGCTGGTCTTCTGTTGATGATGGAACGGAATGTTTCTGAAACATGTGCTATTAAAAAAACCATATAACTTAAAATTGACCCTTTAACTTTGTCAAGATTCATGAAAAGATTTTAGGAAGATGCCCTTGCTGTACCTCCACCTTGACTTGTTTACAGATAAGGGGTGAATTAAACAAAATGTTGTTTTATTATTTTATGAGAGTAAATCATTAAGTAAGTTACAAATTGATATGAAGTACATGTTTAATTTAGGCACTGAGGCTTTTGCCACTAGAGGCAGCATAAGTTAGGTGGCAATTGGTGACATTTGACAAAAGACAATGTTTACAGTAGTGAAAAAGTAGTTGCAAGTGGCAGCACCTTGGAGTGAGTGTACAAACCTTGAGTAGTGCTTTGTTGTGCAATTTTTGTGGGCAAAATTTTTTTTTAATGGTGTTTAATGCCCATTTTTATTACTGAGACACCACAGACCGGTGTACACTGATGATACATGAGATCAAATGATATATTGGGAAAGTATTTTTTTTAAGGAAGGAAACGTTCCAGGCCTAAATTTAGGGTACCTCCCTGGCATTTGCCATTTATGAGGACTGAAGAAAACCTGGAAAAAACTTCAGTCAGGAAGGACGGTCCTGGCGGGATTCAAACCCCGCTCATGAGTTTGCGCCTTAATGACCTCAGCCACCCATGGCAGTGGTAAAAGTTATGGACTCAAAGAGTATTCATAAAGAAATGCTTCCCAATGTATGATTAAGTGCCTATCAATTCAAATTGTTTACAATGGTGCAGAAGTTCCGTGAAGGACAGACACATATCGAAGATGAACATTATGTCAAAATGCCCAAGTGGATTGCCACAGACTGCTACAAGTGCTCGAGATTGTTAAGGCATGGATTCGTGAACAGAAGGTCTGGGGTTCGATTTCTGCTAGGACCGTCCTTCCTGACTGAGGTTTTTCCTGGGTTTTTTTCAGTCCTCATAAATGGCAAATGCCAGGAACCCTAAACTTAAGCCTGAAACATTTCCTTCGTTTAAATAAAAAATAAATAAATAAACTTTCTCAATTTATCATTTCAACTTGTATATCATCATTGTCACCGCCTGTGGTGCCTCGGTCGTTAAAATGGACGTTAAGTACTATTAAAAAAAAAAAGATTGCCACAGAGGTTGAAGACTTTATCCAAGCAACATAAGGTTAACTTAGACACTATAGCTGCTATTGGTAATTACCTACCCATAATGCATGACAGGTTAGCTTTTCTCAAAGACTATGTTTGATGCGTGCCTTGCTTGCTGATCCCACAACACAAAATGCAAAGAATGGGTCTGACATTACAGCATCTCAATTGCTACCATGATGGGCACAATATGCTAGCATAAAATATCATGATTGATGAGTCTTGGGTTCATCATTACCAGCCCAAGACGTGTCAGTGCTGTGGAAACATCCTGCATTGCATACAAAAAAAAGTTTAAAGTGTACTATCTGCCAGGGAAGTGATGTGTAGTCTTCTAGTTAAATGAAGGCACTGGATTCCACTCTCAAGGACAATCCATAAATGCCAACTCCTACTCAGGAAACTTTGAGAGGCCATCAATGGAAGCAACCAGGACTCCTTACCAAAGACATGTTGCTCTTGTATAACACTGCATATTGCCTACAAGACAAATAAGACCTGCAAAGTTTCAAGTGGGAAATGGTTGAGCATCCTGTGTGGCACCAACCTTGCTCCAAGCGACTTCTATTTGTTCAGGCCTCTTAAACATCTAATGGGTGAACATTTTTCTGACCAAGTTGTAGAAAGGGAAGTTAACTCCTGGTTCTGACATCGTCCCAAAGAAGTTTATGCTGCTGGATTTCAGAGGCTTGTGAAACGATGGGGCAAGTCCCTCAATGTACAGGGAAATTATGTTCAGAAATAAAAATATTTTTCAAATCAGTACTATTATTTAAGTTCTATATCCATTCTTAACTTAATGGCTTACCCTTGTATGTTTATACTATTAAATTATAAAGTAATGGGACAGCTTAGTAAGTATTATCACAAAATTCACACACAGGAAAAGGTATGGAATCAAAGTGCCATCTGATTTGTGCAGGCTGGTTTCAGAGTTAAGACTTGAACTTTGAAAACATAAGATGTGATATGCTTTGGTTTTGTGTGCAGCACATATCTCAAGATAGCAGCACTGGTGAAGGGGGAGGAGATAATGGTGGGCCTGGCCCTTCTACATCACAACAGGCAGTTACCTCCCAAAGTAAGTAGTTTCGCATATGTAAAATAGTTTTATAATAGCTATATTCTTTAAAATTACTTCATGTTACAGTTAAAGAAGTACTTGAATTAGAGCAGTATTTTCAATTTGACTTTTAAAGAAAAATGTATTACAGAATTAAAGTATGTTTTAATGATAGACTATATAATTGCGTTCAGTATCATGTTTATCACCTATAGGATCCCATACAATATTGTATCCCTCCTAGATATCAGTCATAAATGCATTTTTCATTAAGGATTGAACCCCTATATTTAATTTAGAAATAAACTTTCTGTCTTAGTTTAGTTATGGCTTCTTGAGTGATCAGCCCTGTCAAGTTGATAAAATTTGAGCTTTTGGACATCTGCAGCTCTGGCCATCAGCAGGGAGTCAAACATAGAGAGGAAAAGTTCCTTTATAGTGAGAGGATCTTTGAGTTGCTAACCAATAGGTAGTCATTTCTGGATTGGGGTGTGGATAAACTCTAATTGGTCTGAATGAAATCTAGATTACTGAATTGGAGGTTAGGTGTGTTTAAACATTGCCTCTTGAGGATATATGTTGGAGGTCTGTAAGTTAATGGATGAGTAGTAGTCTCATGTCTACTGAACCCATCAAGAACTGAAAGAAATTGACTGAATTTTGAAAGCTGAACTGATGCATTTGACTGACAGTTTTCTAAATAAATGCCAGAAATTTGTTGATGTAGTAGGACAACTTTTCAATATCTCCCATCTTAAGGTACAAATTGCAAGAACTTGAATCAGTTGCATGTAAATCCACTTTGCCAGGAGTTACCACTCTGACTGCTGACCCACCAGCTGCTGTGAAGCAGGCAGTAAAACTATGAAAGACTGTAGATTCACACCCAATTATTAAGTAATTTGTATAGTATGATTTTTTCTTCATGGTTGCTTAGCTGCATGAGTTGAAAAGTGGTGGGGGGTCATACACATGTTAGCTGGAGGAAAGAGGAAAACATGCTGTATTAGTGTAATAGTTGCAGTGATAAACAGTCATAATCTGAATGAGATAGAATCATCAAAATCACTGCGCAATATGTTAACACTGGCCATAAAGAAAAACTTTAGCTGTAAATTATGAGTAATTGTTAATGCATTACAAGTAAAACATCAACTGACTTTGTGCCAGAGCTGATTTAGGATCTGAAACATGATCTTATGTGGGGAGATTGCAAATCACTAATGTTGGGGATATGATCGTTAGCTGGTGTTGTAGTCTGTGTGTGTGTGGTTGACAGATGGCTGGCTGGAACACATATTGTAAATACATTAACTTGAGCCTGGGGTATTAAATACAGGCACAATAAACACTTATGGGCTTTTATACATGATTAGTCAATGCATTACATTAAAAGCATTTGTGTGTTTGGGAAATATCTATATGAGTAGAGGAGCATAAGATTATCAAATCGACTCACTAGATAATTAAGAACATTGTTGGTTAATTAAAATATAAATTGGAACTTGCACAGTGAAGCTAATCACATTGATATCATTGTATGATTCAGTTAAATTACATACTCTTAAAGCTTCACTTACTTCTTGCAAATGTTCTCGAAACCGGCTCCATACATTTGCAAAAAGTAAGTGAAGCTTTAAGAGTATGTAGTTCAACTGAATCATACAGTGATATCAATTAACATTGTTGGTATTTGTCTGGAGTATGGAATGCAACTTTGAAACCAATTTCAAAAGAGGAAAATTATACAAATTTGCATTCTGAATCTGTTGCACACATTGTTTCACTTTGGTTGTAAAGGTGTAATGGCAGCTACCACGTCAATTATGGAGCGATCTTTCCCTTGCAAGATGATATGAAGTTGATTCAGATGATTGCATAGATTTGTTACAAAAGCAAAATCCTTGATCCAATGATTTTTTGGCTAACTGAGGGATAACAGTATCAAAAAAAAAAAAAAATCTTCTGCTGCACAGACATTAAAAAACCAGTGATTAAAAAACATCCAGACATTAAAAAAACCATCCTCTATCCAGCAATAATACAGTAATAATACAGTTGCTGTAGTCCTTTGAATATTATATTTATATTTAACACACAATTCTATGAAACATATTACACAACATGCTTTGTCATAATAATAGGCAACAAAATATTGATTTTCCCATTCTGGGTGAAATTTGTAATGGGGGATGTTGACTGCCTTTTGTTTTGAAACTGCAAGTACTGCAGGCATACGGCAGTAACCAATGACTTTCATTCTACTCTGCAAAGTCGCTCCATAAGCCAAACAGAGTGGAGGAGGAAAAGGAATAGAGTAACCTGCAGCGTCACATTTTGGTACAACTGCTTTAGAACAAGGTCCATTCAACAATTGGACACACTATGCCTCCAGCTAAAAAAAAAAATAAAATAAAATAAAATTTTAAATAAAGTATTTTGCAATTATAATTGGAGTAATCATGTGCTTTTGTCACAAAAAATGTTGGAAATGTTCTTGTACTGCCAAACATTGTCACATTTTCAAAAAACGTTTCCTTTACTCATTTAAGAACTTTCAAAAGGTAAGACATTTTTAAAATATTCTGTTGGAACTCACACAGTGAAACTTGTTAAATGTAAATGATAATTAATCTGTTGTCTAACACACTCTTATGCTTCACTTACTTTTAAATATGATGGGACCAGTTTCGAAGAGACATCCTCCCCATCTTCAACCAACTTGACGACTGGTATGAGAAACACTAGAAATTGGTATTACACTCTCCTAATATGTTGAAATTCATAAGATGATCCCTATGTTTATGAATGTAAATCTTCTCCCATATAATTTACGTTTCCTTTACTGTTGACCTTATCTTCAAATTTTGCTCAGTTAAAGCTTAAAAATATATATATATAAATTATATATGCTATTCAAATGGGAGTCTTCCAGTTTGTAAGACCATGGTAAATGGGATTCTTCTCCATCTTCCCAAGATTTCGTCCACGAGTGTAGTGAACATCATCAGTGGTGTTCTTGACATAATCTGAAGGTGGGGCAGTGACTGATTCATTAATGGAAATTATGGTGGTATATATTGTGGGGTTACTTGTGGAACTGAGCCCTGATTGGTTTGCTTGGCTTAGGGTTGGATCTAAGCTGGAGCTGATGGGTGTTTCTAGCAAGGTGTTGGTTATTGATTGGTTTATGTTAATATCTTTATCTTGGTATTTTGTAAAGCTGGATACCATGCTGAGTGCAGTTTTTGAACTTCCTTCCCTGCAAAGTTGTTACTTTGATTTTAAATTCAATGGCCTTCCGATAAAAGCGAGGATGATAATGAGATGTTGATGCTTGTATGCCATTATATTGAAAACCAATTTTATGATCTCTGTCAACAAAGAAGACATTTTCAGCTACACTGCCAGTGATGCCTCAGTAGTAAAAATGGGCGTTAAACACTTTAAAAAAATCTAAGGCTGATTTATCTGGCCAAGGTATCAGTGTCTGTTATGTTCTGAAAGATTAGTACACTGGCTGACAAGTGGTTTACTAGTGTCTAACATAAGATAAGGTCAGTGACGTTTTTCAACAGAAGAAAGCCTGTGCTCTTCTTGGACAGTGTGTCAATGTTTCATGTTCGTTCTAGGATATAAGGCTCTTCTCACTTCCTTGGTTCCATATTTGTTAGCTTGCAATACCTGTTCCAGGTGTTTATTCTCTCATCCCAGGAGCTTTGGTTCACAGATCTAGGAGAGTTTTAATCATAGAGCATTTTTGCCTCAGATGGTTTTTTTTTTTATTTATTTATTTATTTATGGACGCTCTTCAACAGTTCAGGTCATCAGTGTCCCATTCAACTCAGGGCGTGAAACAGCCAAAAATTTTGCTCAAAGGCCTCTCTTTCAGGCTTGAGGTTCTTTTTCGTGCTGTTAATGTACGACACGGGACCCACGACTTTACTTCCCTTCCGAAGGAAACCATACTTAGGATTTTTACGCCCTGAAAAAATCCACGGTCCTGACCGGGTTCGAACCCGCAATCTTAGGTTTAGGAGGCAAGTATGGTAACCACTACACCACCAGGACCAACGCCTCATATGGTAATGGAAGTCTTGTGAAGATATTTGTATGTGTAGGCTCACAGTTAACTTTGTGCCTGAGGTTTGACCAAAACATCTAGGAAAGGAAGTTTACCATCTCTTACCACTTCAAATGTAAACTGGATCCATAAGTTGATGTTGTATGGGTGCAGCAGGAAATCATGAAGAGCTGGCTATCCTTGGTTCCATACGACGGTTTTGCACCCTGGAAGACACAGTTTGCATAGTTGACACCGGCTGTGAAAGCCTGCATATGCTATATTTAGGCTTGTTGAACTGCTGATTTAAATCCACTATCAGATAATTGTTTAAATAATGTCTGTTTTACTCAATCTATATCCATAGATGATATTTTCATGAAATATAGGCCCTTATGGCAGCACATCAAACTCCAAATTTTTTATCAAGCAATAGCAATTTATAATTGAAATCATAGTATGATTGAGTTGAACTAAACACTCTTATTGCTCCACTTATTTGTCTATAAATGTAGAACCGGTTTCACAAATCTTTGTTTGCATCATCAGCTAAAAATTGACAGTTGGACACTTTGTTATGCTGTGGAAATGTGTATTCTGCTGTGTTAGAGGTGTGATTAACTTAAAGTTTATGTTTTCATCCCCAGAAGGGTCAAAGTTCATTAAACTTTGTATTTGTAAATGTAGATTTTTTCCCAAGTTGCTAATTCTGTAGGTCCTTATATTGATTTCAGTACTATGATTTCAATTGTATGATTGGCTTCGCTGTACAAGTTCTAATAAGCATCTCCAGTAGCAATTTGTTTGCAAAATTGGACTTTTCAGCACTCTTATCTGTAATCTATACTGACATGTGGCTTTGCAAATGAAACCATGCTTCATTGAAGAAGAAAATTAAAACATGCATCAATTGTATGAATACCAACATTATAGAGTTTTGCATGACTTACATTACACGATAGCCATTGATAGTTACTTAATTTGTTTTAATTTTCAATGTTTTGTAGCTTTCCAATTAGAGGTTTGTAAAATTTCTATTATCTTTGCTAACATAAACATTTCCTTGAATTTCCTTATAATATTTCTTGAAAGTAGCTAAGTTCATCCTTAATATGAACTCAGTTATTTATGAGGTCTGTTAAAAAATGTACAAACTTTCAAAGAAGTGTCATAGCTAAAAGCGACTGGTGAAATGAATTAGCTCTGACCTTGTGCCCTCCAATTTCTGTGCAGTTATCTTATTAAAGTTGAATTCCACTCTACTTTCTTTGCAACAGTGTTTTGCGATAATTGAGATGGTGGGCAGTGCATTAATATTAAATTTTGCACGAATCCTTTATCAAGACCATGAGATAATAAAAGAAGCTTATGAAGATACAGTCAACTCCAAATAATTTGCAGTAATTAATGCACAAACTTCCATAAATTTATCAAAATTCGTGATATATCCGCAAATTTTGTTTCTTTCACCTAAAATTTGTAGTAATAATAATAATAATAATAATAATAATAATAATAATAATAATAATTGTATTACAACCAATAGACTCTTACAAGAGCATCTGACATTGTCATTATTTTATTCATCAATTTATAATCATATATTTCTAATTAGCAATATTATACATTCTTATCCATTACAATTCAATAAATCTATACAAACATTTCTCTATTAGGAATAGTTTTAGAACAGATTTAAATTTCAAGACTGTTGTATCCTTAATTGATGATGGTAATTTATAATATAATATGGCTCCTATTTTATATGGGACCTTATTGGTTTGAGCTTTATTCATGTTCACCCTGTGGTAATTGACAAATTGCACAAATAAATTATACTTCAAAATTGAATGCATTTTAAGATAAAACTTCAGAAGTGATACAAATTTTAAAAGTAATAAACATATGTTTTTACTTTAATGGAACAAATTATTCAGCTCTGTTAGTGTCGTTAAAGACAGTTAATTTTTCCTGAATTAGCATGCAAGTTAAATAGGAAAACAATGTCCACAATGAAAAGTAATCACCATTTTCTGTATACGATAGAAACTTATCAACAGTGAAATTAGCTTGATTGTGTGGTATTTTTGCTTCTCCTGTACCTTCCTCTTTATGCTTTATTTTACAACCACTCATTTTTAAGCACTTTACAGAGTATGCAACTGTAAACTCAAAAAAAATGCCCAGCGCACAATCACACTACACACAATACTACTGAAGGGAGAGTGTGTGGTAGCTTGGCTTCAATGCATTATGGGCAAAAATTCTAGGCGAGTAGGTTGGCTTGATGGCCTTTGGTGGAAGGCAGAAAGGTGCATTAAATGCAAAAGTTTGAAGAAGGAAATTCAATTGAGTAAGGTGAAATATTTTATATATAAAAAATTAAATATAAGACAAACCACATATTATACACACACAAATTGTCAGTAGTCGACTAAAATTGTTTAAGCCATACTTGGTGCAATGAGTGGTATATGTGATTTTAAATGTGTTTAGGAGTTGGGTTGATGACCCAAGTGCCAAATGCCCATTGAAATCAACAGACTTATGTTAATATGCTCAGTACCAGCTTACCATTTAAATGTCACTCCTATCCTCTATAGACTACTTCATAAAATTTAGCATTTTCCCTGAACTACTTGTAAAAATATAAATTTCATACATATTTTTCACTCCTAATCTGTCTGTATTATCAATATAGACACTACTTTCACTGAAATGAAAGAATGTGGAGAAAGCATGTTGTAGATATTGCTTTTAAAAAAATTGGAGTTTCAAAAACAGGATCTGCAGTTCAGTACAATTTTAAATCTTGCCTAGGAACAATTACTGTGATGAACGTAAGTATCTGTAGTTCAGGAAAATGTGCTGGTTTCCAGATCTGCATTATTGAATTTTTTGTGCAAGGCATAACACACAGATTTGTTTGTTTGCACATATTTTGAAAAATATCGTTCAAGAGAACATTTATATAGCCTACGGTTTTACTTTCATTTTCTAATTGAATATTTAGGCCTGAATTACATGTAATTGATAAGATATTTGGACAATAACTAGGATACTGTGTATCTTTTGCCTGGCTTTGTTCTTCTGGTCTGTAGGGTTTGGGAATCAGAAATTTACTGTCATTGTGACTGCAGTCAGAATCCAATTCAGGAATTGATTTATCATCTGAATTGGCATTGCAGAAAAGGTCTAAAATTTCTTTGTCTGTAAGAAACTAATTTATTTGGTAAGCCATGGCTATAAACCCCACAACACAAGCACTAGACAGAAATGCTGACTCAAGTGGAAATGCAATCTCAAGCACTTGACATGGAAGCAAGACAAGACTGAGATATTTATTATATGAACTCTAGGAATAAACAGATACCTAATCACATGATAAATATTTATATGGAAGGAGAATGTAAACTGAACTTCTATCTATAAGAAGCAACACTTAACTAAATTATATTAATGCCTGGTAGTGGAATATAAACAGAGTTATTTCAATGTGGTTATGTGGTATTAAACATCATTCACCGTCAATGGCCCATAGCATGAAGGGAGATTTAAACATCATTTGCCATCTATGGTCCTGAAAGTGTTAATGTGGCCAGAATTAATGAGATCATCCATGAAAATCAATGCCTGGATGTTCGAATTTGTTGAAGAGTGTAACATTTCTGTGGAAATGTGTCATGTAATACTGACATAAAAGTTTGGTATATGCCTTGTTACAGCAAAGTTTGTTCCTCAGCTACTGACACAAGAACAGAAACATAACTGCATTGTGATATATCAGGAGCTCTTGGATTCCGTTAATGAGAATACAACTTTTATGAGCAGGTAATTACTAGTGATGAAACATGGCTGTCTATGGTTAAGATGTTGAGACATAAGTTCAATCATTACAATGGATTGGAAAACTTCACCAAGATCCAAAAAAGCTCATCAGGTCAGCTAAAGTACTGAAGCAATAAAGTGTTGTTGAGTTTTTGTAAACATTCAGGTTGTTATTCATGACAAATTTTTGCCACATGGTCAAACTATTAATGACTAAGATTACCAAAATCTCCTAGATAAATGTAAGAAGGAAGAGTCCTGAACTATGGAGAGACCATTCATAGATCCTGTAATATGATAACTTACCAGCACATTCATCGTTGCCTGTTTGCAACTTTATGCAGAAAAAAAGATGACTTCTTACCCACCCTCCATATTCTTCTAACCTGCAGACCCTTATTTATTTCCAGAGCTGAAGGCCACAGTGAAAGAACAAGATTTGACTCAGTTCAGATAAAACAAAATTTTGCAACGAAAATTTGGTGCAATCTTTAAAAATGCGTATCAGGACTGCTTTCAGAAGCTCATACCGCATAAGGAGAGATATGTCAATAGAGGGAGAAAAAGCTCAGTAACATGCAGGGAAGTAAAATTTAAAAACGAAAATTTTGGTTATTTTTTGAGCATATCTACTATTTGCAGCTTCTTGTTGGCAACAGATGCTGTATTAATAACATAACACATATTTATGTGGAGTGGATATGACAGAGACCATCTCCTTGGTCTAGTGGTTAGTGTTGCGGACTGGGAGACCCGGGTTCAATTCCAGGCACCTGTTTAAGAATTGTTCTAATTAAGAGAGGTCTGGAACAGGGTCCACCCAGCCTCATGAGGACAATGGAGAGGTGGCGTTCTTCAATCACAAAAGCTGCATGATAGGCGACCTGATTACATGCAAGATGTTTTGTTCTGAGGAAGGAAGATACATTTTATTCTTCTAACCGTGCATTATGTAGAAGTAAAACTGCTTTTATTTCCGCAGTCAAGATTTTCAAGGTAGTTTCTCACTTCAAATATGAAGTTATTGAAAAACCAATCAGAAAAAAATCACAATAGTAAGCCAGACATTTCTGGAGTTGGAATAATTTACAGGTTCATGACATTTTTCAAAGAGCAGGCCTTTCATACTTTTCCAACTACAACCAGCTTGAGGCAATGCATGGTATTGGCATAGCACCAAGAAGAGCTGAAATGCCATCCTTGTTTAATTTGCGACCAGGCATGCTTGTCTCATGTGTTGCGAGAGTATTTTTGGGTACAGCACAATAATAGAGCAGGTTTCATCTGCATGTATACTTGAGACAAACAAAGATCCTCTGATTCAATAACTTCGTTTATGAACTTAAACTTAAATATTCATTTTTTACACTAAACTCCATTCACTTACACAAAAGTAAGATGTGTTTTGGGAGAATCTCTCCCATCATCAGTTGCTCACTGAACTGCCGTTACTTGAAACTATAGCTCGAAAATATTAATAAAATGTCAATATGTTAAATCTCTTGACGTTTCACATTAAAACTTTTTTATTGATGTTTTAATGTGAAATGTCAAGAGAGTTTAATTTATGTACATGATTTTAGAAGTTTTACTTTTAATTCAAAAAGCTTTATCTAAATTTGAATATTTTGCCAATTTAACATACTGAAATTAATTTTGAAGCCTCCAATTCCAACACAAGATAACAGTTTTAGAGAAAATTGAGTCAGTTTGTCTTTATTTTTTGAATGTTTGAAACTGTTTGTTTGTTTTTTTACCCTGTAGATTTCACAAACATGAGCATCAGATGCACCACTTTAACTTATTTATTAATACTAGCTTCTGTGCAATTGTTTTAAGTTCACTGTTTTCTTTTAGCTCTGGACATATTAAGTTAATTGATAATATGCTGACAATTTACACCACATGCTTTGCACAGCAACTTAGCAATGATATTGTCTGGTATACTGATGCTAATCACACTATGCTATCAAACTGCTACAAGTGCACATAAAATATCATGAAAGTATCTGCAAAATGCATTATTTCTGCTTCCAATTACCTGTCTTATTACAATTTCTGAGCTGTGTTGCCTAAATTATATTTGATTGGGTTTTGATGGAATTTCTTAAGCTATTCTGTATATGTTTAAAATATACTTGCATTCATCCACAATTCAAATGTTGTTTTGTCGCTATATCCTTTCCAGTGAACTTCCTGATTAGGTAGGTCTTCCTGAGGTAGGATTTTAAAATTCATCATATGTTTAATATAATAAATTATTTATGAGGAAATTACTCAAATTTCACTAGTTTTGTTGCACTTTTAACAAAATCAGTTGCAAAGATTGCAATATGAAATATATAGGTAAATCAAAAAGGAACATTACACTATGGTTTAAGGAACAGACTAGAAATGTAAAATATAAACACAAGGAAAAATCAGCAGTAGCATACCATTTCTGGCAAAAAAAAAAAAAAAAAAAAAAAAAAAAAAAAAAAAAAAAAAAAAAAAAAAAAAACCACACACACACACACACACACACACACACAAATTCTAAAATGAACCCAAACTCTTAGAAGCTTTTCAAAAAGCGATAGAATTATCAGTTTGGGAAAATATATTTATAAATGAAAACAAAGAAAATGTATAATTGATATTATTGTATGGTTTAATTGAACTGCACACTCTTGATGCTTTACTTGTAAATCATACAGTAATATCAATTATATGATTGACTTCACTGTGCAAGTTCCAATTAACATTTTAATTAAGGAAAATTTAGTTAATTTTGACCTTCCAAACAACAGTAACCTTATCGCAAAGTTCATAAAATCCACAGAGTGACACCTTAATACCATGCTGGGAAGCTGACAGTGGAACCATGCTGATGATGAAGGCAACAGCCTTCGACACATGTCCAAGCAAGTGGAACTAAACTAGCGAAATTTGAGTGATTTCCTTAAATAATTTGTTATATTATATTTTACTGTAAAAATCCCTGCTATTTAAATCATCACATGTTGTTCATTTTTAAGTATAACATTTTTTTCCCAAATGGTTGGTTCTGTATGGTCCTTGCTGTTTTTAATAACTTTGTTTCTTATTTACTGTATAATTTTTCCTTGTGGATCACTTCACATGCAGTTCTCACCTCTCTCCCACTTACTCTTGCAACTTATGGATATTTTCTTGTGTGTTGTGGTACAGTGTATTAAGTATTCATTGGGCATCATAATACAGTGTATTAATTATTATGACTTAATTCATCTATTCCTTCAAGTATACTTATTTACAATTCATAAATCTGTATAGAATTGGTTTATGATGTATAGAAATTGTTTCAGGAGAGATTCCCTAATATTCAATTTCCAAGTCAAATTCGATTCATAGATTGGTAAATAAATCTTGCAAGACAAGAAATGTTCTTGATAAAAAGCATACGCAGCCATGTATGGTACTCACAGAAGAAACATTAGATAACAATAGACATTCTCTGGAATGTTCTCCTAAAAATCATTATGTCATCTTTCTCAGCAAATTTCCTATTCTTTTGTTTGAAAGACTACAAGGTAATGAAGTTGAAGCCCTATAAAATTATTATAGAGCTTAAGAACTTAAATTGGATGACCCTGCATTCAGGTGTAGGTTTTGTGAATGGATTTTAAATAGTGTGCATAATGGAGAAATTGACCCTAATCTAACTTTCTTTATGAACGAATCTTGGTTCCCCTAAGTGGATATGTTAATTCACAAAACAGCTGAACTGGAGTTCAGAGAAACTAACCTGCTTCATGAGGAGCCCCTGCATGATCAAAAGATAATATGGTGCTCTATTAGTGACGAGAAACTAATAGACACATTGCTTAATAGTGACAGATATGTGCAGAATATTTTGCACCCTTTTTCCATGAATTAACTCAGAGGGAACATAGGTTTTCAACTTTCCAACAGGACTCTGCAATGGCACATACAGCCCATGTCTCCTTGCATGCAATTCATGAGATATTCAATAAGTCATCGTTAACAGCATATAGCCCACTCACTTCCCCAATTTAATGCCTTGTGATTTTTATCTATAAGAGGGCAATAAAGGAAAAAGCATTAAAGACAACTCCATCCATACATATTAGATGAACTGAAAAATAACGTTTGTGAAGAAATGTTATATTTCTCAGAGGAAACTGCAGAAGGTATTGGTTAATTTCATAAGTCGATAACAGAAATATTTGGAAAATGAAGGGATGCAGTTTCAGAATCTTCTTGCTAGATAATGGTGAGTAAAAATGTACCTTAAGTGTTTAAGTGTTAGTAATAACTCACGCGACATTCATAGCTCCCAATCACCATGATACCAGCTTGAACCGACCTACAGGCTAATACTCTTTGGACAGTCCTGCGAAGGAAAAATCACCCATGGTTTCTTGACCAAAAGTGTGTAGCTAATGCAGATTTTTCTGTTTCCTTGTATCTGATGTTTTTGATGTGTTCTTTTATCCTTATGCCTAAATTTTATTTTGTTCAGACAATATATATCTGGTTACATTCTTTGCATTTTGTTTGTCATTGGAACTAAGAATATGAAAAATGTTTTTGTAAATAGGAAAGTTAGGCAGGATGTGAGATAATTTGGTTTCAATAGAGACCAAAAAGAATTTCAGTTTATATTTTATTGATCCTTGCAGAAAGTGTTCAGTTTATCAGATATCAGAGGATCTACTGCACTATAAAAGTAAGTAAAATATTTGATTATCTTGTACAGAAATGCAGAGCAAAAATAACTTCAAATATAACTAGAAATATATTCCAGGATGTTATCCGTGGTCTGCTGCAGTTAAGAGTTCCAGATGTTTGCAGAGCACTGTTTGGGAACTGCTGAATTACAGTATTACATTTTATTCAAATTCTTTATGTGTTGTAAAGTTAGATGAATGAGGGGAACCCACTAACTGTCAGATTTTCAAGAGGAATGAAAGGAATGAAATTATAATACACTTGATGCAGAGTCCTTAGTGCCTTAACTTACTTAACATTTAACATTTTGAAGGTAGTAAACAAATCTTAATCAGGCAACGTGTTCTGACCAGGAATTAAACCCAGATCCACATGAGGCAGGGACCAGAATTAGTGCATAATAAGAAATTAAAATTTGGTGTCAGCTAGATAATGATACATAAAATTATATTTTCAGACTAAGGGTACCTATTTTGTTTTTTACCATAGGACTGTTGTTGATCACTGTTTTCTGGATGCATATATTAAAAAAATTGTCAGGAAAGAAAAAAGCAGTACGTGCAGGTTAAAATGTACTTTTATTTCTAATGTATTTAAAATCAAATTTGTTTTTGATTTATTTACAACGATAGTTTCAAAAGTTGATAAGTTACTAAGAAATGGTGTACAAATTAATTAAGTAGCAAATTCTGTGGCAATGTTCAGAATTAAATTTCACCAAGTCAGACTAGACTTGTATAAGAATGTCCCAAGCTCTCATTAATATTTCTATAAAAAATCAACTAGAACTTTGTTGAATGTTGAATAATAAGGGGTAGAAGGTAATGAAGTAGCAGATAAACTGTATAAAGAAGGAACTAAGAATATTTTCATAAACTGAAACTAATCTGCAGCATTAACAAGAAAACTGCTTGGACCTCAGTATATTGTTGGACCAAGAAAGAACATAAAATAAAATGGAAGGACTTTTCCTTGTCAAGATCAGGGCAAAATTCTTATTAAATAATCCGATAGCACCCTGACTAAAGACCTACTAAGTAGGAATAGAAAGCAAACCAGAATAGTTATCTGAATAATTACTGAAATTCGCCATTCTAGAATCATTTATTGATGATGAGACTCTACCATAGAAATCATACATTTTATATGAACCTTTTGATGACTGCACAACACATCTTGCTAGAGCATGAAACACTGGAAATACCCACCGGCAAGGGTGGCTGAGGTCGTTATGGTGTGGACCCGTGAGCAGGAGGTCTGAGGTTCAAATCCTGCCAGGGCCATCCTCCCTGACTGAAGTTTTTACCAGGTTTTCCTCAGTCCTCATAAATGGCAATGTCGGGAGGAACCCTAAACTTAGGCCTAGAATGTTTCCTTCCTTAAAAAAAATCCTTTCCCAATATATCAATTTATGTATTATCAGTGTCAAATGCCAGTGGTGTGTCAGTAGTAAAAACGGGCATTAAACACTTATAAAAAAATTGGAAATAATAAATATGTCTGTTAGAATTTAATCTTTTAGGAGATGTAATTTCTAAACTTTTAGGAAAGATTCTAGAGCAACTAATACTCTAGATCTGAAACTACAAAATCAGAATTGAAATCGGCACAAAAAGCTCTTGTGGCTTAAGTGTCTAGGTATATTTACACATTCCAATGCTAATCAATCTATCAATGTGCAAAACTGGTAGAAATACATGAAATTGTAAGTGGGAGGTGGAAGAAAATTTTTATTGGGAAAGAAATAGGAAAGGAAAGGTATAGAAAAGGCAGTTGTATGAAGCAAGTTAACCTGAAAATGTATGCCTAAGATATTGTTCTGTATTTGTTAAGTAAGCCAAGGAAGAGTAACATGCAGTAACAAATTGTTAAAAATTAATCAGAACCTACACAACAAGAATAGCAACAGGGTTAATTAGACTGCCATGGGTGGCCAAGGTCCTTAAGATGCAGATTTGTGAGTGGGAGGTCTGGAGTTTAATTCCCACCAGGGCACTCATAAATGGCAAATGCCAGGGAGGTACCCTAAACTTAGGCCCGAAATGCTTCCTTTCTTAAAAAAAAGTCTTTTCCAGTTTATCATTTCATCTCAGATGTTATCAGTGTGAGTAGCCAGCCATTATTGTGTTGATGCTCTTATTGGAGGTGTTCTAAAAATTCTTGACCTGACTCAGAGATGTCATGAAGATGGCCAAATTATTATGATAATTGCTAAGTACTATTCATTAGATGGTGTGCTGTAAAGTTTCAGATATAAGTATAGTCACTTGTTTGTGACAATTGTGCAAAACAAGCTAGTGAAATACAAGCCGTGATAAAGTACTTCGTTTTGAAGGGTTTAACCCCAACAGAAATATAAAAAGTTAGATTCCACATTAAAGGATTCTTCCCCTTTTTCACTGGTTAATAAGTGGGCTATTGAATTTAAGCATGGTCACACATCATTCAAGATGATGAGCTCTCAGGGTGTCTCAAAACTACTATGACTGAAGAGATTGTGAAAAAAGTTCACAATGTCGTACTCATTGATAATTGATTGAAGGTACACATGTTGGCTGACATTACAAAGATCTTGATAGGCCGTGTGCTATACATTTTACATGAAGTTTTGGATATGAGAAAACTTTCCACTTGATGAGTTCCACATTTATTAACAATGGATCAAAACACCATTTGAATGAACATTTACAAGCGTGTTTTCACATTTACAAGGAGAAAGACAACCAGTGACGCATTATTGTAAAATAGTAATGTTTGTAGTTCTTAAAAAGTTTTTTTTGTTTTCTGTTCTTTGGTTCATTTTACTGGTTTCAGGTCTGTTTGTGTTGCTCATTTAGGATTATCCAGGGGACTTATTTAGCAAATCTATTAATGCAAGCAAAAATAACCCCTCTATTTCATAAAATTACCGTCTGCTATTTTATCATATTCACTGTTCTTCATTCTTTTCTTGTTTCCTATGATGTAGAATATTTAATTATTTTTGCACTTTTATTAATATAATTTTTTCTGTTTATATATTTAATTATACCTACATAACTGTTGTAAACTTAAGTTAGGCTTAAATTGAAGTTTTATATATACTTACATTTTGAATCTTAGGTTTGAGTAATTGAGTTTAATCACTAATTCTAGCTTGTAACTGAATATTATTTCATTAGTTTTCATACAGTCAATTCCTTATAATTCACAGTTTGTCTTCTCTTTCATTTAATTTTTTATACATATATAAAATATTTTTACTTGATTGGGGATTTTTTTTCCAAGTTTTTGTGTGGTAATGCACCTTTCTGCCTTCTACTGAATTTTTGCATGTAACACATTGAAGCCAAGTTACCATAATTCCTCCCTTCAGTAGCATTGTGAATAATATGACTGGTGGTATTGATTGTGCTTGTACTTTTTTTGTAAGTTTTTTTTATTTATTTATTTTTATTTTGTTTAGTTTACAGTTTTGTGTTCTGTAGCACACTTAAAATGAGTGGTCGTAAAATGAATTATAAAGAGGAAAGTATGGAAGATACAAAAATATCACATGGTCAAGATAGTATTGCTGTTAATATGCTTCTATTGTGCATGGAGGGTGATGATAACTTTTAGTTCACAAAAATTGTTTTCCTATGAAATTTACATGCAAAAATTTGGAAAAATTAATGGTCTTCAAGAACAGATATAAAATTAACTGATTTTTTTTTTTTTTTCGTTAAAAGTAAAACAAAGTGCACTTTATTTGTCCAATCTGTCAAAGTACCTTTTCCAAACTTTAGGTGACAAAAATGAATTTTTTCGGCATAATTCCTGGAAGTTAATGCATTTATCAATGTGAATTATTTGGAGTTGGCTGTATTTCATTCACAAATATATTGTTTTAATACTATTTAATACCCTTTTTAACTGCTGATGCACCAAAAGCAATGGACAATGATGATGCATGAAATGAAATAATAAATTGGGTAAGAATTTGTTTTAAGAAAGGAAGATTTCCAAGCATAAGTTTTAACTTATTGGCATTTGCCATTAATGAGGACTGAGGAAAACCTCATCAGGGAGGATGGTCCTGATGGAAACCAGACCTCAAACTTTATGCTCGTGAGTCTATATGCCTGAATGACCTTGGCCACCTGTGACAGTCACAAATGAATTAAATAAGGAATCTCACAATATATGTGTAGTTGTTTAATGTTAATTTAGGGTTTGTGACGTAAACGCAACAGTGTAGATGTCATAATTTAAATATTTGTCTATATTTCTTGTATCATTAACTGTCATTAATTATTAACTGGTTGAGTGGAAGAATCATGAAAGCCATGTGACAGGTGACCTGCTGGGTACCGGCATACTGACCATATGCTACCCTGCAATACTGTCCTGTATCAATGAAGTTGTAAGATGGAGATAGAGGAAACAGAGTTTGCTGCAGTAGGCCAAGGCTCAGCCTGGGCTGTAGTGCCAAATGAGAAGGTTCAGTGTAAGATAAAGCCTTATGGCCTTCACTCTGCCAGTTAACATAAAACATCCTATTCTATTAACATCTGAATAAATCTTAAATTGCATGGCCCAGCTCTTAAAACTATATTGGATTCCAAATTTGTAATATTAAATAAACTTGATATGAGTTTATAGAGGTAATAACATTTCTTTGAACAAATTAGAATTAATTAATTAATTAATTAATAAAACACACTTTTACTTATATTGAAAATCTGTAATTAAACCACAAGAATAAAAAAAAAATTCATCGTAGGGATTTTATATAGAGAGAGAGAGGGGGAGGGAGGGGGGCAAAAAAGGATAAAACATGTTGAAAGCTAGATTTTGTATCGCTATACTTTGAACTCTTGATTTCTTCTAAGGCAAGAAGATAAGAAGGCAAAGGTGTACAAGTCTTCTTGCTGTAGAAGAACTCAAGTAGTTTGAAGTATAGCGATACAAAATCTGTGACTGTTGTTTTATCCTTTTTCTGCTTCTCTAGTTATTGTTATTTAAGTTACATTGTTCATTTTATACATATTGGTAATAAACCTGTGCATAATTTTTAAAATTGTGTACAAAATGAAAGCATGACATTAAAATTATCTCTTACTTTTGAAAAACCAATGTATATCTTATAATGAATTGAAATTTAATATGTATATTTTATAAAGTTTCCAAAATGGCACTCAGCTACAACCTTTGACAAAAAAAAAAAAATGAGTTATTCCCAGATTCTACATGTTGGAGAACTTCAAGGATGCTTGTAAATACTGTATTTACAATATACTGCAGTGATTGGCACACTGCAGTGGATGCTTTGCCTATAAATGTAATGGTCACAACCATAATCATCTGGAAAAAGAACATTAGGGTAGAATATTGGTGACTGAGCGGTTTAGAAATATTTGCTGTTCTACATAAGCTCCTGGGCACAATTATTTTATTTTTCATTATTAGTTTTATAAGTATATATGTAGAATATCATATTATATTTTAATGTATCATTGAGATTTATGGCAGTAGCTAAGCATGCACAAAAACATAATCACAATCTAATGTATTCTTTACAAATAACTAAATATACATGAACAGAAACCTTATAAACACAAACGGGTATATGAACTCTCACCATGCATAACTTCCTTCAATCTTCAGGGTATAAATGATATCAAATTTCTACAATAGTGTGGACAAGAGGCTAAAACTTTCCAGGCTTCTTAAATTTGTACCCATAGCATCTTCCATCCTTTGTACATGTGCAGGGAATGCATTTTGCAGCATATTGTATTTAGAAATATAATATTCATTATATATATTAACATTAAAGCTTGCTGTGTATGGGAAATCATATTACGAAACTAATTTTTTTATATGTTACAAAGGTTTATTTAAAAAAGTACCCCATGCCGGGAGACGGCCTGCGCTCTTAACCACAGCAATGCTGCACACTGTGCTACAGAGCTAACGGAACACACACAAGTCATTAGTGCATGCCATATAACATAACTGTAGCAGTGGCTACATAACTTTGCTGGACACCTTGTGAACTGCATGCTGTAATGAGTAGGACTTAGAAGAATTTTGCATTTAAGAGATAGATAATTTTTTTTGTCAAAGGGTGTACAATTATTGATCCCTATAATGAAAACTACTTGGGCTAAAAATATGGAATTTGATTTACCAGAGAATTAATTCCACAAGTAGTAGGATCTGTTAATGGTAGTAGGATGACAATTAGTATATCTCTGAGTGTGCGATATACTTGAGAGATTGAAGGCCAAACATCATTCCATTTGACAAGCAATGTAGATAACATTCTAACTCATGTACTTGTTTGCAGTATTTGAGTATGATAACTTATCAAAATATATTTTAAAGAGTTGCTGTTCGGAAAATTGTTGAATGTTGTTAGCTAAAGTTTGATTCACAGTAATTATATTTCAGGTTCAGTTTTCTGAGTAATCTAATTATTATCTGTGGCACATTGGCTTTTTACCTCAACTGTATTGATTTTAGAATATACCACACTGCCTCTGTTTAGAAATCCGTAGATCTGAAAGTACAATAGTAGAAATAAGTTTCTTACTACCGGGAATCAAAGTTTTTGTAGCTAGAATATCTAGTATGTTTTATATCTGATATAGAGACTTAAGCAAATCCAGTCTAACTTAATGCAATGTGAGTGATATTTTACTTAGTTAAGTGACATCTTTCATTAAACCCCCCCCCCCTTTTTAATGGTGTTTAAATCCCGTTTTTACTACTGAGGCACCATAGGCAGTGGACACTTGATGATACATAAAATGAAACTATATATTGGGAAAGGATTTTGTGTGTGTGTGTGTTGTGTGAGTGTAAGGAAGGAAATGTTCCAGGCCTAAGTTTAGGGTAACTCCCTGGCATTTGCCATTTATGAAGACTGAGGAGCCTGGAAAAAACCTCAGTCAGGGAGGACAGTCCTGGCTGGATTTGAACCCCATACCTCCCGCTCATGAGTCTGCATCTTAATGACCTCTGCCACCTATGGCAATAATTTCTCTTTTGCAGAATAGTAAAGATTTTAAGATTTTATACTGTAAATGCAAGGGATTCTTTTAATCAATAATACTTGGGCTTCCTTCTCATTCAATAATACAGTGCATACTTTTTTCTTATTGGTCTATGGTGCATCTGATTCTCTTGTGATATTATAGGCTGTGGATGTATATTTTGTTCACACATATTTACGAGCTCTAATCAATAAAGACTGAAAATGATAGGTGGAAAGAATTGGAAGCATATATGCGCATGCATCTTAGTACAGGATGTCAGTAATGAGCAAGTGTTTGCTAGTCAGCTGTGTAAAATGGAGTTGCATATCAAGCCATCCACTGCTCTAAAATTTTGCTTGTTCTGCAGAAATTTGGTATGGAAGCATACACAGTGTTATAGCAAGCATATGGCAGTAATATTTTTTCACATTCAACAGCAATTTGATGGTTCAAGGAGTTGAAGAGGACAGTGCTTTAACAATAAAGCAGAATGGTCAGGTGTTCCATCTACTGCAGTGAACAAGACCAGATTAATACATTGTGTGGGAAGAATTACAAATAACAGTAGATAGAGTAGCAAACATGTTTCAGATTGTTTAAACATAGATGCATTTGTGCCATATGGGTACTGAGATTGCTGACGCCTGAAGAGAAAATGGTGTAAATGAATGTTTGTCAGGAGCTTCAGCATTTAGCAGTGGAGCATTGTGAAACACACTTTTATGTCATCATTACAGGTGATGACACTTGTCCTCACCATTATGATCTTAACAAACAGTCGAGCTCAGTCTGGAAATCACCTGATTCTGCAATACTAGAGAAGGCCAAGGTTGTTCAGTTGGCAGGGAAGTTTATAGCATGAATTCTGTCAAATACTGCCTGGTCTTCAATGTTGGATGTTTATTCCTCTTCACATTCACAATGGATCCTGTAATCCTCCATTTATTATAAAGATCTTGAATTGTGCTGGTTGTAGGGAGTTTAATACCGGGATATTTCATCTCAAACATATCTTTAGGTTCCATATTGGAGCTTGTCTTTATGTAAAATTCCACAATATCAATTTAACTAAAAACTGCACCATTTCTCTCACAGCACTTCCACGATATTCATGACAATTCTATTTAACTCAATTGTTAAACTCTGACAATTATATAAACAGAATGCAGCGTAGCTGAATACTAATTATGAATGCAGCGAGACATAAATATTAGTGCCAGAATGGCAGTGATGCCAACATCATCTATTTATGAATGCAGTGAAGCATAACAGTTTTATGTGGGACACCTTGTATTTGACCATTTGTATGGATTTCCTAAAGTTCTTATGACATAAATCAGTGTGTCTGTTGTAAGAGAATACTTTTCAAATAAAAAATTAATTAAAAAATATGTAACTTCTACTCTTTTAACAAATATTGATTTAATTTTGCTTCTCTCAGACCTTCTTACTGCCAACATTTTAATTCTACATATCATTCATTACACACCATTTTGAATCCCAAATAACTTCTCTCCAGACTTTTTTTTCTTTCTATTTTTGCATTGTATCAAACAGTGAAACGCCCCATCGGCTTCCCAACATATAACACATACTTCCAGATTACTTACTGTTCCTAAACTCATTTAGAAACAACACAGTGCACACCCATGCAAATTCTTCCCATCCTAGCTTATCAAAACTGTAAACATATTCTCCTCCATCCCATTTGTTTTTGCATTATCTGATAGCCCAAACACCTAGAGCAGTTGTTTAAAATGTTTGTAACTGTATTTGCGACTAGATGAGGCATTTATTAGAATTCTGTCTTAATTCACCCTGGACTTCATTTTAGTAAGCAGAAGAACTTTTAATGTATCATTGTATGATTCAGTTGAGCTACACACTCTTAAAGTTTCACTTACTTTTCATAAATGTATGGAACTGGTTTCGAGAACATGTATGAAGAGTATATAAATGTATGGAACCGGTTTCGAGAACATGTATGAAAAGTAAGTGAAGCTTTAAGAGTGTGTAGTTCAACTGAATCAATGAATGATATCAGTTAATATGATTAGCTTCACTGTGCAAGTTCCAATTTACATTTTAATTAGAAGAACTTTTGTCATAGCACTGCACTCAATTTTTAACATTACAACTTACCATGTGTTGGCCAAATAAGTACTCCCAGCTAGATGGAGCATGTAGAGAGCTAAAAGTGGTATGCTAACCCAAGACCGAACAACATTTACCAGACCCAAACACAGAAGGAAAAAAAAAAAATGGTGGCCAAAGTCAACCTACTACCAATAGCAAATACGAAACTGTTATGCAGTGTTTCATTTATAAGATGAAATTAATTATCATTAGAAAATATTTTGATGGTTTTTAAGAATCTGAAATTGCTTACTTCCAAATTACTGACATCTTAAAACTAATAGACAAAAATGGGACAGCATCATATTTATCATCTTCTATTTTAATGAATAGAACATAGTCTACCTTGGTAATAGTTATAAATGGGTATACCTGTTTTGTCTTAACCTCATTTGCAAAGGAGTCAAAACATTACACCCTGCACACAGTATTCATTAAAACTCTCTTCATCTCACTTCAAAACCCACTTAATAAATTCTTCTGGATCTTTCCTTTAATTGCTAACTCTCACTGTCACATATGCTGGTCGATTAGGGAAAAACATTTAATATACGCTGCAGTTTCATCATTAACTTCAACATTTTTTACTGTTTTTTTATTTGGTTAATTTATGGACAATCTTTAACATATCATGTTATCAGGGTCCGATTCAAATCAAGACATGAAATGACCTACAAATTTTGCTCAGAGGCCTCTTTTTTCAGGCTGTTTGCATAGTGTATACTGTTAATCTGCTCCTTTAATTGGGAAATGTAAATTTATTATGCAACCACCTTGGTTTAGTGGTTAGCATCGCTGTCTGCTGGCTGTTCGATTCCTGGTACTTAAAACTTTTTCTAAGTTAGGGAGGTCTGGAATGGGTCCATCTAGTTTCTTGAGGGCAGTTGAGAAGATGCCTGATGGAGAGATGGAATTCTGTGATCACAAAAGCTGGGTAATAGATGACCAGCATGCTCATCACATGCCTCCCTGCAATACTGCCCTGTATAAATGAAGTCATAAGATGGAGATAGAAGAAGCAGAGGTCGCCACTGCAGGCCATGGCTCACCTCAGGCTGTAGTGCCATATGAGAAGAAGAAATGTATTATGCAGTGCAGTGCCTTAATTAAAACATGCAATACAACGCTGTTGTACTAAATACTTTCTGTTACACAAATTCCTGGTGTGATTTCACTAAATCAATATTAATATAATAAAAAACTAATAAACTAACATGCTACTATTTATTTACTTCTAACTATAAACAACTGTAATAAACCAAAGTAACTGCAACTAACTAAATAAAAAAAAAACATGTGTTAATTGCAACTACATGACCACATACTCATTATGACAGGTGCTGTCTTTGCATACCTCACCTGCAGATGAGTCACAATATGTTATAACTTTGTGCTCACACCATTCATTAAAGCTCTCATCTTAATCATACCTCACTTCATAAGTTCTTTCGTATCTTTCCTTTATTCGTTAACCCTTACCATCACATAGATGGTAGATTACAGAAAATTACACAAGGAAAATGTCCTCCCTAATCACAAATTTTGGTACGAAATGTTTAATACAAACTACAATTTCATCATTATTTGTAAAATTTCATGGTGTATACTTTTTATCCATTTCTCCTTTAATAGCTGCTATTTAGGAAATATAAAAATGGTATTATGCTGTGCACTGCCATAATTAAGACATACAAGAGCAACCCATGTTGTACTAACACTTTCTATTAAACAAGTTCCCGTTGTGACTTCACTAAAGCATTAGCTTAATAAAAAACAAAAAGAAGTAGCACATTACTACTGATTTACTTCCAACTATAAACCACTAATAAACTAGGTAACCCCAATGAACGAAATTAACAAAGCCATGTAATTAAAGCACGGAAATTTTCCTCTATTTTGTATACTAATTGATAGCTACATTGTGGTCTGGTAAATATAGTCAGTCCTGGCTAACTTTTCATGCATGGTGCTATCTGTCACCCATGATATTTTAAAATGGACACAAATATGGTATGTTGGGCTTAAGATTTTTTGTAACCTACCTCATATTGTATGGATAATTTAACAGTGTGTTAATCTAGATTTTTTTATTAAGAATCATGTTTTCTAACATTGTGCTTTAAAGCAGTGGGTTCCCAAATTTTCAGTTCATCGTGGATTGCTCATTTTCACCTAACACTAATATGCCCTTCTATTTAATGATGGAGGGTAGGTATTTAGGTTTTAGAATTTTATACATGTAAAGCATACTTTATTACATTCAAAATTTTTATTTTCTACTCTTAATTTCACTAAATACATTTACAAAACTGGGGGGGGGGGGGGGTGAAGAAACAAGAAGCTTTTAACATGTAGTAGAAACTTTGAAACTTGATTATAGCCCACAGCACAAGCAGAAGTTGTAAACTTTAACAGTTTGCCTACAGGCAGTACATTATTAATGTAGCATAATTTCACACTGGCATTATTGTGTGAATATCCACTTTTCCCCACCAGGATGTCTCTGTGCAGTAATTTTGCAGTTCCATGTTTACTTTTTAGAGCTACCAATTGTTATATAATTTTATAATTACCACTGAATAGGAAGCAAGCAGAGGCCATAGCAAGCTGCAGTAAACCACTGGGTCCTCTGGTTTCTTAAAATTGCTTGAGTTTGGCCCTAGATTACAGTGTGTGTGTGTGAGTGAAATGATTAGGAATTTCCATTTTTCCAACTTTACTTCTTACCTCTCCTGCTGTACACTGCTATCTAGTGCATTTCTTACCATTGATATAATTGTAACCTCAGCACACCGTTGCCATTTTCTCCTTCCCGGTCCAATTTCAGCTATATGGAGAGTTGCCCCACTTAAGCTCGGACAATCTCAAATGGCTCCTCACTCTTCGTTTTTGCAAGGAGACACTGGAGACATTGATGATACATTGGGTGCAATTGTTAGTAATTAATGATTTAAAAATTGTGGATTTGTGGCAGGGGTACATTGTTGGATATTCCAACACTTGTTACAGCCTATCAATAATTGTAAAATGACATAAAGAGAAGGGTCTTTTCATAAATAAGTTGTATGTGGGCCATATAACACAGGTACACAAAAACTAATTCCTACCTGAGATGCAATGAGAAAAACAATGCAGCCAACATGAACAAAAGAAGTAGTGGTCAAAGTGAGAGTTGCAATGATGCAAGAAAATCCACAAACACAAAGAAGCATTGCCAACTATATTGGAGCATCTAAAGGCACAGTTTGTCGCATATCCATGAATATTTTGGTTTAGTATGGTCCCTGGAAAGTCTTCCAGGAGGTTTGACTTAACTTCCCCCTTCATGTTCTGTGGGGCAGTCTCCTGCAGTGGAAAATGCATTACAGAGTGATAGCTCAAGCCTGTGGACATCACTTTTAACATGGTCAGTGGCGACAAAATTGAATCTCACTGTGCAAAATTGTAAGTAACATCTCATATTAAGTGGAGCAACACTGTAAAAGTTGACACATTTTTTCAAGGTGTTGGTAGGGATTTTCAACACATTCACATCATCTTCTTATAATGTTTATATTCACTCTCCTGTCATTCTAGGTAAGTTTATAACTTCTATTTTTGTTTTTATCTATATACAAGCTTGATAATTCTCAAAAGATGTTAGAAGTTAGCAATCTGATCTGGAAGCACAGTGAAATTCTCAAAAGATTAAGGCCCTTTATAGTTTTATTGCACACTGTGATGAATATTAAAGAAGGTGCCAAATGGCTTAATGTCTGATGGCTTTATCTGACTTCCATTGTTACGCATAATCTGTTGAAGGTCAAGTATGTACAAAACCAGCCACCTGTCAGCAGCCATCATAGCATTCACAAAATTCACAATTTTAAGACCTGATCACTTTTTACTCTATATCCTTCTAATCTCTCCATCAAGCACTTGGAGATATGTACCAAAGATTTCTCTCTCATTCAAGCACTTATTATGCTTGGCTTTGATTATTGTGATATGTTGTATACTCTAATCTGAATACTGGCAGATCAAAAGATTACAATACATTCATAATGCCTATGTTTATTTAGTCTTCAACACTCATAAATTTGATCATGTGACACCCCAGCACAATCAACTGTCATGGCTACCTCTAAAAGAACGTAGGACTTTCCAGTCCCTTATGCTCCTGTTCAAAATCCTCCGTACCTTCACCGCTCAATGTATTGATTCTCACTTTGTATACTTGTCTCTATCTCAGACCATAAAATGACTTTACTGTCTCTTTCTTGTCACCAAACACATTTTTACTCGATATCAGTTCCCAGAATCTGGAACGCTCTCTCTCCTGAAGTCAGAGATTGTCAGACAATAAAGCAGTTTAAACATAAATTAAATTTACTTTTTATATATTTTATATAACTATGTATATTTTACTCTGTACTTTTGCTGGTTCTTGGCCTGGTGGAGTGGAAGAGAAGGCTCCTTGACCTTAACTCTTGCCAGGGTAAATAAATAAATATTTTACAGATTACAGTATGGGAACCACTGGTTTAGAGTCAGACCCATAAGCTGAAACTTTTTTTTTAAACCATTTAAAATGTAGAATTTAATATTAAATGATAATACAGTAATTTATAAGATCTCCATTTCTTGTTTTAGAGATTAAATGTGCATGCTTTTTTTTTTTTTTAGAGAACATTAGTAATATATTGGTATTTCATGAAAAAAAATAGTTTTAAAATTGAAATGGCACAGATTTGGTGTAGTATCTTACAAGTGAGTTAATGGATGCAATCTATAATATGATGGCAGAAGGAAATCTTTTAACAGTTTTATAAAGTCAAAAAGTATGGCAGAATTTGTGTGTTGTTTATTCTTAAAACTGAGCTCACAGAAGTCACTCAGCAGTGCGTCCATTTTGAGGGTGTCTGAAATGTTGTTCCAGAAATTCCCATCCCATTTACATGGCGCACAGATACGCATTTTCTTTTGATTTGGCATGTCAGTATATTTATGAAGTATAAAGTAATTTTGTGATAATTCTAAAAAGATGATACTACAACGTATCTGTGCCATGTAAATGATATTTTCCTCGTTCCTTAACACCAGTTCTGCTCCTTCAGGCTTACAGTGGACCTTGATGGAGCATGGCTATCCACGTTTGGCACTGTCGTCTTGCCAAGCTAGTTTGTCAGTTCAAGCCTCGTCAGCCTTCTGTGCCCCTGAGTCTCCCTCCACACCCTCAGGAGTGCGACGGGATATTCCGCAGTATACGAGTCACTCTTACCAAAGTCACCAGATGCTTCCTGTCTCGTCATGTGCTGTCATGGGCACATATGGTGCTCCACATCAAACACCTGCAAGTCCCTGTTCGACTTCCTGCCCTAGCCCTTGTGCCAGCCCTTGTAACAATCCCTTCTTCGGCACAGCAGTTTCGGCCACTATGGGTCAGAACTCACCAGTACGCAGGAAACGAAGTACAAACCCCCAGGCAGATGAGAACTTTGTAAGAGCACTGGAAGCTGTTAGATTTGGGGGCATTGGTTTCTGCAAAGCAGCACGAATGTATGGAGTAAATAATCGCACCCTCTGGCTTGAGTACAAGAAGAGGGGCTATCCAGTGAATCGACCTAGCCTTAAGGCACGTGTGAAGCAGGATCAGACTACACACCCTACTTCGTCAATGCCCCCTCCTCCTCCAAGACATCTCCAATCAAATGTAACCACAACACCAATCATGTGCCCTCCTCCACCTCCCACATCTTTAGTTGGGGGATTTCTGGACAACAGACATGAATTTGCACACCCTCAAGAGACATCTGCCGCCCCTCCTCAACCTCCTACCCAGCAACATAGGTCACAGGATGAAAGGGCAGCTTTAAATGAACAACCCGTAAACCCACATGCAATGAACAACACTTATAATCAGATGTAAAACAAGACTGCATAATGTGTACATAAATTGTGAGTTAGATGCCATAAATTTTATATTACTTTTCAGTGATGTCATACTGTGAAAGCTGCAGATATAGGCTTCACAATGCATGAGAATTAAAATAATTAACTTATATTATTTTAATCAGCCAAAATGTTGAATGGGAAGTCAATTTCTGTCCACACATTGTAGTACTTAAGTATATTTATTCAAAATGTTTAACAACCTCAAAGATAGCCCAATTATTGGAAATCTTAAAGAATTCAAAATATTTTATAAAGGTTTTAAAAAGTCGTTTATTATTCAGAAAGTTCATTAGCATGAAGTCATTTGTGGCCTGATTTGTACTATACCACATATTGAAGTATGCAGAGCTAGGTCTGGTTAACTTTTTTGACTTTTCTCATCGCAAAAAAGAATAATGTTAAACTGCTTTATTTTCTATGTGATTTATTTATCATTAATAGTGAATAAAATACAAAAGCCCTGTAAAATCCTTTATGAGCCTATTTCTGAACAAATAAATAATAAAGAACGAGTTTTGCAACGTTTTGACTTCATTCATGTTTTTCTTATTAACTACATTCCTTCATTATACAGATAAAAAAAAGTTTGAAATATTGTTTATAACTTTATAATTTAAATGTTTCTTAAAAATGCTGTGTTTATTATATATGTATAACTTTTATTCTACATATAATTTAGAACATTCATATCCTCAGATACACAAAATCTGTCAAATTTACGTTTCCTGAATGGATTCTATATGTATTTTTACAATTTTGAACTGTACTCTCAATTCTGTGTGCGGAAGGTTAATATATTCATTATTATATTATTTATTTATTAGTGAAATTTCATCATGCATATCAGTAAAAACCATTAAATTTACCCAAAATAATAGCAAGAGTAAATATAAACACTATTAGGAGATGATGTGAATCCATTAACACTTTCTGGTCTGACTACAGGCTGTACTTGAAGTGACACTTAAAAATTTGCTGCTTATACAAGTGGGCTATGCACGCACTTTGTCTGCTTCATTGAGTAGCCGAACATATTAATTACAGTGAAACCTGTTCAAGACGAAAGTGATATGACCGTAAATTTGTTTCTTTTTTGGTAATGTTTCCATATTATTCAGATATACTGAATTTTTTCCTTATGCATGGTTTTAAGACTAATCACAAACAACATGCTAACAGTATATCAAATTATTATTGAGGAAATCACTCAAATTTCACTAATTTTGATGAAGGCACAGCCTTTGAAACATATCCAAGTAAGTGGAATCAAAACTTGAGTGATTTCCTTAATAATAATTTCTTATATTATACTATAATTCACTGGGAAAATGCCAGCTTCAAAACTAATTTGCTGATGGTTTCAATTTCAAGCATTTTGTTTAATAGCACTCACCTTAGTACATATGTAGTTTTATATCCACTGTATAATCCAGTACATATATTATTTCATTTTCTCTGTCCTTTCAGCTATACATTCTTCATAAGAATAACTAAGAAATTTTATGCTATTCATTTGAGTCTCTTTGTTCTTGTACTAATGCATGCATCACAACAATAAACTAGGAATCTTAACGCTATATACATACTTAATCCGAGTCTATTGTCCTTTTGATCATTATTACGTTATACTTTAAAGAAAGCACCACATTTTACTTGATCTTCTTTATCACAAAATGCACAGCTTTTCTCACAATACATGCACTATTCCAACAGACAACATAGAAGGAAAAATACACATTTTCAACAGTAACTCCTTTCTTTTGTCCTTGATATAGTCTCCGCTCAGGTACATAGAAAGAAATCTCATTTACCTTAATGACCAGCAAAGTATATGATTTCCATGGCACTGAATTTTTTTTTAAATAATCAAGATTCCATTTATAATTTATAGGTTGACAATGTGAACAATATGTTTACAAAACATGTCCTGTTATTTTAATAATTAAAGGAGTGAAACGCTCATGAGTGTTGATTATTTTAACTTTTTAATAAACAAAGAAATCAAGATTCCAGCTTATTCAGGGTCTGATTTGGGCAGGTTTCACTGTAGAATAGAAATTCACTAGATTACAGAACTGACCATTTGTGGAAAAGAAACAATGTTTTCTGTGAAGTTGTGTTTCTCTTAGTAGATTCTGCCACTTACATGATTGAAAAATATCATCATTTAGGAAGGGTCTCACAGAGAAAGAAGTGATAAATATTTTATATGATTCAGGCCCAGAAAGGGAATGTGGAATGAAGATTTTGATCTCTACTCTTCCCATGGTCTAGTAGAAGCATTTGTGCTTCCCAGGTTCAATTCACGCTTGGTCAATTTTCTAAAGGTTTTTCAGGGGTTTCCCCTCAAGTTTTAAGGTGAATGAAATTTAGAGCACAACGTTTCTGGGCTCATCATAAATGAGTATAATCCTCCCTGCAGCTATCATGGAATAAGTAGCACATCTTCCAGGTATCCAAACCTCAGAAGTCTGCTACACTATTGCCAGGGTGAGGGAGCCTTCCACAAGTTCAAATTGATAGTGGTGGCATTGGGAGAAAAATCTTTTGATCTTGCTGATGATGCTGAAGATAATTGTAATGTATTACTGGAATATTTACTTTATAATAGTTTGGAACTAGTAAGAATTAGTATTCCAGCCATGATAACTACAAATACGCTGAAATGTTTACATTTTGCTTCCACAATAATAACTAACAGAATTGTACTTTGGGATATTATAATTTATGAAAGATGTTAATTGATTTTAAAACATATGCAGGATCTTTTAATATAAAAATCAGAAATGTTATATAAATAACATATTTTTCTTGAAACAGCTACAAGAGTATAACTACATGCTATACTTACTAAAAGTTTTATATATATATGTCATGCACCACTTGAATAACTTTTTTGAAGCATGTGGTTTAGTGATGTGAAACTCAGTGTATGGGAATAGCCACATATTGAGAACTCAAAAATTACATTACCTTTTTTCTACATCCAAATTAACCAGGAGTAACTCTTCTATTTTAAATGGAATGCCCAATATATTTTTAAATAATCTCATTAAGAACTTTTGAAAAAGTACCTACATCAGATACTATTTACTGTTGCAAAATCAAGAAAACAAAAAAGTGTACTGAATAATAAAATGCTTCTTTTGTTTACTGTTTTGTCAGTAATAACCTAAATACTGTCCTTTGTTTATATTCATGCAATCATGTTTATTGATACAGAAACATCTTATGTAAGCAATTAAATGTGACATCTAGTGTGATTAACAGGGCCTGGATTTTTAGGTTTTTTTTAACATGTTAGATAGTGTTTTTAGTACTTTTAGGGTAATTTTTTTAAGTTTCTCTGAGAGCTAAAGTAGAATAAACTCTTGAAACAAATATATGATAATATGAATTTATTTTAATTTAATGTTACTTGTATTTTCCATTGTTCTTAAATAAAACTACATGTCGGTCCTGGTGGTGATCATATGTGCCTTCTAAACCCAAGATCGATGGATTTTTTCATGTGTAAAAATCCTAAGTATGGCCTTCTTTGGAAGGGAAATAAAACCATGGGTCCCATGTTGTATATTTACGGCATGATAAAGAACCCCAAGCCTGAAAAATGAGGCCTCTGAGCAAAATTTGTAGGTTGTTTCATGCCCTGATTTGAATGGGATGCTGATGACCTGAGTTGTTAAAGAGCGTCCATAAATAAATAAAAAAAAAACCTACATGAACACATTAAATTTCCAAATTTTTATAAAATCAGGGCACTGCATCTTTTTTAAAGTTGTACAGTAATAAACTTACTTAAAATTTCCAAGTCTTTATATTGTCAGGGCACTGAGTTTTTAAAAAGTTGTTTTTTTAATTTTTTAAGTGGTAAACTTCACTTAACTAGAACATTTATCATTTAATTAAACTCAATTAGAACATTTTTCATTAATCAAAGTGAACTAGAACATTTTTCAACTATTTAGGTTATTGTTGTGCTGTACTATTAAATACATTGCTAGGTTTTCTATCGTAAAACTTTTTCTGTTATATTTTAAAACATTCTTATAGTAAGAAAATGTTCTCTCAACACAGCATGAAGTCATTGGTGCAAATTTCAATGAAGCCACTGCTGCTGGCCCTCATGATAAATCGTCAGATATTTGTTCCCCCTGAAGAACATATATTTTTCATCATTGCAAACCTTGTGTCCTGCTGCAGAATCTTGGTGAACTTGAAAGAACAGACTGCCTGCACTGGCCCTAGTATTTCATTCTTTGAAATTGTGTCAATAATTTCCATTGCATCTTTTAGTGGTAAATATGCGAATTCCAAGCATTAAATAGCTAGCTGCATGAAAATCACTGAAATTGGCTTAATAAAGGAAGTGAAGTGATGATGTTCTTATGTGAAGAATGGTTTTAGCCTTTGCTATGCAGGCTGTTTCATGGGCATCAAACATGTCTGTAACACTCTTGATGTCTTCAAAGTAATTGACTTTGTAGATAGTTTCCTGCAGCTAAGTACCCCGGTGGGTGATGATGGATTCTGGTAGCATTTCCTTGAAAATCTGAATTCAATTGGGGGATTTCAGAAAGACTTTCTTCATGGATCAATAATGTTGTTCACTCTTGGAAAAGTGTTCCTAAGCTCTTCAGCCAATCGGTATAAGCCATGAGCAAGGCAGGTGATATGCAGCATTTTAGGATAGACAATTTTCACTGCCTCCACAAGCAGTGGAAATTTCTCATTAAGGTTTTCTGATGACCGACAACAATGGTCCACTAAATATATCTATGATAGTAATTTACTTCAGCATGCAAGCCCATCAGTGGAGAGTAATGATATCTATATGAGTTCACAAATGTAGCTATCATCTTTCTCAACTAACTGGAACTTTAAAAATGTCATAGAATGCATAAAGTATCTCTGATGGTGCAGGCAATGGTGCTGTGTTTCATTTCGTCCAGCATCTTGCAAAATATGAGATTCTGAGAGTTATAATTTACCCACCACAATGTTAGCATGAAACGACCAAATAATTATCGGTGGTCTCATCTACTGAAAGCAAGATGTTAAAGTCCTGCAGTTTTGTTCTGATGAATTCAATCTTTTTCCTGTACAGTTGTTGGAAATATTTTTTCCTGGTGATTGATTTGTCTAGTATCTTCGGCCACTGATGTCTTGAAAAAAATTTATTGAATACTGGGTACTGTATCACTTTTCATGGCACATTTGCTGATACTAGTGCCTCACACAAACTTGGATATAATTATCTTCTCAAGAGCCGGAATGCCTTCAGTTTGCTTCTAAATAAGAATTACGTCCAACAATTTTCTGTAACAGAATGTGAGTGGCAATAAAGAAAGAGAAGATATCTTCAATAGTAATTTGAGAAAAATAGCATTTAATATGATTGACAACAATTGTGTTATGAAATTAAATTCAGTTTGCTTTTAAAAATAAGTTTATTTTGACAATGCTTTTAACATAACATGACAATAATGGTATTATGAAATTAAATGCAATGATTTGTCTTTGAAGTTCATGAAGATATACATTGTTGGCTAACGTTTTAAAAGTAAGTTTATCATAAAATAGTTAAATTTAATTTATATATTTTAAATGATAGTTTTAGCCATTTTTAGGTTTCATCCTATTTAGCCATTCATAAGATTCAGCAATAAGATTCCATGATAAAGAAATGGATAGTTATATTAAAATATCACAGTTTAGCAAAATAGTTTAAAACCTAAGAATCCAGACCCTAGTGATAAATAATTTTATCAGATTGTAAACGTAAAAGAAAAAGAATTCTATTAGATGTTGAGCGAAAGGGAAATAATTTTAATTATGGTTGCTATGAAGACAGGTAATAATCTCTAGAGCTGGAAAATTTACTTAATGATATACATCTGGATCACAATCCAATTTATTGACAATGATTATAAAGAAATTTATTCAAAACTGGAAGCCTAAAGGACTTACAAAATCTAATTGCCCAGTAACTGATTAGAATACTTCATTGGATCTTCTCCGTTTGCTAGAAAATTCAAAAGTTTCGATTACAAATTTGTTGTTAGAATCAAAGATTAGCCAAAGTTCCATGATGAAAATGCTTAAAAAGTACCAAGTACATCTTTATAAAATTGAACTTTGGCAGAAACTTTCAGAGGATGATCATGATAGAAGAATGCAGTTTTGTAAATTAATGATGGAGCACATTAACAACAACCAGTTTTTCTAAGACATATTGTATTCTCAGATGAAACTACATTCTGCCAGAAGGAATTTGTCAACAATAGCTGCAGATACTGGTAAGACGTAAATCTACATTGGATGGAAGAAAACCACATGCATTAATATTTGGGCTGTTATTGTTGGTGATAATATCACTGGTTTTTTC
Source organism: Metallyticus violacea (assembly GCA_030762175.1). NCBI lineage: Eukaryota > Metazoa > Arthropoda > Insecta > Mantodea > Metallyticidae > Metallyticus > Metallyticus violacea. Next base: position 5,199,036 of record CM060832.1, read on the forward strand.
TTCTTTAGAGAAATGCTAAATATTAATATTTGATTTACTTTAATATCACATAGTACTTGCGATTGCAATTGTTTCCACATCCAGTCAATCATGGGCTACCCAGAGATGACTATTTTCAGCAAGTTGGAGTTCCAGCTCAATATGGACCGAAGTTCTTCAGCTCTTAGATCATATTTTTGCACAATGATGGGTTGTTAGGAGAGATCACATAGATTTGTTACCTTTGAATTTCTTTTTGTGACGCCATTTGAAGTCAGTAGTATATCTAGAAAGACCCAACACATTTAAAGATTTGGATTATTGAATAATGGAACGGGTGCAAGACGTTTTTAAAGCCTGCCTAAATCATTCCTTAAATGGTTTCTTTAATCGACTGGTACAATGTCGTGCAGCTAAGGGCTACCAGTTTGAATACAGAATTTAAACTCTGAGGTAACTGTTTTGTTTTTGTTAAGGAAAGAGCATTTTATTATTCACCACTCTTTTTCTTGATTTGACAACATAAATTTTGTACCAAAGTATCTAGTGTAGGTACTTTCTAAAAACTCTTAATCAGCATTATTCAAAAATGTAAGGAATATATTGGGCATTCCATTAAAAATAAGGGAGTTAAAGTTATTTATCATTAAACCAGAAGTGAAAAAAGTAGGTAATATAATTTTTCAGTTCTCAGTATATACCATTTACCACACACCAAGTTTCTTGTTACTGAACCACTTGCTTTAAAAGTGATTCAGGACTTTTAATTATCCTGTATAAATTATAGCTTGAAAGAGAATGCTTGTGTGTCTGGCCACAAGTGGGGTGCTCCGCCATTAGATGCATAAATGTATTTTTGATTTAGTCTTCATTTTTATATATATTTTATAAATGTAGATTTAATGTTATTTTAGGTGTTTTAAAGTTGAGAAACAATAACATACATATGACAAGAAGCTGATTTCTAGTAAAGAATTTGAGCATTATGTGTGTATTTAAATATAGTTTAAAGATTAATGTTAAAATAAAACAAAAGGGATCATGAATTTATCTAAGGTCATTCAAGAATTTTTAGTTTTTTAAAAAGCCTAATCTAGTATCAGACCAGAAAATGTTAAAAGCTAGTATCATAACAAAACATGTTGCGATATTTAGAGTTGAAATTTGAGTGAACAGGAGAAAATGACAACGTAGTCTGCTGATGCCATAGATCTACCTACAGCACTAAATGATCAAAACTACAGTCACAACTATTGAGATTCAAATATTGCCTGTAAACACAGTTTATGAGATGTTATTCAATCAATATGTGCTTTCTGAATGTGCAATAAAATGATAACAGTGAACAGAAGTAGGGACAAGGGATAAAGTAGAATTAATGCAAAATTCTCAAACCAATCTTAAGTGAACATCTATCCTAACTTAATGTAAGTAAGTATTTTTTTTCAAGAATCCTTATTAAATTTAAAACCTAACCTAGGAGTTAGGTTTAAGTTATTTAGAGATATTAACTGATTTAACGCTAGTTGGCTTTCACTTGCCTCCTTTTGGTAGTAATGGTAAAATTTATAATGGTTGACAACTCAGAAAAATAAACAAGCAATCACTGAAAGTGATGCATAGAATGAATGAATGGTGTAGCAAAACGCCTGTTTTTGCTACAGAGGCACCACAGGCGATGAACACTGATGATACATGAGATGAAATGATATATTGGGAAAGGATTTATTTTTAAGGAAGGAATCATTCCAGGCCTAAGGTTACGGTACCTCGCCGGCATTTGCCATTAATGAAGACTAAAGAACACCTGGAAAAAAAACTCAGTCAAGGAGGACAGTCCTGGCAGGATTGGAACCCCAGACCTGCCGCTCACGAGTCCATGCCTAATGACCTCGGCCACCCGTGACAGTGTGATGCATAGCGCTCTCCTGGTGAAAAATAGAAGATGTGAACATATTGATATGAAATTTTGCTATATTAATAAAGCATTCTCTAAGTCTTGAGAGCTGGTGCATGACAATGCGACTCCAAACTATTCACATCTTGCTTTTCTGTTATTGCACTCTATTTTAATAATGTCTCCACCCATTCTCCTGTTATATGAGGGTAGGTCCATAAGTTTCCAGCCTAACCATTTTGTAGGTATGATCAAGACAAAAACTATATTTCACTTTTCAATATAGTTGCCCTTTATTGCAATACACTTCGCACATCTTTGAATTAACATTTCAATCCCTCACAAAAATAGTCAGAACACTTATCTGCAAAATAGACATAAACAGCATCCATCACTTCTTCATCACACTTAAATTTCCTTCCTTGAAAGTCCTTCTTGGGTTTTCAGAAGAGGAAATAGTCACTGAAAGCTAGATCTGGGCTGTAGGGAAGATGGTCGATCTCCTTAAAGCCACATTTCTTCACAGTTTCCTTTGCAACAAGAGCTATGTGCACAGGCACGTTGTCATGAAGAAGGCGCACACCACCACTCAGCTTTCCTTGCCCTTTCTCTTTGATGGAATAACGTAGTCTGTGCATTAGGCCAGCAACTTACTCCCCATTTACTGTGGTGTTCCTCTCCTTGAAGTGAATGAAGAGTATTCTTTCATAGTCCCAAAAGATTGTGGTCTTGATCTTCTTGGTTGACTGAGTGACCTTGCCTTGGCCTTTAGAGGCGGTGCTTCGCCAGGTTTACGGCACTCCATTGATTCTCTTTTGGACAAGGGATGATAGTGGAGGACCATAGTTTCATCTCCTGTAACAATGGTTTGCAGAACTCCTCTCTTGTTACCACGTCAGACCTCCAAAAATGCCTGACAACAAATGACTCGTTGCTACTTTGGACTGAGGAAAGAAGTCAAGGCACCCATATTACACTAACTGTATTCATGTTTAAATGTTCATGAATAATTCGAAGGACTGTTATTTTAGAAAGGCCCAAACTTGCTGTTATTTCTGTAACTTTGAGCTGCTGGTCTTCCATAATTTCTCCTTCCACAAGAGTTGTTTTCAGGAGTGAGCACCTCTAAGGGCAAACCTGCACGTTTTATGTCATCACTGCTTTCTTGACCCTTTTGAAAAAGTTTGGCCTATTCGTTTACAGTAGAATATGAAGGGAATGTTTCCCCATATACACCGTCCAATCGCTGTTTAATTTCTTTTTGTTGTAAGTCCTTCTGTCGTGAAGAACTTATAACAGTTCGGTACTGCATTTTGAATATGACACAATCTTCTACACATAGCCTTCTTTTGCAACAACTGAACACAGCAGAGCAGAAGTTACTACATAATAGATAAAGTTATGAACACAGATAAGGTTCTTGTGAAGGCGATAATCCTTATTGACGAGGTCGAAAACTTATGGACCTACCCTTATAAATGTAACTGAGAATATAAATCTTCTAAATTATATGAAAAATATTAAGTAATATACTATATCTAACAACAAATTATAAAGTTATAAGCAATATAACATTTTTTAGACTTTCATAGCCAACATTATTAATATTATTAAAATTAAAAATTAATTATTATCAGGTTATTTACCAATGATGATGGCAAAATAGCTCATAGTAGTATTTGGTTTATTTACGGATGCTCTTTAACAGCCCAGGTCATAAGTGTCCCATTAAATTTAGGTTGTGAAATGGCTGATAAATTTTACTCAAGAGTACTATCCTTTCAGCCTTGAGGTTCTTTAACTTGCCATAAATGACACAGAATCCATAGCTTTACTTCTCTTTCAAAGGAAGCCATACTTAGCATTTTTATGCCCAAACCTTGGCCGGGATTGATCCCACAATTTTGGTTCTATGAGGCAAGTCTATAAGCATTATTTGATACTTTTTACTCACTTTATATCATTCAAAGCCAAGGAATAAAATGTTTTTGTTTCATATATAATACAGTATATTAAAAAGGTTTTTAACTAAATCATGAATCATTTGAAACAACACCAGGAAAACCTTTTGAAAAAACATTTGTTTATTTATTTGCTCAAAGAAAAAATACAGCTGTCAGTTAAGAATCACACTGAAAGTTTTGAGAATGAAAGCAATAATTTTTTTACAAATGTGATCTGTCATTGCATCTTTTCAAAGTATTCTCCATTATATTCTATATAAGCTCTCATCAGTTCAAACCATTTATAAATACTGCAGAAATCTTTTGCTTGAGATCCATCCTAGCATCCAGTGTAGCAACATCCATGAAGTGCTGACACCACACATTGTTGGAGTGTGCTCAAACTTGCGTTGCTGTCTAAATTTTAATCTACAGTTAGAAAAACCTGTACTGACTGTCACAACTCATTCATGCCCGTTCCCAAAACTTTTAGAAGTGACCCTCATTTCACTGAAAATTTCTTTTCTATTCCTACTAATCCTATCCAACAGTAAGAGCAGCCTCTATAAGCGCGGTTTAAGCCAAATGATGACATTGTTTATGATCACCCAGGAATCATCATGACATTCAAAATTTTATTTGGAATTAGTGTCACAAAAGTATATCTTTACAGCCTAGACTTGAGTTCATTAGACATAAAATTGTGCTCCAATTGGAAAGAACTTATGCATGTATGTAATTTTCCCTCCTTGGAAGAGCTCTCTACAGAAGGTTTCCCCAGTCATTTAATAACTGGACAAAAGGATATTGTGAATGCAATAGTAAAGCTTGCAAAATATAGGACAGTCATTAAGAAGCAGGGAAAGTATAGAGCTTTCAAGAAAAAATTATGCTGCACATGTGGTGTTTTCAATTCCATTGGTTGTGAGTAGTGCTCCCCACTTTTTTCCCTACAAGTCTTCCCTCCTGTCCTTGAATATCACTTTGAAGCAGTCCAGTAGTGGAACTTCAAGATAGGACAGTCACTCTAGAACAGCGCATTTTCATATGTAAATGTTATCACAAATATGAGTCATGTTCGTGCAGAATTTTGTTTGCAGTTCCCTGGTCAATTGTTTTCTTCCAGAATAGCAATTCATGATATTGCGAATAAATTTGATGCGTCTGTATTAGTGCACAAAAAAAAAAAATGGAAACATACAGTTTTAAGAAGGGATAAACTAGACAAAACGGGTGCAAACCTTGAAAGTTTGTCAACAAAATCACTCTGGAAATTAGAACAAACAATTGGGGCTTTCAGTGAGTTCCGCACATAAAACAACAAAATGATTAAACTCAAACCATACAAATTTACACATGGGTATTGTTTAAAACAAGGCGATCCAATAGCAAGAGTGTGTTATTGTGAGTGGTTTTTTTCATCTGTGCATTAAGGTTAAATGAACCCAACACTTCTATTCCTTTCAGATGAGGCCAGGTTTCACCCGAATGGCCATGTGAATTATCAAAACATATGTTACTAGTGTACTGTGTATAGGAAACCGCTCATTTTGATAGGAAAGTTGGAGTTTGGTGTGCTGTTAATGCAAGGCATATCAGTCCAATTTTTTATGAGCCAATAGATGCAGAAAGGCACTTAGACCCCATTTTTTCAGCAGCTTACAGAAGAACAGAAATCATATGATGGTTTGAACAGGATTCTGCAATTGCTATACAACAGAGGAGTTATATGAATAAAATTAAGGAAGTACATGAAGATTGAGTGATTAGTGCTGGTGTATAGCCCTCTTGCTCACTGGATTTAACAGTGTGTGATTTTTACTATGGGGTTGCCTGAAGAATAGCTCATAAAACAAACCCTCACACATTGGAGGAATTATAAGAAAATATCAGAAACAGTAAGTGGCAGAACTTAAACATGTAAATCAGAATGTTTTTACCAGATGTTTAGACAATGGGGAATGACATTGCTTGCATCTTCAATGAAGTAAGATTTTATACAATTTTAGAAGCAAAGTTAAAGTATGTTCTCATCCCCAGATACCGAGAATCAAAATACCACTTGTGGGGATAGTTTTTAGTGAAAACCCAGCATATGAAGGATCTACCGCAAGCTGTTATATCATAGCTGGAGAGTTGCTTGCACAGGTTGCAGGTTGGGACATGACTTGGCTTGAAACAGAAACAGTTAAAAATAAGTCTGCAGTAAGTGCAGGAACTGAGAGAATGGCAAGTGCATTGCCATGTGGTTCTACAGTAAAAGTGAGTGATTTGGAGTTTCACTCTGTGATTAAATTTATCACATAAGAAGGGAAGAGTCTTAAGTAATCCAAGGGAGAATGCATTCTTTGTATGTTAATGATGGACCTTCCATCTACCAAGTAAATTTAGTCCAAGCAATTTAGGTAGGGCTTAGATTCCACATAATGAATGCATCCTGTGAAAGAATCTTATAAGAAGTGTGCCAAAAAGTGGAAGCTATGATAGTTTCAAGAACATTGTAATAATCCTTGAACTAGACATTTCAACTGGCATGATTTCACAATTATTCACACCAATGTGATTATGTCAGTTCCAAATAGGTGCCTCAAATGTTGACACCAGAGCAGAAAGCATTTCATCAGGAATTCAGTTAGGAGAATCTGCACCTCCTCCAAGAAAATTCTGATGATTCTTATCTCAAAAATTATTACTGAGGATGAAACACTATCACCCAGAAACCACACAAAAGTTTATGCACTGTAAGTATAAGGCTTCTCAAGTAGTTCTGTGTGTGTGTTAGTCAGAAAAATCACAACCACCTTGATTTATGAAACTGATGATGATGGTTATTGGTTTTAATATCAAATAATCCACCCACCATTGCTGGAGAAACCTACACTTCTCCAGTGAAGTACAGAATGATTTATATAGAACTGACACATTTTTTTCTTTATTTATTTCAAATCAAATTGTACTAGCCACAACTTATTATACTTCAAATGTACAGTATCTTTGGGAAATAATTAACTTCTATAGAAAATGCTGAAAATATCCTCCCTCCTGCATAAGGCATAATTCAACATGTTGTTCCTTGTTACTGACTGCTTGTTGAAAGACTGTGTTGTCAGTACCATTATCTCCTGTGTAATGCTATACATCAGATCATTCAATGTATGGGGGATATGGCATAAACTCTCATGTAAGTAAACCCATAGGAAGAGGTCTGATGTTGTTTCAAATCATGAAATCTCGGTGGCCTTAGGTTTTTGAAGTTTATCCATTCATCAAAAAACTTTCAACTAGCTCCATGGACTGGTTTGATGGCATGTCTTCTTGTTGAAAATGTCCATGACCCAGCTCTGCATCATTCAATTCTCATTAAACTCCATGAAAATCTGAAGGTACTCTGCAGTATTCAGTCTGGTAATAAATAAATTTGGTCCCACTATTCTCTATACAGATATTGCACACCAAACCCTGATTTTTAACTGGGTACATAGGTGCCTCATGAGTGACTGCGAGTTCTAGCCCAATAGCATGAGTTCACATAGCTGTATAAATGGAACCATGTGATGGACAATATGCCAGTAATGTCTGAAATAAATGGCAATACTTCACTCTTTTATCATTATCTACTTCCTAACTGTTAGGCTGTTCGCAATTTTCTGACAAATTGAGTAGGTGTACTCAGTCTCCTGTGACAAATATCTTATTATGGGGTGACCACTCTAGTCTTGCCTGGATGTCCACAATAACCATGGACAGTGTAGAAGAATGATGTTTGCTATTTTCACTCATCAGAGCAAACTCTATAGTTTCCAATTTGTTTACCAGTGACAGTATTATGTTTCTTTCAGGGGGATTGTGAACACAAATTCTCTCTCTGGTATGTCATTCTAATAGCTGAAATTGGATTCATAATCCAGTATTACTTCACAATGAAGAGCCATTAATTTATTGTGTACTGCATTTTCACAGTAACTAGAACAAAATATCAAAAGCAGCTGCCAAACATAAAAGCCAACAATAAGGAATAAAGAATGAACATCTGCATATCTCATGACAGGGAATAAAAACTCCCAAATATCCATCCCATTTAATTTGGGACATGGGTGAATTTTCAGCTGAGTAAATAAATAAAGAAAGAAAAGTTCTGTATAAATCACTCTTAATTTATATCAGGCCATCAAAGAGAAATGGTATGGAAAACTGTTGCTGCTTCACAATAATACAAATCCCCAAAAACAATAAGAGCTGTTATCCAGTATTATGGGTACTTGAGCTTAACCGTTCATTCTGTAGTTCACGGCTGGCACCCATTTTTGAAACCTGAAGAAATTGCTTTGTGAGTGATGTATTAAAGCAGGAGTTAATGGGCGAAGACATATCCTTAAATTCTGAAGGGATTAAATCACTGGAGACTAAGCTGAACTAAATAATAGTCGAAGTAAGAGTTGCATTGAAAAATTATCAGGCAAATTTCACCATCAGGTTTCAATTTCATATTCAGGTAGATAATTTATTGGATACCTATCATATTGAAAACTGTAAAGAGTTTATGTCCAAAGCATGCAGTTAAAAAAAATTGTGTTCATTATTTATGAGATGACTTGCATATTTCAGCTGCCTCTAGCCACAGAGAATCTATAATGAAGGGTAATATTCCCATGATCAAATCAGTGCCATTCACTTTGCAATAAATAAATATTAAATATAAATCTTGAACTTCAAAATGTGTCTGTAATATTCCTATGCATATTATTTAGCATCTCTCATCTTTGTTGTCTGTGTTAAGAGTCCATGTATTAGGACAATTTTGAAAATATTCTTAAATGTTCTTTAATCAGCACTGATTCAATTATAGAATTTAAGTTTATGCTTTCTAATAATACCAGATCTTTCATGACTTTGTCACCTGTTTTACAACAGCTGGTGGGTCAGCAGTAACAATCAAAAAAGTAACTTCCAAGAGTTCCCACAATTACAACAGAAATACAACTATTCTTTTCATCTTGTTTATAGATGATATAATGGCAGGTTAACAGCAAGTTAACATACACAAATTGGAAATTCCGGGTCTACTTTACGCTGGTGATTTTATGACAACATCTGTTTCAGTGATGGGCTTAAGATATGCATTATTAGAAATTATAAGATATTTGTAAAGAATAGGATCTTAAAGTGAATCAGGAGAAGACTAAAGTAATGGTATTTAAAAAAGAAATAAGTTAAAGGATGAGAAATGGCTTTATGGGGAGGAAGATACAGATTGTGAAGGAATTGTCATACTTGGGAATGCTTCTGAGCTCCTCCGGTCAATGGGAGAGACAAAAGAAATTAGAGTTAACCAAGGGCTTGTTATCCTTGAAGATAATTAAAAAATGTATGTTTATTGCTCCAGAGATGAAGTTGAATTGGTTAGAAAGAATTTATAGGTCAATGGTGGAATTAAGTTTGCATTTAGTATTGAAATATGGGGGATAGAGGAAAGTTGGAAATTGATGGATAGGATACCAGTAGGTTTTGTAAGATTGTGTTGGGAATTCCATAAAATGCTGCAAATTTAGGGGCATTGTTGGAAATGGGGAGGGTTGGTGTGTGAGGGTGAGTAATGGAGAAAGTTTTGAAGTATTAGTTTATGATACAATAAATGTCAAAATTTCTTTGTTAAATGAATGTTTAAAATTTCAGGAGTCTGGGGATTTCTATTGGGTAAACAAGGTTGGGAAAGAGTTAACAAGGAATGAAATGGGGTGGTGTATGGTTAAGAAGAAATAATTTGGAGGGAAGTTTTTGGAAACAGATTAGATTAAGGTTTGAGAATATAGACAGATTGATATTACATTCTATAATGAGGGAGAAGAGGTCACTAGTGTTCTATCAGGAGATAAAAGGGGATGTTAAAAAGGAATACATTACTAAGTGTAATAAGCAGGAGAGGGAGGGGATGGCATGGATTAGATTAGGAATCGGGAACTTAGGGGGGTTTTAGAAGTAATTGTAAACATGGAGTTTGCCCTACATGTGGAAATGTGTAAAACATATTTTGTTTGAATGCTCAGGAACAAGTGAATCAAGACCTAGCAATATGTGGTAAGTGGTTGAAATTTAAAGCAAATTACAGTAAAGAAAATGTTTGGTGACCAAAGACAAATTAGGAATCTTGGGGAATGTTTGTATAGAGTAAGAACAAATGGTTATAGTCAGTGAGGAGAGAGAATCCGAGAGTTGAATTGTGTTTGCTTTGTATAATTGGCTGGTTATGGTATTTTGATCATATGATTATTGGGTGATTATTAAATTGTATAAAATGTTTTAGTTTATGTTATATAGTGTTTGTTTATTCTGATCATTTTAGAGGATTTTGGTTGTGGGATAGAGTTAAGGTGATTTTCAAACCATAATTGATGTATTTAGAATTAATACAAATAGAAGGAATATAGGTATGGAATGTAGAAAGGGCTGTGCCAAAGTCCTCCAAATATACCAGTGGGAAGCTACTGATGAACCGAGGACTAGGACTTAACTAACATTAGTATGTTAGAATTTCTGTATCCGAGTGATTTAAAATATTAACCTGGAATAGAACCTAGCCATTTTGTAACATGTGTGAATCTAGTACTATTTAAATATCACAATGCAGCACACGCCTTATGACAGGGAATGTTGGAAAATTTCTGCTACATCCACACATTTGTAGCATTTTTTAGAAAATATTATTCACACACATCAATTTATCTTTTGAAATTGAGTCCATTTATATTTTAAAATGTACAATACTGCTTACCTGTCATTTCCACTTACTAAAGTAGAAATAACAGGTATTGGAATACGGAAAAAACTGAATTTTATAGCCAAAACTCCTCACATGATGAGATAATTGGTTTATGATGCACGGTAAATGCATACAGAATTATAGGGGCTTATACCATAAACACAGAAAGATACAGGAGCAACATATGTGATTTTTATTTGTGTGAGAAGTGGTAAAATAAAAGTTTTTTGAACAAACCCGACACAACTTCGGGAGATGAACTGATGGGCGTGAACAACATTTTTCTAAAATGACTCCAAAAATGTGTGAATAATGCAGAACATTTCCAGCATGTACTGTCATAAGATGCATGCTTATTTTCATAGATTGTGGTTTTAATTGCAAGAACTTTAATCGTACATTTCCTGGGAGTTACCACTTGCTGCTAACCCATCAGCTGCCTTAAAACTGATGACAAAACCAAGAAAGACACAATATACAATTAGACATGCCTTACTTTGTACTGGCTCTTTCCCATTAAAGACTATATAAGCACATTTTTAAAATAAAACTAATTTTAATATATTTGTGTGTTAAACCTTTCTTTGAAAAAGGCATTCTGGTAGTTTATTTGAAAAAATTGTCTTCCCATTGCAGTGATTGGAAAGAGTGTAGTGTTTTAAAAGGAAAAACACATTAAAAATGAAAAACTTGCATTTCATGTACTTGATTTTTGCTATTAATTACATATCATTTTAAGTCTTCTGTATTTTTTAATCTAAAATGGTATCTTTGTAAACTGTGTGATAAGTTATGTAAATAATATTAAATGGTGCTTTTAGATAGTTTTATGTAATGTACAAATGTGTCTAAGAATGGAAGGTAGCAAATAACATTATTAATGATCAATAAATTGTTGAAGGTACAGCTTCATTGTAAATTAAGCTTGCTCTAGGTTTTTGTAATTAGTGTAACATGTGACAAACTGAGGTAAAATAATGGCCTGTTTCCATGTTAGATTAAGCAGCTCACTAAGTTAGCGATCAAGCTGTTGTGAGGGTCAATTCTACCCTCATTCACAAATTTTGAGAATGGATGCAGTAAAATTTTAAAAATTTAGATCTGATCATTGCATCTTTTCAAAGTATTCTCCATTGCATTCAATACAATATTTGTTTCATTATTCAAACCATGCTTTTTTGGAAGGTTGCAAATACATTTTTCATATGCAGCTACTATGGCTTCAGGTGGTTCAAATCATTGGTTAAAAATTTTATCTGCTATTTTGGGGTATAGAAAAAGGTCACATGGGGCCATATCTGGGCTGTGTGGAGGATGGGACAAATATTTGACTCCTGCAGAAATTGGGTTCTTTCAAGTGCAATGTTGGCAGAGGCATTGTCGAAGATTCCACACAGACCAGTCTTAGGATGCTTTATTCTCAGTCCATTGAAGACTTGGGGCAGGCTTTTGTAATGACAGTCTTTTGTCCCTCTAGTGAAGTTATCACAATATGAGCATTAGCTGAGAAGAAGGAACAAATCATCTTTCCAATACTTCTCTCACTATTGTTGGAGAAGACTCAGACATGACTGTAGCTTAATTTCTGCAACAAACTGTAAATCCAGCTTTCATCACCTGTCATGGTGTTAAATATGCATTCTGATCTTCCTCCATAACTATCATTTCCTGCCACCAATGCACGCATGCTTTTTTCTGCTCATTTGTGAGGTAGTGGGGCATCCAATGACTGCAGAGCTTCCTAATGCGAAGTTTGCCTTTGAGAATTGTTTTCACTGCTGTCGATTAAATATTTTGGGTTACTTGAATCTGATAAGATGTGCAAAGATGATCTTCCCACAACATGTGCTCTGCTTTCATCACATTTTCATCGACTGTTGCTGTAGCTGGCCATCCTACACTGTATTCATCCTTGAGGGAATATCTTTCTCTTCTAAAATCTGCAAACCATCAATAAATAGTGGATTGTGAAGGGCAAATATCCCTAAATGCAATCTTTCAAGCCATTCTCTCTCCCATAAACCGATTTTAAAGTCATATAAAATCATAGTACGGAAATACTCTTGCTTGAGGTACATCCTAGCATCTGGTTCAGCAACACTTGCATATACATACACAGGTGCGCTGACATCTCACATTGTTGAAATCTGCTCAGATGCATTTGTTGCTATCTAAAGCTAGGAAAATCTGCATTGGTTTATCACAACTCCTTGTTGTCCACTCTAAAAACTTTTAGCATAACACTCTTAATTATTATGTGAAGAGGCAGCAATTATATTGAAGCAAATGGTCACATTGGAAGTGATAAACTAATTAGAGTGCAGAAAAATTAAAGCGCTCTCACTAAAGCACCTAGCAGTTTCATTCATTCATAAGCTACTTTCATTAATTGTTAACTGAAAAACAGATTGATAAGGTTTCAGTCAAGTGAAATAAAACATTATAGAGCAAACTAACCTAAGTTTCATGGGAATTATTTATACTATACTTAAGTCATCTTTAATTAAGAATTTTGTAGTAAAGTTATGTACATTTTTGTTCAAACTCAGCTCCAAATAATGACAAATTGTTCATTTTGCCTTCTGTTATTATGCTGATCACTTTTCCAATTTCATTTTCCAGGGTCTCATGTATATCTCTTGTAGGCTTGCATAGACTTTTGTGTGTCATCCTATCAAAAAAGGCTTGCATATCTTCAGGTACTTCTGTTTACAACTCCCCTCCCCTCCATTTTTATATCTGTAACTTTTTCTTGCCACTTTTGAAACAAATTGCAGTCATATGGCTTTGATAGTACTGTAGACTTCAGAAAATGTGTATAAAGTTAGATATACACTTGTCATAATAGAACTAACCAACAGTTGGGAGCCACAGATTTCTGCATTCCTTTAATTTTCACTGCATGTTTGTAGAGATATTGAATTGTTAAGCAATTTGAGTTATTGTTATTCTGTAATTCTCTCATGCAAGAGCATCAATGAAATGAACTATGTTTGGTGTGATAGCCCTATTTGCTTGCTTTGGTTGTAATCAAAACAAAACTGTGTACACCATTCTTCAACAGCTGATTTCCCTAAATAGTTCTCTCTGTATATTGAAGTCAATCTGCAGTTGATTCCAGCAAAAGCACAGCTAAAATGGCAGCTATTTAATTTTCAGGATTCTACAAAGTAGAAGGCCATAACTCGTCAGTTCCACCAATTTCTTTTCAAATTAGTCTTCCCCATTCTCAATACAAAGTTATATCCTACAGAACTAATCATGGAAGCAATCCTCTCAGTTTTTCCTTGGCAGGCGGAAATATGGAAAAGTCCCAGAGAACCAGATTTGGACTCTGTGGTGGATGGTTACACACACTCCTGGTTATTGCAAAAATTTCATTGTTTTCAAGATATTATGTGCAGAGACATTATGGTCAAGGTACAATTGTTGCAATCCAGACTTCAGTCTTCTTTCTGAAAGTGTTCTGAAAACCCTGGAAAGGCAAACTTTGGTGTACCAGTTGGCAGTGACTGTTTTTTTATTCCTGGAGTGGTTGCAACATGGCTGCTTACTGAGAAGAAACTGGCAACCATCTTCTGGTCTATACTTATATTGCTTAACCTTCACTGAGGGTTATCATTTGGGAAGATAGAGATTGCTGCTTTGATTCCTGATTGTATTGTGCCTTTTTTTCTCCTGTGAGGTTGTAGGGTGCCCAATAACAACAAAGCTTCCTTATACAAAGATATTTGTGCAGGATATCTGTAGCAAATGAATGTTTAAAGACTCCTCTATCTCCCTGTAAGTTACTTGCAAATCATTCTTCATTATAGTTTCTACATGAGCAATGCTTTCATCTGTGACTGTTGTTGCTGTTGTAATTTTAAGGCTGTTCCACATTGTCTAAATTCTGCAAATAAGTTATCAATTTTTGTATGTAAAGGAACAGAGTCTGATAAAGCTCTTTGTAATTTTTTTCAAGTACTCTTGTTGGCTACGCTGCACTCACAATCATAATGGATTGTCAAATGAAAATATCTTTGAAACAGTGAGTGCACAATCACAATTAACATTTTTCTGCAGCTCAACAATGGGTGTTACATACTAACTTGCAGTACTACAGTTACTAATCAAGACATGCTCTTTTCAATGCTGCCAACAATATCTCTCATAGTTTCTTCAAATCCTGAAAATTAAATGTGGCCCTTGTATTAAAAAATAAATTTCACACACTTCATGTTTCAATACTTATGTTCTTATTTATTAAAAGGGACAGCATTGTGATATCAATCACACGTATAGAAAGGAACACCATGAACAATATGACTGGTAGCGCTGAATGATTTCTTGTACAATATTTTCTAAGCGATAGCTGACTTTTATTTATGACAGTTACTATTTCATTTTCTAAGTTCCAAGGAATTATGAGGAATAAAAATTTTCTGTTGGCACCATATGAAAGTACATACAGATTAGCAAGGGTACAAGTAGATAACACGTTTCCATTCTTGCAGATACTATAAAAAAATTAAATGTTTTGTGCTTACTGTTGGATTTAGAAAGCAACTTGAACGTTTTTGGCTATGATTTTAAGTAAAATCTAAAACAATGAGAAAATCTGGAAAGTTAACAAGAAATTTTTTTTTTCTAAATGTTGCTCCTAAACATAATTTATGACTGTTTGTGGAGTTTAAATGCGGAAAAGCTATCTGCAAAACAAAGATAATACAATTGTAATTGTAATCACAGATGTAAGCATTGCTCATGCCGAAGTCTTTGGGCATTTATTCAGTGTTGGTCTCATCATTCCAGCATTGGGAAATTTAAAATTTTCAAAATATCAAAGATGAAGAAAGTGGGTATAACAGCATGACCTGAAATCAAAGAGATAGCCAAGGGTCTTCCCAAATATTGCACACTTGCAAAGGTTAAGAAATGCCAGTTTCTTCTCTGCAACTGCACATATTGCAACCATTCCACTTTAAAAAGGAAAGGAAACAGTCACTGTGACAGACTTTTAAGAATGCTTGAAGAAACAAGACCAGAGTCTCTGTTGTGAAGATTTTTGCTTCATCATGACAGTTTACCAGCACACACACTATATAGAAAACAGTGCAATTATTGCAAGAATTGGGAATGCACCTGCCATACACTCCAGATCTGGTGCTGTGTAACTTTTTCTAATTTCAATAGTTTAAGAGGTTGGTGCCATTTCTAATGACTGTAGAAGATATTCTGAAAAGAAATGGAAGCAATGAAGTCTTTCACTTAGTGGAATATAAAAAATTAAATAACCATCACCATAAATAGAACTTAATGTGAAAAGTCTTGTCCTGATGCCAGAAAGAAAGACCATACTTCATGTTTCTGAATAAATTGTCAAAAATTTATCAAATGGCTTTATTGTATTTTGTGTTCCACTATGGTATTAATGATTTTTACAAAAACACACACAGTTAGCTCATATCTGATAACAGGAAATGTTACCATATATGATTACAGTTAGCAAATTAATAATAATAATAATAATAATAATAATAATACTAATAATACTTTTAAAAATGACACTTTTTCTAATATTACGAGGGCTAATAAATTAAGACAGCATTATTATTTTTATTTATCTATTTTACTTTAGAAGTACACTAAGCAGGGTAAAGACTGGTATGATCTTCTTTGAAGTAGTCCCCATTAAATTGCCCATCGTGTCTGCCAATCCTATATTAATTGAAAATCGTTTTTTGACACCATCTTCAGAACCGTCTCTGCCGTTGATAAACCCAAACGCTAGCCCCGTAGCTGTTTTTTGAGACGAGGATACAGAAAAATGTCACTCGGGGTTAGGTCCGGATTGTATTGAGTGTGGGGCATACATTCTCTGTGTTTTCTGTTGAGCAGTCACATTAAACGTGAGGGCGTGCAATGTCATGCGGATGTAACTAAGGGCGTTTTTGCTCAGGACAGTTATGTAATACTCCCCATTGACCTTTATTTGCGAGGGGACATGTTGATAGACAGTTCCACGGCAGTCAGAGAACAAAAGCGGTATAACTTTTTCTGCCTGCCGAACACCTTTGGCTTTCTTTGGTGTTGGAGAACAGATGATTTCCAGACTGAGCTCTCCTGTTTGCTTTCTGGATCGTAATGGTGAAACCAGGTCTCATCATCTGTAATGATGGAATTCAGATATATCTCGCCATGCCCCGCTATCAAACTCTGAAGTCCCGACACACGCCCCCTCGCACCATCTTCAGCAGTCAGCAATCTCGGCACAGCGTCTCGTGTATAAGCGATGGTGCTCAATGGTGAATGCACTACCATGGGAAATCTGTAACTTGACGGCAGTTTTGTTAATCATGGTCTCGTTCACTGCAGTTTTTGGAGCATCTGGACTGCCCTGCTTTATTGTTAAAATAATCTTTGAATCATTTAAGTGTGGTTGATTTTGGCAGAACGTCATTACTACATGCTTGCTGTAACATCGGGTATTCTTTCATACCGGATTTTGCAGACGGAATAAAATTTCAGAGCAGCGTGTCATTATTTGTCACAGTTCAATATGATCCTTGCATTCATTCCTGGTAGATGTTCGTATCTGTACAGAAGAAATCTCTGCATATTTCATTTTTCTTCTCGACCATGCTGTTGTATGCTGTGCAGGTTGCAGGAGCAACTGCGTTATCAGTTCTTCTGACTAGGGTAATAGCGCAAAATTGGGATAAACACAAAACTCTTTAGATATATGGATTTAACTTTCTGTAGATCTCTAGAATCTGTTCTTCAAGAATGTATCTATGTAATGGTATAACTAACGAAGTTAGCACATATTTTACACTCGGCGAATGTATTCAGTAACGCATAACTACTCGATGACAAACCTCCGTCTAACTACAAGCTGATATATGCACATGCATTATAGGTCTTGACGACTCTCCCAGTATGCAGAGGTACTCTGCTGGTCCATAACTTAATCTCATTGTATAGCGTTCATGTTTTATAAGACAAATTTTCAATAATCTAGACACCCCTGTTTACTAGCACTTCCGCCATGAACATTTCATAAAAATCCTAAGGGGAAAGAAAGGGTTTTTAATTATGAGGGGCGTTCGAGAATGATTTACAATAGCGTTTTTGTTTCTTATTTATTATGAAACGTGGTTCAATGCGCATGGAATCTCTCAATATTCTTCCCTGCATCGTTACCATGCTCCTGGTAACTTCATCATGACGTCGCAAAACAATTGTTTGAGAGTACTACGCCATCATTCGTGGACACCTGCCTGAACTTACTCGTTTTTGCCGATTTTCTTACCTCGCAGCGAGTTCGAATAAGACATAATGTAATGGAGCGAGATCCGTGAATGTGGTAGGTACGGCAAAGCAGAGTAGCCCAGCGAAGGCAACTTTGCAATCAATTTGCTTGCCCACAGGTGGATCAACACGAAAGTTCTTGAGCCAGGGACTCCCTGGACGCTTCCATTGTATGGATTGTACTTTCGTCTCTAGCGTGTGGTAGTGACCAGTTATCTGCATCTTCCCTGTACCTGACGACAGACTTCAACTGTTTTATCCTGTGACTGTGTCAAGTACCATGTAACCCAAAGTGCGCATATCTTTTTTATATTCAAATCATCGTAAATAATGATGTGGGGGACCGTGATCTAGACGGACGACCAGTACTTACATTCTTATATGAACCTGTTGACCAGTTGTAAAAGGTCTTCTGTGCTGGGGCTTCTTGACCTTTAAAATTGTAATTGTCTTCCTTCTACAAACATCATGCAATACATGATAACGACTTTCTTGTTCACGTCTCAACAATTTGGCAACAAACGAACATCTAGTGTCCGAATGGAGTTACCCACAGAACTCCGTTCTTATAAATCATTTTCGAATGCGCTCGTAGTATTGTGCAAGCAACTTATAGAGATTACTTTTATGGAAACAGGCCAGTTCCTATTTATTTCTGTAGCAAATTAATTTTTAAAAGAGTTCAGTTTAGTTTGTTACTTAATTTTACTCTTGTTCTGGTAATGTAAATGCTTTGTAATTATTAGTTTAAAAGCTTGAAATCAAGACTGAGAACATTTTCTTTCTTTAGGGGTCTGGCCTAGGTCAGATACAGTTGAGGACGTTAATTTCCGAGGATCATCACACAGTTGGTTGCCATCATTTACATTATCTAATACACATAATCCCTCACGTGCTAAGCTTATTATCACAGCCCAAGGAAAGAAATTGGTTGTCTGCAACAAGGAGGTACCAGGGAACATGCTCAGAGCAATACGAGCTGTATGGCTGGAACACTTTTCAATAAATAAAGCAGCACTTACATTTCGAGTACCACAGTCCACTCTTTGGCGCTATATAGGCCTTCTACCCTTGTCTCTGGGAGAGGAGGAGCTGATGGACTTCATGACAAGCAATGTGCCCCCCATGGATCATACACTTTAAAGATCATCTGCTTATGCCGATAGCTAAGAGTTCAAAGTACATTGTGAAAAAATCTGACTTTACAATCTGCATTGGAAATGAAAATGAGAATGTTTCAAAAAGTAATAGCAATTTGATAGTATTTCATGAAATGAGGGCTTTTAGGGAAATACTGTCTTAAGAGAAGATGTCCACACTGGCAAGGGTCGCATATAAAGAAATGGTTAGCTGTTTGCATCATCGAAAGGCAAGAGCAGTCATCAGATTTCTGTAGATATGTTGGGTGTGATCCATGATGAACAATTGTGATCTTCACTGGTGATTGCATTGGATATCAAACCAGTGTTTTGGAGGTCCCCAAGTTGTGTGATTCGTGATATAGTGTCTTTATCTTGTATGCATCGCTGCAAGCCCAGAAACATTCTGAAGAATGGTGGCACACAGCTTCTCTAGTCTACAAGAAAAAGTTGAGCCTCTTAACCCTCTGCATTGACTCTCTTCATAAAGGCGTACAACATTTTATAGCTTCCCTAATGTAACATTGATGTTGCCCCGCCAGATAACCGTGTGGAGTACACTAAGGGATTGGGTAAAAGTATATGACTCAAAATTTGCTATTACTTTTTAAAATACACTCATTGCTTCAATGTGTACAACCCATACCATTGTATGAAGAAGAATAGCATGACAAAAATCTTCTGATATGTTTATATTCATGTTTAAAAATGGCAAGAAAATACAGTAAACTCCTGATAAGGCAGTCGAGTGAATTGAAAATTGTAAACAATAGATGACCAACAAATACTTTATTTGTACTCGTGCATTAACACAGGGGTCTTCAACCTGTCAAGACACAATGCGGCCCACGTTAACAATTTCTGTGACACCTATGGGGCATTAAAATATATTATTTGTTGTCTTTAAACTATTTTTTATTTTATCAGTATTTCATGTTAAGCATTGATACTTAAAAAGGTCATGGGCTACCATTGGCCCACAGGCCATGTGTTGAAGACCCCTGATCTAACTTCTAATAATTCTTTACTTATTTAAAGAACTGTCTGAAATGCTTTTGTTTTATTTTTGTAACTTATGAAGGATTAATAATAAGGAACGATCCAAATTACATTTAGTGCATTGAACTGCATTTATGGCTAGACAGTATATAACTAGTTTCATCGTGGCACAAATGATAAAAATACAGCTGTTGACGTTCTAGACCTTAAATACCACGCTATATGATTTATGACGGTCATTGTTATGTTGGCAAGGGTATTTCATAAACAGCCAAGATGAACTAAGTGAAAATAATTTTGCACCATCTTCTTTTGTTGTTTCTGCTGAAGCCTTCTGGTTCATTGAGATATTGTTGTCAAGTGCAATTTGGCTAAGTCTGCCGTTGGTTGGGGTCAAGTGACACAGGTGTAGCAGGAATGGCCCGCCTGCTTCACTCTTTTATCCCGTATAGATGTAACAATTAATTTCATATTTTCTGTTTTTAACTCAAATTTAAACTATATCTGAATGCTAACACACGAAGTTATTGGTAAAAGCGCAACCTCATCTTTACTTGTGGCCATGGCAACGGTAACCACCACGGTTGGCCAAGGTCGTTAAGGCGCAGACTCGTGAGTGGGAGACCTGGGGTTCGATTTCCACTAGTTACCATCTTCCCTGACTGAGTTTTATCCAGGTTTTCTGCAGTCCTCATAAATGGCAAATGCCGGGGAGGTACTGGAATGCTTCCTTAAAAAAATCTTTTTCCAGTTTACCATTTCATCTCATGTATTATCAGTGTCCACCATCTGTGATGCCTCAGTAGTAAAAACGGGTGTTAAACACCATTAAAAATGGCAACGGCAGACGCTTGCTTTATGCTCCAGTGAAAACTGAAAATCGTATAGTAGGCAGCATGTAGGGCGGGAAGGAATAATGTGTCGTTGATTGATTGCCCTGCTTCCATAGCAACTCAGAAGGATGCACGAGCTAGTGAGCAATGCCACCTTGCTAAATATTATTTTTTGAGATTTTGTTCAGCTACGATTTTCAAATTTTACATTTATAGATTTAGCTACTTGTTTTATAGTCTGTAGGTACAAAAATACAACTTTTCGGATTGTTAGCATATTTCTTTAATTACTATTACATTTATCTCTAGATATATTAAAGCGATTGGTGTGGTGCTATTGTTCGTAGCTTTAATTTTCTATGTCGCCATTCCAGGGCATAAGGTGCATTATTGCATTTACATAAGATGATGTACAAGCAGTTAATATCTCTCTGTGTTATTTATAGTCACTTTAACTGCAATGGTCTTCTTGCGACGCCTGTAGCTTGGACGTGAATACTGTAGGGTGTAAGTCTGTAGTTATGAATGGAATGAAAGAATTAATGAAGGCACAAATAATATCTGAGTGTGACATTCACCTTCTCAGGGTAAGGAAAACCCTGGAAAAAACCTTATACGTTGAGCTTAACCTAGCTGGGATTGGAACCCAGGACCTCTGGATTAGTAGTGCAGGTGTAAGCGATTAAAAGATTATTTTCCTCTTACACTCTGCTGTAGTACCTCTGATGTGTTATAGTTCATGTTGAAATATAGTAGTTTGTACCTTATCAACCTTCTGTTGTGCAATACGTAGTCTAAAACAGTGAGTGTATGTAATTGGTATATCAGTGAATTTTATATACCGAAGCTATGAAGTGGATACTCGAATATTATTTTCAAATTAAGCTCCTTATTGGTGGTAGGACAGCACCAACATTTTATGTCACAATCCACCTCAGATATGAGAACCCCTATTTTACAAAGATGTGCTGCAAGACAGTCTTAGCCTGTTTTTAATTAGAAAGCTGCCACCTCTTCTTTCTACAGTTTGAGTTTATTGGCTTTTCATTCCTTTTCCATTTTGACCCTTGATTTGTCCCTAATGTTATTGTTGCCTTTGCTATTATTTTGTATACATTTGCACCCCATTCCATAATGTGCTCATTACTAAATTTTGTTATTCTATTGATAATTTTTTAAAATACACTTTCAAGTTCAATGTGGAAAATCTAATTTTTGATATATGACCTTTTTTGATTTGTTAAATGAAAAATAATTGGCTCATAATTATTTTTCATGTTAAGAAATGGTGATCAGAAAATCAAAAAACTAAATAAACTGCCTATAAATAATCAGGAGTTTACTGTAATAATATCTTGCATAAGACTTCATGATAGCTTTCTTCCAGCATCTTGTAATAAGGAACTAGGCACATAGAATAGAGGAAAATATAAGAACGAAATAGAAAGTTTCTGCAAACCTGATATGTATAGTAACAGTTATTGCTGCTTTCTGCTTTATATCTTCCCAAAATATTCTCACTTATCCATTTAAGGGGAAATTGTAGGTATCTCCACCATGTTAATTTTCGGGGGGGATACATAAGTTAAGAAAATAATAATTTGCACACAGTTATATTTATTATTTGTATTGGCTGGATTTTTGACTGATATTTTTTCAAACTTTTCTTTCTAATCAGCTTCTAATTTTGCATTTTTGCTATAAATTTCCTTAAAAATTTATCAACTTTTTAAGATGGAAGTATAAAAAATAAAGGATTTCTTTTTAAATTTCAAGGGGAAAAAATTTAGAAGCTGATTGGAAATAATTTAAACATTTTTTTTAAATACCTGAGTAAAAAAATTGATCAGTAATAAATGTGTGCAATGTTTTATTCTCCTAGCTTATATACTTCCATAGTAAAAGGTATAAAGTTCAGAAAATGAACGTGGGAAGATGAAACATGTTTTTTTCGTTAAGAAATCGGCCAGTTGAAGGCCTCAGTTGCAGCTTGAACTATGTTAAAAGTCAGACCACTCATTTCCTTTTGATTAAGAAATCAAAGGTGCCAGATCTGAACTGTAGTGGAAATGAATCATTAATTCCACACCTGAAGTGACTAAGTGTGGCTTGGTGAGGACATTCTGCAGGCAATTTTTTCAAAATTGGTGGTGTATTGCTTGAGATTAACTGCATGACAAGAGATATGACAGGACCAGAACAAAAATTGAATGAGGCAGCCATTTTCTTGCCAGCACTTTGGCCTATTAAGATTGATTTACATGCCATGGAGTTCTTAAGTTCGGTGATTTTTCCTTCGCGGGATAGCTGTTAGCGAGAACTGCAGTTCTTCTGTCGTTCCTATGCTTGAAAGCCAGAAGGGGATCAGTACGAGGTTAACTTGAGCAAGGTATGCTCGTGTTCTTGTGCATTGTGGGACATGTATAAAGTATTTATTGAGCAGAGTAATACAGTATATTAATTACATTAATACAGCTAAATTCTGATATTCTATTCCCAGTAGAATATGTATGAGAGTAGGTCCATAAGTTTCCGGCCTATTTTCTAGGTATGATTAAGACAAAAACTATATTTCACTTTTCAATATAGTTACCCGTTATTGCAGTACATTTCTCACATTTTTGAATTAACATTTCAGTCCCCCCCAAAAATAGTCAGAAGACTTATATGCAAAATGGACATAAACAGCATTCTTCGACACACTTAAATTTTCTTGCCAGAAGGCTCTTCTTGAGTTTTGAGAAGAGGAAATAGTCACTGGGAGCTAGATGTGGACTGTAGAGTGAATGGTTGATCTTCTTGAAGCCACATTTCTTCACAGCTTCATTTGCAACAAGAGATGCAGAGTGCAGAGGTGCGTTGTCGTGAAGAAGATGCACACCACCACTCAGCTTTCCTCTCCTTTTCTCTTTGATGGAAGCTCGTAGTCTGTGCAGTATGCCAGCATAGTACTCCCCATTTACTGTGGTGTTCCTCTCCATGAAGTCAATGAAAAGTATTCCTTCACAATCCCAAAAGAGTGTGGTCATGATCTGCTTGGTTGACTGAGTGACTTTGACCTTTAGAGGCGGTGCTTCACCAGGTTTATGCCACTCCATTGATTCTCTTTTGGACAAGGGATCATAGTAGAGGACCATAGTTTCATCTCCTGTAAAAATGTTTTGCAGAACTTCTCTCCCGTTGCCACGTCAGAGCTCCAAAAATGCCTGACAGCAGATGACTTGTTGCTGCTTTTGGACTGAGGAAAGATTATTCATGTTTAAATGTTCATGAATAATTCTAAGAACTGTGGTTTTAGAAAGGCCCAACCTTGCTGCTGTTTCTGTAACTTTGAGCCGTCAGTCTTCCATAATTTCTCCTTCCACAAGAGCAATGTTTTCAGGAGTGAGCACCTCCAAGGGCCATCTGCACCTCTTCGTCTTCAATGTTTTCTCGACCCATTCGAAAAAGTTTGGCCCATTCTTTTATAGTAGAATATGAGGGGGATGCTTCCCTATATACACTGTTCAGCTGCTGTTTAATTGCATTTGGAGTAAGTCATTCTTTTGTGAAGAACTTAATAACAGCTGGATACTCATTTTGAGCATGTCACAATCTTCTACACATAGGCTTCTTTATGCATCTATATCTGAACAACTGAATGCAGCAGAGCTGAAGTTACAGCCACAATTATTTACTTAACAGATAAGATATGACACCAGATAAGGGTTTTGTGAAGGCAGTAATCCTTATTGGCGAAGCTGGAAACTTATGGACCTACCTTGTACATACTAACAGAAGAAGTGTTAGATAACATTGGAGGACATGCTATGGAATGCTCCCCTGAAAATCACTTTAGTGTCTTTCTCAGCAAACAGGAATTCTATTCCTCTGTTCGAACGGCTATAAAACTCCTGATTAAAAAACCCTATAAAATTACTGTAGTGCAAGAACTTAAAGCGTTAGTAGATTTTGTCAATGGATTTTGAATAATGTGCATAACAGAGAAATTGACCCTAATCTAATTTTCTTTTCGGACAAATCTTGATTCCACATAAGTAGGTACATTAATTCACAAAATGACCGATACTATAGTTCAGAAAAACCAAACATGCTTCACGATAAACCCCTGCATGATCAAAAGATAGTGTAGTGCGCTATTAGCAACCAGAGAATAATAGGTCCCTATTTAAAATAAATAAATAGTAATATGTGCAGAATATTTTGCTACCCTTTTTTCGAATCAACTGTGAGAGAACATAGGTTCACGACTTTCGAACAGCTTATACAGCCCATGTCTCCTTGCATGCAATTCATGAAATATTCAACGATAGAGTTATCAATAATTACATATGCCCCCTCGGTCTTCCAATTTAACCCTGCCAATTTTATCTATGGGGCATTCAAGGAAAATGTGTACAAGACAAATCTATATACACTAGATGAACTGATAAATAACATTCATGAAGAAATTTCTTGTATTTCTCAGGGGGAAATGGTTAATTTTATAAGCCGATATCACAAATGTATGGTAAATGAAGGGAGGCATTTCCACTATCTTCATACTTGATATGGTGAGTAAATTTACTTTTTAAGTGTTTAAGTATTAATAATTACTTATGTGACAATCATAACTGCGGACTTACTGACTCCCGTTCACTGCGGTACCAACGTGAACCAACCTACCGGCCTTTACACATTGAGCAGTCCTGCGAAGGAAAAATCATCCATTGCAATATATTACAAAACATGGAATAAGTCAAGATGTACAAAACACATTAATGACATCTATATGGGATGAAAGATTTTTAAGTATATAAATACACATTTCATACAATAATATTTTGGCATATTTTATATGTTGTCTTATGACTGTTTGAACATGATATTGTATTCATCTGTGCTGAATGATATGTCTAATTGCATTGTGTAAGCATGTTTTAATCTTTCCCTATTGTCAGATGATAATTTCAGAATAATTGGGAGAGCATTATATACTATGATGATTCATAATAAACATCCTTTTTGATAATGAGATATTTTGCAATGGGCAATGAAGGTTACTACTTTGTCTAGTGTTTATGTTATATATTAGCATATTTTAATGTAAAAATTAATAAGAGAAAGGATATACTCATAAGGAAGTGTTGAAACTTGTTTGTTTTCGAAATAAATCCCTACATGATCTCTCTTGATTTTTGATGGTTTATCTTTACTTGGGAGGATCTGCTGTTCCAATTGCCATTTTATATTTTAACTAATAATGGTGAATCTATGTTTTGTCACTGGTTATTTAATCAAAAACAGAAATTGACTTCGATTCAATTTTTAATTTTTTAAACATTTCCTCGTACAATGTTACAAGTATGTGGAAGATGTTTTTTCATTGCATCATACATGTCCCCAAATCTGGGTATAGGTAATTCAGTCATTCTCCTTAATTAAGTGTCGGTATTTCTGTCACTGTGCAAATAGTCATGGGTGTAAACATGTCTACGTTTAAATTCCACAAATCAGTCGTGCATAGTCCTTGCTGATAGTACTCATTTTCAAGTCAGTGCTTTATTTTGGCATCAACAATGTTTTAATCATAGCCAAAAGTAATGCAAACTGACATCCATTAATTTGGTTGAATGTTTAACTTAATAAATGCATTTATTATTAAAAAAAACATCTTATTTATTTTTATGCAAACCAGTTTGCAGAAACTTTCAATATAGCATGTCTATTTTGATACTTTTACTTTTGTATTTCTTTTTTTTTTTGTATCTATTTTACTTTAGTGTTTAAATGGCATAACAACCACTTATGTCTTTGGGTGAAGTCATAAATAAAAGATAATTATATAAAAAGTTAAAAGGTATGTGAGGCTAGTTCATCAAGTGCTGTCCCTAATATAGGATCAAAAGGTGTTAAATACTGAAGCACTTTTTTTTCTGTACATATTTATCTAAAACACACATCTAATACTGTCGTGATGTTTTAAGTAAAACACTTCAGTTAACATTTTACCAGCAATTTCTTCAAATGATGTGGGAAGTCAGGATAAAAGTGAACATTCAAGTAGAGTTAGGTGATGAATAATGTCTTGATAGATGGCAGCATACATTTTGGGATGTTTGTACTTCACAGTTCCCATTTATACATGGTAGTATTCATTGCGCCTTCAATAAGTGAAAATCTTGCAACTGAAATTTATACTACTTGTAAGGGCATGCATAAAAGTTTACAATGGTCACTCAAACTGGAAGATTACATTTTAATATTGATGAGTACATAAAAAGTATTTAAAATGTATCAAGCACTTCCGCCTCTCTGACCCAATTCATTCTCAGGTGTGACAAAAAGAAAAGGTGCAGTGCCCACCTTATTGCATGAAATGTGGCATTTTGTATGTGATAAAAGTCTTACAGAGTTTTCAGAGCATCTGTATAGCATTGCCCAAATATAGATAGTGCTTAACACCCATTTTTACTGCTGAGGCATCACAAATAGTGTGCACTGATAATACATGAGATGGAATGATAAATTGGGAAAGGATTTGTTTTTTAAAGAAGTAATTATTCCAAGCTTATGTATCTAATCATTATCATTCATGAGGAATATAATAATAATAATAATAATAATAAATAATAATAATAATAATAATGTGAAATACTCCATCCTGGTACCTTATTTCCTACATCAGGATTTGTATTGCAAACAAGTGGAACTAAATTAGTGAAATTTGAGTGATTTCCTCAATAATAATTTGTTATTTTACACTTTATTTGTAAGTTACCATCTTACATTATTATTTTCCAGATGTTACTTATACCTAGGTTATAATTAGAAATTTACTAAAATAATACAAAATTAATAAATAACAAAATGACATTCCTCTTCATCTACTTCCTAAATGCTGGAAACCAACTACTACTTCCACTTAATCTTTAACTCTAAATTATTAAACTACTATTCACCAACATCCAATAGAAACTGTACTGGTGGCCAGTACATTTCTTACATACTTTTACTTTAGTACTTATATGTATGTATTCCTGTCTGTGTTTGTATAAATTATATATATATATATATATATATATATATATATATATAAAAATTAACACTAATAATAAAAGTAGATAAAGATAAAACACAGAGAAAGAGTCACACTTGAAACTGCTATATTTCGAACTACTGCGAGTTCTTCAATGGCAAGAAGCTAGACTAGCTACTAGACTAGCTTCTTGCCATTGAAGAACTCGCAGTAGTTCGAAATATAGCAGTTTCAAGTGTGACTCTTTCTCTGTGTTTTATCTTTATCTACTTTTATTATTAGTGTTAATTTGTTACATTGTTAATAGTGTTTCTTTATTTTTATGTTTCATTTATATATATATATATTGACCTTATGTTTCTTTATTTCCCATATTATATCATATTTTTATAAATATATTCATGTAAATTTCACTTTATATCTCATATATCTTATATTAATCTATTTTACAACACTAATTATATTCTTTGTTATATTCTTTGAAATTTATCAATGCAGCATTTACCCTACCAGTTCTTTACTTTAACATCATTAATATTAGCAATAATAATCACTAATAATATTAGTTATAATTGTAATAATTATTATAATACATTTTCTTTATATTTTATTTTAATTTCTCTGTTTCTTCTTCTTCTTCTTCTTCTTCTTCTTCTTCTTCTTCACTCTTTTGCCTTACCCCTTTTCCACAATCACTTTACCCTCCTCTTATTCTATATACACAATACAGTTTTATGTCCTATTAAACATTCACTTTCGCTGCTCCACTGCACTTTACACTTCTCTGTTGCATTTGTTTATTTATCCATTATATTCACATTATTACAAGTTTAAAACAATTCGTGCAAGTTTCACCACTAACTTCATACACATATCTACTACACTGCAGTATATTATACCCCTCTCAATCTTTATTGTACTTCTTCATTCTTCCTAAACAAGCTCCTCTAACTCGCATCCTCTGCATCTTCACTAAGGCCCCCAACAACTCCTGCTGCCTCATCATATTCTTTCCCCCTTCCTCTTCTTCTCCCGTACATTCTTTCTTCTAACTGTAGGTTTGTTTATTATATAACTTCCCCTCTATCTTCATAATTTCCCTTTCCTTCTTCTTCTAACGTGGTTCGAAAGTTTTCATTGTGAATTTGGTGGTAAATTCTGGTTGTCTGTATTTAATATTCGTAATCTTTCAGATCTTCTAATTTCCACTTCTTCTTCCCTTGCAGTTGGAATCTCTTCTTGCTCCATTCCTTCTTCCAATAAAATTTTACTTATTTTACGGGCTAGGTTTTCAAGATGTTTACATAATTCTTTGTTCTGTAAAATGTAGGCTACATGATGGCCACTTAAATTCCTTCTTTCTTCTGCAATTTGCTTCCTATAACGTGGACATTCAAACAAAACATGCTCCGGGTTACGTCGTAAGCAGGGGTTCTTTTAATTTTGTACCAGTATGTTTTGTAAGGGCCATGTCCACTCAAATAGTGCATCAGTCCTCTCGTAGGTTTCACGTGCCTTAGTTGTAATCTTTCGGCAATATTTTTAAAGATAAAGCTCATCTTCCCTCTTAGAGTTAATGATATTCTAGTTGCCATATCAATTTCAAATTAAATTTTATTTCTGCTCTAGTGTTACATCGTGCGCTTATTATTTTTTCCTTAATCCAATAATTCGCTCCTTTTAATTTTACTAATAGGTCTATGGGCCAGATGCCTGTTGATAGCAATAGCGCCATTGTAGGCATGGTGCTAACTGCCCCTGTTTAACGTAATAAAATATTGCGTTCAGTTCTTAATTGATTTCTAATTTGTATTTCGTGTATTCTTGTGGCCCACAATATGTAATTATTGTTGTGATAAATATTAATAACATTTAATATTATTTTAAAATTTGATTCAATGATTCTAGATAATTTCATCGTTATTTTCTCAACTAGCTCTTGTATAGCATCCCTAGGTAATTGACTCTATTTTTTTCCTTTTATTGTTCCATTTAATTACTGCACCTCTTTATAAGCTTACTTTCATCATCATGTTACCTGATTTTGGCGGAGCTATTTGTAATTTGGATTTTGTACACTATACTTTTAATTTCGGTGTCAAGTGGAATAAGGAGTGAGGATCGGTCCTGGCGGGAATTAAACCTAAGACGACTCCGTGCCTTAATGACGTCGGCCACCCGTAGCGGTAGTTACAGTTATGTATGCAGGTAAACCGTTCTTTAATTATCGAAAAATGAGATAAGCACAACTTTCCCAGCACAATAACTTTTTAGTCGGTGACCACAGAGCTTTGCTGTTTGTCTCAAAGCCGAAATAATGTAGCCAAGTTTCATCAGCAACAAAGAAACCGCGCATCTTACGGTAATATCATCTTACTGCATACAAAGCGTCCTTTTGTTCAGGAATCAGCTGTCTTGAAATCCAGTGCATAAACACGTCTCAAATGCAATTTTTCAGTTACCAATGTGTGGTTGGCACCCTCAGAATTTATAAAAGTGTTCTTAATGTTTTTCGACGATACGCTCTCACGATGACAGCAGCGGTGTTAAAGCACAAACTGGAGTGGAAATTGAATCCTCCCTCTTTAAACATTTTGAATCATCTTCGACCTTTGATATAGAGAAGAACAAACTCTCCATAGGATTAAGCTGAATTTATTGAGACGGAAGCAGAATTTCAGAATATCTTATTGTTCGTCCCGTGTCACCTCCGTTTTGCCCTAGGCGGAACTAAACATGTCTCAACCTGCACACCTCTCATAGGCGGGAACCTAAAGTGGCAATAATGAAACTATATACCCACGTGTACATTATGCATTGAAGTAACAAAATGTTATTATGTTAAATTATGCCTGTAAAAGTTGTGATCATTCTTTATTGAACAGCTCTCATATTCCGTGAACTTTCAGTAAAAATGACACGCCAAAGCTACAGCTATCCCAAAATAATAGTCGCATTTCCACAAAGAGCTTGTTCGCTGAAGAAATGAAAGTAAAGAACCAGAGTTGCAAAGAGCAAATGAAACATGCAGCGCCTATTTCATTAATCTGAAGGTTTGTTGACATTTAAGAGACTCCATTACTTACCAAATTATCAAATGGGATGATGAAACTGCCCGCCTTCATTCTCCACACATTTTGACATTTCTTTAGGACGTTTATTCATCACTCGCTGTAGTTCATTTCGACAAATCCGGACAATTTGCTGACAAATATCTTTTCTTTTTTGGTGTGTGGGTTCGTCATGTACGCGGCATTGTCAAATTTACTCCAGAGATAATCGCAGGCTGTTAAATTTGGTAGTCTTTTGTACAGGTCCATATGAAATTCCCGCTTGTCGTGCAAGACGATGAAGAGATTTTCCAGGGGAATTCCTAAACCATTACCAATGTCACGTAATCTTTCTTCGGTGATAACTTTACGCTGTTTATTTGGTTTCTTAGGCTGGACACTTCCAGTTCACTAAAATTTATTATACAGATTATGAACTGTTTTACGATCTGGAGCGTCTAAACCCGGATACTTGCCTGAAACAGTCCTCGAACTTCACGGGCGGACTGAGTTAACACATATGAGTCATATATAAAGACACGCTGTGTCATGGTAAACAAACGAGTCATAATACACTTTATGTCGCATTAAGAAAGTCACAAAACGCTTGAGAACAGCTCAGCAAAGTTAACAAGTAAGCAAGCAGGCTTGCTACCATCTCCACGGCGCTGCTAACAAGTGTGGGCTCGCTCATAGGACATCCTTGCGCCGCACATCTGAACATTATTGCGCAATTTATGTGAACAGTGTAGCATAGTATTCAAATAGTGAGAGAGATGAAGAGTATTGTAGATGATCATCTATGGGCCATTTCTGATCACCTGCTTCATGCCAGCAAAATGGTGCCTTGCATAGAGAAGTTTGATAAAGGAAAGTGCAACATCAAGAAGTCACAAACCGCCACGGGTGACCGAGGACGTTATGGCGCGGACTCGTGTGCGGGAGGTTTGGGGTTCGAATCCCACCATGACCGTCCCTGTTTTTTTTTTTTTTTCCTTTCCAGATTTTCCTCAGTCCTCATAAATTGTAAATCCCGGGAAGGTACCCTAAACTTAGGTCCAAAACCTTTCTTTCCTTAAAAAAAAAGATAAATAAATAATTCTTTTGCAATATATCATTTCATGTATCATCAGTGTCCACCACCTGTGGTGCCTCAGTAGTTAAACACCACAGCCAATGAATTTGTTACCAGCGTTATAAAGGCCTTCAAAGATATTAGATAATGTTTTCGTGATCTTGAAACACGTCTTGATTGTATGAAGGTTAATGGCAAGAGCTGTTACAAACTGCCTTACTTGGGGAAGCAGAGTTTAGAACATTCTCCATTGCAACCCCAACACTTATCTGCACCCATGCTGCTGTATGCCATGTACTCTTCTTAAATAATTAATTGTATTCATTGTTAAAATACCAATTTAAAGAAATGTGACTATTATTTTGGGGCAAAGGTAGTATACCATTAAAATTTTGCAAGAAATACTTTTGCTGTAAATTCCATAATTTTAAATCAATCAGATAGGAAATATTAGATGTCATAGGCAGGACTTGAACAACTGATCTTCAGCTTATCATACCAATACTCTTGAGACCCTGGTAACCTCATTAAAAAACTTTTACTTCTGATAAGCTACTGGCTGCATTGGATTACTTAAGACTCAAGGGTTTAATTTGATACCCAGTGTTATATATTGTTCATCTATGCATAAAAAAATTAATGATCTTAACATTAGAATACAAAACCCCATCAACTGTATGTGAAGTTGAAGGTACTAAATCTAACACCAATCTTACATGTTTTGTGTTCAGAATCTTGCTTGTTTTTATTTATAATTGTGCATATATATATATATATATATATCTGAATACTGATTAGCTTATTATGTTAAATAGGCTATGTCCTTAGGGAAGACTTGATGAGCCATCCATAACATTAAAACTTTGAATGTAAAGTACAGAGATTTCTTTTACACTTGGTGTACGTCTGATGGTCTTGCAGCTCTTTGTGTTTCTGCTCAACTTTATGTACATTGCAATTTTAATTTTGTGGATTCAAGTTGTGTTTGACATGTGTTATTTGTGTGCATGAATTAAAACTATGAGCTAATCAGACACCAAATTTAAAAATAATTTCTGAGAAAATAAAAAATGTAGGCATTAAAAATTTGTTTATCAAGGGAGCATAAACTTAGATTTAGATTTTTATTTCTATTTTTAATATAAGTTTTATCCATTGAGTTAAAATGAGATTTTTGGTATTGTTTTGTTTATGGTAGCTAAATAGTGTTGTATTTTAGTAATGAAATAGACATTTTCCATAAGGGTTGCCCAAATAAGTGATACTTTTCTTTTTGTAGTGGTTTATCGGTTGGAATATGTGAACATCAAGGAAATAATAATGACAACCTCTATTCAATCTCCTTGTTTGTTCAAGAAAATGTCCCCATTGCATGTAGTTTTTGTATCCCAACCACCAAAAAAGAGTGGGGTGAACAGTTACTTTGCTCGCACTGTTTCCGCAATCGGTCATGTGGTTCTTTAATATTCTCACTCAAAAAGTTTCGCAAGGCAGCAGTCGATCCATGGTGATAACCAAGTGTGATTGACAACATCAAAACATGTGTTCAAGTGCTCACAACATCTAACACTATATTGCTTGACAAACATATTCTTAATACAATGATACAAGGGTAAGTCATTAGTAAGCTATAAATTGATATAGGGTAATGTATCTGTGAATAAGACACCTCAGACTGCTGTTGCCACTAGATGGCAGCAATTGGTGACATGAGGCAATGTTTACAATAGCAAAACAGCAGTTGCAAGATGGTGGCACCTCTGAGTGAGTGTAGAACCCTTGACCAGCGCTCTGTTGTGCGATTTTTGTGGTCTAAGGGTATATAATAAAAGAATATTCATAAAGAAATGCTTCCCATCTACGTTGAGAAATGCCTGTCATGCCAAGCTGTTTACGATTGGTTGCAAGAGTTTTCTGAAGAATTTGCAATGAGTTGAAGACTTAAGTGACACCATCTGCCAGGAAAGTGATGCTCACAGTCTTCTGAAATCAAGAAGGCATTCCAGGCCTCAAGGGCAAACTGTAAATGCTGATTCCTGCAGTAACATTCTTCGTAAGGCCAATGGAAGCAACCAGAATTCCTCACCAAAGGCATATTGCTCTTGCATGACAATGCATGTAGATAAATGAGGTGCTGCGAAATTTCAAGTTGGAAGTACTCGAGCATTCTATGTATAGCTCCGACCTTGTTCCAAGCAACTTCCATATATTCGACCCTCTTAAACATCAACTTTCATGTGAGCATTTTCCTAACAATGAAGCTGTAGAAAGGGAAGTCACCACCTGGTTCAGACAGCAGTCCAAAGAATTTAATGCTGCTGGATTTCAGGGGTTTGTGAAACAACTGGGAAAGTGTTTCAATGTACTGGCAGTACATGTTGAGAAATGAAAGTATTTTTCAAAACCTATTCTTATTTGTTTAAGTTCTAGATTCATTTATAATTTACTTAATGACTTACCTTCATGTATTTCAGCGCTACCAACACCTTCTGCCTTCAGAAATCTAACAATTGCTCACTTGGAGTTATTGTATGAATCCACATTCATGACCACACCAATGCGGACAATGTTCTGTACACTTAAACAGAACACACCAACTTCAGACAAAACTAGCAGCTTCTTATCGCACAGTGCCACCTACTGGGGCAGCAACGTTTTGTCTGTCCATCATAAGTTTATAATAGATGTCAATAAAAGCACATGGTGGACCTGTCACTTTACAAATTAGTTCCCGAAGTAGTGCTGCTTATTAAATGAATATGATTCGCTATGTGTATGGTTTTCTTTTTCCTTTTAAGAAATATTTTATTATATATAAAATATTTTGTTTTAAATTCTCCCAAAAACAAAAATATTTATTTGAAAGAAACGTAGCATGTGCACAAAAAACAGTGAAATCTTGAAAATAACCGCAGAACTTTATTTTTGTGTGGCTGTAAATTTGATACCCAATAGCAGCAAACAGGAACAGTAAAGGAATATTTTATTATGAAGACGGATTATACTACGAAAATCTTAGTTTCATTTGGGCAGTCCTTATACACACTTCCCTAACTGTTTCAAAGCTCCATGTAGTTTTACATATTGTTTCTCAATACAATTAGTTTATTTTAACTCATAATTCATGACTACATTGTAATAGTTTACATTTTAAAATTGTACCTATTTATATGATGTGTATTTCTTTCTATGGTAACTTTTTAGAGCTTCTAATTTATGTATTTTATATGTTGCCGTAATATAATACTTCAGTAAATTCACAAGTAGTTGAATTGCATGAGGTAATTATTGCAGAAAGAAAGCCAGAAACTAAACTACATATATTTATGTATTGCTTCTACAGTGCATTCAGAAAGCGCTGTATACTTTGCTGCTGATTAAATTTGTTTGTCATTATTGAATTATAGATTTAGGTTGTAATATAGTATCGTTTGTTTTATGACATCTAACCATGTTGAATTCATTGTTGTGTGTTATGAAATTATTATAAGTTCAGTATTCTGTTATGAAACAGCGGTTAAATAGCATATTACCATGTATTCAAGTTTAATAGGACCGACGTCACTTTATGACACCATAGTTATGTTTTCCCTGTCTAACCGAAGCCAATAATCTAACTATTCCTTTCTGCATGTGTTTTTTCTATCAAAGGAAGAATTAAGCAAGAATTTTATGCTTTTATTAATGACATGTCGTAGAATTTAAACCATATAATTCACTTTAAAGAAAATGATAGTTTAACTTTATTTTTATTTAAAATGAACATATCTGATAAAAGAGTTGTGTAAAATTTTTAGAACATTTTAAAGGCAATAAATTATTTTAAATCATTAAATTTGTGGCCAGTCCAGTCATTCATTCACATAAGTTTATCTAAGAAATTCTTCAACCCAACCAAAACTGCTATTCGAAATTAGCGTTAAAGAATTAATTTATAATGTTCTTTTGTAACATTCATGATGCTCTTACAAAATATTTGTAAACATTTAATGAAATTTTCTTAAATAAAAATATAGCTGATGTTTATTTTTATAATTAAGATGCAGATAACAAAACAAAAGAACGGTATCAGATGTCACAGCAAGAAATGGCCTACTTATCTATGTCTTGGGGTTGAACTCGCGTACTGTGTTAAATAATGTAATTAGGGAAATAATTATACATAAAAATCGAATAAGAAACACATACTATAGAAATAATTAAATAAAATTAATAGCTTACACTCTTAATGGTAAACAGAAGAAACAAAATGATGAATACTAAGCAATGAAAATTAAATAAAGCTTAACAGCTAATGATATTAATAACTTTACACATTGAGTATAATGCTTTAAAATTTGTGGCATTCCCTCTCCCCCATTTGTTTTGCTATTAATTTTCTACATAAACATTCAAGATTATGACAAAGGTCCTGCAGTATCTGTAGACTACATCATAGCCCATCAGAGTTCTTTCAATTGAGAAACATGTTTTCCTTGTTGAAATTGTCTTTGGACATAAGAACATAAGTGCAACAGCAATTTGCTGAAAACCTGTACCTTATCGCAATGCAGTTATGTTGGTTCTAATGGTTTAGTGCTAAGCATACTTGCCTACAGACACAAGGCCACAGGAATGATGAATTTTTAGGGCACAAAAATCCTAAGTATGGCTTCTTTTGGAAGGGAAGTGAAGTCATTGGTTTTGTGTCATAGTTTTACAGCATGCAAAAGAACCACAAGCCTGAAAGAAGAGGCCCCTGAGAAAATTTATTGGCCATGAATCAAATGGGACCCTAATGACCAAATAGTTAAAGAGCGCCTTTAAATAAAATTAACATAAAATAGCAATGTAATTCCTAGACATACTGAGGAAATTAGTGAGGCAGGGAAAATCACCTAAACTTAACAAAATTTTTGAAACTTCTGACTCTAGCAGAGTCCATCAAAAGCATTTGTGCAAGAGGGGGGTATTGATCTTGCAATATTGATCTTGCTTGTAAAGCAGTTGGAAAAAAACTGAAAAAGTTTTCAAATAACAAACATGTCAAAAGCAGATCTGCAGTAGCGTTTTCAAATAAAAACTGGTTCATATCTGTATAGCTGTTTATGGGAACCACATACATGCACTTACCTTTTTTAAATGCAGACATTCATGTGCAACTTCTTTTTATAAGTGAAGGGAGCAGAAGCAAAACAATCAAAGTTCATGTTTTACTTTTTTACAGGAATGCAATTTGAAGTTTAAAAACAATACAAAATTAAGCACATTATATATATAGAATTTTTTTTTCCTAAAATAACTCTTATGAAGTTCTTCTTTTGAAATTAGTGTCATGTTATTTGTTTATGTTAATCAATTAACAATAAAATGTCAAAGTACACATGCTTGTAGATAAAAACAATCAAAGTCCAATAACTATATTA
Organism: Metallyticus violacea; assembly: GCA_030762175.1. Classification (NCBI taxonomy): domain Eukaryota; kingdom Metazoa; phylum Arthropoda; class Insecta; order Mantodea; family Metallyticidae; genus Metallyticus; species Metallyticus violacea. Next base: position 5,236,424 of record CM060832.1, read on the forward strand.
TGGAATGTACCATTTAAACTAGATATTTGGGGAGGAAAATATAAATATTAATAAAACATTATTGAAAATAATCATTTAAACAAAATTATTCATTGTCTATTGCAGGTAACCTTGAAAAATAGAGTTGAAATATATTTTCATAACAGAATCTTTTCAGGCAATGTAGGTCATCATATTTTGCCTTGGAAAGTGGAATTAAACAGGAAGGGACAGGCTGCTCACCAGTCTGTGTACAGCATTTTTTTCAATAACATGGAACTACCCAGAGCCATTGTAGGTTGTTCATCTGGTTGTAGCTCTAGAAGAGATTTTGTCAGCTACAATTTCTTGCATTTTTTTCTTATCTTTATTGGACTTGTCTTTCTGTATTCTTTAATAAAAAATGAATACCATGATTTAATTTCATGCGGCATCTTCTGATGTGCTCATTTCAATCGCTAGGTGTTTCAGCATGTTTATTTTTTTTGACTTATTAAACCATATCTTTGTCATATTCCATATAATTGTGGTTTCTGATTGGAAAATCACTTTTACTTTTTCAAATATGGTGTACTTATGAACCATAGCATGAATGAGATGAATAGTGGTATAATTTTTATTTTGGCCGGAGCACAAATAACAAAAAATTTGCAAATTTCATACCGATGGTTCCAGGTGATGGAAACAAAAGTCAAACAACTTTGATGTACCTTCATCAGCTCTCTTTCTTGGAATGGTCTAATTGTAGGTGTTTTAAAGAGAACTGTTTATTTTTCCCCTGGACACTATTGTTATGGAGTACATGTGGTTTTTCTTCTGTGGAATGTGTTGGAATGTAGTACTGTATACCTACAATCCATTGCCACCAAAATCTCAAATTTCACCTAAGTGAACTTTGATTGTTTTACCCCTGAGCCCTTCAAGTGCATTAAGCTTCTACAAATAAAATCCAATGGATTCAGTCTCCTGCCAGAAATTTAAAGTTATGTTTTAATGTCTTTTGGGTTGGGGTCAGCATTTCTAGATTGTGAATATCTATCGACACATAATCATTTTTTGCCACTGCTTAGCAGAGTTTTGTAGGCTTTATAGATGCTTGTTTGTATTTCTGAACTCATTGAAATTATTTTGACTGACTGACAACTTTAAATTATCACTAATCATCTTTCACATATATCTAATTATAATTAAAGACTGTATTGATATTCAGTTGATGTGTGTTTATTCTCAGTAAATTTATCTGATGTAGATGCATACCAATTTTTTTTATTCTCTCTCATGACATGTGTTTTTATGCTAAATTATAGAAGTCTTTTAGTTTTTGATATCAGCTGCTGGTTATGGCAGTAAGAAAGTTTTTGTATGGGTGAAGGTTGCTGTTAAATTTTCCAGATTCAACCAAATGAAATAATTTAGCTTATACTTTCTGGAAAGAATCACAGAAGTTGCTCAGAGATAGCACCCCCTCCCCTCACTATAATCCTCTCCTGGACTTTTAAAATAATGAAATGTTGTTATTACGGGAAATTCAGGGAGTCACGTCTGGGCTGGATACTGGTAATCATTATTTGCACTCCTTATTTATGCAAGAATTACATTATTTTCAATGTAGTTTATTCAGAGTGAAGCAAACATCCTTGCAACCTGCGGAGGTACACTGTGCTGTATTGTATTCCTCAAGTGGTCATTTGCACAACAATATTATCTACACCTTCACATGAAGGTTATTGCGTGCAAAAGCATACATTACTGACTGACTTTCTCATCCACTGTCAAAACAAAAGACCGTTTCTTGGTATCGTTCCTTTTGCTGTTCTGTGAGATGTTACTTAACAGTAACAAAGTTAATTTCATTTCCCTGCGAGTCACACGCAGACCCCTGTAAATGGAATTTTAGATCATCTACAATTTCGTACCTCCCAGTTATCTTTATGACTAATGCGATGGTGGTGGGCACTGCATCGGCCGATAATAAGCTATGTTCATGGACAGCTGGACTGTACAAAAGTTGGTGTTAGAAACACTAGGGTGCAGTCTAAATAAATGGTAATGCACTTAAGGCTATGTATCCACCCATGTCACACAAGGAGATGCTGGAACTGCCGGTTTTCATTTCCCACACATTCCTGGCATTTGCTTGTGAAATTACCCAATATTTTCCGTGGTTCTGCTTGAGAAGTTGAGTTAACCTTTTAAGGGTGTTAGCTCCTTTAGTTCGCGACCTTCCTTCGTAAAGATCTGAACAGAACGACCCCTTAATATTCAAAATGTTTTAACAGTAAACTAGCCTAAAGTTGCTATAGTTTTCGGTAAATAGGCCTACTTACGATTCCCCTCCAAAAATTATGCAGCAATACTTAAAATATAGAAAGTACATTAAGTTCAAATAATTATATATTTGTGTTACATTTAAAACATTAAACCCGAAAGATTAAATAGGTAAATTAATAATGCAATGACATATTTCCCTATTTCTAAAACCACCTTTTTATACTTCTTACATTTTAATTTAAATCAGTCATCGAGAATTACTTTTTCAGTATTATTGAAATATTTTATGTAATGACAAACTTCTATGCGGGCTTAAGCCACACAGTTACATGGTGATTTCAATATTCTAAACAAAACCTCATTTTTCTCGTTGAAAAACGCTTAAAGATGAGTAAATAGCTCGCTTTGGGGACACAGAGTTTTGAAGTTAGTAACCAATAATTATTGGTTATAATCAAAGCCTTCTTTTGTAACAGTCTTCGGAAACTACTCCCTGTCACTAAATTCTAAATCCGGTGTCTCAAACGGGCAGATGCGAGCCAAACTTGCTCACCAGTGTTCGCTTTTCCTACCTATCATTGAAGTGGTGGAAGAAGGGAAATTGACTTCGTGGATTTTCGTATTACATTACTGAACGATACATTTGATTTCTTTAACATGTGCATTATCATTTCTGTTCCGTTTATTCAACTGCAGTATGACACTTTCTGACATCAGTAAAAGTGTAGACCGGGATACAGACGACTGACCCTGTAACGTGCTGTATAACAATCAGTTTATCCACGTCATTCCATTATCTTCGAACAGAGCACATACGATTACCTTCTCTTCCCCCTGCTACGCCACTATTCAGTTTCTATGTTTGACAGACTTAACTTTGAGATACCTAATCTAAACACATGTCTCATTTCAAAGAACTGAAAACAAAAGGTCTAGTTCATGTGGCCACAGTTTATTACAATGAAACGCTTAAAGTCCGCCATTAGAAAAACATTTTGAGAAACACTGGTATTAATTGTGTAGATCAGTAATTTATGAATAGCATTACGACTTGGAACTCGATCTGGTGCAGTTCCTTCCCTTCAAATCTCCTGACACGGGCGGATTTAGTAAAGGCGTACGAATCATAAAAACATTCGTTGTGAAATAGACAAGTAGGCCTAGTATTTGCCATTTAGTATTTTTAGCAGACTTTACTATAGGACCAGACACGTGTGTTCCTTTCATTTTTCAAATTACTTCGTGTAAGGCAACACTCAAGGCCAACTTAACAGTTGGGTAAACCCCGCCCAACCCAATTCAGTCAACGCAGTCCCCCGTCACTGCATCGGTCTCCAGATAGACCTCCCCCCTTTTGTTTGACTGCTTCCTTTCTGCATGATTTAGTCCAGTTGGACGACGCCCTATTTTGTGGCTTTTCGCTGTTTACTTCTTCCTATTATAATTTTATTTGGTCTTTCCTTTGGTGCCAACAGAAAACTAGTATTTCTTATAGATCCTTAAAATTTGGAAAATTAAATAGCAACCTTCATATGATGCATGAATTTGTTTTATTTTATGATGTAATTGTGGTCATATATTCTACCAAACATGTTTTGTTAGAATATCATATTTTATAACAATTCCTCTGGTGTGCTGCCATCTAATTAAGCAGGAACACTGCGATTAAATAAGCTTTATCTTATATATAAGACTGATGTATTGAAAGTGTTAGAGAAGATTTGTTTGATGATGGCAAAGGAAGCATTCTCCAGATATTTGATATTTGAAGAAAATTGTGATCCATCTTAGATTGACATCAAGAGTCAACTGTTTATTGGTGAATGTTTTTGATTGACAGACTTTGCACCAACTTCCTGGCAGAGGGGCAGTCAGTCTGTTCTCACATCTGTAATGCAACGCAAAACACAAATCTTTAAGTTGAGAAAGGGGACGACTCAGAACTTTTTACAAGCCATAGAGGATCTTCGCAATGGCAAATGTAGTTTTTTGGCAGCCGGAAGGAAATACGGCGTGAGTCACATGACTTTGTACAGATACTACTTGAGCATGGGTTATCCAATGAACAGTAGAGTGCAGAATACTGCCTGGAGGCCAAAGAATTGTCACTTGTAATAGGTTTCTACAAAATGCAGTGTAATATAAACTTATTATTTGTAAAACCTTGTTTAGAAGCATATATCATAATTATTAAATAAAAGTAGACATTCTTAAATATATGCCAAAAGATAATTTATGTTCTTTACTGAAAAAGTATTTGTGATTAAAAGTGTACGTATTTAAATTTAAGGAGACTAAACAGCGCATAAAGTTAGCAAGCAAGAAAAACATTTTTATTACTAGGACCCAAATTTCCAGGCACTTTTGGTACAGTTTGGTATAAATAAGCTTTTATTCGTGTATATTTTGTTAAAATAGGTGTCATTTATTTTTTCATAAAATGATTAAACAAAATAAGCCTAATCAAATACACTGAGTGGCAAAGAGAGGGGGGGGGGGACAGAGCATGTTATCTAAAATTTTGCAACGCGTAGTCTTGGACTTTTTAGATCTTTTTGTAGGGTGGGGCAACGTTTATCTACTTTTTTTTTTGAAACTTCTTTGCTTTTCATTCTACGAAGGGGGTTTGGAAATGGTTTACCTTATTTATTACGTAGCATGATGCACGTGAGATTCTTAATATATTCCCCACCAACGTCAAAAAAAAAAAAAAAAAAAAAACGTTGCCATCTTCATGTTATCAAATAATGAACAATGAGGCGGAGCGAGATCCTGTGAATATGGTGATTGGGGCACAATAAACTCCAGCGATGCCAACTTTTCGGTTGTAATGTTGCTAGTTTCGAGCCGCGCATATAGGAGATTAACAATATGTAGGGAAAGTTATTGTAGCGCTGAAACGGTCTTTTGTTCCAGGGTTCCCTCGGTCATAAATGGCAAATGCGGGGAGGTACCCTAAACTTAGGCCTGGAACGCTTCCTTTATCATTTCATCTCATGTATCACCTGGGATGTATCAGGTTATGCGCCTATCAGTCATAATCATTTCAAACATAAGCTCAATGTTGCTGGGAGACCGTAATGTTGACGACCAGTACTCACATTCTTGTGTGCTGGAGAACACATTGACCCAGTTGTAAACGATCTTCTGTGCAGGAACTTCTTAACCACACGCTGCAGTTAAACGTCTATGAATTTCTGCAGTTTTCATGCCTTCCTTCCGTAAAAACCATGCACTGCATGTTTATCCATGATAGTCGCCTTCCGCGCCTTTCTCTTCTTGGCACACGTTGCTTACAGCCCCTATCTAGCGTCTACATGGCGTACTAGTATTAGTCCATCACCCTACGAATGGACGCTGATATATTGCGCGCTGTTGTAAATAGTTTCCGAAAGCTGCTCATAAATGAACTTTGTTTACAATTTTGATACATAACATCTGCATATTTGCCTCCCCCTCTTTTTAAATTCTCCCTTTCAAATGACCATCTCGATGCATTCATATAGCCATGAAATAACATTTTCCATGACGCACATATACATAGCTGCTGGTATGGCATGAATTTTATCCTTAATTCTTATGCATCTTTAAACTCTTTGATACTTGCCTCCTAAACCCAAGATCGCGGGTTCGATCCCGGCCAGGACTGGTGGATTTTTTCGGGCGTAAAAATCCTAAGTGTGGCTTCCTTCGGAAGGGAACTAAAGCCGTGGGTCCCGTGTCGTACATTTACGGCACGATAAAGAACCTCAAGCCTGAAAAAAGAGGCCTCTGAGCAAAATTTGTCGGTCGTTTCACGCCCTGATTTGAATGGGATGCTGATGACCTGAGATGTTAAAGAGCGTCCGTAAATAAACCTAATCAAAAAAAAAAAAAAAAACTCTTTAATATTTCCCGGTCATCTGGTCGTATAGCAAAGATTTCAAATATCCCTGGAGGCAAAGATCACAAATCAACAGATCTGGAGATCGAAACGACCAACAAATGTCTGCTTTGCGTGAAATTAACATTCCTTTAAGAACTGCGTACACTGTGCGCCGCTGCTCCATCTTGTTGAAAATAGACTAATGCTGTGTTAATTGCAAGAGTTTGTTGCAGTGGAAACTTCAACTCATTCAACAGGGCAACGCAGCAATCTGACGTTACGGTAAATGTATTGCTATTTTCATCTTTAAACATGTAGGGACCAGTAATCCCAAAAGCCGAAAATCTGCACTATAGTGTTACCTGTTGACTTTGGGCAGATTCTGAGATTCGTATCACTCCAATATCTCATGTTCTGTTTGTTAACGTTGCCACACACTTCCAAATTTGCTTCGTTAGGCAGTATCACTAGCCTACTGAGATCTGGTTGTTGTGTAACCAACTCAATAAACAAGTATGTACCACCTGAAGGTTGTATGGATTGAAAATAATGTTTTTATGCAAAATCTCATCCAGTGACCTGGAAGTTTGGGAATTCTTTGAAAACCAGTCCTTATGCGATTGACGTTCTCCGTCATCCGTGAAGTTCTTGGCTTGCCTCTATGCCTCTTATCTGCCGTAAATACTATAGTTGGAAACTTGTGTACGCAGTTCGTGGCATGCTGGTCTAAAATGTGGCTGTGACTTCTTAAGTTAAAATGTCTAAATTTTCGCTGCGTCTCTACCGCAGAGTCGCCTATTTTATAAAATGTTTTTACAATAAAAAGCACGATCTACAATTGATTAACGCTTCATGTTGTTTACTAAATAGTATTGTTTGGTGATTATATCTAGCAACCATACGTTATTCAATTTTCGTTGTCAACAAAGTACTGTGCATGTCAAAATGATAGTTGAATATTGTCCCATCCTATATAAGTAAATATATAGATATTATAACAATCCAACAATGTCTAAAGTTAAAAAGCGTTTTCATTCCTTGGGATGTTTTAGCAAATTCCGAAGGAATGTAGCAGTATTGCAAAAGATTTTTGAAAGATTTCTTCAAACCTCTATCTATCCTACTTACTAGGTACCAAAAATGACACTGAATATATATGTGTATCTGTTAACGCTCTAACGGTCGCAATTTTTATTTCTTCACAACGAAACTCTGCATATAACAACCAATTAACACACGATTTATCGAGTTCGTAGGTCAGCAAAATTGGACCATTGGGGGTGGGAGTTAACCTAAAGCGAAAATTTAAAAATCGCTCTCTCAGCCTAATTTTGTTTTTTCTCAACGAAACCCGGTATAAGAGAAATAGTTTTTGAAAATCAGCGAAATCAGACTATTAGAAGTGATAGTAATAGTCTCTGAAAGCCGAGAACGTCGATTAAGAGGGAGGAGAGTGGCATACGGGGAAATTGTTATTGTTTGCATTAACAATTGGATATTCCCTCCAAGCGATAAACATTGGTGTTATGTGAAAATATGCGAGGAATAGTCACTTTGCGCATGCGCATGGACGAATAATCGGACTTAACCCTTACAGACAGAGGTTGCCCTGCGGCTTCAGTACAGGACTACAGCGGAAAAAATCAAATTGCGGTAATATGTGTACTTTATCACCTTGGTAGTGTAAAGTGCACAATAAATGCCGGCGGAGAGAGCAACGGTTTCGGAACACAGGAAAACAAGATATCGTACATCTAAAATTAACTATGTAGTTTATATGTTAATCACATTCCGTTTTAGTTATACACCAAGTGCAATTGGAAACGTTAAGCTAACAATATAACAGTAAATAAAATGATAGTTATAAGGGAAAAACATATTCTTTTAAGTCTGAAAGTTATGTTTTTATTAAATACATATGTATATCTTCAGTTAGCATTACTTGTTTTTTACTAAATTCCCTGCTCTGGCATAATATTCACAAATTCAACTTGCTTAGGAATTTGCTTAGTTTATGCAGCTCCTGCATGGCAGATTTTCTTGATCCTGACCATCATGCCACTAATTTTGCGCTTTACAAGTATCACCGCAAACATGTTTTAAGGATATTGCTGTGAATTGTTATTTCATTTGGTTTTGTAAGCATTGAGACTTGTTCATCAGGTAATCTAGGCGAGTTTTGACACTTTATGATGACTCTTACACCTAAAGACTCAGGGCGCAGACTATGAATGTTATTGACATCATCTTATTCTAATGGAACGTGATAGTCCAAGCTATAGGGTGGAGCACGTGTGCTTGCGATGATTGCCTTATTCTAATAAAAGTAATTTGCAATTGACTTACAACTGCTGTAGAGGCCAGAAATCCATTGTAACAAGCATTAGTGTGCAATTAAGGCATGAGCATGTGTGCAAATGGAGGGAATGGTTCAGCTTTCCCTAAATTGCTCAACAACCGAATTAGTGAGAAAGCTGCAGTACATGTAGTGTACAAAACAATTGTTGGAATATTGTACAGTAATATAACTTAAAAGTTTCATAAACACTGCTAACTTTCCATAACTAAACTAAACTTTTGACCCGACAATAGTTTTGCTGAGTACGCCAGTCACATCATGTAGCATCCGACCACCTGCAACTGCCAAGAAATTTTAAATTTTGTTCATGTCTTACCTGTCCGCTAATGTTGGCAGGAGGTTGTACAAGACCTGCAGCAGGACCAGGGAACACCAAGTCTCTAGAATTGAAACTGAACTACAGAGCAATGAAGCACAGTCTTATTTACAAATGCGCAAGCTCTGTTTGAGGGTTCCAGATAGAAGGTCTGTGCTTTCTCTCTAAGGGTTCTGTTCATTGGAGGCTCAATGATGGTTTGAATGTGGGAATACATGGCTCCCGGACAATTCATCAGTATGTCAAAGAGATTATGATGTAATGTACTGTTCCAGTAATAATTCAAAGAGCTTTTGATACATTTTCCCCTCCAGGAACAAGACATTATTATTATTATTATTATTATTATTATTATTATTGGTGGTGGTGGTGGTGGTATTTGGTCCACTAGTTCCTAATATACCAGGGTTTCTTGTCTCTAATGTCTCATTTGCATAAGAAATACATTTTTGTGTACCCCGGTTGCAATGCAAGTACTAGGGCATTGATAATAACTTCATGTTTTCATATGAACATTAGCTGTTCATTTGATTGTTGTTGATATTCGATGACCTCCTTAAAACAACAAATATTACAAAACACCAAAATAATTGAGCAGGAGATCTGGGTTTTGATTCCCATCAGGGACCACGCTCCCTTAGTGAGATTTTTTCTAGATTTTCCTCACTTGTCATAAATGACAAATGCTGGAGAGGTACCTTAAAATTAGGTGTGGAATGTTTGCTTCCTTAAAAAAATCCTTTCGAATTTATCATTTCATCTCATTTCCCAGTAGACTACATAATATAATACATTCGTGTATACATACTTTATCATATGATTACAAAATGAGGTCCAAAAATATACAAAATTAATACTAATCTTACTTATTAGATATTTTCTTTCTAGAGTTGCTTGTTTATATTCTGATCCCAATATGCACAACTCTGGATAATTAGTGTATTGGTGACCATCATATTTATTGCTGTGTTATCCTATCCTTGTTTATGCTTATCTGACCTGTTGTACTTCTAAGATTAAGTTTCCCTCCACCTTCCCCTTAATCATTCTTATCCATTTCTCTCTAACTTTGCCCAAATAGTTCCTTATCCTTTTTATATTCTTCTCTCCTTTTACAATTAAAATCTTTCTAATTAAAATTTCTACATCTAGATGCTTCCATTTTAGTTGCCAAGCCTGTTCTGCTCATAACTTTGTTTACCTACAGTGTAATAAACAATGAAAATCCATATTGGTTTCTTTACACATTGGACATTTTTCTACCTCTTTATCATATCCTAATTCTTTTAAATTCATAACTCCAGTTCTAACCCATGCAAAAGCTGTTTTAGCATATTGTGTTATATATGTTTTCCTTATCCCATACTATTTTTATTTCCCTATAAAGTCTCAATGAACTCTTTCCTCCCATACTACCAAATATTTCTTGTAATTTAATATCTTCCAATCTTAGATTTATTTCTTTCCAGAATCCTCTCTTTTGGTGTTCCTTATTTGTCCATAAGTTTCCTAAACCTATCTGTTGTAAAATTTCTAGCACTTAGAGCTACAATGATTTTTTGGATACTGAAACATTCTTTAATGTGGTAATTCTGAATAAGTATTTCATAATTTATGTAATAATTTTAATCTTAATGGAATGCCCAAATAATTCTAGCTGCACTACACAATTTGGATCGGTAAACCTAAGATCAGTTTACAAAAACTTCATCTCATGTATCATTAATGTCTACCGCCAGTGGTGCCTCAATGGTTAAAAAAAAAACTTTATACATTATAAAAAAACACAAAAGAAATAGTCTTTAAAATCACTATGATGGTTGTGGTAGGTGCATATATTTGTATCTTTGTGCAGCATTCTGGAAGTTCTTGAGTTAAGGAATGGGTTATGTGCGACCATTAACAAGGATGATTTGAGGTCAATAAGGAATGAACTCATGAATGGGAGCTTTGAAATCCTAATTCCACCAGGACTGCTTTTTTCGGGTTTGCCTCTGTTTTCATTATCCTAAACTGCATTACTTTCTTCCCATTATATAATTTCATCAGTAGACATCAGCTGTTAAGGCACTAAAAGCATGTTTTAGGCACCTAAAAGCACCAAAAATCTTAAAAGCAGGCAAGAAAAAGGCACTGAAATGTGAAAATTAGAGCAAACAAGCACTAATATATTTTATTGTGCTTGCATCTAAGGTGTTAAAAAAAAAGCATCATAGCAGCTGTGTTGGGTAAATTGCCAGTTGAAATAAATACTCTACATGTTGAAATAGTGATAAAAAATTAGTGTGCTAATACATTGTCTTATGATTTGATTGGCATATTTTATCTTTATAAAATGCTCTTTACACTTCAAAGAAATATGTTCGTATAGCATATGCATTAAGACTCAAGTGAAACACATAAGTGAGAATATATTTTTCTCTTTTGCATAAAAACTGCATAAACATTTTTCAGACCAATATGATAACATATTTTCATAATGCCCTGCAAAAGATTAATTTTTTAAATCTGTCATGTTTTAATAACAAAGATGAAAATAGATTGCATCCTAAGAATCAGGGGTCTTAGTTATAATTAATACAGCAAGTTAATAAGGTGGATAATTTATTGAAACATCAAAAAATGAAAATGAAAATGATTCAGTTAAGGATAATATAAGTAATGGTCTTTGGTTCAGAAACAGAGTTAAAGCTATTTTTCGTCACCATGATAAAAGTCTAATTTAATAAAACTGGAATTAATTTTTATTTAACATGCTATAGATCTCTTGCTACATTTTCAAGTAATACTGGACAAGTAAATCATATCCAAAAAGAAAAACATTCCAGATGCTCTAATAACTTCAAAGATTGTCTGAATGAAAAAGAGAATGCTTTCATACTTGCTTTGCTTTGTGTCAATCACAATATAAAACTTAAATAATATTTGTTCTTTATGGAATTAGAAAATGTGTTTTACACTATACAGAAGCTCAATGTTGGTGAAATGTAAAAATTTAAACTTTTGGCATGTACTTAAGTGTTATCATTTTAGGAAAACTTTATAGGTTTGTATTTTTAAATGTTAAGTTATTTTTTATGAAAAGCCTCAAAGTAGCTGTTAAATATAAGAAGCTTATACAGCCATAAAATAAATGTTAATAAAATACAAGACTTGGTTTTGTTTTGTTAACTTCGACTTCATTTGCAAAGTACATCTGAAGTATTGTGTTTTATATACTGTATTTATATATAAATGAAGAATTTTGTAATACTGTTTGTAATGGATATATTTTGGTAGAAAGCTATTGCATTATTTTGAGCAGTCATAGTTGAAGTCTGGTTTTATATATTCATCAGAATAAAATAATAAAATGTAGTTCAATTATACTTACTTTAAGGAATGCTGATAAGGCATTTTATTACTACATTGTAAGTAATTTTAAAAATATATGGAAAGTGATAAACAGCTACATATTTGGTTTTTATTTATAATACCACCCTAATTTTTACCTCAAATGAGTATTCATTATATTTTTTAATACAAATTTTTTACCTAGTTTTGTCATAAATAAAAGAGTGTAGTTAAATAATGAGGACATATTGGAAACTTAATAGAAAGTTAGAAACAGTGAAGTAGATTGATTATACACACATAAATAAATCTGTATTAGGATAACACTATATTTCACTAACCGATTAATTTGTCTGAACATGTTTCAAGAGCTTTCACTCTCATTCTTAGCTGGCAAGTGATGATGTAACTTCTGGTGGTTCCAATGTAGAGTGAAACAAGAAATGAATTGGCAGAATGTTAAAAGTTCACAACATGTTTTAGACGAGGACAAAATATCCTTTAAAATTGTAAGATATAAATAGGTGGATAAATCGGCAGTTGCAGGTCATTTTGAACATACAACCATAACTTCACAAAAGAAACAAAATTGCTGAAAGCTACCAACAATTCCAAGTAATTAGTAATATGGGAAAAGATGTTCATTTAAAAAGGTAAGCATTGTATTATGAAATTTCACATTAAGCCAATGGACTTCCTGTTTCATTTTACATTGGAACCACCAGAGATTACATTTTACATGCTAGCATTACTTGGTCTCAAGCTGAAGATGAGAGCGAAAGCTCTTGAAACATGTTCTGACAAATTAATCAGTTAGTGAAGTACAGAATCACTTTATACAAACTTCTTTATGTGTATAACTACAACATAATTTAATATTTTGCCATCTATATTTGATAAGTTACTTTCTTGTATATTTCAAATGTTTAGCATCAAGTAGTTTTCAAAATGACCCACTCTTGCTCTCATACATGATCACAGTTGGTTGGTTTCTAATGACTGAAATCAGTGGCGACTCATGCACATTTTAGTTGGTGGGGCACAAGTTATAAAAATGACATTGCATACAATCCACAAACATTAATCTATCACACTAAACTGAAAAAATATGTTGCCAGGTAATGAAACAAAACTAAAAACTCTCATTTTTCTCAAAAATATTGTCAAAAGTACTTTATGTACTGGTATTGAATTTTTATTTCATGTGAAATATTCACTATAAGTTTAATAAAATTAATAATTCCCCATCACTTAAGTTTCTCATGCATTTCAGATCTTTGTTAACGGTTTTTCTACATACTCTTGTTCAGAAACAAGAATTAATGTCAGCAATAAATATAAATACTTAAGTTGCAGCAGTATATTTAAACAACATTACTGCTTGCATTTTTTTTATAGATGTTTAACACATCAGATATGGGCAGAAGTGCCAAAATGGTTGAGTTAATCTCATAAACTTCCTCTCACTGACCATTCAAGTTTTTACTCTTATTTATGATAATGCTAGTCTTTTTTAAAACATAATGTTATTTAAGGATACATTAGTTGAGTTGCCTTTATAGTGGAAGAGTTTCTTGTAATTTAGATTTCTCATAAGCCTTTAGCATGAAAGGGAAAACAGCTGATTGGAAGAAGTAATGCTGACCTCACTGCAAATTTCTTAGGGAAGCTCCTCTTGCAGATGCTATGATAGGGAGGACAGACTTAGTGCACATGTGCTTGGAAAGTCCACAGATTGTGCATGCCCTTCGTGAAGCATCAATGACACTCCTCTCATCCCCTTGTGCACCAGCTGTATAACAACTCCTTTTAAACCAAAGCAATTTGCCCTGCTAAGCCTGGACACACAAGGAAAATGTGCTCTTCATACACACACCATCAAGTTAACTGCTTTTGAGAAGCCATTTAAACTGCATGTTTCTCTTATATACTATAATACAGCTGAAACATTCAGGGCTTCCACGTGTGAAATTCTATAGTCTTTTTTGGAGTTAACAATATAAGCAGAAATTGTATAAATATATATAGCTCAGAATTAAAGGGAGGGCAAATGTCCTTGTGCCCTTTAGTGTGAGCTGCCATTGTTATTATTCAGTTAGTTTTCAGTTTTTCCCTGTTTTGTTATTTGTGAACTATCTTTCAGGAATTGTTCTTTAGTTCTTTTTTTTTTAAATTAAATTCTTTGTTGAATATAATTCATCAATGTTTTGGTGTTTTGGATGCTTGTTTTACTTTTATGTAGGGAATCTGCTATTTCATTCCCGGTTAGACTAACATGTCAGGCCACCTATTCAGTGGATAGTTTTGTTTATTTGGTTAATGTTTTGGTTATTTGCTGTATTTGATAAATAGTTGAAAAGATGGAACACATTTATTAGATACTATTGCCACTAATGCTGATGTAGAATCTGACAGGATTACTACATTACTACTTGTGATCTGTAAATAATTTGTAATAGTGAGGTATAGATGACTATGATCTCTCCATTGAAGTGTGACTTGTTTTCCTGGCTCTCAATATAGCAAGAACCCTTTTTTTTTTACATTTAATGAGCTTTATATGTAGATTCTCAGTCTTGTGCATATATTTCTGCAATTGTAGCTAGGGGCAAAGTTACTCATGTCCATAGAATTCTCAAGCTGTGTCCCTGGGTGGTACAAAATGAGTTACAAAACGGGCATAACATGTCCCAAAGTCTCTGTAGTCTTTCATCTATGCAAAGGGCATTAAAAAGTTTTGCAACCAGCCTATCCATTGTTGGGCAATAATGTCTATAAATCTGTAACTAATGCAGCTGGCAACAATGAACCAAGCACTATCAAAATATGCATAAGTGCCAGTTTAAACTTGCATAGTCGCTATTATACAGTCTGTTAAGACAAAATTCTGCCAGGAAAACAATCAGACATTTATGAAATTAGCAGCAAAGGCTGCAATATGAAATATAAGAAATACATGAGTAATGTAACATATAAACACATAACACATAAACACATGTAAAATCAGCAATAGTATACCATTTCAGGAACACACACCATAAAAAAAAAACACAGACACACACAACCTATGGATTCCAAAATGAATTGAAAGCTCTTCAAAAACCCATAATATAGTATTGAAAAAATATATTCGTAAACAAAAACAAGATAAAAATTTAGATAAATTTTTATCGTCCAAGCAACAGTAACCTCATCACTAAGTTTGTAACATTTTCAAGGCGACATTATAATTAACCTCATCACCAAGTTTGTAAAATTTTCAGAGCTACTTCTTAATATCATCCTGATGATCATGTCCAAGTAAGTGCAACCAAATTAGTGAAATAGTGATTTCCTCATAAAGGGTTGTAGTATTATATTGGTCAATTTTTAAGGTAAAAAGTAAACCATTATAGTGCAATTTCAAGAATATCATACTTTTCAAGTTTAGACAGAAGCAGTCTGTAATTAACAGTCAAATACCATGCTGCAATTACCAATGATTCCAACAGAGCATCCAGCATTATCAGTGCAAAATTAAATTTCTTTATAGACACTGTAAATTTATTTGGTTGCCTGAAACCATGCTGATTATGAGGTTGATCATAAACTTGATCAACCTAGCATGCAATATTCAAGAATATTGTAAATATTATTAGCAATAGAAGTAGATCAATAATTTTCCAATTTAAATTTTTCTGATTTTATTTATAGAGTAGAATTATTTTGTCAGTTTTTAAATACTCTAGGTAAGTACCAGAAATAAATTATAAATGGATAAAACATGTTAATGGCATGGTTGTGAGATCAGTAATTCTATAAACTCTTCAAAGAACAAATTTGCTTTAAGTTATATATATTATTATGAGCATTAAAATATGCAATAAAGTAATAGGTTATTTTCTGTAAATTGGTCACTGCTGTTAATTTTAAAACAATATTTTTAGAATTGGCAGCATTTAAATTAATAATTTCATCTTACAATCTCTTTCAATTTTCTCTCTCTAATATTTATTAATTCCTTGTTTTTACCAATTTTTTTTCTTTTTCTATTTTTATATATGTCTGTACCACTCACATTGTTTTATATATATCCAAAACAGTGTTTTACCTCTATTAGAATGCATTAAATATGTTCACAGTAACTCCACTTACTTATGCAACATTAGGATTAGTTTTGGGGGCAATTGCTCCCACCATCAGCTGTTGACCGACTACTTGGTGTGGTAGCTGGATCTTGAGGTGCTTCTGTAGCGACATTTGATAATTACAGTAGGAACTAGCTGATTTAATCCAAGGGTGGAATATCAAAATTCATTAAATTTTTCCTATTTTTTAGGATGAAAACATACCACTCTCAGAAATATAGTGCAAAAGAATAGCAGCAGATAATTAATACATCAATAATAAAAGTTTTCGATGAAGAATCAGTAATAAAAATTAACAATACTTTTAATAAACAAAAATCCATTAGAGAGATTTCCACACTGGAGAACATCAAGGTATAGTGCAAATTCAAAAGTTTCACATACCATTCAACTTACCACAACAAATTCAATAGGATATTCAAAGGACATGGCATAAAGTTAGCCCCAATGAACAAATATGATATCAAAATTTTATTAGCAGTCACAGCAAAAAGCACAATACCAACAGAACAGAAATCGAGAAATTAAATCAAAGTCAGTCAGCTGTGATGATAGTAATTGCCACTGTAATAGTTCCTAATGTTTTATAAGTAAGTGGAATTAGTGTGAACATATTTAATACATTCTAATAAGATATATTATCACTCCAATGTCTATTGCTTCCTGAGTACAACTTTATCAAGTGTTTTGTATCTTTGTGTTTTCTTAAATAATTTTTCTTAATTAATATTTTGTATTTTTTTAAATAGTAATTATACCTTAAAAATTTTTCAGTAGCTAAAAGTTATTCAATTTAAATTTATTCAAATTCTAAGAAAAAAATATAAACTACAAAGGGGTCTTCACCTATCTGGCCCAGACTATTCAAAAGTTATTATTTGTTCGTAGATGTGTGTTTATGTAAGTATTGAACATAGTTATAATAATGTAGAGCATAGAGAAAATCCGGCATATCAAATACAAGATAATATAATGCAGATGCCAGAATAATTAGTATAAAACAAAATAATAACAATAATAATAATAATAATAATAATAATAATAATAATAATAATAATAATAATAATAATACTATAAAAATGTAAGAGTGAGGAAAAAAAAAGCTGAGCAAAAATCATACATTCCAGGGTAGGTCCATAAGTTTCAGGCTTAACAATTTTTAGGTATGATAAAGACAAAAACTATATTTCACTTTTCAATATAGTTACTCTTTATTGCAATGCACTTCTCACTACTTTGAATTAACATTTCAATCTCCCCCCCCCCCAAATAGTCAGAAGTCTTGTCTCCAAAATGGGCATAAACTGCATCCATCACTTCTTCGTCACACTTAAATTTCCTTCCTGAAAGGTCCTTCTTGAGTTTTGAGAAGAGAAAATAGTCACTGGGAGCTAAATCTGGGCCGTAGGGTGGATAGTCGATCTTCTTGAAGCCACATTTCTTCATAGCCTCCTTTGCAACAAGAGCTGTGTGCACAGGTGCATTGTTGTGAAGAAGGCACACACCACCACTCAGCTTTCCTCGCTTTTTCTCTTTGATGGAAGCATTTAGTCTGTGCAGTAGGCCAGCATAGTACTCCCCATTTACTGCAGTGTTGCTCTCCTTGAAGTCAATGAAGAGTATTATTTCACAGTCCCAAAAGATTGTGGCCATGATCTTCTTGGTTGACTGAGTTACCTTGGCCTTTAGGGATGGTGCTTAGCCAAGTTTATGCCACTCCATTGATTCTCTTTTGGACAAAGGATGGATCTTAGTAGAGGACCATGGTTTCATCTCCTGTAACAATGGTTTGCAAAACTTCTCTCTCTCTCTTGTTGCCATGGTAGAGCTCGGAAAATGCCTGACAACAGATGACTCACTGCTTTTGGACTGAGGAAAGAAGTCTAGGCACACATCTTGCACTTACCTTATTCATGTTTAAATGTTCATGAATAATTCAAAAGACTGTTGTTTTTGAAAGACCCAACCTTGCTGCTATTTCTGTATCTTTGAGCCGCGGTCTTCCATAATTTCTCCTTCTACAAGAGCGATGATTTCAGGAGTGAGCACCCCCAAGGGCCGACCTACATATTTTTCGTCTTCAATGCTTTCTTGACCTATTTGAAAAAGTTTGGCCATCCTTTTATGCTAGAATATGAGGGGAATGCTTCCCCATATACAATCACTGTTTAATTTCATTTGGAGTAATTTCTTTTGTGAAGAACTTAATAACAGGTCGATACTCAATTTTGAACATGTCACAATCTTATACACATAGTCTCCTTCATGCAGCTATATCTGAACTGAATACAGTGGAATGGAAGTTACAGCTGCAATTATTTACTTAACTGATAAGGTATAACACCAGATAAGAATTTTGTGAAGGTGATAATCCTTATCAGTGAGGCTGGAAACTTATGGACCTACCTTTGTATATGCATAATACAAATTGACATATAACTTACAGGGTAATTTGTTTGTTTGTTGGTACTTCTTAACTTTTATAATTGTAATTAGTAAATTAATAAATTATTTTTACATATCAACCACTATATTAAATTCTAAATAATTTTAATATAAACTTTTCTAATTTCATTGCCTCAGACCCCACTCCCTGGTTCATCAGCAGCTATCTACTGGAATATCCAGGAAACCACACTCAATCCAACCAAAAGACAATAATAAAATATACAAAATTCAAAATTCCAAATTAAATTTTCCCATCCTTACAACTAACCTTTCTAGTTTCAATACTGTTTGAGTACAAAGTAATTAAAAGATATTAAACTATAAGATTTAAAGTTTTTTCAGTGTTGGTTATTTATGATGACTTCATGGGTCTGCAGCTGAGTAATGTGTTTGTTGTCGACCAAGTTTTTGGCCATCTTAACTGTGGCCTTCCTCAGAGAATTGTTGTGAATGAGCAAGAAAAGATGGTAATTTATAGTAAAAGTTGTAACTTGTGTTGGGCTTGGAAACTTCAGCCAATCATGTATCTATAATTACCTAATCTCATAGCATGTTGTGATTGATCATAATAGATATTGTATTAAAGCTCCAACTATATACCACTTTGGACACTAAATTAAATTTATCCTTTTCTTCCACACTGTACCATTGAGTAAACTTCACAGGGAATGGTACTGTGGTTCTAAACTGCCCCAATGGCACAATCTCAGAGAGAACAAGGTTAAGTCACCTCTGATCTTGGTCAGTCCTCGGATAATATTGCAGAGGCTGCCCATGGCCAGTACTAAAATAGTGGTTGTTTGAGTGTGAATAGCATGGATAAGCGGTAATGAATAAAATTACTTGGTTGCAGACCTGTGAAGTCATCATAAAACAATTAGACAGTAATCTACTAATATTTCATACTACATGTATCGTACAATGATTATATTTGATCCTAAATCAGTTTTCTATTTACATATAAATGCCCATGTAATTATAATTTTCTCTTTTTACTGTCTATTTCCTTGTTATTGTACTTTGAATAAGTATTGGCCCATATTCAAATTTTGTTTAAAATATGCTTTAAAGCAATTGTTCTGTTCATTATGGGTAATTTTTTCCCTAAGCTTTCCATCCTCCATGTCTCAGTTCCTTTACAATCAAACACTATATGCTCTTAATTAGCTGGTGAATTGATTTAATACACTTATGCTCCACTTGTCATTGAATTATACAAAACATGTTTCATGGGCCATTGTCCACACCATTAGCTATGAGTCATCTGCCTGATTCATTGATGTTGGACTTTTTATAGCTCTTGTGGACATTTTATGAACTTTCAGATTAATTTGTCTTCTGTTGGGATCTCAAAGTCCATAACCCCTATTTTCATATGTTTTATGAAAATTTTTTCCCATATTGCCAGCTGCAAAGGTCTATCTACAAATTTCAGTAATGTTATTTCCATTTCTATGTCATGTTTATCTCTTCAAAGTGGTGTGCAACTGCTGATTTATCTATCTCATTGTACCTGATGTTTCTCCAGTGTTATTTGAGCCTAATTGCAATACTTGTTTTTGTTTTGCCAATATATACTTTGTTGCATTCTGAGCAGTTGATTTTATAGATTCCTGGCTTCTCATCAGGTAATCTATCAATATCACTGGAGTTGATCAGATTATTTAGGTTGAATTTGTTCACTGGGAACAAGGTAATACCAAACTTCTCAGTATTTTCTGGAATTTTTTGGTTGCTCAAAATTGATAAGTAAATTTCTTGTGAATGATAGTTTCATTTTTTGCTGCCAATGTTGCAATCTGTTTTAACCTCTGCTCTTGTTTGAATTTCTTGATTTTCTTGTCTATAATTTCTTGGTCATACCCATTGGCTTTTGCCATTTGTATTATGTGATAGTACTCTTTGCTGTATTCAAACTCATTCATGACTATGTTAATGAATCTATATGCTAAGCTGTTGAGGACCGCATGTTAGTGTGCTGTGGGATTGAATCCACTTGCCTTTATGTAATTTTCAGTCTGCGTATCCTTTCTGTATATTCCAAATGTCAAATTATTACTCATTCTTATGATCTTTAAGTCAAGGAAAGGTTGTGTAGTCATGTTTCGAATGCGAATTTAATTTTTCTATCTTGCAGGTTTAGCAATTTCAAAGC
This sequence comes from Metallyticus violacea, assembly GCA_030762175.1. Classification (NCBI taxonomy): domain Eukaryota; kingdom Metazoa; phylum Arthropoda; class Insecta; order Mantodea; family Metallyticidae; genus Metallyticus; species Metallyticus violacea. The sequence continues at coordinate 5,257,277 of CM060832.1, forward strand.
ATCATCCAAGTGTGTATTATTAACCACAGCAAGAATGTCACCCATGTATCTGTGCCAGACTTTAAAAATGTAGGGAAATGATTTGGTGATGTACATTTCTAAATTACTCATATATAAATCAGCCAGAAATGGTGATAATAGATTCCCCATAGCTAAACCTGCTTCTTGATTATGAAATTACCATTGAATCTGAAGAAATTCTGACTGATGTAGACTTTGGTTATTTGGATGTATTCCGCAATCCCCTCATTGCTTAATTTCAGAGACTGCAATCATTTTCATAGGGATGTTGGGAGTTTATTTTGGTATGCTGGGAAAGAGTGAATATACACCAAAGGACACTAGAAGATAATCCTTTTGGAGAACCAAATCTTCAATTTTTTTCACCAGTTCTTTGGAATTACTTACACTAAGCTATCAAACCTAGGAAATTTTTGAAAAATCTGGAGGAGCCCTCTTGCTAATTGGTATAAGCTGTGTTTCTATAGTTGATTATTGGTCTCATGGGATATACCGGTTCATGTATTGTAGGTAGGCCGTGTATTCTTGTTATTGTGACATTGTCTGCTTTTAATTTTGGTTTCTCCTTCAGTGGTATGATATGCTTTTTGTTGACTGATTTGTTTATAGACTGTATACAATTTTTCAAAGGATCCCCATTTATTAGTAGCTTTACTGTATTAGTCCTGACACAAAATTTGTTTTAAATGCATTGCTATATGCTGTACATTTTCTCTTCCCCTACATAATGGTTATTCACCTTGCATAAACACTTTTCTTTGCCCTTTTAATCTCCACACCACATTTCTTAACCATGCAGACCCCTTTCTTTCTTCTTTATTGTCTTATCATATATACCTTTCTCTTTCCCAACTATTTTTCATTAAGACATAGAACTTGTGACCTCTTTTCTATCAATTTACTAAATAAGTGTTGTATCTTCATATCTTTTGCTTATATTCCTCCAGAAACCTTTAATATTGGTTTCTTTCCTATAAGACATCTCCCAAAAAACATTATTTTCCAAATTATCTGTAAATCACTTGCCCAGCTCTTATTTTGTAAGCTCATTTCTAGATAATTTAAAAAGTTCCCATCATCTAAATTCAGAATCCTATACCAATACTTTATTGCTCTTTGCATAATTAATCCTTTTCTTATTATTTTTCCCAATTCAATTTGAGCAAATTCGTTAACTGTTGCAACTGGCAATCCCAAAACCTTTCGCTTCCAACTCAAGCCTTTTGAATAAGCATCCATTTATATCTGCCATCACTGGTTTTCGTTTTGCTAATGCTAATCATTTTTGTTTCTGACATTTGCCTCCTCCATCTATTTAAATTGCAAAATAGATATAGTCATTTATTCCATCTCTCATATCTACTCACTTTACTTCCTTTCTTAAACACTACAATTTGTAATTTTTATGAGGAAATTGCTCAAATTTCACTAATTTTGTTCAATTTGTTTGGACATATTTCGAAAGCTGTTGCCTTCATCTTCAGCATGGTTCCACTGTCAGCTTCCCAGCAGGGTAATAACATTTTGCTTTGTGAATTTTACAAATTTAGTGATGAGGTTACTGTTGTTTGGAAAATCAAAACTAAGTAAATGTTCCTTGAAATGCCTGATTGTTTTCCTGGCAGAATTTTTTCTTTTGTCTTCATTTTTAGGTTTTTTTTTAAACTCCATTTGTTTACTGAAGCCAAAATAATGTTTGCATCTTTAAAAATCTTCCGAAATTTTTGGTATGCTCATAGATGGAATGTGAATTTCTTGTATTATGACCTGCTTTGTAGTCTTTTAGTATAGCGATTTTTTATTTACTTATTATTTTTTTTTTTTTTAATTTTGTATTTTCTTGTTGACCAGATCTATTGTGTAGCCTTTTTCCTATATCTATTTTTTTTTTTTTTGATACTCTGGTTTGTATTCTGTTTTGCTTATTGGTAGGTTTATTAATCTGAACATGAGGCTGTTGATTATGGCGAGCTTATGTTGTTTTGGGTTGTGGCTGTAGTTTTTTATGTAATTATCTGTATGAGTATCTTTTCTGAATATGTCAAATTCCAATATATTGCCATGTTTTATAATTTTTATATCCAAGAAGGGAAGAACCTTGTTGTTTTTATTTACATTGTGAATTTAACAGTGTTGTCTTGTAGGTTGAGTAGTTCTATTGCATCCTTTTTCCATTTTTCATTTACTATTACAAAAACATCTACATAATGCTACCAACATTGAATATGTGTGGTAAAGTATCAACTAATTTTTTTTTTCTAAGAAACTCATGTACTATCTGCTACGAAAGGCGAGAGTGGATTTCCCATTGCTAGGCCCTTCATTTGCATAGAGTCACTGCCTCTGAATGTGAAGTAGGTTTGATTAATGCCAATTTTGGTGAGGTTTAGATGTTGTTCTATTACTTCTCCAGATAGATTAACCATTTCTTTACAATAATAAGTAAGTAGTTGGGATGCTGGGAAACAGAGGGACCACATTATAAGAATCTAGCAAATCCCTGTTTTCTAGTTTCAATTGTTTGATTCTTTCTAATAATTCTGATGAGCTTTTTAAGCTTTTGTATTTGATTTTTTTAAATGGTAATTGGCTAAATTGATGTAGGTGAATTTATTGTATTTACTATAGGTCTCATTTTATTACCAGCTTTATGTATTTTTCGTAGCCATAGATTCTGGGTGTGGTATGATTGTCTGGTATAATCTTCTTTTTTTATTCCTTTTTAGAATTGTTACTTTTGTAATAATTTGCTTACTGCACTGATATATTTCTGGGTTGAATCAGTTTTCATTCTTTCATAATCCTGGCAAGTTAATAAATTGTAAACTGTACATGCTATTTTCTTAATCTATTGCATGCATTGTGAGTACTTTGTTTCCTTTGTTAGCCCTAATATAAATAATGCCTTTTTCTTTTTGAAACCTGACTACCTTCTTAGAATTAGAGAAGAAAACCTAAACAGCCCAATAGAAAATGTCATAAACTTACCAAACAGACATTTCTCAGAAAAAAAAATTAAAGCTATTAAATGTAAGTTGACTCTTGTAAAGATTAAACAACCCATTTTATAACAGTCTTTGCACCTCTAAAATCCAAATACTTGTTAAATATAGCAGAAAGTGACAAAGGAAACAAATTGATCATAATGAATGTGGAAGATTATGAAACAGCATGTACAATTTATTAACTAGCCAGAATTATGAAAAAAATGAAAACTGATCCTACCCAGCAATTTATTGGTTGTTAGGAAATTATTAACAAAAGTAACTATTCTACGAGAAGAAAAAAGAAGATTTTACCAGGCAACCCAACCACATCCAGAGTAGGCCTATGACCTACTCTGCAAGGCCACAAGTTGCAAATGTTTCTGAATATCTCACAAAAATTAATGTGATTTCCTTACCTATTTAGCATCATTGGACCTTTTTCCATTTCCCTAAATTGAAGAAACTCCTATGTGGGAGGCATTTTTCATCATTGTATGCAGTGATAAAGGCTGCAGACCTATCAAAAAATACTTTCTAGCATGGCTTTGAAGATTGTCAGAAACATTGGGGCAGGTGCATTGCATCCAACGGGAACTGCTTTAAGAAATATTATCAAAATTATGATGATGAGTAAAGGTATGTTGTCAAAAAAGTATATGACCATTCTTTATTGAACAACTCATATGTCAGTAACATAGAAAATGCTGGTGACTTGTTTTGTTTTGAATATTAAATGATAGAACTTAGATGATTACAATATGTGCACACACACACAAGCATAGTTCCAAAAAGTGGAGTTGTGCTTTTATGGAACTCACAGCTGCAATTTGCTTCATCAAAAATAGTTATAGTCATTTACTGGCACACTAATAGTACAAAGATAGCAATGGTGCTTGTTGTTCTGAGTGTTCATGTACAGCCATATTTCAGTGTTTATCCAGTGTTGGCCAGGAATGGGAATTCTGAACTGTAGCACTACTCATCAATTTTTATATTTTAATCTGCAATGCTTAAATCCTAATGATTTGATTTTATAACAGAATATACTATTCCATATTATTTATTCCTCTTTTACAATTATCAATACAGTTTTAATTACAATTTAAACTATACAGATTTTAAAACTACAATACTTATACTATAACTAAACAAAATTAAAACTTCCCTTCAGTGCCCAGTAACAATTATTATATTTCACTTATGTTTCAATCAATATACTTTTAATCTTTACTTTTTCAATTAATTCTACATTTTTATTATTCATAGAAATGTCTCTTCTACTTCTGGAAGCTACATGCTTTACTGGAAGAAATTCCAATCTGGTTCATTCATGCATAATGGGGCATTGCCTCATTTTTGTGTTAGTGCTAAAAATTCTAAATTCCTATTCTTAAATAATTGGTAGGTTGTGGGGGTACCAATACATCCACAGTAAGGCTCATGATGGTTATTTTCAGCACTGTCTCTAAAACTATGCAGGGATGTTTTGAAACAAAAAATACTGTAACAAAAACTAACTGGGTCAGACCACATTATCATGTGAATTTTTTATTTACCTTTAACTTAATCCTGTATATATTCCCCAAGGTTTTGCTCTGCATATCAATAGGAAAATGGGGCATTATAAGGAAATGTAAAACATCTAGATATAATTTGAAATATTACAGAAAAAGCATACAATTTTTATTACATTGATATGGAGTATAATACAGAATTATTTATATAAAACTAACATTAATTTTTAAATATTTGTTTAAAAAAGAATTATACTAGCCACAAATTATTATATCTCAAATGTAGAGTATGGGAAATTATTAACCTTTATAGAAAATGTTGAAAATATTCCCCCTCCTGCATAAGACATAACACGTCGCTCGGTGTTACTGGCTGCTCGTTGGAGGACTATGCTGTCAATATCTTTAATCTGTTGTGTAATGTTGTACTTCAGATGGCCACATTCTGGGGGCGTGTGGTGTAAACGCTATCTTTTAAGTAGTCCCGTAGGAAGAAGTTCGGTTTTGTCAAATCAGGAGATTCAGATGCTTCAGGTTCTTGGAGATATCCGGTCGTCAGAGAAACTTTCAATTAGTGGCATGGATAGGTTTGATGTTAGACACATACCTTTATGTTGTTGAAAATATCCATGACTGTTCTATGTCATCCAGTTGCTCAACAAACTGCATGATAATCCGGCTGCAGAGTGCAAGTCTGATGATGATGATCAATTTTCATTATTTTCTTTGCGGTATTGCGCACCAAACCCCGATTTGAACTGAGTACATATATGCTTCATGAATGACATGATTTTGGAGGACCCAATAGTGCAAGCTCTGTGAGTTCATATACTCGCATAAATGGAACTATGTTTCATCTGTGGACCATGTGATGGACAATATGTCAGGATTTTGCACTATAAACGACATTTGTTACATCTTATGCTGGAGGGAGGACATTTTTATAGAGATAATAATCTCCCAGATACTCTAATAAGTTGTTGTTAGCATCGTTCGTTTTAAAATAAATAAAGAAAGAAATGTGTTGATATTATCTAGTTAAGTGAAACGTAGAATGTGTAGAGATGTTCTAAAGTAAGTTTCCAGTTTGAAATGGTTGTATCTTTTGAACAGTACGGTTCCACATAGATACCTTTGTGCTTTAGAGGGATTGAGGTTTTATTCCATATTCATTTGTTTAATTTCAGTTGCTGTTGTAACTGTGCCATGCTTGTATAAATAATTGTGGTTTAGAATACTGTCAATTTTAGAATTATTTTGCCTTTACGAATTCATTTTGGCTGCATTCATTGCTATTACGAACGTAATAGACAATATTCCAATGCGCTGAGAAGATTTCGAACTTTACGTGTATTGAAAAATGGATCCTGCTCGGTGAACAAATTTGAGTACACTGATGCAGTTACCAATAAAGGCGATCAGGTAGATCAAAATTGGTAGACAACGAATTGCAGTCGTAGATTTACAAGAGCGCCAAAAAGTTCGTGAAAATTCTGTATTTAATGTATGTAGTGCTAATAAAATTGCAGTTATTCGACAGTATGGTGAATTCAGACAACCTCGGCTCAATCCCTATAAAATATATTTTCTGTCTCAAAAGTAATGTCGGTTTTTAAGCAAAGGTTTATTTGAAATGTGCTCTGACTAGAAACTATAAAGTAAAGGTCATTACATTGAGTCACCTTTTCATATGTAATCCCCTGATGGTACCAGTTTGTGGATTATGTTGAGAAGAATTCTGTGATACCCACTTCTACGCAGGAAATGGGCCATAAATCGAAACAGATGGCAACCTGAAGATCAGGTCTATATGCTGCGTGTGGTAGCAATTTGATACCTTCCAATTTCTGGATTTTTTCCATGGTTGTTCGAGTGGTATTGTCCTGCTGCAAGAGAAATGTTATTTCGATTAGCTAATGCTGAGTATCTCTGTCTCAAAACTTCATGAACTCGTTCCAGCTGAGAAGAATGATTCGTATCCACTGCACGCCCGTTTGTAACGAGCTCCCAGTGAATCGCACCAGACACATATCATCCGATTTTATTTAGCGATGTCTTTGGCAGGCTGACTGGAACAGAGCCACTGTTTCGAGGTGTCAGGATTGCGGTAATGTACACATTTTTAATAACACGTGACAATTCTCCTGATTAATCTACCGTCCATGGGATTGGCGATAAGCTGACGATATGTACACACTTTGCATTGAACTAGTTCAGCTGTTGGTTCATGAGATACAGATCTACAGTTTCTGTATTACATTATAAGTGGCTATGTATGGTATCTTTTGATGCATCAAGTTCTACTAGCAATCTACGAGTACTTTTTCTTATTTTCTTTCAAAACTTCAATATTCCATGCCTTAGGTATTCCAGGACGTAAATCTTTAGTTTTTCTCCAGGAACCGTCGTTGTGCTACACGCTGACGAACAACACCTTCCCCTGCTCTTCATATATTCTTCGAGCCACAACAGCTTTATAATCATTTTCCAGTAGTGCTTTGTTCTAACTTTGTTACCTCCATTTTATGATTGTGTATTAACAACTGACGGTTGACACATGCTGATAATATACACAAAAATAACCATGGCATTCTGTAAATAACATTGCCAAACAAAAGAATATCATTAAAATCTTACAAAACACGAAACTTAAAAAAACCTACATCTCTTATGAGACAGCATAATAAAAATGTATTTTGAACTCAAAGAACAAAATAAGCAGATTAGCTTCACTTTCTCTTTGCAAATATTAGCAAAAATTCGGAATAACGTTGAGTTGCTAGACAATTTCTTGTGGACAGACGATATACATTTTGGATTAAATGAAGGTGTTAACATTCATACTTCAAGGATATGGGCAGAAAATAATCCGAACACAATTGTTCAGCAAGTATTACATAATATCAAGGTTACTTACCATCTGGTATAGTTTTACATCACATTTTATAATAAGATTTTATTTCTATGAAGAAATGGAAAATGCACCAACAAAAACAATAAAAGTAAACTGGCAGCATTAGTTTCGAATGTTGCAAGACTTTGCAATACCAACATTACAGAACTATGATATCAACAACACTGTATTTATGCAAGACGGCGCTACATCTCATGTTCATTATTAAGCAAAATATTTGAGATCACGTAATTGGCACAGTTGGCCTCCTAGGTCACCAGATACGGTCACTCAGAAAGTGTTTAGACACAGAACCCCCAAAATATTTAATTCAAAACTTAACATCACATTGTCTCAAAGTACTCTCTCTCAGTCTCTATACATCTTCCCATCCTTCTGAACCACGAGTGAAAGTACTGGAGCCAGTCGTTCTCATCTACTGCGTCGAGCTCCTCTTACACTGCAATAACATCTTCAGCCAATGAAAACCATTTCCCCCGTAGTCAGTTCTTCACCGTAGGTAACTGAAAGAAGTCACAGGGTGCCAGGCCTGGGCTGTAGTGAACCGTTGATTGATTCTCTAGAGATATTGTTGTCACATGTACAGTTGTGCCAAAAAAAAAAAAATTACTGCTATTTTCTAGCCCACACTTTTTGCCCTTCACAGGCAGATTGTCATCAGGGAAGACCCACACTGAAGACTGGCATTTTGTTTCTGAGTCATACTGATAAATACATGTCTCATCACCTGTTATGATTTCAGAAACAATGCGAGAGCTACCATTATCGAATCTCTGGAGCATTTCTTGGCACATTCCACTCGGATGTCCTTTTGGCCCTGTGAGGTTGTGGGGCACCCAGTGAGATGAAACCTTGCTGACCCTTAGGACTCTCTTCAAGGTTGCCTCGATGTCTTGGTATGCGACATGGAGATCTCTCACCATTTTCTCCACAGCTTACTGCTGTGGATGGCCACCAGTCTCTTTCCTCATCTTCAAGGGATGTCCGTCCCCTTATTTCAAGGCATTGACTCTGGTTTAAACCACTTTTAAAATCATGCAGAATCATTGCTCGAAAATGTTCTCTCTGCATTGTACTAGTGCCCCGCAATGTCCCAACTTCTGCAGGCTAAACTTTCACTCTTTACTAACAAATAACCGTGCAAGACACTGGTAAAATTCTTTTCTCCCTATTGTGACAGTACAGCCATGTCTAAAACTGTTCTGGGTGCCCCTACTCATTAGGGGATTATGGGGTTATCTCTAAGAAAGGGGTTTCATCAGTAGACGTGCTACCCGTGAGGAAGTGATATAATCCATTTTGAATGTAGTCAAAAACCTGTTAAAATAAAATTCTGCCTATTTCTTTATGAACAAACCAGTGCTTTTATTTTTGCATTCGAAAAATGTTACCAAAGTTATGGCCATTTGAAACTGGGAACTGATTTTAAAATAGCACAAAAGTAGTACACACAGTTTGAAGTATAGACTTTGAAACACTGTCATTGCAGCTCGCATTCCGCCAGCCAAACCGCCAAAGCGGCTCCTGATGCGACAGCCTCGCATCAAGAAGGAAAGTGATCTTACACACACGTCTCCTGACAGCGAACCTGGTTCTCCGCAGTTCTCATCCAGTAGCGGGGGAAGTAATCAGCTGACACTGCCAGCTGTTCGGATGGAGAGACACCTGTCAGAACCTCCTCCTTGCACTTCTCCACCTGTTGCAAACCTGACCACCTCCACAGGCAATCTACTCACTGTGCCCCAGCCTGCTTTTCTAGTGAAACAACATTCTCACCCTTTGCTTCCTAGTCAACAGAGTGTAGGACTCCAGTCAGCTCCTCCCACACTGTTGGTTCAACGCCAACAGTCGCAGCCAGCACCTGGTCAGTCGTGTCTTGTCTCGCACCCTCCTCCACCTCTCCAAGTCCATTTGGTGGCTGCACCTGTTCAACCCCCTACCAGTCAGGAATCATCCGGCCGTGCCATCAGTCCGTCAGTGGTCATAGAGCAGCTTCCTGTCTTAAGAGTTGTCACAGATCAAACTCCATCTGATGCGTGCAAGAGTAGTCAGACAACCGGCCTTCGAGTTCGCTCAGATGAGCTGCGCAGAGCATCATCTTCTCCACAAGTAAGAAAATGTTTTTATTCTGTGGGTCAGTTCAGCTTATAGTAAGCTAACTTAATTAACCTTTGCTGAAAAAAATGTATTGCATCACTTACAGATTCTGTGTATTTTTACACCTCCTTACTTAATGTCAACAGTTGGTTCACTATTTCAGTTATGTTTTATTTATAAGTGATTATGCATTGTTGTATGTCACAGAACTTTTAAATATTTTCATTGTTATGACACTACTTCCTTTATTGTTGATTTTAATGTAGTAGTAAGTGATATGTGTTTAATAACAGGTCCACAAAATGGACAAAGAATTGAATCAACTCCTCGCAAAAAGAGTGTAATTGTAGCATTAGCTTCTGAGGGCCTTTCTACTCAACATATTGATAGAATTTAACTAGTCCACTGTGTCAAGATTATTAGCTAAATACAAGAAAATTGGAAATTTAGAAAGAATTAAAGGAAGAGAAAAAAAGGTATTTATTGCTGTTTAATGGCTGCATTTTGAAGCGGATATGTCAAAAAACCAGTGTATGACTTCAGTGGAGTTGAAGAGAAAGTGGGAAGATGCTTTTAGTGTGGTGGTTTGCAGCAGAATTATCAGATATAGACTTTCAGAAATGGTTTTACCTGCAGACGCCACAGAAGAAGCCCCTTTTGACAATTAAAATGAATAAAGTTCCACTAGAATGGGCCAAGGAACATGCCCATTGAACTGAAAACATGTGGAGTAAAGTCATCTTCTCGATGAGTCAAAATTAAATGTCAAGAGGAAATGATTTATGCCATCTTAGCAGCGAAGAATTTCTGCCAGACTATTTGGACGCAACAATGAAGTTTCCACAAAGTGTGATAATCTGGGGTTGTATTTACAGCAAAGGAATGGGTACATTTATTTGAGAAAACAGTAAATGCAGATGCATACATAATGATTTTAAGAGAAAGTTTATTTCCAATAATTTTGGAGCAGTTTGTATCACCAGAAAATAGTGCAAGAAAAGTGAGTACCTTGCTTAAATAATACTAGTTTTGCAAAACTAAACTACTATTTTACCAAATTCATGTTACATCTGCATAATTAAAAAAAACAGTTACAATTTTATGTTACAGGTTAAAGTTTTCTTGAAGAACAAGGGATATCCACCCTCTCAAGGCCAGGGAACAGCCCAGATTTCACTGTTGAAAGATGATTGACAATGCTGTAGTAAAGAAAAATTAAGAAATAACAAAGACCTGGTTGAGATCATCCATTAGGTGTGGTTTAGTGAGATTTCCCTGATCAACTCAAAAATTGAATACTTTCAATGTGGATGATGTGAGGCCATAATAAAAGCTCGGGGAGGCAACACAATGTATTGATTCAGCATTTTTACGATGAGAAAGACATATTTTGTGTGTGTAAAAGATTCTTTTTATTACAATTATTAAACAAGAACTCAACAGGTTTGTGCAATTTTAATTACACTATTGTGGCTATTTAATTTTTAAAAAATGGACATTTTCTTCAGTTTTACACGTTACATGTACTTTTAAGGTATAAATATGATTAGCATCAAAGTTTCACATTTTCAGCCTTAAAATATTCGGGTTTTACGTAGAAACACAATTATAATACAATTTCAAAATACTGATATTTCTAGATGAGTATAAAGGGAAAAACATAAATATTTTGGGAGATGCAATAAATATTTTCAGGACTATTATGTTGAGATCATAATAGAACTAACAACTACAGAGGTGGATTGATAAGTTGGTAAATTTAAACGAAATGGCGGGAAATTTTGTTAAGCGGTATGACGTTTGGTAACCGTGATTCTTGTAACGGTTTTGTTCAAATTTTCACAGATGCAATGCTCAGTTCTTTTACTTACCTTTAAAGCGTGCAAATATCTGGAGCTCCAGTCCGGAGCTGCAGCGTGGAGAGCGGAACTCCTCAGTGCCAAACGGCATTAGAAGGACCGGGACCAGAGCCGCAACCAAAATGAAAAGGGCATTCGCTTGTAACTGCAAATGTTGCATGTATTATTTTTGTTAAACGTAACGTAACCTATGTGTTGTACTCCGTAACTTCTTTCTGGTTGCAATATGTTGTTCCTTATTACAAAACTGATCTTTTCACTTACCACACGTTGTCTTATTGAAATTCGCAATTAATTTATATCGTATACCACACACTAACCTTAACCTAACCTCGGGTAAATCTTAGAAACGTCAATATGGACCCAGTGGCTTGCTGCGGCGAGCAGGGCTTGACAACCTACTCCCGACTTCTTTTCGTAAATATAAATTGATAGGAGTTTGTGTGCTATTAAGTAGGCGAGTAAATCTGTGTAATGGTGACAAATCTCTTTGACTGAAGCAGAAAGAAAAAAAGGGGGGGGGGGAAAGAAAAAAAAAACAAACAACTTCAGGTCACAAAGATTCGAACGCTCTACCTTCACCATTTGTATTTCAAAGCTCTAACCATCTGAGCTAAAAGACTGATGCTTGTAAGGCGTAATTATCTACCTATAGCTGTGGACTTAACTCTCATGCAGGATATAAATACCCGTTTATATGAAATATCTACCATTTCATTAATCTCACGAATCTTAGGTAATCGATGTAATACGTTTGGTATAAATGGATAAATACTAATATCTAGCAGTGATAAAGGCATTTTTAATAAAAGTAGACTGCTACCCAGATATAACTGTACCAGCATTACAGGCGCTGCATGTTCCGAGCGCTCGATCGAGGTATATTCTGAAGAAATCGTCTGTAAATTTCATGGTATCCGTCGAATTGATTCATGAGATTACTGGGATGGTAGACATTTCCTGCATAAGAAGAAGCTGAGTGCGCGACGGATGTCGTGTTTGTTGACTCCAGACCAAAAACGCTCGAGGAAGGACATTTCAAAATCGTAGTTGGAAAAGTTGCCGAATAATCTGAATGACTTCTGGCTTCGTTTTGTAACTGTAGACTAAACTTCATTCTATCACTACAACCCGGAGAAAAAAACGGCAGTCATAACAGTGGTTGGCAAAGGTGAGAGCGCGCCAAAAAAAACTCAAAACCATTTTGTCGGTGGGGAAAAATGATAACAGTCTTTTTGGAGACTCACAGGATATCATCATGATTGGCTATTTGGAAAAGAATAAAACAGTGACTGACTGTAATAACACAACGTTATCGGTTGGCATAGTGAGTTGAAGCAGAAGCGACCAAGATTGTCGCGCAATAAGCGCTCGTCCACCAGGACATTGCGTCTGCTCACATATAGGCCGTTCAATTGCAAAAGTGCAGGAAATAGTTCCCCATCCACTTTTTTTAAATAGTCTTTAACGCCCATTTTTATTCCTGAGGCACCACAGCGGTGGATTCTGGTGATACATACGTGAGATGAAATGATACATTGGGAAAGGATTTTTTAAGGAAGGAAACGTTCCAGGCCTACATTTAGGGCAGCTCCCTGGCATTTGCCATTTATGAGGACTGAGGAATAGCTGAAAAAAACCTCACTCAGTCAGTGAGGGCGGTCCTGGCGGGATTCGAACTCCAAACGTCCCGTTCGCGAGTCCGCGCCTTAACGACCTTGGCCACCCGTGGCGGTCCATCCACCCTTTACCCCAGATTTGGCCCTATTGACTTTTTTTTTTTTTTTTTATCTTTCCTAACCCTAAAAATTGGATTAGCTAAAAGACATTTTCGTCAAATGAAGAGGTTATATGTGCTGTAAACGAGTATTATGCACAATTCGAGATACTTTTTTTTTTTAATCCTCAAAGGAGATTATGTTGAGAATTATATGTTTGTTTTTGGAAAATAATAATAATAATAAAATCCACTCTAGTATATCAGAAAAATGCATCTCCTTCTTTCTTTACAGCCAGGAATATAAAATGCATCTTGCAGTTGTCAAATTTTACTCAGCTTTCCAACTATGCTACATATTTGTTTTGCTGTTCAGGCACAGTAAACTTTCTCATATCCGGCAATAATGAGAGAGCAAGTGCCAGATAACAGAAAAATACTTTCATAGGTTATGTAAAAACATAGTTACTGCATGAGCATTTTCGTAATACAGAAATTTAGCATTTTGTGTGGATTTTTAAAAATAAAAATTACTACTTCCTTATATGTTTTATTTTCCCCTTATTTCCTGGTGTCTACAATACCCTCTGTTCTTCTTAATTTTTAACTACATCTTACACTTATTTGATGTACATATTTTAAATGCACTTTATTAATGCCTTTATTTCCTGCATTACGCGCTGTAATGTGTAGTCGCCATTGTGCATATGCATATTTACATTTTTACCTATCAGGACTGCATCAACTTTAATGGCACTTACTTAATTTTTCAGAGTTGCCAACCGTTATATAGTTTTACTATATTAAATTTGGTGCAACGGTAATGGAATTTTAGAAATAAGCATATAAAAATACCATTATGCCCTAATACCACTTGTAAACTTAAACATGATCTGGGGGTTAGATTATGTAGCTTCAACATCTATGTTAGGTTTAAATTTCATGAGGATCCTTGTAAAAGTCAATGTTCACTAGGTTAATTTAGGTTTGTTCTTAAATTTGGTTTAAAAATTTGCCTTAATTCTACCTTACCCCTCTATCTAAGGCATTTCTTGTTGGTAACAATTGTAACATTATTGACCTTCACCACCACTCTGATGCCATTTGATTCCTCTAAAATCTGCTATAAACTCCATCACAGTTTCTGGGGTTGGTGGGTGGTTACTACAAGGCACCACCACTCCCTCTCTAGATGACTACTTTAATGTTTTTATGTAAGTTTTGTATCATTTCTCCAATGTACCTTTTTCCTTCATTGAATGTTTTAACAATGTTACATTCATCCATTAGTTTATAATAAAAACAGACTGAATTAAAGATTATGTAAATTGGTGACCTATGATGTCGAGATTTGGGTAGCCAAAATCGCAACTATGTTTGTTAATTAATCCATATAAACCATACAATGCACAGAATGCTAGATGAAATGGGACGAATCAGAAAATCTTTGAATTTATATAACATTTAAAATTATATAAGGCTAGAAATAATATATAAAGTTATCCTATGCTACACCATAGTGTAAAATAAATCTTTAAAACCTGTTCAAACACTCTAGAACAAAATGATTTATCAAAAGAAAAATAAATGAACTTTAACAACTTTACAAATGTAGTTAACTGTTATATAAAATAAATTTTATTTCATATAGTATAATTACTATCATTATTATTTAAAAGGTCATTTAATGAATAGAAACAGTGATAAAATGAATATGCCTTTACTGTCTTTTAAATAAAGTTAACTTTTCAATTGCTTTAATGTGGATTCATAATTTGTTGTATAATTTGATGAACATTTAAGCTGCACTATTTTGATATGTTTTGGTGTTGGTTCTCATTATATGAACATCTATTTTTCTTTTTGTATTGTGTTGATGTATTACTTCTTTTGTTATATGTGATTCTTTTGCTACAAGCTTGATTCTTATAAATAATATTGATAGATATATGTAAATGCAGGGGAGTGGCAAGATTCTCAGTTTTAAAAAAATTAGTTTGCAGGAAGACTTTTGATTTGCACTAGTTATTATTCTAATTATTTTTTTCTCCAACACAAGTACTTTCTTGGATCGGTGAGAGTTACTCCAAAGCAAGATGCCATGCTTTAATCAGGAATAAACATAAGCAAAATAAACACTTCTGAGTATATTAAGATTTACAGTATTTGCTAAATTCCTGAACTGATACCCACTTACACTAAGTTTGTTCATTAAATTTTCAGTATGTTTATTCCATCTTAGATAATTTTCCATAATTATTCCAAGGAATTTAATACTACTTGCAGTTTCAATGTAGTTATTAAAAATTACTACCAGTTTTGGTATTTCCCAGTTTTGCTTAAGGTGAAAGTGCACTGCAAGTGTTTTTTTTGTGTTAACTTTCACTCGGTTATATGCAAACCAATCACCTATTTCTGATAAAGTTTTGTCTATAAGTGGTTGAAGGTTCTCACATTCATACATTTCACAATTATCCTTGTATCATCTGCATATTGAATGTAGTTTGAGTTGATAGGTTTCTTTTTAAATCAGTAATAAAAAGTTACAACAGTGAAGTTGTAGCATGTGATGATTCTTCCATAAACTATGTCTTGAAATCCGCTATGCAACAGGGGTTAATTAATTCTAGCTAATATCTGTAGGTGCAGCAGTGTGCTACTGCCGTGAAGTGTAAGCTATGCCATGTACATAAGTTGCATCTATGACGCTATTAGAAGACAATGAAAATTTAGCTGGAATTAACCCTTGTTTCTCTCTCATTTTTAGTGAATTCTGAAAGCATTTCTTTAAATCTCCATCAACCCAATTTACTAGGCATCAAAAATGTTGATGAAAAAAATTTATTTATATATATATATATATATATACACATTATGTGTGTGTGTGTGTATTAATATTCTAGTGGCAGCTTATTTTAGATAATTCTGAACTATTGCAGCTGTACTTATGAAAATATTTTTAAAAAAATTTCTTCAAATCTCCATATATTATACTTTATGGGTACCAAAAATAACAAAAACATTCACAATTCAACTTGCTGAGGGATTCGCTTAGTTTATGCAGCTCCTGCACGATGGGCTTTGTTCTTATTGAAAAGTGCAGTTGTTTTGGTATTGTTGGTTATTTGGATATGGGATACAAGGAATTTACTGAGTTTGTTGTTCTCTGCCAGGCAAAACATATCATCATCATCATCATCATCATCATCATCATCATCATCATCATCATCATCATCATCATCATCATCATCATCATCATCATCATCACCACCACCACCACCACCATCTACTTAGCAATAAACAGCAATTGAAATTAAATTAAACAAAAATTTGTATGTAAAATTAAAAAAAAAATATTCTGTAAGAATTGAAAGGT
The DNA here is from genome assembly GCA_030762175.1 of Metallyticus violacea. Taxonomy (NCBI): domain Eukaryota; kingdom Metazoa; phylum Arthropoda; class Insecta; order Mantodea; family Metallyticidae; genus Metallyticus; species Metallyticus violacea. The sequence goes on from CM060832.1 coordinate 5,273,762, forward strand.
GCTGTTAACGTCTATTGCTTGAAGCATAAAGCTGAATACTAAATTATTTTTTTAAGTTTTTTTAAAAGATCAATTTTTATGTTTTATCTAGTCATTAAAGCTTTGCTCTTTGTGACTAGGCATCTTCACCCAGGGAAGGACTGGAGCTGCTAAGATCTGGACACTGCCCTGTTTTACGGCCGGGTCCAGCACTGGGCTGTAACTTCTGCTGGAATACCATTGATGGCCATGGTCGCATTCTTCGACGCAAGACAAAATACCACTGTCCGGAGTGCCAGACAAATCTTTGCATTGTGCCATGTTTCCAGGAATATCACGAACGGCAAGCAGGGAGCAGTAGAGAGGCAGCTGGTTCTATCTCTCCCACTATGATGAAAATGCTTCCAAAAACAAGCTCAATATAACTCACTGTAGCAGGTGGGTATATTATTGCTAGTCTGTTGTGATATAGACAGCCTGGCAGCAAAAACTGAACGTGGCACATCATTTTCTTAAGCTTTGGTAAGTCCAGTACATATCCAGTTCCTTTCTATAGAGAAGAAAATGTCTCTTTATGTTTAGATCCTGAATGGACAAAAGGTGTATTTTGTGACATATTTTTATCATTGTCGTCAGTTTTTGTTTGCCAAGCTGCACTTTCATTTCCAGCTTTTAATCCATGGTTTACTATTAAATATTTATATGTATATAAATATATAACCAGACCAACAAAGTTGATCCTTGATTTACAAAATATATTGTATTTGCAAGATTTTTGTAAAGAACTTGCAGAAAATAATATTATTTAAAATAAAAGAAAAGACATTATTTTGCATAAATAAATATAAAAATTGAATGGTGTTTAGATATAAGAAGGATATTGAAGTTTATTGGTTATACTATATAATAACAAATGAAATGTATTTTATGGTAAGAATGTGTCAACTTAAAGACTGTGAACTGTTACAAATGGGAGTATTGTTATTGGTTGTCTCTATCTGAGACTGAAATAGTATATTGGATTACTTGTCGCTGGCAGCTATGTAATCTGATTTATTATTGTTAGAGCATTAATGGTATATAGTACAAGTTTTATATATCCGTCTAATGTCTTATCTTTATAATTCATTGCCTGTGAGATACATTTGTATGTACAAATCATTTGTACAGCACGTTATTTTTCTTCTGCTAACTCATAAGTATATACATATATATTTTAAAAGAACTACCAGTATTCTTCATCTCTGTATATAATAATTGCTCTGTGAAAGTAGAATATCCCCTTCTGTGCGTTATTTGCTTGTTTAAAATTGAGCGTTCCATGTTCCAGATGTGTATGACTTGCAGGAACCTTGCATTTGCTTCAATTAATTTTGAATGCTTGTTCACCATGTTATTTATTTAATGTTTTAGATTAACAGATTTTAATATAGTTGAATAATGGTACATTTTGTGTTTTTTGATATTAGGAGAGTACATTGGCATTTCAGCACAATGGTGCTTTCAGCAGACTTGTCTATAATTGTTTGCAATTAACCAGTTCTGTAAGAAAATATGATAGTTATTTATTTAACAAATGTACAATGTTGAGAATAATGGCACGAGTGAATATTTGATACACGAGTGCAATAATTTTCACAAGTTTCATAATTAAGATCATAAGGAGTTGTATACAACATTTTATGCAATTCTAGCATTATAAATTTTTAATAAATTATAAATAAGGAATCATATTTTTACAGTTTTTTATTTTATATAGAGTAATTCCATGAAAAACCAATATACATATGAAATCGATTCAGATTTTTCTAAAAATTTGTGTAATTGTTCATTGAGAGGTAAAATATAATGTTGCAAAATGTTATCAAGTTTGAATAAGTGGATAGGAAAATACAGGATGTATCCAAAATTTCTGTAAAATGGTATAAAAACTGCAGATTTAAACATTTTATGTTATTTCTCCTAAAGTATACAACATACAGGAAGTATTTTAGTTCATATTAAAAAGTATAAAGATGCCTTTCAAACTCGTACAAAATTTCTTTAACAATGTTACTACATCACTGTATAAAAAATAATAAAAGACTAAAGATGTATTTATTTTTGCCTCAACAATAACTTCTTTGATTTTCTTAAAATTTGATGGAATTATTGTTAATGTATTTCACTCTTCATGCATAAAAATTTAGGATGAGTCGGCAACAAATAGAGGATTTTGGGTGCTATACATTTTAAAAAAAATAAGAATATTAGACCCTTAGCTAACTTGGAACATAGTGAACAGTTGTCAATTCTCCATTAAATGTTATTTTTACATTTGTGATTAAAAGATTCTGTAACTCTTTAATGTTGTGTGTTCAGATGATCATATGTTGGTTCTGGTGGTGTAGTGGCAACCATACTTGCCTTCTAAACCCAAGATCACGGGTTCAAACCTGGCCACAACCGATGGATTTTTTTGGGCATAAAATCCTAAGTATGGCTTCATTTGGAAGGGAAGTAAAGCCGTGGGTCATACATTTACGGCACGAAAAAAAACCTCAAGCCTGAAAGAGAGGCCTCTGAGCAAAATTTGTTGGCCATTTCATGCCCTGAATTGAATGGGATACTGATGACCTGTGATGTTAAAGAGCATCTGTAAATAAAACAAATAAAAAAAAAAATTAAAAAAATTACATGATCATAGTTTATGTTACCACTTTCAGTTATGGTTTTGTATAATTCTTGAGATCAGTTAAAGAACCCAGTTCACTTATTTTGTTACGCTTCTGCCCTTGATAGTTGTTATGTACCATCTAGGTTATTGCAGGTGAAAGAGGTTGATACTGGTCATCTAGTGATAACCATACTTTACCCATTGTCGTGGGTTCAAACCCAGCCAGGTTTGGTGGATTTTTTTAATGCTTAAAAATTGTAAGTATGACTTCCTTTGGAAGGAAGCCATATTGGTCCTGTATGGATTTACAGAATGAGGATCAAGGAAAAGGTGCAAAAACACTATCAGCAAGGATAGTTCTAATGGGAATCAAACTGCATACCTCTTGTTCATAAGTCTGTGCCTTAACGACCTTGGTCACCCTTGTAAGTGTACTAAGGGCTCCATGTAATGGTTTTGTAGCAACCATTTTTAAGACAATCTCATTTTCAAATTGAATGGTTTGAAAGGTTGACACTAACTTCACTTATAGGGCTTTTAAATTAGGACATGTTTTGGGAACCTTCATTACCATCTTCAGCTGTTTTAATATGTTTTTTGAGCTGTTTGGTGCCATCTTGTTTGACAACTGTTGGCTGGAATAAGAATTTACTGAATTTGTTCAGTGGAATGTCAAAATTCATTAATTTATCTCAATTTTTTAAAATAAATTTTTTTTCCATGTGGATAGTTCTATTGATGTGCATATTTCTTTTAACAAAATTATTTCTTCCTTTATTTCCCAAAATTTATTTGTTACTACTGATTTTTCCAATTGTTTTAATTGAATATTTCTATACTGTTATTTCTTTCCGGTTTCCGAATTTCCCGTAGTTTTGCGCAGTATTTTAAGCTGCACTCTGAGCCTCCTGTTGCACCATATATACATGAGTTTTTTTCTCTGATGGTATGCTGTCTTTTAGTGAATAAATTATTACATTTTTTACATTGTATTTATTTTGTTAAATGAAACACATAATCCCATAAAACTATCCACATGGGAAAATTTTTTCATTTTAAAAAATCAAGATAAATGAATAAATTTTGACATCCCACCTCGGATATCAAAAGGGCAGCATCTCGGGTCCAGCTTTGACCATACCAAACAGTCCAAAACTTACCAGACTTCTGTCAAAAACTGAAGATGCAAACAAAAGTTCCCAAACATGTCCTAATTTAAAAACCCTGTAAGTGAAGTTTGTGTTAACGTTAAAGAACATTCGATTTAGAATATACTATTACTTCACTGTCAATAGCTTCTAATCACATATAATTATTATAATCTTATCTGTTTATTAAATTAAATAACTGAAGTAAAAGTATTAATGTAGGGTAGCATGCTTTAGAAAATGAAGGAAGTTCAGGCAGCTTGAGCTCAATGGATTTTGCCAAAATAAAAAGAAAATTAAAACTTTACTTACGAAGATAAAAAAAATTACACATAAAAGAAACAATCATTCTAGTACATATCCAATCTGATAAGGGTTTAAAGTTATACTTGGTAAGTCATTTTAAACTTGGATGTTATGTTATGGAATTTATATTTAAAATGCTTTAATAGACTCTTAATTCAAATAAGCCTTTATGGTAGCATTTTTAACAACTTAATATTATTTGAGGTCTCCTAATCAAAATTAATATTTGTAATTTGAGAAAAACCTCAAGCAATATCACAAAATTATTGATGAGTAATGTAAATATATCTTAATATAATGTTAATATAGAGTAGGTGACACTTTACTTTATTTTCTTGGTTTTTAATTTGATATGTTTCGGGAACATTAGCTGCCATCATCAGTAGAAGACTAACTGAATCATACTCTGTAGGTGGTTGGAGTAATTTATTAAACTCCAATGTTGGTGTCTGGAAGTTCATGATGCAGTTTTTATTTTTTATTATGTAAATTTTTTCCCATATTCATACTTCCAAAGGGTTGCAGTATGTTTCAATAATTTTGTTTTTGCATCAGTTTCATGATTTTCTTATCAAAAGTGAATTTCACTGCCAATTTCTCTATCTATTTGTAATGGATATTTCTAAAATGTTCTTCGGTATGATTTTCTAAATTTCTGTTTTTCCTATGTTTATCTGATCAGAGTCTTTGAAATTGATATGCTAGATATCAGACTTCCTGTCAGCAGGTATAAGATTTTTTCAGGAAGCTTCCAATACATTATTAATGCTGTGAGGCAACAATCTGGACAATGATAGGCAAAATGTGCAAAAGAAGGGGAGGGAATAATGTGGTATCACCAACAGCATGGTGTAATTTTTTTAGGGTCTTTTACAAGTAAAAAGTTTGGTTATACAAAGCAATTTGATTAACAATAGTCCATGGAAAATAGACTTGTTAGATAGCAAAATTGCTTCAAATGGAGCACTGAAATAAATAAAAAAGTTAAAACTCAACAAGGCATGTGGAATAGATGGAATTCCAGGGGAATGTTGGAAAGCATGGGTAGAAGACTTAAACAGATTAAATATAATGGTGTGGTTAGTGAATTTTAAATACGACAAGAGTGGGAGTAGTATGCCAATTTATAAAGGTAAAGAAGATATTAGAAATCCAGCAAATTATAGAGGAATTAGTTTACTTTCAATAGATTGAGAAAGTCTTCACTGGAGTGTTAGCAAAAAGGCTGCAAGAATGGACAGAGAGAGAAAGGAATTTTTCAGTATTTAATCAGACTTCAGGAAGGCAAAAGAACAGTTCATAATATTTTAATAATTATAAAGTCGATAAATATCTTAGTAACAAAAGAGGTAGGCTTTATTTGTTGTTTTTGGACTTTTGACACAATTTCTGAGGAAGCACTTTGGATTAAACTGATTAAAGGAACTCAGAACTTTATAAAGGTAATTCAAAATGAATGTTGTATTAAATATGAAAGGGAGATGGTTACAGATAAAATATAAAAAAAATATACATCTCAGACAGGGATATAATTAAACCCAGTGCTCTTCAATCTATTTATTGATGTTTTACAAGAAATTAGTAAAAGTAATAAACATTTGCCAGTAAATAACAGAGATACTGGGCCTACTCTTTGCAGGTGATCACAGGTTCTATAATGTAGGATTAAAATGATCACTAGAAGCTATAGATACATTTTATAAAGAATGGGATACAAAACTAGTATAAGGTTATGATGATGAAAAGGGATTTCAAACTAAAAACAGGAAAACTGGTGGTGGGAAGGCGCAGAAATTGAAGTTGTCAAGAAAACCAATTACCTGCAGGTTAGACTGTCTAGTAATAGAAAATGTGCAGCAATCGTTAATAGAAGGGAAAATGACTGAGTGTAATTAGATCTTGTGTATATAAATACCAAATATGCAAGTAAAATCGTTCAAGAGAGTATATGGTTCATTATTTGAGAGCAGCATGATATATGGAATAGAAATTTAGGGGCCAGATGGAGGATGGAAAATGATAAACATGATAAATAGATTATTTTGTCCTAGGCGTACTTAGATCTTCATCTAACAAGGTTGCTGTAATGGAACTAGGAAGATTGGGCTATAAAAGCAAAGTAATAGAAAGAATACTGTTTTATTGGTATAGAATAAGGAAACTGGAAGCAAAGAATATCAAATAGTGTTTGATAACACAAGAAAAAATTAAGGGAAGAGAAACTTGGATAAATAAAATCCAAAATGCCAAGAAGTTGGCATGGGATCAATATGGTATGTAGAGGAAAGAATGGGAAGAGGATTTTGGCAAGAGATAAATTGAGGGTGTTGAAAAACAGGAAATGTGGGTTAGTTTTAATGTCAAAAAATCTCTGAAATTATATATCACACTAAAAATGATTGGAAAAGAGAAAAATACATTGAAACCTGTAATTAGGCAGTGAGGGAAGGACTGGCATGATTTAGAACAGGAATAATATGCTTAAGTTGATAAGAAATGGATATGTACAAAGCAGAAATATGCAATTTGTGAAGAATCAGATAGTACTTGGCATTATATTTTAGAATGTAAGCAAACCAAATTTTGCAGGGAACAGTTCCTTTTATGAAAGTGTGAACATTTACCAAATGAAATAAGAGGCAGAAGAATTTAATTTAAAATCAAATCAAAATGTAAAAAAAAACTTGGAAAATACATTCAGAAGGTTGGGCAAGACAACTGGGAACAACATTGTTGACAATTGTACTATCTAGGAGTGAATATTTATCCCCATTACATGCACAACCTGGTGCTAATTGTAATGGGGTATGGAAGGAATGCAACTCCATAAATTGAGGGTTATTAAATGGGAAATTTAAAGGTTTTAATAGTAGTAAGTTTATATGTATTGAGAATATGGAAATGTAAATTGTTTTTTGATTTTATATATTTACTTGTTTGTGAACACTACATGAAATTGGTTCCTTTTTTATATGTTAAAATATTATATCTGCATGCAAATTGGAAGAAATAAATTCATTCATACTGTGAGGCAAAATTATTTTGTGTTTTTTAAAAAAAGTTTCATGTTAATTCAACATAATAGAGTTGTATGTGAATTATTTGGACAGAAGTCAGATATCTATAAAATTAATTGCCAATACTATGGGCAGGTTTATATTGGAAAAATGAAAAGAAATTTGGAAATCCATACCAAACAATACTTTCAGAAATATCTGTTATAAAGACAGCCCAATTTTAGTCAGAAAATAATTAAATTTATGCAAAAACAAAATTATTGAAACACACTTACAACTCTTTAGAAATAATGACATGGGAAAAAATTTACATCATCAAAAATAAAAAATATATCATTAACTTCCAGACACCAACGTTAGTTAGGTTTGATAAATTTCTCTGATAGTATGCTTCTGCCAATTGGTCTTCTGCTGATGATGAGAGCAAATGTTCCTGAAACAAGTCCAATTAAAAACCAAGTAAGTGAAGTATAATAAAATCTATATCAATACTACTTCATTTCAAGAGTATGAACTCATATGCCTTAATATGTTTAACTTTTACGTGTTATTACATTGGAATTGACAACAATGTACATATTGTATGTTCTGCTTCAATAATATGTATACATAGAGATGTTTAGTAGTCACACAGTCAGGTCAGACAGTCAGTAATTTTTGGATCAATATAATTAAGTTTAGGTGAACTTTATAACATTATATTAAAGATTAAAATCTTCTTTCCAAATGGATTTTTTGAAAACTACTTTCAGAATAAACTCGAGAAATGCGGTAGAAATATGGAAGGGAGTTAGCAAAAATGCAGGTTTGTAACAAAATATTTTATACATGTAATTTCTGCTTTTAAGCTGTGTATTTTATGATCTATGTTTTTTTCTTTCAGACATTGGGTAAAAATTAATAGTTCTATACCTTCAAACAATCAAGCAGAGGTTTTACTGTAAAATGTATTGTAAAATATTAGGTAGTAACATTGGAATTGCTCTGTAATTTTAATTTTTGTTCCTATAAATTTATTATGTCATCATTTCTGTTGCTAGGCAACTTTTATTAGCATACATGCCATAAACAGCCCATTATGAACAAGTCTGTTCATCATAACTGCACCTTTACAGTGCTAGGATTGCATAAAATAGAATTAAATATATTTTTATCCCAACTAAGCAAGTAAATGTTAAAATTGCTAATCTTCATTTTTCAAACATTTTTACTCCAGCTAATGAAATAAGTAACTTCTGTGAGAAATGGTTAGTACTTGCATTTAAAAAATGAAATATCCATTTGCAATGAGAGTTGTCAAAAGAAAATATGTAGGTAATTTTTTAACTACAAAGGAAGCTGCTTCTAAAGTGAGTACTGAGTTATATATATATATATAGAAAGAGAGAGAGAAACAATGTTGAATACTCTTTCTAATTGTCTCTGTACTTGGCATTCCTTTCATTAATACACATAATTTGTGCATAAAAATGCTTTCTGAAATGGAGAATGTAAACCAGTGGTTCCCAAACTAAAGTTATGACCCCTAGAGAGCTGCAATAGTAATACTGAAAATTGTTATTATTTTCTTTTTTATAGAAATAATGAAGTATGAAATTTGTCACTCAGTACTAATTACTTATAAGAGCTGTTGAATACAGTTTTATACATTTTTTTTTGACAATACACCTACTCATCATAATTTTCATGATTTATTTGAAGTAGTCCCCATTGGATTCAATGCACCTGTCCTGGTATTGCTGTTAATCTTCAAAGACATGCTGGAAACTATTTTTGACAGGTACTTCAGAGTCGCCTTTGTAACCTTCACCACTTCTTCTGATGATGGAAAATGCCTCCCAGAAAGTGTTTCTTCAATTTAGAGAAAAAGTCATATGGGGCTTAATCTGGTCTATAGGGAGGATCAGGAACACACTTGGTCAGTCCAAGTAGTAGTAGTAACCACACTTGCCTTCTGAACCCAAGGTTGCTGGTTCAAACCTGGCCAGGATCAATGGATTTTTTTCGGGGGTAAAAATCCTAAGTATGGCTTCCTTTGGAAGGAAAGTAAAGCCGTGGATCCTGTGTACTACATTTATGGCACGAAAAAGAACCTCAAGCCTGAAAGAAGAGGCCTCTGAGCAAAATTTGTCGGCCATTTCACGTCTGGAATTGAACGGAACGCTGATGACCTGAGTTGTTAAAGAGCGTCCTTAAATAAAACAAATCAAAAGGAATACACTTCACATTATTTTTGTGAGATATTCAGCAGCAATATTTGCAATGTGCAGCCATGCATTATTGTGGTGCAGCATCCAGTTTGTTGCACAGAAATGTATGACATGGCCTTTGCAAAACATCTTCGTAGTATTTATTGCCCAGTTACAGTTGTGTCTGCAGGTATGACATACTGGTAAACCATTCCTTGAATATTGAAAAATGTAACAGAAGCAACCATTTTGCTTTTTTGTTGTTGATGGAGATTTCAACACATAGCTTTGCTGTTTGCTCTCAGGATGGAAATAATGTAACCAAGTTTCATCATCAGTAATTAATTACCTTTGAAAGAAACTTAAAGACCGTGAACTGATGTTTTCTTGTTTGCAGCTTAAATATTTTTGTTTTATGTATGAGATTGAACATGTGTTTTTATATACTTAAAACATCACATCTTTCATTTATTAATTAGATATTAATATAACTTGTTCCACATTCTGCAGTACACATATTGTACAAGAACGCTATAGAATGTAAATCAATCTTAAATTTTTTTTTTTAAGAACTTATCCATTCTCACATTTGGTCTTATTAAGAAAATACATTTTACAGCAATACATTACAGTGATTTATTATTTAAGATGTGGTTATTAAGCAATAATATGAGTAGAAAGGATTCATTTTAGAAATGTGAATTGTATGTACAAAAAGTGTGGGAACCACTGTCTTAAACCAAACCATCTGACTCTATTCATAACACATTAATGCATCAAGAAAGTTTATCTGCAACAAAATACGAGGTAGGGATTGCTATATAAAGTATAATGATACAAAAAATTATGACTTGGAACCTAACTTGCCCTGAAGCAACTGAGAAATGCCAGGAAGAAGTATGGCAGACTTACAATCCAAAGTTAATACCATCCAAAGAGTACTCCATGCTTTATTTTAGGTTTCTAATTTTACACTTTTTATTTCATGAAAATTAACATATGCTAAAAGTTATCAACCATTTCTCCAATATTTAGTTTCATCATTAAGTATGAAATACAAGCAAGCATCATCAGTTTCGGTGTTTGCTTTCTTAGTTACAGCAAGTGTGCACACTATTACATTTAATACTTTTTGTAGAGTTGGTTTACATTCTGAAAAGAGAGAATGTTGAGTAACTTGGTAGCTAGATGCACATAGAAGCAATATCATTCATTCTTATTAATCATCAATTTATTATCACGAAGAGCTGAACAGTTGACATAGAATATTGTAACGTGTCACAACATTAAGAAACCTGTTAGTCTATTGTTGGAAATTATAAAATTGACATAGAAGGTTTATTGGTGGTATTAGTTTTTAAGAGACTCTTTAGACTCTTCTCCTGAATTTATTGCTAATACTAAAGTGTCTGCAATGATAAAGTTTCCATACAGATATGTCATCCACTTACATTATGGTCATTATGATTTGCTTGTTTTTGCTTTTCATTAAATTTTAAAAATATCCTGGTGAAATTTAACACTTAATAAAATATTTTAAAAACACTACACTTTTGTGACATTCTTTAAGCTTTCATAGCCAGTGTTGTTAATATTTAAATTAATCAATCACCAGGCTATTTTGCCATGGTCATAGGTTTAAATTAAAAACCAGAGTTTTCACTGATGCTATGTTAGGCATCATGATTGGACTGAAAGTGTGTAGAGAGGCAGTGTTATAGAACTGTCAGGAAAGGAAAAGGGTAAGAATGTTGGCAGAATTGTGGCACAGACTTTGTATGTTGATCAGTAACAGGTTCCAAGTTTTGCTTATTTGAAAACCTCTGTCTTTGTTTATATTATCTGGATGGTGCTCTGTTTCTCAGGCCTCTCTTCTAACCAGACTAAAATATCTTCTTGTTGTTGAGAGCACTTCTGTTTTTAAAAATTTTATTCCATGGCAATTCTGAATAGCATGTTTTGCAATCACAGATTTTTTGACTGGTTAAGATGTAAATGTTGCTTATGTCCTAGCACTTGTGCCTGCAGAGGCTGAGGGGAGCCAAGGGATGGCAGAGCTTAAGCTGAAGGATGGTGGATAGGTTGACAACTTAAGTGTTGGTACACTTTGACTTCTTTTTAATAAGAGTTTATTTACAGAAAAATTATAACAGAGATTACAAAACAAATAGTAAGGCAAATGAGAGACTTCTCCGAGATCTTTCTAAGTCCCAAGGAAATGATTCAGGATATTGATATTCTGAGTATCAGAATGACAAGGAAGTCTGTATCAAGGCTACATGTAGAGTTTTGCATACTTGTCGTGTTGTGTCCCGAGTGATTATATGAGGGTTCTTATATTAGTCCTTTGTGCAACAAGGGTGACTCAAACCAGACATGAACATTAAAGAGTGTCTGGCTATGCTTGTCAGATGCTCATAAATTGGAAGGTAGTAATTGGGTCTGAGATTAGTGTATGGCTGTGTGAGAGCAATCCATCTATCCTTCCAAAATGCATATGCTGACCAATTTTGTTATCCCTACTTATTGCAAAATTTACTGGAGGGTGTCGAGGTCAGAGATCGCCTCTGTTCCCTCCTAAAACACTTGAGATATTAAACATATCTTAAGGAGCAATGAAAGAGTACACTGGGATAATAAACATGAGAGAAAACTGGATAAAAGGGACATGTACCAAAATATGGATCAAAGGATTAGGTAATAAACATGCCCTAGGATTTTGAGGAAAGTTGGATAGGAGACATGTACAAAATATGGAGAAATCAAAGGAGTTTCTTCTACTTCAAAATATTTGGGAAAATGTATATGCTTAGATAGTGTATGCGACACTATGAGCCAAGTTTTAATGTCATATCAATATATGCTTTTCCACATTTGACTGTGTCAAAAAGTGCATTCCGTGAAAGATGCAAGTGATTCTCTTAACTCCACAAGAATATATAAAGTACCAATGAATGGAAAAGTATGTATTGGTGTCACCAGAAGATCCATTAAAACTTATTTGTGGAACATTAGTGACATTTATGTCTTAATCAGCTAAAAAAACCGGGATTGCAGAACATGCCATTCAAATTTTTCTTGGAATAAAATTTGGAAAAAAAAAAACAGAAGTAATTGGTACAAGAAAAAGATGTATTAATCTGATTAGAAAAGAGACCTTAAAAATAGAGCAGCATCCAAATTGTATAAACAAAGACAGAGGTTTTCTAATAAGCAAGACTTGGAATTCAGTTACTGATTAAACAAATCTGTACCATAACTCTCCAGACATTTTCAGTCTGCTGATGATGCTGATAATAGCATTGATGAAAGTTCTGGTTTTTAAATTAATTTAAACCAATGACTATGGCAAAATATTCTAGTAATGATCAATAGAGTAATAATAACACTAACGTGAATGCCTAAAGAATTTTATAATTTGTTTACACTTTAAAATTCCTTTGCTACTTTTGCAAATAGTCATCTTTTTTAATGAGATTCTCTAATCTTATTTTTACCCTGACAGCAAATAGTCACTGTGGTTTTCATAATATCAATTTAAAATCAATGGCAGCATAGTTACTTGTTACTGCTTTTACTGTGCTGTTCGTCATGCACATTTTCACAGTCTTCGATAAACACAGGTTAACACATAATGATGTTTACAGTAGTTCTCACTTTTTCTATGAAAAAAATGTTTGACTATACAAAATTTACAATTTTATTTTAGAGCTAAAAAGTTGGAGAACTTATTGGATGATCTTTGTAATTATACAACATCTTGGCACTTATCTTCTGTTGTTTGGAGTAATTAATATGCTGAGCTTTTGTTTCAAAACTCTCTAGTCTATTTAACATAAATTTAATTTAAGCAAAAAACACATCAAATTAAAATATAGAGGAGGAAATTTAAAAATGATACTTTGAAATTTCAAATGTACTACATTGTGATTTTTTTTAAATTGGGTTTAATGCCAGTTTTTACTACTGAGGCATCACAGATGGTGGACACTGATGGTAATAATCAGAGTCTGGAAGTTAAGGCATTTATTTTGGTAAAATAGGCAGGCAAAAAGGCACTTAAAATACTGAAAATAGACAGTAATATAATTAAAATAGCATTTATTAAAAGTGAAAATAGAAAGTTATATCATTCATTATTAATGAAAATAGGTATTTAAGATACTTAACAATTTCCTTGCCACTTAATTAAAGTACTTAAGATTACTTTTGTCGGTTACAATTTTTTTAGGGCATCAATGGTGTGGTTTCTGATTGAGTTCATTTTCTGTTTTTGCATTTATAGGGGAATCAGGTTAGTATCTCTCTTACTTCCGTACTGAACACATTGTAGGGACGGTTTATTGCATAACTGTACTTCTCTCATCTTCCTTGCTTGCAATTTGTTACATTTATGCAGCTGAGAAGTTACTCCCATCACAAATTTCCTAGAATTGTCTCATGCAGATTGATAGAATGTTATTCAAAACTACAGATCTTCCCTCATCCTCTCTATTTCCTGGTATTCGTATGCCCGAGGTAACCATGTGTTCCTTTCATTATTGAAGGTTCTATTTAAAGAGCAAATGGGTTGAGGAGAAAGTTTTTGACTGCTTGAAAAGAAATGTATAACAAGATTCTTAATAGATATTTTTGTGCGATGAACATATCATTTAATAATTTTTATAACTTTTTTCACTTCAATGTATTTAATTCTTTATGTGCTTTTTAAATGGCATAAATAATTGCGGAACAAATCCATAACAGGCCAAAAAAGTTTTAAACCTTAAAATAGGCAGCAGAAGACAAAATAGGCAAAAAAGGCAAAATAAAAACTGGCCCTGCCAATGTACAGAAACATGTTCATTTCTATCTGACTGTTAAATATATCCATTCAGATATAAAAGGCATTTTGCCTAACTTCCAGCCTCTGGTGATGATACATGAAATGAAATGATAAATTGGTAAAGGATATATTTTAAGGAAAGACTGAGGGAATTAACCTCAGTAGGGGAGGACGGTCTTGGCAAAAATTGAACCAGAGGTCTCCTGCTCACAAGATGCAAGTACATTTTGATGCTTCAGTTTTAAAGAGGAGGCAGTTGCTATCACATTTTTTGTTTTATATCATTGCCTGGTAACCTGATTGTTATTGTTTAAATTTGAACAGAATAAAACTTCAAAAGCTACTGAGGATTGAATGTAATAGTTATGTTTTGGTAATAAATTGTTTCAAAATGTTGCATGCTGTGCCAGAAAGAACAGAATGTTTGTGGATTAGTCAGGAATTCCGAAATAAACTATTACTGTAATATTACTAATTTTAAAAAAAACCAAAATAGTGTTTTCATCCTACAGCTGACTTATTTTTTATACTGTCCAAATTTGAACAATGCTATCATGAATTAATAAAAAACAAAACAATGTAATAACATTTTTGGTTCGACAAGGCATCTGTTGCTCTAATACATGAGGTTTACAGAAACCCTATGCATATCAATAGATATCTGAAGGCATGATCCAACCATTACCCAGCTCAAAAACAACTCCTAATGTCCACTGAGCTAAAAATATTACATAACCTAAGAGACTAAAAGCTAAACTAATCATCCCTGTAGAGCCTTGAAAATAGCTACTGCAAGAAAGACCTCAATTGAGCCTCATAAAATCATGACTTCTATACCAAATCCTAAAGACAAAATTAAAGCAATCATGCCATTTTAGAAAATGCCACAATACGTATTGCTTGGATTTTGAGAAAGAATAACCTAAAATCATTTTCATGGCTACAACAAAAGTAGGTCAAAAACTGTTCCATGAAAGGCACAAGGGATCCTCTCAACTCTGTAAGAATATATAAAGTATCATGTGAATGTAGAAAACTATACATTGAAATGACTAGAAGATGAATTAAAACTTTGCTGGTCAATCATAAGTACTATTTAATTATTTGATTATGTCTTAATCAACCAGAAAAATCTGCAATTGCAGAACATGCTATGCAGAATTGCCATGGAATAAAATTTTAAAAAACTGAAGTACTCACAACAACAGAATATTTTAATCTGCTAGAAGAGAGGCTTTAGAAATAGAGCAACATGCAGATAATATAAATAAAGACGGAGGTTTCAAATAAGCAAGACCTGGAATTTATTACTGTCAACAAACAACGTCTGCGCTAGAACTCTCCCAACACTCTTACAGTTCTGTACCTCTGCCTCTCCAGGCACTTTAAATACACTGATATTGCCAATTGTATCAACAGTGAAAGCTCTGTTTTTAAATTAATGGAAAAATGGTTTGGTAATGTTCAATATTAATAATAATTATCGAATTCTCTGTAAAATTTAAGCATCAATGGATTGGGAGGCATATGGATTAGCTAAAAAAGTAAGCAGAATAAACAACATTACAAAAAACTAGAAAATGAAATGGAGAAAATTCAATAGCATGAAAACATGAGTATCCTCAAAAAATATGAAAATAAACATTAAAAAGACAGTATTCCAGATTTTCGGTCTTCAACACACTACAAATGATTTGCAACTTAAAATTAATAATGAACCACTGCAAGAGATAGAACATACTAAATATCTTGGAATAACACTTGACAAAAAATTCTCCTTACCTGAACAAATCAGCAATATAACTAAGAAAATGAATAAGAAGAAGAAATTAAGAGCAAGAGCAGACATCAAATGGGAAGGATTCATAAGTCTCCTTAATGACACATACAAAAGCTATATAAAGCTCAATTTTCTCTATGGAAGTGAGATTATGTTCACAATAAACAACCAGCTTAAAAGTAAATTGGATATAATACAATGTAGATCCTTAAGGTTAATGAGAGGAGCTGTAAAAACAATACCAATGAAAATGAACAACACCAATTGCTGCAATGCAAAACATAACTAACAACCTGCCAATTAAATAGAGCTAAATGTTAAATGGGCAATAATATGACAAATTAAAAAGTAATCAACACAGGAATAAATGGTTTCATATTCCTGACAATGTATAATGATTAAAAGCACAACAGACTTAAAAATTATATACAGAAAGAATATTTACATAAAATTTTAAAAATAAACACTAAAGCCTGCCATTACACTGTACAATATATAGACATCAGTGTAAAACTAAACCTGGATACAAAGGTCTCCAAGAAGAACGACCTACCTTAAGTATTAAGATTGCCAGCATTTAGCACACTAAGGAACTATTATCTGACTGAAACATGGTGTAGAGCAGCGGTTCTCAACCATGGTACGTAAGCTGCTGTCAGGTGATATGTAAACTTTTTAGCAAATAAGACAAATGAACACTTAAACGTAGGTATTCATTTTTTACACTAAGCTCCATTCACTTACACAAAAGTAAGATGCGTTTTGGGAGAATCTCTCCCATCTTCAGTTGCTCACTGAACCGCCGTTACTCGAAACGAAGGCTGGACAAACGGATGTTCCTGTGGTGGCCTCTGTTGGTTAAAGTAGGAAGAAACTCGAAATTCATTAGGTTTTATCTATTTTTTAATATGAAAATTTTTTCCCAAGTGGATAACTCCAATGGGTTGTGTAGATGTTTCAGCAGTTTAATTCCCAGTGAACACTTGTTTTACAAACAACAAATATTTAGCTGTTCTATTATAATTAATGGAAACAATAGATTTTATATTATCATAAAGATAGTTTGTGTAATGCTATACAAAAATAATATGGAAATTCAATTTTAATCCTATGAGGTTATGACAATGACAGAGTGCAGCTTGATATATTTGATCAGACAACAATGGAATACATTTTGTCATTTATATAGTTGTGAGATGCATTTACAGTTAAGATAGCAGTGGAGTTACAATATTGTTGTTGATTGCGAGATTTTGTGTGTTTAATTGACAGATTTATATGTAGTTTATGTCAGATTCAGAAGAAGTAAATCAGAACATGGATAAGTGGTTAATTGAAGCACTCAGCTCAAAAGCTCAAAGGTAGATGTAAGTGTAAGCTGGGTAAATAATTCCACTCTACCAGGAACCACTACTTCTAATGCTAAGTATCCATTATAGGAAAACATTTTACAAGAAAGCAACAAAAAGTCCCTTACACAAGCAATAAGTACCATATAAACTATTTATCATATAGCTTTGCTTATATTTAAGATGGATTTATCATATAGTTTCACATATATTAGACATAAGAAAGATAAACAGAAAGAAAAAATAAAGAAATAAAGGAAGGAAGAAAGAAAGAAAGCAAAACATAGGAAGGAAAAGGGAAAGAAAGAAAAAAAGGCAAAAATGAAGGGGGTGAAAGGAACAAAGAAAGAGAAAAGGAAGACTGCAGTGTGTGAATTGTCTACTCTTTCAAATTGTTTAGATCTTTTGAAACTCATTTTGACACAAAGTAATGGTTTGAAACACAAACTGTTAGGATATTTTCACAGAAAAATATCAGATTTTTCATCAAGGAAAAAACAAATTGCATGATCTAATATGAAGTTTCTGGAGGCATCTTATGAGATCAGTTTTAAGAGTAGCTAAGGCAGGAAAACCTCACAGGATTGGAGAGTCATTAATATTACCGGCAACTATAGCAGATATGGTTAAAATAATGTTGGGTACAAGACAGCAAAACAATTGGAAGTGATTCCATTATTCAATGACACTGTATCCCGAAGTGTTTTAAATTTGTCTGCTTCTTTTGAACTGGCAGTGAATATTAAGGAACACCTTGGGAATCTCATCTCAAATTTCCATGTATACTTCCCTAAAAGGAATTTTGGATTAGAAACCCTTTTTACTAGAAATAGCTTTTTATTCGGAAGCTAGAGAAAAAAATGATAAATATCAACATCCCCAATGGCCTCTAGCAACCAACTATTTAAGCATCAAAAAGGCATGAGAGTGGCTGGGAGATGAAACATAAAATATAATCAACATTAGTTTAAAGTTAATAATTAACCAGTGAGTCAATATTCTTGAACTCCAGAATATAACCCATTTGTAGCATCAACAGCTGTAAATTGACTGCTGGCTCCTATGTAGTTGTCAACTTTGTTGTTGTACCTCAGGCAGATACTTGAATGTCTGAATCAGCTTGTCCTCTGTTCCGATCTCAAAAGTTTATAACCTTGTCCTCAAAATTTTCAAATGAAAATCTTTTACCATGTCTTCAGATTAAAAGGCCTGTAAGCAATTTTATTTGTGTGTGCTTTACTTTAATATATTATGGCTATTTTACTAAAATATGATGAGCAACTGCAAATTGTTCTGTCTCTCTATATTTGATATCATTCCAGTGTTTCTTAAGCTTAACTTCTATACTTATCTTGTTTTGTTCTTTGTGTACTTTGCAGAATCCATATGTTTGATTCTATAAAATCTGATTTTTATTTGGCATTCTGTACATCTTCTCAGAATTAAATAGGTTATTTAGGATGAATTTGTTTATTGGAGGTAATTTGATGTTCTAGTAGTTAAGAATCTGAAAATTTCTGAATTTCTGAATTTTTTTGTAAACAGCTGCTTCCTTTTTGGGTGTCATTGCCGTGATCAATTTTAATTATGTTTCTATTCTTTTTACACGTTTTATTTTCCTGCCACATCCATTGTTCTATACAGTTTGTATCATTTGCAAGTATTCAAGATTGTATACTTATTTATTAGTAGGTATGGTAACCAATCTGTGGGCTAAGCTGTTAAATGTTTATGCATTCCAAGTTGAAGCCTTTTGTAATTGTCTCTTTCAGTATATTCCAAACTCTGAACTATTGCCTTTCTTCTTCTGCCCTACGGAGTAATAGTTCACAACATAGCTGTTAATGGGCCTTTTGTACATTTGCCCCAAGAGAAAGGGACAAGAGGAGGGGATGTATGGGTGTAAACTAGGTTCCTAATGTTTCCAAGATGGCAAGTCTCAAATAGAGGCAGGCCTATGAGAAGCACTCCAGTTTTACTAAAGTCTTACTCAAGGTAAGGAGGCTCCCAGACAGAACTCATGAGAAGCTAGGATGAAACTTTTCCAGAGCACAAGCCATCACCACACCACAAGGCACTATCCTACCTCACCTGAGCTTCAGACTCTGTAATTGATATTAGGAGATCATCTAAGTGACCAGGGGAAACCCAAAGTTAAAATGGTTGCTCCCAAGGTGGTTGAACCTGGGACCTCCTGAATTCTAGTCTCAAGTATTACCACCTAAGCTACCCTCCTTGGTATAGTATCTTAATGATTTTCAAATCTAGGAAGGGGATCATTTCTGTTTCGACTGTGAATTTGACTTCCTGTAAACTCAACAATATCAAAGCAATTCCAAATGTCTTCTTTTGACCACTGCAAAAATATCATGCAGATACATATGTCAAATATTGGAAATGTGTGGGAATGAATTGGTAACATGTGTTTCTAATGTAGATAACTCTGTATAAATCAGCAAGAAAGAGTTACAGAGGGCTTCCCAGTGCTAAGTCTGTCTCTTGTTTGTGGAATTCTACATTAAATACCAAAAAGTTCTTATTTTTATTGGTAAGCAGAGTATAACATCAACTTGCTGGTTTAATTATTAATTTATAATTTGCTCCAGGTAATACTGGCTGATCCATTTGGGTATGGATAATATTAAATATTATTATTATTATTATTATTATTATTATTATTATTATAAAAGCTAATATAGTAAGAGACATTTCTTATTTATAATATTTTGCTTAAAAGGTAAGAATTTTCATGCATGGCAAGAATGAAAATCAGCAATGCATAATGACAAAAGAAAATTGTAGATGATTGAAATGGTTACTACAAATCAATAGCGAGCTCAATGCATTTTTTTGGTGTGCTAAATTTGAGAGTGTTAAACAAGTTCAAAGAGAATTTCGAAATGGGTATGGTATATGATGGATATGCTGCAATGTTTCTGTTGCCACAAGTTGAAGATAACATTATGAACAATGTATTCCAGCAAGATGGAGAACCCCCTCACTGGGCATGGGAGGTTCGTCATTTTCTAAATACTGCATTCAGTTGTATGTGTTATGGTCATGATGGGCAAATTTCTTGGCCCCCAAACTTCCCAGATTTAACCTCTCCTGACTTCTTCATGGGGTTATGTTAAAAACATTATCTATTCACAGAAACCTAGGAACATTGATGATTGAAAATTAAAAATTAAAAATTATTCAAGCTTCCCAATAATAGCACATTACAATGGACATGGGTTAAATTGATCACATTATGAGTTGTGCAGAGTGCACAATGGAGACCATGTAGCATTCTGAAAAATCTCCCACATTTTAATGTTGTATACACCTAGTTTCAAAAGTAAAAAGTTCAGTATAAATGTTTTACAGCATTTTCATTTTATCCATACTCAAACAGATCACCATGTAAATTCCAAAACTAATTTGATTTCAAATTGATCTTAAATTATATGAAGATGTAACTTGCATCCATGGTTAAATTGGTTCCTCCACAATATCTGATGTCCACCACTGTGGCTCAGACAGTGGGGTAATGGCTTGTCAACTGGTGGACTTTGGTTTAGTCGTCAGTTGAGACTTGTTGCCTGGTTATTTTCTCGAATTTTTTCCTTATCTAGAAAAGGTAATATCGGTAACATTGGATACTAAGGACTGGATTCATTTCTATCATCATTTCATCCATTTCAATCTGTCTATAAAAACCTTAGTTCTTGGCAAGACATTAAATGCTTTAAAAAAAAAAGTAGCTCCTAATTTGATGTTTTTTGTTTGTTTCCTTAATCTACATTTTCTTTAAATAGGTGGTAATTTACACGGGTAAGTTTTATATTGGAACCTTGATCTTGATTTTTGCTTAGCCTCCATGCCTGATTGTTGAATTTATTCCGTTATGAGATTCATTAATCTGTTGAATGCGCAATTGAATCAATCTCTGGAAGGTGAAAGTATTACAGTACCTATATTTATATAATATGAAGTGATTCAGAAATATTGTCAGTTCCTTTGTCCTATTTTATATGTAGAAAAAATTTCCCATCTGATATATCTTTATGTGTGGTGGATAGAATGTCGACCAATCAATCCCAGTGATAAGTAAAATTTGTGGCAGACAAGTTTACTCCATTTGTTCTACCTGCTGCTCATTGTCTTTCTCATTCATCGCTATGTTTTAATACAGTACAGTCTGGCAATTACTTTTTGCTGCAGATATAAGTTCTACTGAGCTCTCCACAGCATCTCATTTGCCTATGCTTACCATTATCTAGTCTTTTTTTTAAGTGTAAGTCTTCTTTCTTTCTTTCTTTCATTCTTTCTTTCTTTCTTCTAATGAGGATTTGGGAAATTTGAGGATATCGAGCACCTTTTAGAATTCAGTTTCAGATTTGAGAAAATTTAGGATTTGTCCCAGCGCCAACTTTTTCATTCTTTTCAGGACTTATGGCTAGAGAGCAAAAGAACATGAAGAAATTTTTAACAAAACATGAAAATCCACATCACCAAAATATGAAAATGTATTAAATGTTTAAAACATTAACATATCTAAATTGAAAGGGCTATTTTATAACTTGATGTTCACTGGAATAGATTTGACCTTATCTTCTAGTGTGTTATTAACTCTGGTAACTTCAGCTGCTTTCTAAACACAAGTTTTTCAAGAAACTTCTCTTTTTTTTTTTCCTTTCTAATTTTTGAAGTGGTATAGTTGCCACTGCCAGAGCATCACATAGCTCCTTAATGAACTGATTTTAATTAGCAATGGAAGAGAAAGTTGCAGCAGTTGATTAGAAAGAATGTCTGACTAGATGTTGCCATCTTTTTTTTTCCCCCTACCTTGCTGAAAATGAAATTTTGTGTGTACAGAATGAAACTTTTAAAACTATATAAAATTAAATAATTCTTAATGTATCCAAATACTAACATTATAATATGTGTAAACTGTAACAATTTAAAGTTTAATTTAATCCCAAGTAACAAACTCAAACTTGCAATTTCATTCTTACATCATATGATATCAAAAGTGCAAAATTATTATAAAGTAAAACTTACTCAGCTCTATCCACATACTTTCTTTACTGTTCAAATCAAAGAATTTAATCCTGCTTGATATTTAATTCTTTCAATTGCTGAAGGACAGTTCAAATTGTTTTCTTTGAAACTCTCTCACAGAGAAACTAAACTATTTAATAAATCTGTATGAAATCTTCATAACAGTTGTTTCCTTTGCAGGCAAGAACTTGTAACTGTCACATCCGTTTAATTCTAGTAGTATTGTCTCTTGTTAATGCCAGACACTTAATGAACAATCCTTGTATTATCGTTGATTACAAAAGTATAAAGTACTGGAATTTGATAAGGGGAATTAGTTGTAAAATTTGTGAGACATTAGGACAGTCATATGATTTGTCAAGAATATATATCACAGTAGTAGAGTTGAGAAGAGTTATAGAGTAAAGTTTTGGAATATTGAGAATGAATATAGCATTCAGAATGTTTTGTAATGAAATGAATGGTGTTTCACAGAGCACAGGGGCCTTGTTAGTGTTGGAATCAGTTAGTGTGAGAAGAATATTAATGTATTAATAGAATATATTTGAGAAATGTTTTAAAGTATTGTTTAAAGTAACAAAGAAGATTACTGTTCAAGTGTTTCAATAGTTAAGATTGAGAACTAGTTGGTAAAGAATAGAAGAGATAAAATGTCACTTTTAGAGCGCAATTGAAGATATTTACAGGCGGCATGTTAACTGCTCTTCAATGTGGCAGAAAAGTTTTCTTTCCAGAAAGTTTTTATTCTTAAAAAATATTAATCTAAGATGTTGTAAACAGAACTTTCACATATACATTTTATGTTTCTACAAAATCTTTATCCAGTTCTTAAAGAGCAGAACATTTTAAGAAATATACCGGGACTATAAGGTAGATGAGATGCATTATATACATAAATTACTGATACTGCCTTAAGACTATTTGTTCTTTTTATCAAAATTCTATTGCAAACATCATGATCATCTTCTTCTGATGTGATACATTGGTTCCAAATTATTGACACTCATTTTTGACAGTCTGTTTAACATACCCAAAATAACACTGCTAAGTTTATTATGTATGCAATCTTTGTAGTTCTTAAACACCAAATATCACATCATTAGTGTTAACATTCACCTCAACTTTCAATGTGAATGGACATCTGCAATGTTAAACATTGACAAGGCATTCTTCGTCTTCTTTAAATTGAAGGTGAAATGTCACCCCCCCTCCTCCCCCAAAGTAAAAACTTCATAAAATTATTTTTTTAAATTTGAGTACTTATGACCTTATTTATTAATGAACATCTTTTTATTCAAATAACAAATATAGTTTTTAGATATTATATGAATTTATTTCTTCCAATTTCAAATATACAACACATAAATGCAGTCAAGTTTGTACAAAAAGCAAAGTAAATATAATTAAAAACAAAATAAACAATTTGTGAGTGCCATATTTTCAATTATTAATTGGGGTTCAGAGCCTTTGGTAGCCCAGTAGGAACTAGTCCTGCTCCTTACTAAGGTAAGATTTCTGACTTTGAAATTCCTGAAAACAGGACACTTTCTCTTACCTGTGTTTCTAAACTGTTGGTCCTGGTGGTGTAATAGTAACTGTACTTGCCTTCTAAACCCAAGATTGCAGGTTCAATTCTGGCCAGGATTGATGGATTTTTTTTGG
This sequence comes from Metallyticus violacea, assembly GCA_030762175.1. Taxonomy (NCBI): domain Eukaryota; kingdom Metazoa; phylum Arthropoda; class Insecta; order Mantodea; family Metallyticidae; genus Metallyticus; species Metallyticus violacea. Next base: position 5,297,719 of record CM060832.1, read on the forward strand.
CATAAAATCCTAAGTATGGCTTCCTTCAGAGGGGAATTAAAGTCATGGGTCCCATGTCATAGATTTATGACATGTAAAAGAACCTCAAGCCTGAAAGAAGAGGCCTCAGAGAAAAATGTATCAACCGTTTCACACCTTGAATTGAATGGGATGCTGATGACCTGAGATGTTAAGGAGCATCCACAAATAAACCAAATCAAAAAATGGTTCTAAACTACCGCTAACAATTAGCTTTTTAACCTAGCACTAGCAAAATATTTATTAGCATCCACATAAAAGGTATACGTAGCACCTAGCATTCAGCAGTTGATTTGTTTTATTTTTATGGACACTCTTTGACATCTCAGGTCACCATTCAATTCAGGATGAGAATGGGGGACAAATTTTGCTCAGAGGCCTCTTCTTTCAGACTGTATTTTTTTTGCATGTCGTAAATCTATGACATGGGATCCACAGCTTTACTTCCCTTCCAAAGGAAGACATACTTATGATTTTTACGCCTGAAAAAATCCATCGATGGCCGGGATTGAACCTGCAATCTTGGGTTTAGCAGCTGGTTACCACTGCACCACTGAGACAGATGCATTAAGCAGTAAACATATATAAACAAGATAAATGATGTATATAAATCAGCAAATTTTATCATTTTTATGCCAAATTCTTTTTATTGCCATTGAAAATTTCAATTTTTAATTCACTTACATCTGCAATCTAACCTTAAAAGAAATATTATAGAACTGTCAATTTATGAAATGGACACAAATTGGTAAAATTCACAAAAACATAAAGTTAGCAAGTATAAGAGAATGTTAAACTATTTTGAATCATTCCTATAAATTCCCAGAGTTAAAGAAATAATAATAATGAAATGAAATTTATTGAAAATATATCCAAACCAACTACATAATATACTACTACACTCAAATATTAATACTTTACACAAAAAGAAACTCAAATGTATAACTTTTATAAACTTTTTCTTAACTGGCACTGGGCCCCAATCTCTGGCTCACAGCATCATTTACTGGAATTTTAAGAGACTGGAGTCCATTTTCCTACTAAAACATTCTTTTTACTAATGTACTGTTACACTAATTTAGATTCATATTTATTTAAACAACTAACATTCAATTTTATGTACATATTATTCAATCCAGTACAAAATAAGAGCTAAAATAAAATAATACTAAACTTACTTATCTCTTCTAGATATTTTATTTCCAGAGTTGCTTGTTTACATTCTGATCCCAATATACACAACTCCAAGTTATTATTGGTGATCATATTTATTGCTGTAGTATTCTGTCCTTGTTTGTACTTATTTTACCTATTGTACTTCTAAGGTTAGTTTTCCTCTATCTTCCTCTTAATCATTCTTATCCATTTTTCTCTAACTCTGCCAAAATAGTTCCCTATCATTTACAATTAAAATCCATTTAATTAATATTTCCCCATCTAAATTCTTCCGTATTGGTTGATAAGCTTGTTCTGTGCATATTTTGTTTGCTTGCAGTATAATAAAAACCTTGAAAATCTGTGCTAGTTTCTCCACACATCAGATGTGTTTCTACATCTTTATCATATCTTTATACTTTTAAATTCATAACTCAGTTCTAGCCCATGCAAACCCTTCCCCTGTTTGCTTTATCACATTATATTATATATTTTCCCTACCCCATACTATTTTTATTTCCCTATAAAGTTTCAATGAACTCTTTTTTCTCATACTACCAAATGTTCTTTCAATATCTTCCAATCTTATTTCTACCCAGAATCCTCTGTTTTAATATACTCTATTTATCCACAAGTTTTCCATACCTATCTGTTGCAAAACTTCCTGCCTTTGAGATACCATGATCTTTTCCACTTACATTTCTCTTGGATACTGAAACATTCTTTATTATCTAAAAATGTTAATTGGAACATTCACAGTGAAGCTAATCGTATAATTGAAAACATTTTATGATACAGTCAAACCACACACTCTTATGCTTCACTTACTTGTCATTATTGTAGACCGGTTTCGAGAACAGGTTGTTCTCATCATCAGTTCAAATCTCCGACTGTTGGATAATTCATTATGTTGTGGGTATTCTGCTCTGGCAGAGGTGTGATGAACTTAAAGTTTATATTTTCAATATATATATATATATATTCATAATTATTGTAATAATTTTCATGTTGGTAGAATATGTCCCTAGTTCTGACTGAGCTACACCATTTGGTGATGCTGTTGTTAAACCTAAGATCTGTTTACAAAAATTTCTATTTACTTTATCAACATCTTTCTTCAATGCCTCCTCTACACCTCATATTTCTATCCCATATGTGGTTATGTAAATTATTTCAAGCCAGTTCACTCTTATATCTGGAAAATTTCTTAAACATGCTCTTATAACACTCATAGATGCTTTTCCTTTTGCTATTGCCATTTTTTTCTGTTCATTCCAGCTTCCATTAGAACTTAATCTTGTTCTTAGATAATTAAATGTCCTTACTGCCTCTATTTCTCAAATAATAATAATAATAATAATAATAATAATAATAATAATAATAACAGCTTTATTGCCAACCATAGACTTTACGTAAGGGTTTCAGTCTAAGTCAATTTTACACCATAGTAGTTAAAATCAAGTGTAACATGAGAATAGTTTGTATCATAAATAATAACCATTATTTACAAGCTAGTTTACAATAATTATTATATATTCTTAGTTCATTTAGACTATACATACATTTATCAACAACTTAATTCAATTTAGAACTTCATCCCTTTTTGAACTTGAATTGATTAAGGCAGTTTATTATATAAAATTTTACAAATAATTTTAGAATCTCTTTCGGCAGCTTTTTGTTTAAATTTAGGCAATTATAATTGTTCTAAGTTTGAGTGTTATAATTGCAGCAATCTGTATTTGAGCTTGTCATGTTAAATATTGCTACATGACTACATTACATTAATGCCTATAGAAGCATTTTTAATAATTTGTACTACTTTTGGGACTGAGATTGAAAGTACATTTGGCTTAATTGGAGCAAAATTTCTTCAAATGATTTGCATAAAATACTTCTGCTGTATAACCAGAATAAAATCGAAAAGAAAACCACCATAACATGAGTAATGACTGCAGATGGGACAAATGCTTTGTGTAAAGAACATGGGCATAATTATTACATGAGTTATGTTAGAGGAAGAGGGATTGAAATCTCAGGGTACATATTCTCACACACCTACTTAGCTTTTAATTTATGTGTTCAGAACAATATGCTAGTTTTGTTTCACACCAAATTATACTTTGTCTGTGCCTTATAACCTTTTTACATCATGGTGATATTGGCAGTTTCACTCTTAAGATCAATGCATAGAAAACTTGGCATCCATTTTAGCATTTGCTCCATGTCTAATATAATGAATTTTAAAAATTAGGCTGATGCAATACCATTGATTTCATTAACATTTCTGCCTGTCTTATGACTCCTGTATTCATTCAGCCAAATAAAGGTACTGAATTTTATGAAAGTTTTGTAGAAAAATGGTCTGTTTACATGAAAGTTCTGTGTACAAATATATAATTTTCCAGATCTCCAATTAAATAGTTCTTAAGAAAAAAAATTGTGTAAAACTTTTTGGTAAATGTAACAAAGAGTGAGTCTATTGCTTGGTTCTGATTAGAAGTTTTGAGACTGAAAGATTTTGGAATAAATATTGTGAGGGAATATTTTGCTCAGATGTCAAAGGAACATGAATGGGGAAAAACTTTTTGGTGAAAGAGAAACGCTTGGAATTATGAAGTTGTTAACATTTAAGTAAACTGTTATGAACTAGGAATTAGTCAAGATATTTAGGGTTAATTAGAAATAGATGTGGTCTTTGAATAAATAGCTGGTATTTGGGAGGTACACATGTTTGGGAAAGGGTGATTGAAGACACAAGTTAGTATGTGATGATAGACTATTCTAAGTAGTGATCTTCCTTTTTTACAAGGACAAAAAGCTTGTATTTTATGGTATGAGTAGCAGTCAAATGAAAACTAGTCAGTTGCCAAAATGTCTTACTTTTAATACCTCACTGGGAGACAAGACAGTCATACTTATTCTCATCTGTTTCAAACCAATGTACAAGAATGTCTCTTTTCAGTGTACCAAAAATGTGGGGAAAAACCTGGGCTATATGGGGATGTTGAAATGTTTAGCAGCCATATCCCTGAAGTGTATTACTCACTAGCTGAAAAGTGTAGCAGTGGGCATTATGCAACTGAGGAATAATGTCATTCACTAGCATTCCAGGGCATTTCAACTTTATGGTGCACCTCAGTTTGTATTGAGTGTCCCCTCTTCTCTTCTTTGCTCATCTCAAATTTTGTTGGTCTTGGTGGTTTAGTGGTAACCATACTTGTCTCATAGACCCAAGGCTGCAGGTTCAAACTTGGCTAGGGCCAATGGATTTTTAGGATGTAAAATTTCTAAATGTGGCTTCCTTCAGAAAGGAAATAAAGCCATTAGTTCCATGTCATAGATTTACCGCACATAAAAGAACCTGAAAGAAGAAACCTCTAAGCAAAATTTATTGGTCGTTTCACACCCTGAATTGAATGGTACACTAATAATCAAAGATGTTAAAGAGTCCTTAAATAAACCTAATAATAAGAATCCATTTCTGATGCTGGACAAATAAATTTATGTATCAATAACATTACTTTCAGCATCATGAACAAACAACAAATGTACTGCCTCCTTCCCCAAAGATGGCAGTTTCATTAGTAAACAGCAAAGTTACCAACTTATGAACTCTTTAATTTCTAAGTGTGGTGGCCTGTTTTCATTTGACTGCCACTTATTCTTTAATCCGAATCATAGAGAATATTGTTTTGAGGTCTTGTGAAACTATGCGTATAACACAAATTTGGTACTATTAGACTATTGCAGTTTGGATCTTTAAAAAGGCATGTAAATGAATGGGTTTTCGCAAAGAGAGAGGTTGCAAAGCCTATAGTATAATTTTTTACTCCCAGAATTATATAGTAAAATGAATCACAGCAATTGTTTTATCTTGTTAAATTTTAGTAAATAGAGAGTGCAAGATATATGATGAACATGCATTCTGATTGATAGGCTATATAGAATGCATACTGCTATATATCAGAATCTTTGTTCAGATCATGTTTTAAAAGCTGATGAGGCAATTCTATCAATATGAATCATAGATAAATACTAACTAATGAATGCAAAACACTTTGCTGGGTCATAATTCTATAAGACACTTTACAATTAATGAACCTTTTCATTGGGCTATACCAGTTGTCAGTACTTGTATGGTTCATCCAGCATATTTGGTCAATAAGTAGTTTTAAATAGCAAGACTTTTAATAGTAAAATGCATAATACTGCAACCCTTTATAAGGAAATTGCTCAAATTTCACTACTTTTGTTCCACTTGTAAGTGGAAATTTGAGTGACTTCCTTATAAAGAGTTGCAGCATAATAGGTCAATAGCTCACTTCCTATCTCATATTTTTCAACAACTGGAATTTTGTAAAAGGTTTTCCAAATTTCCGGTATCATATGTTAAAATATATATATATCTTCTAGTAATCAATAAACACGAGTACTCAACTACATAATGCTATATAAGAGTTTTCACTAAAAGTCTGTGCAAATTGATGTGTAAAACTACAAATTACATCTACTCTCAGCTTTTTTGCCTCTCAAGGATAATCCCAATCAATTTTATTTATTTATTTATACTGGAAGCAATGGAATCTGTTATTAAAAATAAGTTAAGATAATGTGTTAGTGACCTTAGCACATCAGCCTTTAAGGCTTATTGTGCTACACTATTGGAAGAGATGCCTTCAATGTTCCCCAAAATCTTTTCCTTGAACAACAGCTACTATTCAAAACATCATAAACCACAATTATTAACAGCCCCACATTCAAATTAACAAATCTACCCATAAACAAAAAATCATAGATTTAGCACAGAAAAATGACTACACAATAGATTAGGTCAACAAGAAAATAGAAAAATTAAAAAAAAAAAAATAAATAAAAGATATCACCATGCTAAAAGGCTACAAAGGAGATCATATATGCAAGAAACTCACATTCCATCCATGGGCACACCAAAAATTCCAGAAGACTTTTAAAGATGCAAATATTATTTTCGCTCCAGTAAACAAATGTAGTTTAAAAGTCTCCTAAAAATGAATACTAAAAATAAAATTCCACCAGGAATCAGTTGTAAAGACTGCAATATGAAATATATAAGTGAAATGAAAAGAAACATTACCCTATGTTTAAGGAAGAATATAAAACATAAACACATGGGGATAAAAAGCATGAATTCCAAAATTAATGAAAATTCTTAAATGCTCTTCAAAATCCTATAGAATTAACAATGTGGGGAAATATATTCATAAACAAAAACATGGAAAATTTACTTAATTTTGAACTTCCAAACAACAGTATCCTTATCATTAAATTCGTAAAATATACAAAGTAACATCTTAATACAATGCTGGGAAGCTGACAGTGGAACCATGCTGATGATGAAGGCAAGTCTTCGAAATATGTCCAAGTAAGTGCAACATAATTAGTGAAATTGGAGTGATTTCCTCAAACAAATTGCAACATTCTTAAACTATGCTGAAAGGAAGTGGTGTGGGAGTAGCTAGGAAGGGATTGCAGGTGCAAACATAATGAATAAAAAATTGAAAATGGTTCACATGAGAGCAGATGTATGGAAATATTAAAAGAAGATGAGTTCAATGTATATCCAAGGAACAGTTGACAAAATTTTCTAATTAATTCAGATAAACACACACTAACCTAAACATAACCTTGGGTGAATCCTAGAAACCAGAGGATCCAATGGTTTACTTTGCTTTGCTGCAGCATGATGACCTCTGCTTGCCTCTTAAATTGGTCATATATGGTGATAATGGTAAAATTATAAAATACTTGACAGCTCTGAAAATTAAATGAGTAAATGCTGAAAGTGGTGCATGGAACTACTCTGGGAAAAATGAAAGACATACATGTGAACTTGGCTGTGTGGAATTTTTCTTATTAATTATGCACCATCTAAATCAAAATGCAATTGTATGAAACCACAGATTACAAACTCCCTTGTTATTTTAAGTAAGTATAAAACTTGTGTTTATGCTGCATTTAGGAAGATTCAATCATTGATGCATAGCTAATTCCCATTGTTCTGTTCTGGAACATGGGTGCCTCTTATGAGGTGAATTTTAGGTAGTTTTTCCCCAACAGAAGTACAAGTGATAAGCGCTTAGCCTTCAACACATCTGACAGGGAACTAAGGTATTTGTCCAGTCACCTCTTTTTTATAGGTATGGAGTTCTCTAAAGTGTCATAAATTTCTGACATGGGACACATGGCTTGAAGTACATAAACCCGAGATTTTTACGCCCTGAAAAATCTATTGACCCCAACTGGGTATGCACCTGCTGCAAATCTTGGGCCCAGAGGAAAACATGCTACTCCAAGTTCGACATTTCTACACAGTGTTGATGTTATTTTCTGTTGCTGGTCAACCCTTGCCTCCAAAAGTACTTTGTAGTTGAGTGCATTGTTCTGGCATCAATGAGAATTTAAAATCATAAAATGCCATAGTCTGAAAGTCTTATCATTTAAATTCTTTAATTTTATAACTATTATTGTATGGAATTAGTTTTGATGGCCTTTTTTCCTGAAACTAAGATTACAGCTAATGCAATTGTTTATTTATGTGACGTTGATATGATGTGCATGAGAAGTGTCATGCATTAGAGTTTGCTCAGGAAAACAACATAGTCACATCTCTGTGATCTCTTTCAGCACACGTTTAGTGCTGACAGAGATCAGGTATGGAATTGCAAGTAAATAATTTATTCTTTAAATATTGTACTTACGAAGCTGTTGACAATGGAGTGGCAATATAACCTAAACTTAGGTTAAATTTATTCTTTATTTATTAATTAAGGCACCCTCAAATATTGTTAATAATATGAGAAACAGGAAATATAAATATTTTTTCTCTTCAATCTTTGATGTACGAAAGTAACAATGGCAATATCTGGAGAATTATCAGGTATCTTGGGGCATTATGTTACTGTTTAAACAAACTTTGTAACACTAGACACTGAGAACTCAGCGGGACAAAGCAAGGTCATTAACATTTGTCCCATATTTTCATTTCAAAATTTTTTTTTTAATTTATAAACAGCTGTCATCTTGGAAACTGAAGGTATTTATTATTAAACAAAAGGCATATCAATTTGCGCAAACTTTTGGTTTGATTTATCAATGTGAAATCTTTGCAAATCTTAAAGGATATTGCAAATAAACTAGACTGTTCTTTGGCACAGACTTTGACTAGCTTCTTTACATTCTGGAAAGTGTATTATGTGGCCAGGAGCAAAATTTTGTTCTTTATACCTTGCATTCTTTCTGATTGACTTTATAGTTTGTTCATGCTGTGAGTGTTTCATGGCATTTTTTGAATTAATGTAAGACTCATTGGCAATAGGAGTCTATTCTGAAGGTGGATGCTCTGTCCTGAGTCTAGTATAAGCTGACTTTTCTATGTTTAGTCAACCAGATTTCTATCATGTCTTGTAATTGATCTGCACCTTATTTTTTGTTTTATGGTAATCACTTTTTAATGCAAGACTCAATGAAACTTCCAGAGGGAAAAAATGAATAAAATTGTTATGACCTCTACATTATAAGTGCTTTGATGTATAACAAGCTTCAGAAGAAATTAAGTAGCTTTTGGCAAAAGCAGCTGAAACAAGCCTGAACTTTTTGATGGACATATGTCTGTACATACTGGAAGAACTCTTAAGTCTGGTCTGTTTTTTGTAAACCTGTATTGTTGTAGTAATTTGTTGTGATTTGTAAATAGTATTGGATATGTGTCTATTTGTCTATTGACAGTTATAAAACTGTCTTGACTGCATATACTGTTGAGAAACTTCTCTATTAAATCTATTTCAAATAGAAGATACAATTTCAATATTAATTAAATTTGGAATGTAGCACAGTAAAGCAAGCATTAACAGTCTCTTGTGAGTCAAACTATTTAAAAGCACTCTTTCTGGCTTACTTCAATAATCAGCAAATGATCCAACAGTTGTTAAACAGCTGAGGATGTGCACAAAGATCCACAAAACATGTCCTGAGCAAAATCTCTAATAAGTAAGCCAGAAAGAGTGTTGGAAAGGAAGAATCAGACTTAAAATATGGGAAACAATTGGAACTCTAATCACAATCTCAGCCTTCCGAGCTGATGCTATATCATTGGAGTTACCGTGAACCTCTCTCATCTAATTCTATATAGCCCAGAGACTTCCCTAAGGTTTCTCTACCTTGTACTTGTAGCATTATGAGTTGTCTCTTAAGGAGTTAATCTCATAGTAGAGAAATTTTAGGGAGGCATCTGGGTATATAGAATCATATGAGGTTCATGGTTCTGTGCTTGGAGGAGGGCATGGAGTTCAGTTTGTAGAATGTCAGCCCAAAAGGCTGAAGATCCATGACTTGAATTTTTCAAGTCTTAATTCCTCATTTCCAATTTATGTTCTATACACAGCAAGTGTGAAAGAACAATTTTCATATACAGAAAGGGCATTGTTAAATAGTTCAACTCACAAGAGATTATTAAGATAACATAATTTTGGGGTCTGCAGCAATACAGTTGGCTGTATACAGGATGTATGAATTTTACAAACTTCTAGAGATCGTGAAAAAAGTTAACATTTTTCATGACTGTTGCAGTGGTAATGCCACCATTAATGTACCTGTCACAGTGTTTGGTACATTTATCGTTTGGGCTGACTTTCTATGCTTTTAATCCAGCTCAAAGTATGAGGGTCACCCAGAGAATAATGCCCCACATTTTTTTTCTTGAACAATTATTTATTTCACACAATGAGAATTGCATACATGAAAGAATGATGTTCTTTCTACACACCCTATTTTTCCACGTAATCTCCTTCCAGTTCTATGGCCCTCCTCCAGCCAGATACAAGGATGTGTATGCCCTGTCAGTACCAGTCCTTGTTCTGGTCACGAAGCCATTTCTTCACTGCGCGAATCACCTTCTCTTCATCCTCAAAATGTATTCCACAAATGCCATCCTTTAATGGCCCAAACAAGTGAAAGTCCGGGGGACCTAGTTCAGGGCTGTAGGGTGTAACAATGTCCAATCCTGTTTTGTGATATGTTCAGAAGTCCTCAAACATGTGTGGGACCGAGCGTTATCGTGTTGAAACAAAACATTTCCTAGGTTGTTAAAGCGCCAAAGTCTCTGGAAGTGCTTCTTGAGTTTGGTTAATGTGTTAACTTATGCTTCTGAATTAATGCATTGCCTTTTGGCATCACATCAATGAGAATCACGCTCTCACAGTCCCAAAACACTGTGATCATGACCTAACTGGCGGAAGAAGTTGCTTTGGATTTTTTAATCTGTGGAGAGCGAGGATGACTTCATTCCATCATTGTCGTTTTGTTTTGGGATGTGAACCCAGGTTTCATCACCTGCCGCAATCCGGGGTAAGAAGCCCCCCTTCAGCTTCGAAATGTTGCAAAAGCTCAAAAGAAATGCTTTTTCTGTGAGATTTGTGTCCCACCATAAGATGCATGGAACCTTTCTTGTACACACTTTTGAGTAATCAAGAGCGCAGATAATTCCATCCACACTTCCTTTGCTGATTGACAGCTTCAATGCCAATTGCCAAGTCGTAATGCGTCTATCCTAGCGAATGAGAACATCAGCATGCTGCAACATGTCAGATGTGACAGCCATAGATGGTCTACCCGCCCGCAGCAAATTTTGGAGCTCTGTTGAACCGCCTGCTGATGTTCTCACCCTCTGTGCCCAGTGGCCAACTGTACTTCTGTCAACTGCAGATGCTCCATAGACTTCTCACAAACATTTGTGAATATTCCCAACAATTTCTTTCTCCGCAGTGAGAAATTTAATGACGACACGCTGCTTATAACGTACATCACTTACAGACGCCATTTTGAAACATAACTGTAGCTCACTATCTTTCGGAGGAAACGGAAATTTTGCCTGTGCACTGAGGAAACTTCAATTAATTTATATATAACATTTCGCATTCGCAATATTGTTGTCAGCTGAGGAAAAAAAAAATGGGACATTACTTTCTGGGCGACCCTCATATTAAGTGTGTCTATATCTGTTTGGGTGCTATCTCTCTTTTAGAAATATTCTCAGTAGTTCAGTTCAAGACTGTTAATAGTACAAGGGATACTCAGAAAGTCTCTTGATATTAATGATAATTTGAAACTTAATACTAAATTTCTCAAAGCATTGTCATGAACCTTGAATCTTTTGTGTACAAATATTATGTTACTGACATTGTGAAGACATAGCCCATTGAAGTTTCACCTAATAGATCATTATGAAATAAAGTTTGGGGATTTTTTGTTAAATTATAACTATTTTACACTGTCTCATAGATTATAGCATTTGTTACATTCTTCCAGGTTATCAAAGAGTGAATGTTGCTTCTGGGCTGGCAGAAAGATTTGAAACATACAGAATGTCCTACCCGTTTTGTCATCTTTACCCAACTAACTCTTTCCTAGCATTCTCTGCGATGTGTTCCATAGATAGGGGAACTCTCAACCACCAATCAGATTAAAACACAAGACTTGCTTCTGGATATTTCTGACAACCAACCTTCTCCAATGGTCATTCTTCTCCAACAACAGCCTAGACACAGTATTTCAGTTCAGAGCCTTGACTGGAAGCACTGGACCCCACTTATTGTCATTAATGTTGCTAAGCTCCATTTGTATACTGATAACAGCATCTTCTGTAAGGAGGATGGGTGACCAGCTGTGGAGAGGCAGCCTGATGCCTGTAAGTTCAGTACTTGACTGTTTTTCACATGCCTGTTGGAAAACTTTTAAAAGACAAAGTTTTTTTGTATCACTCTGTGGCTACTGTCCTTTGATCTTTGAAGGATTTGTTGCTACATAATCATTAATGCCACCACCAACTTCTTGCTCTGTTAACTTTCATCTGAGAAGATCCAAACTATAACCAATGTTTTTGTTCCCAGATGATACTAATAGATCCAAGTTTTATCACCTGTTATACTGTAGAAAACATGATGACAGTTCCCATTATTGTATCTTTGGAGTATTTTGTGGCACCACCACTCAAGCTATTTACTGAGAAGAATCCAATATTAAGGAATGACTCTAAAACTTTATAGGTCACTCCAAGGTCTTCTCATATCTCCACAGTAATAATATTTTCTGCAGGCAAAGATCATCTTCATTCTTTAAATTCTGCAAGTTAATTGAACAAAGTTGTACATGAACCAATATTTCCTAAAGCATATGTAAGTCAAGACACTGTTCCTGGTTTAGGCCACTTTTAAAAGCATAATAAAAAATAATTGCATGTTTAGTTTAGTTTAGTGAGTAGAATGTTAGGTTAGCTGCAGGAAACCTTGTGGAATCATCGACCTCTCAGTTATATCAGTAAACATATTGAATATACTCAAGTACAGGCTGCTTTTGAAGCAGTGTAACACAGAGGAAGATAAACTGCAATCATATTACATCTTCTGCTAAGGTTTCATTTTATAATGTGTGTGTATATATTATATAATCTTGATTCACATGGATTTATCTTGATTTTTGTAGATGTGCATTACAGTTACAAGAATATACTTCTTGAATGTATTGAGGCAAATCACATGAGATTAGCACAGAAATATTTTTTGTATTTGAAAAGCATTGTTCTTCTTCACATGATGTAGTGAATGCAAATAGAAAACATGCAATTTCAGCATTTTTTGTATCTTCTTTAGTGAGTAATGCATTTCTTATTCTACACATTGCTTATTATACACTATTTTTCTCTGGAACACTTGTCAGGTTATTTCTGACCCTTTTTGTAACTGGACTCTCTTTTGCTTCATTCTGTGATTGTGATGCCTGGGCCCTGTTTCATAAAAGTTGACAGGTGAAAATTTGGCAAATTTGTTAGTACATAGTCATGATTAGTTGTTTCATATAACCTACAAATATGTCACATATGTCAAGGCAAATTGATATTACATAAAGCTGACAATTATGTAAAAACAAATTGTCAACAAATGCCTGTGCTGCTACGATCATAGATGTAGTATATTCATTCAAAACTCTTTATTTTCTTTGTATTCATATTATAATACATATCATAATGTTAATATAAATTTAATTCTGACTAAGTGCAATGTATGTGATAATATTTATTACTAATGAAATTACCATTATTGGCATCTTATTATCTGTAATAATTTTAATTAAAAGGATGATTTTGGTCACTGTACTGCACATTTTACAATAAACGTAAACAAGGAACACAAATGATAAGTTGGCAATGGCCAACAACGTTAACTCAGTTACAAAATAAATGTCAGATAAGCAATGGGAGTTGAAGAAAACATAATTGCTCCTTTCTGTTGTAAATTTTGGGTAGGGGGTAGAAAAAATGTTATGCTCATTATGACTTAGGCTTTATCGTATATCACCCCCACTGGTGGACGAGGTAGTTAAAGCGCGGCTCGTGAGCGGGAGATCTGGGATTCGATTCCCTCTGACTGTCCTCCCTGACCAGTTTTTTTTCCCCAGCTCTATAAATGACAAATGCCAAAATGGTACCCTAAAACTTAGGCCTGGAACGTTTTCTTCCTTAAAAAAAGTCCTTTCCAATTTATCATTTCATCTCATGTATCACCAGCGTCCGCCGCCTGTGATACCTCAGTAGTAAAATCGGATGTTAAATACTATTTAAAAAGATATAATATGTTATATTAAGGCTAAAATGATCATATCGTATGTTGCAATAAAGTATTGTTGTTGCACCTCCAATTATAAACATTCTACTTTCGAATTTATTTTATAAATATGTTAGCATATCACTGTTGTATGTGACAATATTATATTTCATAAAACAAATAGTAAAAATATTTTTGACAAATGTTTGCTTCATATCATTCACACTTATAGTTTTATCAAACAGAATATGATCAAATGCGTTATGTCATTTTCGTAAATTTGATATGTTTTATGAAACAGAGCCCTGTTCTATTGACTGAAGAGCATCCAACAATTGAATCTTTGATAACTGAGTAAATCATTGTACTACTATACAGCTGAAATTTCTCTTAATATATTAAATATATTTTATTGTACTTATGGAGGAATTGCGCTGCTGCTCAAAGGCGTTGATTACTTGAACAACTACCTCACAATTTTAAGCATCACCTACTTGTAACAACGTCTTTTAGAAGGCATTTTCGGGAATATCTTCTTTATATTGGCAATAGAATTATCGACTTCACAGAGGCAGGCTCTGATTTCTTATGCAACTCGATGGAGGCTGTGCCTAAACAGGTTGGATGTTTAATTTTAGAATAAGGTCTTCAGCAGCTTTCACTGTTTAAAGTAGCACACTCAGTAACCAGTAACAAAATAGTTTCGAACCGTTTGCAAAGGTGGAGGAGCGTGTACATGCCCTAACATTCGCAACACGTGCCATCTATACTCCCTATTTCAACATTATAGCTTTTGTTACGAGGATCATTTGTAAAGTTCTCAGAATGAAGCACAAATTGACAGCATAGCTTCTTGAAATTATTCTTATTTTTAAATAGTCTCCCTTAACACTAATGCACTTTATCCAGCGAGCTCTAAAGCCTTTATCCCATTCGCGAAAGTCGGTCCTGGGGGTGTAGTGGCTACCATACTTGCCTCCTAAACCCAAGATCGCGGGTTCGAACCCGGCCATGATTTTTAGGGCGTAAAAATCCAAAGTATGGCTCCTTCGGAAGTAAAGACGTGGGTCCCGTGTCGTACATTTACGGCCGAAAAAGAACCTCAAGCCTGAAAGAGAGGACTCTGAGCAAAATTTGTCGGTCGTTTCACGCCCTGAGTTGAATGGGACGCTGATGACCTGAGATGTTAAAGATCATCCATAAATAAATCAATAAAAAAAAACAAAAAAAAAACGAGTCAGATTACTCCAGGTTTGCAAAATACGCATCAATTGATGTTTTAAGCTCTTCATCGAACGAAATTTTTGTTCCACCAAGGAATTTTCTCGGTTTAGGGAACAGATGGATGTCCAATGGAGTCAAGTCAAGGGAATAACACGGAAGTGGCATCAAATCAACCTCTACTCATTGAATTTCGTCACTGCAACGACGCGTGTGAGAGCGAGCATTATATTAATGCATTATTATTTCTTCTTTGACAAATCCGGCCTTTTATCGCATAGTTTCGTCTTCAGTGGGTCTAAAAGATTAGCATAATACGCTCCGTGTGATACATGTTCCATTGGGAAGATAATCAATTAGCAGTACACACTTGACATTCGCAGGAAACCGCGTCATGATCTCCCCTTCCGATTTCACACTCTTGGCCTCTTTTGGCGGTGGGGAATCGTCATGCTTCCATTTTTAGACTGCTGTTTTATTTCAGGTGTGTAGTAGTCCACCCATGTTTCTCATTGGTCACAAATCGATGTATAGTGCGTGGAATCTCTCTGAAAACTGGCCAAACTTGCTGAGAGATTTATACTATTCACTTTTAATTCTGAGTCAGCAGTCGCGGCACCCATATTGCAAATACTTTTTTCAAGCACAATTCTTTCCTCAAAATTGAAATGCGCGATCCACTGCAATGCCCAGGGCGTCAGCAAAGTCCGACACATTTCATAGGCGATCCTCCAGAACCATGTCGTGCATCTTATCGATAAACTCTGATGTCGTGACGGATTTTAGTAGTCCATTGCGTGGGTCATCTCTCAAGCTTTCACGGCTGCAATTAAATTCTGTGGTCCACTTGGAAACGGCGGTGCAAAAGTTCCATACAGTGTTTGTCATATCTTTATGAATTGCTGTTGCATTTATATCCTTCTTTATCGAGTACTCGTTAACCGCACGATACTCAATATTTGCAATTTTTCTTGTGAGCACTGCAACAAACAGCTATTAGCTACTACAATTCTTGACCAATCCATGTATTACTGTACAATTATTTCATTGGAAGATGGCAAGTTTTGATAACAAAATTGCTTAGAAACTTCTGCAGCAATCTGTGGGTCATTCCAAGAACTTTTCAAATGACTCTTATGTTAGGAATTTTTGAAAAAAAAAAAAAAAAAACTTACGTAAGTGTAGATACTTTCTGAGTGTCCCCATATGGCTAGGAAATGTCACCAGAACTTGCTATTTTGTGAAGCTAGAGGTAAAGTCAGAAAACTTAAATTTAGTATCATTCCTAAATGTTTGTGGTGACAGAACCACTTGTTTCTAGTTTTGTGAAAATAGAACGATAAGAATTAACATGATCAGAAAGAACAGAAAATGACACTAACATGTAAACTGTATTACAATGAAAATGGGTTTCTGATACAAAAACCTTCTAACACCCCCTCTACCATCACTAGAAGTCTGTAACATCACACCAACAGTTTGTGTGAATAATTGTATGTTCAAAGTATATATTGACTCGGAATGTATATATATTCTAACAGTAACAGAGCTATGGTTGTGAGTGTTGTGACAGTTTCCATTAGTAGAAGTAATACAACATTATTGATTCCAGGTGGTAACAAAGGTGCATTCAACAAACTCAAAGTAATATTAGTAGGTACACATTAGATACTTTCAATCAAGGTGATTACTATAAAGTGTTATGAAGATTCAGAGAAATTTTGGAAGGATTTAGTAGAATTGAATTGGTAATTTGGGAAATTTGCTCAGACATCCATCTAACATATATTTTTAATGCAAAATTTTCTATAATACTGGCAATAATTTTCTTTCAACCAAAAGTAATTTTACTTCATAACTGTAAGTCCCTCCTGTTCATACGCCTTCTGACGCCATACATCCTTTGATCTTGTGATTGTTCTCTTCTCTTCTTGCCTTCAGCATTTCAACATTTCTTCAGAATGCTTTCTTTCCGCAACTTTTTCATATGCCCTAATCGTTTCAAAATTTCATTTATTTTAATGATATTCTTTTCAATTTTCGTAAATTTTGTAATATTGTACTTTTTAATTTTATATATTCTTGCTGCTCTTTGCAAACAGTCTGTTTCTACAGTCAATAATTTACTTGCACAATTTTACATAGTTTAGATAAAAAAAAAATAATGGCAGCTATGCTATAATGTCTTAAGAGGGCTTTATTATCAGAGGAAAGCTTAAATGTCTACCACCTTCTGACACACATTTGAAAGGCGCCATACACCGCACGTCCATCTCTGTGAATATCCTCAAGTGACCGCCCTACAAAATTGATGATAGTTGTCTCATTTTTGCGAAGAATCGTAGTCACACGGGCTCATATCGGTGATTATCCAATCTGCCAGTTCCATAGTGACAGCGTTAGCAATGTGATGTATTTCACTGCCAACAAGTGTCGTCGCTTTCTCCCTAGTGCTGGACGAAGGTGGCGTTCCAAGAAATTGCATTAGTAGGCAACCTTTACCTTAGGTACAGCTGGTGCAGTAGTCTCACGAATGCATACACCACAGTGATCATCACCTTCACATCATGTTCAGATCGCAACTACCTTTGGAGAGGAGAGCCGAGATGTTTCCATTCATTTGATTGGCGTTTCAAGCTGGTGCGTAGGAAGAGTCCAGGTTTCGTTCGTAATGAGAATGCTCACCTCTCTGGCAAGCAGTTCAGCAAGTTCCGTGTAATTGCTGTGCCTCCGTGATGACATGGGGTATCCAACACGCCGCAATTTTGCCGAACCCAAGAATGTCCTGCAGATTATGGAGTACTGTTTTGTGACGTACACCTACCTTTGCGGCTAATTCATTTGCAGTTCAACGCCGATCAACATCCAATGGGGAAGCAATAAACTGAATTTTGGGGTTGTCCAGTAATTTCTTCTTATTCAATTTTTTGTTGATTTATTTTATTTATGGGCGCTCTTTAACATATCAGGTCATCAGCGTCCCATTCAATTGAGGGGGTGAAAAGGCCGATAAATTTTACTCTTCTTTCAGGCCTGAGGTTCTTTTACCTGCCGTAAATCTACGACATAGGACCCACAGCTTTACTTTTCTACCAAAGGAAGCCATACTTAGAATTTTTACGCTCAAAAAGGTCTATCGATCCTGGTCGGGATCAAACCCGCGACCTTGGGTCTATGAAGCAAGTATGGTTACCACTAGACCACTAGGATCGAATTCTTATTCAATCTCAAGCTTTTCGTCATCTATCTTCAAGGTTAAATATTCGCTTTCAAACAATTTCCTTGAAGCATCTTCAATACCTTGGATTGTTATGACTTGGTCATCTGCAAAAAGTAAATGATGTAAAAAGAATCATGGTTTCATTGGAACTCTCACAACATTGTATATTCTGGACTGGTCTCTTAAACATACATATTACATATATGTTATATAATTTAAAAATAGTGGTGACATACAACATCCTTGTAACAAACTCATTGGTGTGTGGAATTTTATGGATAATAGTTTCAAACTTTAGTTTGACACCTGTTCCTTCAATATATCGTTCTTAAAATCATTGTATTGGATTGGATTGGATTGGATAAAGCTTTCTGCTCACAATATCATATGCTTTTTCTAGATCAATGAAAATCAGTACCATCCATTTTAATTTTGCTCTGATTTTTTTTCCAAAAGGAGTCATATTGTAAAGATGTGCTCTATATAGGATTTTCTGGCTGTAAAGCTCCCCTGTTCCTATGAAGTGTGATGTTTTAAATTTTTTTATCTGAAAAATGGCCTTTAAAATCATAAATACATTCACCTGCACAGAGAGAAGGGGATCTTAATCAGCTATGAATGCTTGGCACACCCACACCATTCATTTTCCAGCACTGCAAATAGTTCCTCTTCAGGACTGGTAAACACTGACTTTGAAGATGTTCTTCATTCAGGAAAATGAAGTCACATGGTTGATTTGTAAGGTGGATGCTTTTATCTGTTTTGTTTGTGTGTTCTCTAAAATTATCAGTGTTGTTTGGTTAATGTGAGCAGAAGTATTGTTATGATACAACAAATGTCCCTTAGAATGATTCTTGGCCACTGTTCATGGATTTTTAACACTGTAGGAAGGCAAACTTTGCAATAACTGTTTCTCGTTTTCTAAAACAACAGCTACCAGATGACTCCTTTTTTAACACTAGAACAGCCGAAACTTATTATACACTTTAAATTGCTGAGGCTATCTTTTGGATGTCAATGTTAAATGTGTATTAAATACAGCTATTATTAATCATATATATAAAATGAAACATTAACGCATAATTTTACAACACAGATCTGTTGTGCAAGATGAAGAATGATAGATGATAACTTAGCCAAATGCAATTACAGGACTTTGTGGCATAAGTTTCCCAGGTACTGACCTAAAGCATTAAAGGAAAAATCCCTCAGTTACGAAACTAACCCAACCTGAAATTGAACCTGGGTCCACCAATTGGGAAGCACAATGCTACTGCTAGACTGAGTTACTAGCTTTCATTGCATTCAGTTTATCTCCTGCCTACTGCTACACTTTTTTGTAACTTTTGCAAAATTTTGCTCAATGTATTTCTGTATTGTATCTTTATGTCCACCAGAAACACTGTATGTACCTAAGTAAAACATTAGAAAGCAATGCTACTGTTAGAATGTATTTTAGTATTGGAGTACATAATAATCTATACTAGAAGTACATTTAGATTTCAGTATTTTTCCCATCTTTGTAGTGAAGGAAACACTGTAAACATTGGGGCCATGATGTGCTGTGTTTAAGTTTTGTAAATGCAGAGGTATTTTGTGACCTGCCCTCAGCTTAAGCCAAATGTTATGAAGTATGCACTTGCGGATTTGTTCTTATTTATTGTGGTGTTATGAAAATGCATGAAGTGCACTACATAATGCACATAATATTTATTAAACACTCGCCCATTATCTTAACCTCTTATAAAAAACAATCTGTGCCTTGTCTTTAAGCCTATGTGAAGAAGTCCATTAATCTTTTGCAAAACTCTTTTAAAATCTTCAATAGTTTTTTTAAAATAAAGTTGTGCCATTTATATTCCTCTTTTGCAGTACTTAGAAATAAGTTTCAAATTTCTTCTTAATGGGACACATGCATTTGTGTATTTTTCTAAGCTTTGTCAACAGATGTGAAACTTATGTTACAATTCTGGTGATATGTTTTTATTAGTGATATGTAAATAAGAAATTAGAAGAAATGAAAACTCATCTACATGTTAAAAAGTTTAAGAAAAATGTATTTATTTGTTTTTGAAGCAGTAATATTGAGCATCGAATTGTGTTGCTAAAATATGTTGCACTACAAAATAAGAAACTAATGTACAATGAAACAGTAGATAATATGCTTTAATGTTGTTGATCATGCCAAAAGCCCAATAATGTAATTCACTCGATGTGCATTTATATAATTGTTGAAATTTCTTCTTGTTAGTTTATGAGACACTTGAATATTAGATATATAATATATATATTTTTAAAGTCAATAAATCTAATAGTCTCTATTATTTGTATATGAAATATTACTAAACCTGTGGTTAAGTGTATATAATGAAATATTTTCTGGAAATAATCAGTCATTATTTTGACATTGTTTTATTCACATACTGCTAAAAAGAAACTATTGCTCAAGAGTAACTTACTGTATTTTTACCTTGAAACTGTTAGTGTTAAGAATCAGAGATGCATGGCTGATTTCCTCTTTATAGAGTATCATGATAATACATATGTAAACAATGTGTGATGCAAAAGTTATTGTGTAAGCATCATGTACATGTTTTTAGCTGCAAATATGAAGTATATTTGGTTATATTGCAGTAGTATTTCATCATTCATTTCTTTGTTGTACAAAAAACACCTTTTGAAGCATTAGTTTGTCTAAGTTCTGTTTGGTTCAGCACCGAATAATAGCATGCCTTTAGCTTCATTCTATCATCACAAGTCACATCGGGTTCTCCATGGAACATATGCTAATAAACTGTGTTTCTCTTAACTTAGGAGAAATGTAAACAAAACTGGGTGCTCTTTGCCATAACTTATAATCTGAGGGCACAGAACTGCTTTTTTCACAAATTAGTTTGCAGTTTAAAGCAATAATTATCTTCATTGCATTTTATATATTGAATGAATGCTTTTTTTCTCATATTTCCTTTACATTAATTTTTACAATTAGTGTAACTGTTCTTAGAGTGTTTGTTATTTTAAGATCTTTTACAATAAATGCTCTGGTTATATATGTAATAGATCCTACTTTCCTCTAACTACACATTTTTTTATTCTTCTTTCAGCCATTTCTTCACTTACTACATTATTTCATAGATATATTTTTATTTTACTTTAATCACTTTCCTCCACCATTTTCTCTTACCTTCCCTAACTCCATATTGCCAATTCCAAAAATTTTTAATATCAAAATTGCAATCTATAAATTGTTCCATTTCTTAGTTCATACTTCTTCTCTCCACCCTTTAGTTTCTGAACATTCAGCTATACAATGTAAATCCTTTTCTTTTTTTCCACATAGTGGATACTCTTCCTTTTTCACTTTAAATCCACTTAATCCTATTATTCCTTTTCTACCCCAAGCAAATCCCTTTCGTCCCCTTTTGTTACAAGCATGTACATATTTTACCCCGCCCGGATTCTTTCTTAAATTTCCTGTAATATTTCAAGATACTCTTGTTATGTAAACTACTCCATAATTCTTGCTTTTCAATATTGTATATCCTTAGTTTCACTTATTATCTGCTTTCTATCCAAATTACCTCTTGCACTGTTCTCCTTATTTGAGAACTTCTTTTCCCTTTTAGCTTCTGTTTTTTTTTTTATTTGGTTTATTTACGGATGCTCTTAAACATCTTAGGTCATCAGCATCCCATTCAATTCAGGGCATGAAACGGCTGACAAATTTTGCTCAGAGGCCCCTTTTTTCAGGCTTAAGGTTCTTTATCATGCCATAAAAGTATGGCATGTAACTCATGGCTTTACTTCCCTTCCGAAGGAAGCCATACTTAGGATTTTTTACACCGAAAAAAATCCATCGGTCCTGGCCGGGATTGAACTTGCGATCTTAGGTTTAGGAGGCAAGTATGGTAACCACTTCACCACCAGGACCAACAGCTTCTCTTGTGTCTGTAAACAGTCTTTAACTATGTCTCCTTCTTCCCTAGATTCTATCTTATACCAACATTTCAATTTAATCTTAAATAGCTAGTGAGTCACTTTAATACTCTTATGCTCCACTTACCATTGAATTATACAGAACATGTTTCACAGGCCTTTGCTGTCATTATCAGCTGTGAGTTGACTGCCAGATTCGCTGATGGTTGGATGGACTAGGTGTAGCCCTTGTGGACATTTTATAAATTTTTAGATTAATTTGTCTTCTGTTGGGTTCTTGAAGTTCATAACCTTATATTCATATTTTTTTTATAAAAATTTGTAGACTAGAAAATCAAGAAATTCAATCAAGAGAAGTTAAAACAGGTTGTAACATTGACAGAAAGTAAAGAAGCTACCATTTACAAGAAATTTACCTTCATCCTTGGGCCACCAAAAATTCAGAAAATACTCAGGGAGTTTGTTGATATCACTTTGTCCCCAATGAACAAATCCAGCCTAAATAATCTACTGAACTCGTGATAACAATAGAACCTGATGAGAAGCAGTCAGGAATATATGAAACCAAATGTTCAGAATGCAACAAAGTGTGTATTGGCAAAACAAAAAGAAGCATTGGAATCAGGCTAAAGGAACAATAGAGAAATATCAGTACAGTCAGATAGATAAATCTATCACTTTTGAAGAGATAAACATGATATAGAAATGAAAGTCAAATTACTGAAATTTGCAGATAGACCTTTGGAGCTTGGAATATGGGAAGAAATTTTATAAAAAAAAATATGAAGAGGTTATGAACTTCAAGATTCCAAAAGAAGAAAAATTATTCCGAAAGTTCATTAAACATTCACAAGAGCTACACCAAGTCCATCCAACCATCAATGAATCCGGCAGTTGACTCACAGTTGATAATGTGGATAAAGGCCTGTGAAACATGTTCTTTATAATTCAATGGTAAGTGGAGCTTAAGAGTATTAAAGCAACTTACTAGCTATTTAAGAATATATTAGTTGCTTTACTGTATTAGTTCTGACATAAAATTAGTTTTAAATTTCAATATAAATTTAACTACAGTAACTTTCCTGATTCTGCTAATCTGCCTCATTTGGAGCTGCCCTTGGTAATGCCAACACCATTTACAAAATGCTCTATGAATATGGTTGATATACTCCCAGCCTTTCTCTATGCCCCAAATTTCAACCTCACAATTTTTTATTCAACCATAGGTGAATAAATTCTCTCAAGCCATGCAACACACATACTTGGTACCTTTTTCAAACAGGTTCTTATGTTAATAATGGTTAGTTTTCTCTTTCCTAGTACATTTCTCCCTGTTCAGTCCATCTTCCATTATTACTTAACCTTACCCCTAAATAGCAAGTGCGACTTGACTACTGCATTTGATGGGTTGGCAGGAAGAATAATGATCCATAAAATGCTATTATTGAATTAGGGCTGCCATCTATTGGGTTATATTAAGAACTAATAAAGGGTAACTTGGTTATTACAAATATCATAAAGGTTCACAGATTAGTGAAGTTTTTAAAATATACCCATTAGGGAAGAACGACGCGAGTCCAACTTGTTTCAGGAAATAGAGATGATGGTCCAGCTTCCAGTTATTTCAAAATAATTAATTTCTGAGTCATTGTTAATTATGGGAAAGGTGCCAACTGTGAAGACTGTGTTGTGATGTAAACAAGAAGTTCTACCACAAAGTCATGAATTGGGCCCATCTGTTGTACTCAACTGAAGTATTTCGAAAGCATTAACTTGGATATAAAATGACCATTATTTCAAAATTAAATAACATGCAACTATAATGAACAAAATGTATATCTAGGAGGCATGATTTCTTGTTCCTTGATTAAAAAGCATTGACCTAGAAAACTTAAGACATGATACTTATTATCTGACTAGCATACACTTTCAAAGTTAGGTTAGTATTGTTAGTAAGGGTCTGATTAATCATAAGGTTATAGTAGAGCTCCCTTACTGAATGGACAGATGCTATTAAAAGTGTCAGACAACAGCCATTCCCACTTAAAAGTTACTGAGTGTGAGCAATCAAAGTTTTGTGGTTGGTCTGACATTTTAAAGCCTAAATTCCTATTTCCTATAAGATCCATAAAGGACTCCAAATGCTCATCTAATCTCTCATCATAATACGTATAATGTATCCTGATTTAAGACTGTTGTTATGTGGATAAGGAAGAGCAGATTACAATTGGGTGCTTGTCACTTTCAATATCCAGAAAGGTTTTACAGTGGAATATTACCATTATCAAAGGAAAAGTTCAAGGACCACCAGAACCTAGAGAATTTTATCTCAGAAGAAGCCAAGGGTTCTATGACAATTTGACAACTTCAGACATCGAAGAAGAGAATGACTGAGATAATTAATGACAAAGTAATTGTGTTATGTAATAAGTAATTAGCCTACAATATGTCAGAAACCCATTATGAAAAATGACCAACCCTTTTTTTTAATAATATTCATTTTATATCTCATTCTACAGGTTATTCATGCTGCAATCCAAAGGATTTCAGTCAGGATATCTGCTAGAAGTCAAATACTTCATGAACAGTATAACAAAACTAGCTGTTGGAACAATAGGCTTACATAGTACTGATTATAAGACTATGTTCAAGTTTTGTGTATACTTTTTTGTGATCAGTGCACAGAAAATAAATATTAATGTAAATAGCAATGCAGTACTGTCAAATGAGAGATAACAGATACTAAATTTAATGAACATTGAGTGCTTGCCTGTCTGCTGAATAAGGAAAAGCATAAAATAATAAATACTACTACTGCATTAGAGTAAACAGCTGTGAAAGGTTATAAATAAATATTTTTCATAATGATCAGATTAAAGGTGGAGAAGGTATATCAAATTATTTTTTAAATGTATAAAATATGATAGTAAGCCATTAAGTTAATAAATAGATATAGAACTTATACAAATTAAGAGTTTGAATTGAAAAATTATTTTATTTCTCAACATAATTTCCATGTACATTCAGGTACTTGTTCCATCATTGCACAAATCCTTGAAATCCAACAGAATAAAATTCTTTGGGTTGCTGTTGGAAACAGGCAGTGACTTCCCTTTCTACGGCTTCATTGTAAGGAAAATGTTCACCAGAAAAATATGTTTAAGAGGGCCGAACAAATAGAAGTTGCTTGGAATAAGGTTGGCATTATATGGAAAATGCTTGGGGACTTCCCATTTCAAATGTTCTGTGCCTCATTTGTCTTGTTGGCAGTATGAGGTGTGTATTGTCATGCAAGAGCAACACATCTTGATGAGGATTCTGGGTTGCTTCCATTGAATAGTCATACAAAGTTTTTTTTAAAAAATATTACAGTAGGAGTCTGCAATAACAGTTTGTCCTTGAGGCTGGAATGCAGTGACAATGTGCTGTTGTGATCCCAGAAGACTGTGAGAATCATTTTTTCACAGATGACAGAGGGTGTTTCTTCCACAATGATTGACACTTTGTCTTGAGTTGCTTGTTAAAAAATTACAAGAGACAGGATTTTTCTATGACAAATGTTCTAAACATCCATGTTATTTCAGAAGAAAAGTTAGATGAAATACAGGAAATTTCTAAGCAGATGTTGGCAATGTAATGCCACTGAGGGACATTATTTTCAACATCTCTTATTACACAGGTTACTTTATTTTTTTTAAATAGGGTATAATTTTATGCTTTCAGTAAAAATAAAAAATACTAATTTTATGCATGGAACTCTTCTACTCTTCTCTCTCTTTTACGGGACTGCCACAGGTGGCCGTGGTCGTTAAGGCACGGACTCATGAGCGGAAGGTCTAGGGTTCAAATCCTGCCAGGTCCGTCCTTGACAGGTTTTTTCCAGGTTTCCTCAGTCCTCATAAATGGCAAATGCCAGGAAGGTACTCTAAACTTAGGCCTCGAACATTTCCCTCCTTAAAAATAAATCCTTTCCCAATATATCTCAGATGGCCTGTAACTCAAATAACCTCACTGTACTAAAATGAAAGAAGATCAAAGTATGAGTTGAAATTATTTTTGCTTCACCATGGCATTGACTCTGTACCTATGCAATCCAATGCAGGAATTAAGATTACAACTGACCACTACCATATATTTTATGAGAAGTATTTGGAAATGCTTTACAATAGCGATGTTTAAGAATACTACACAATTTATGGGTGTGTCCATTTGTATGGCAATGGACTTATATTAACATGCCATGCAGATGCTAGATGGCACTTGTAAGGGGAGAGAGATGTGGATAAAATGGAAGATGACAGCATGGATGACAGGTGTTAACTTCATAGAGTGCAATATGTGGTTTACAGGAAATCTGCATACAAGAAAGTGAGTACTGATCGTCCATTAATATTCCAGGATCTTGAAGTTGTGTCTGAATTAATTATGGCTGATGCATAACCTTTGATGAGCTGGAATGTCAGATAGGTCTCAGCTGTGCAACCTAAGCTAATTTGAATATAAAAAAGTGTGCAAACATCGGGTTCTGCAGGACTTGACATAGGCATAGAAGGATTAAAGGGTTGTAATCTGTTCTGCTACTGGAAATGATAATTAAGATATAGATTTTTTGGAAAGTTGAAGATTGGTGATGAGATATGATATTACTATTACATACCATAGAAGAAAGTTCGATCCATACAACATTAAGGGAGTTCGAATCAAGAAATTTAATGCTATTCCATTTGTGGGCAGCAGATGATCATTGTCTTTTGGGGCACTTCAGGCATGCTGCTCATGTACTGGCTTCCTCAAGGAATTGACCATCAGTGAGGTGACCCATACATAGCTTAGATGCAGGGATTCAGCAATCGCAAAAGGGGAAGTGCATACACTGAATATTGCTCCATTTGATTTCACCTTAACTTGGCAACATGAAGGACCCTCTACGAAGAGAAAATTCAGGTTGCTGTCCATGAGTGGTGATATATTATTCTTCATGGTTTTGTGATGCCATAATGAAATTGCTGGAAAGATGGCAATAGTATATTGACTTTAGCAGCATGTATATTCAGAGATCCCATGTGCACTGAACCATCTTGCATAACAAATAAGGTACAAAAAGCTGAATAACTTCTAAATGCTCTTTGTAATTTCAGTAATTAAGAAAGAAGTTGATAATATATCTAAAGAGGCAAAGAGATGCTTTCATAAATGACTCGAGGACCCAAAGCTGTGTGAAGCCTGGCATACCCTTTGACAAAAAAAAAATTAGTCATCTCTTGAATGCGAAATTCTTCCTAGCTACTCAAAACAGCACAAGAATCAGCAAAGCTGTGTAGCCACTGCAGCAGTTGTGTTTTATGACATGCACTAAAGATGCTGACTAGTATGTGTGTATGTGTTCCATTAAATCAGTGATGCAGTGATGCCATAGTTAAGAGCACAGATCCACCTCCCAACTTGCAGATTTTTTTTTTTTTCCTTTTACTCGTAATAAACCTTTGTAATATGTTATGACAAATTAGTTTAATATTATTGTTTCCCATACACAGCAAGCTTTAGCGTGAACATATTATATATATATTATAATGAATATTATAATATTTTCTTTGGTATTTGTTCTATCTAAATGCTATATGCTGCATACACAATCCCCTGCCTGTGATGCCCCAATAGTTAAAACGCGTGTTAAACACTATTCAAAAACATGCATTTCCCTACACATGGAGAAGAGCAAAAGATGGCATATGGGCACAAATTCAAAAAGCCGGGGATGCTGTAACCTCTTATTCACAGTACTAAAGACTGCCATGGGTGGCTGATGTTGTTAAGGTGCAGACTCTTGAGCAGGGTTCAAATCCTGCCAGGACCATCCTTCCTGACTGGAATTTTTTCCAGGTTTTCCTCAGTCCTCATTAATGGCAAATGCCAGGGAGGTACCCTACTTAGGCCTGAAATGCTTCCTTCCTTAAAAAAAAATCCTTTCCCAATATATCATTTCAATTATCAGTGTCCACTGCCTGTTGCCTCAATAGTAAAAAGGACATTAAACACTATTTAAAAAAAAAAGTACTGTAGAAATCTTGCAGCATCTATACCCTGAGGACAGTTATACATATACAGTTCATATACCCCAGACGACAGTTCATATACCCAATACTAATTTGTGTTTATTTCTGTGCATTTTCACTTTAGAAGATAAAGGTTTCTGTTAATTTATTTATTTAGTTATTTGTAAAGAATACGTTAGTTTGTGATTATATTTTTGCATGCATGGGCAATGCCATAAAATTCAAATGATACATTGAAATATAAAATGACATTAAAGGCAACTTGATGTTCTACATATACATTAAAACCATTAATAAAAAATAACCAAAAATGTTGTGTGGGATTTGAACCCAAGACTTTACACAGAAGAGCAATATCCATGAAACTGCTCAGCCACTATTAGTCTGCCCTAATGTTCTCTTTCCAGATGCTTATGATTGTGACCATGTTTACAGACAAAGCACCCATTACAATGTTCATGTGCTGCATGCATGAGGTGCATATAGCATTTACATGTCCTTGAAGTTCTTTGATCAAAATGTAAAATCTGATGATGACCTTTTTTTGTGTCAAAGGGTGTACATTCTCCTTTGAAAAGAAAATGGCGAGTGGGTTCATTAGAACATTTTCCTTAGTAGAATAATGTACAAGGAATATTTTATTGCAGTACTTTGTTCAATATACAACTTTACACTTTTTTTACTACTATTAACAGTTTCATTATTTGTTTTCTTCATTGGCTGGTTTGCCTAACTTGAAGTCTATTGGTTTATCATAGCCCATTAATCTTGCATAATGATGACGGCTTTCAAAAAGCCTGGGATCTACGAACAGCGGAACACCTTTAGCACGAAAAGACATAAACATGCCTGGAACTTCGGGAGTGTCTATCTCGTTCACTGAAAATGTGACCTGAAAAGAAAAAACATATTTTTCTATTTTAGTAAATCTAAAGGAGAAACAGCATGTGCAAATATTGCTAAGAATGTAAACTTAGACAAGCCAATTATTTCGGATTGTATATAATTATTACCGACTTCCCTTTGCTGTCATGCATTATGGTCAATTGGGAAATTGTCACAGAAATGAAAATTAATATGACATTTAAATTACTTAAATGTAAAATTGGAACTTAACACAGTGAAGCCAATCATATTAATGGATATCATTGTATGATTAGTTGAACTACACACTCTTAAAGCTTCACTTACTTTACATAAATGTATGGTCCCATACATTTATGAAAAGTAAGTGAAGCTTTAAGAGTGTGTAGTTCAACTAATCATACAATGATATCCATTAATGTGACATTGTTTAAATTCTTCTGGATTGAAAAAAAAAAAATTCAACTATGCTTTCTTCTATGCATCCAACTGGCAACTATGCAGGGGATGGCTGTGCTATTTGTATGGTATTAGGTTGTTCCTGTGCTGTGTTTATCTATTACTATAAGTGGTTGTAATTGTAGTATTTTAGTTATAAGTGAATGGTATTCTAAAATGAAGGATATCAGTTCTCAGATTGCATCCCCTAGCACCAAGGTAACAGTGTTCAAAAACATCGAGTTGGTTACACAAAGAAATGGCTGTGCTAGGTTCTTTCATGTGTTGATGAAAACCATGTGTACTCATGTGATTTTTCTGTGGCACATGATGGTAGTTGATGACTGTAGAAAACATTATTTCTAAGAAGTAATAATGGAAAGGACATTAAGTATTGGTTCAGGATGATCAGGCTAGAAGAAGAAAATATTCTGAAATAATGCTTAATTTTGCAAGAAAGGGTAAAACAAAGATATACAATGTGTCTGGTAAAATCGCTACCAATAAGAAATGCAAATATTTAGTTGCTCAGTTAAGTTATAAATATGATTTTCATCTTTTCTTGTGTAGAAACTCTCCAAGTTTTGTAACAATGAAAATTATGATGCTAGTGTACCTGCAAGCTGTATGACGATACATAGAATTTTGTGAAATGGCATAATCACAAGTCAAAGCACACCACATGTTAACTTTAGGGTTATTACATTCATATTCCATTGTGATGTGGGTTTTCTTCTCCCCATATTCTACAGTTATGTTGGTGTATTTTACCAGACGTGTGAAAGGTCACTTCATCTGAGAATGTAACATGATTGAGGAGCCCATTGTTATAAATGTGAGATAATAATGAACTGGCAAACTTGGCTCGTTTGGGTTTATAATTTGGCTGCAGCTTCTGCACAAATTGGATTTTTTTATCATTGAAATGCTTGCCTAACATCTTTTTTGCTGCTTCCCTTCTAACTTAACACACAGCCTGTTTCTAGCTGCTGATTATTCCATTTCACAATGGTATGACACAATGGAGCATTTGCACCATATTCCTGCCTCAATCTTCTTTGCACTGCAATTGGGAACTTTAATTCTGCTAACCAATAACAACATTTCACTTTCCGTTGAACTGTGAATTCAACTATTTAATTCTGTGTTGTTATACCATCAGTAGGCATTATTATAAAACTTGGAGGGTTTCTATAAAATATAAGATTAAAAATCATATTTCTAACTTAACTGAGCAAGGAGATATTCACATTTCTTATTGGTAGTGATATTTCTGGATACACTATACTTGGGTAGTACAGTTAAGGAGATTTGGAAAAAACCTAAGCTAGGAATCAAAGATATTGAAGTGCAAAGTATATTTGGTGACTTTATTAATTAAAAATCCTTAAGTTTATATAAATGCTTAAAAAACACTTTGGGTAGCGAAAAATATGTTAAATGTTGCAATAAGGATTATAGAGAAGGACTTGCATGGCTTAGTCATGTTTAGTTCTATGTCAATGTTATGATTTTAGGATGTATTTATAGATATAAATAATTCTTTCACACTAGTTGTGTGTAGAATACAAAGGAAGAATCAGACTTGAAAAATGTAAGTCACAGCCAAATGACGAATTTTTAGCCTTGTATGCGGATATCCTAACCAACTGAGCTACTGTTGCTTCTCCAAATACAGAATCATAAACCTCTCACATCCAATTCTAATATTCAGGACACCTCTCTACTAAGAGATAATTAGAATAGAATATTTAACAATCCTTTATACAATTTTTAAATCAATCTCATTTCAATCACATTTGTTTGTACACAACTTTAACTGTATACCATTCGATGATTAACTTGAGTATTATTAAATATTACATTACCATACAATACACATGTAATATTTTAATTATCAACATTTCAATCCAAAATTTTCCCATTTGGTTAGTTCACCTGCAGTTCCTGATTCATCAGCAGCTATCTACTGGAATATCCAGGGAACCAGGCTCTGATCCAACCAAAAACACATTATTATAAATATTTTAGACATAAACCATTATTTACACATTAAACTACAATTTCTATTAATAATTCTTTTACTTCTTAATTACCCAGTTACTCTACACAAATAAGCAATTTAACTTTACCAAACTGATATTAAAACCAAAATATTTAAAACCCTTTATAATACTTAATCTAATCAATCAATTCACAAATCACTACACTATGTTGACAAGTTACCATAGTCTCTAACATAGTAGTTTGGAGATATTTATTCTTTATGAGGCAAATCATAATGCTATGCATACCTTTGACTCAGGCTTGTTTAACTACCAACTATAAAGGGGTTAATTTATATATAGAAATAGTTTGTTCATACTAGTTGTGTCTAGGAAATTAGTTGAAAAGATGAGTCATTTTATTTCCTTAACTTTAAAACATTTATGAAAATTATTAATTTCTAATTAGGTAAGCTACAGAAATATACTAAGAGTAACTTTTTATCATTTTAAACCCAAACTTTTAAGAGTGGTCATTTAATATGTATAATTAATGGTAACAGCATACAAATAAACGAGTATTGTATGTTATTCCTTATATGGTTGATAACATTTTATGTAATATAATTATGAATTCCTGCCTTACATTCACACTGTTAGAAAATGGTGTTGAAGGTGGTCATTAAGTATTTCCTATCTGATTCAAATTCTTCATGCATTTAAAAGAGCAATCACTGACTGGTTAACATGCATAGCAACCAGTTTCAGTACCATTTTTAAAAGCTGTTACATACCTCTTTCTTTCTCAAAAAAAAATTGTATGTCACGGCTGTATATTGGTCCTGCTCTGGATCGAAGTACAAATGCGTCACATACTTTCTTGTGATGATATGTAACAATATTGGGGTGACGAAGGTAAAGAACCCAACCGCCCCGAATAATGCTACAGTAAGTGGGGTGCCTAAATTAGATGAATGTTCTATAAGCACTGGCTGAAAACCTAAGCCGGCTGCACTTGACAGGAGGGAGAAAATTTTTACCGCTCGTATCTGAGATGTTAAAGTTCCATAATACACTAGCCTACTCTCTCTATCATTGTTCGGTTTACTGGAACATTGCCGGCGTTGGGAATCTAATGAGTTTATCGAAAGAAGGTAATTGTTATTCTGGCACTGAGTGTATAACGTTTGGCATTTGCCACATGGTGACATCAAAATATTGCCAGTTTTAAACCTATTAACAATCCGATAGCTTAAACGAAATTCCTTGTATAAATTCATGCCTGTGGTGTGGCAGAACCTTATACTTTTAACAAATTCAATTTGTTTTGCATGAACACTAACATGCTGCCATAACCTCCTTAGGTAAGGTAAGGTCAGGTTTCAGGTTCACCAACGGCATGTAGGTAAGTTTAGGGCGTGTTTCTGAATTTACCGCATGGGTGTGACCAATATAACAAACTTAACCCAATGACAAATACTGTAGTATATGTATTTAATTGTTGCATAATAATATGAAAGAAAAAATAGCTGTTAGTTATTAACACAATGCTCTATCATTTGCAAACGTGTTTCAAAGAGCGTTTATGTGTGTGTGTGTGTGTGTGTGTGTGTGAAGAAATTTTTGACATACACTTCATTTTATTGGCTGCATTGCATAAGGCAGTAAAAGGACAGTTGAACAGTTGTGTTGGCAGAGAGAAGGTTTGTGTAAAAGCTTCCTGTGCTGTCGTGTTAGTGGCTCCTAGTTGACTTTTATGGAATAAAATGAACGCCGGTACAGCTAAAAGTAACATAGAAAGAGAATTTTTGGAAATAGACTCAAAAGGAGCATGGCCTTCTCTCTATCAGGTAAGGAAATAGCCGAAGTAATCACGATGTATTCCCATTGATTCAAGTTCAAGGACAAAGGGTAATTTTTAAAAATGGTTTTTGGGTGGATTGGAGCAGTACATTGTAGAATTTGTGAAGTTGATAACTGTATTTATGTAATGTATCTATGATGCCCTAAAGGAAATACAATCACTTAATTTTTTTAAGCATTCCTGTGAAACTATGCGAAATTAATGATTAATTTCAATTCCACATTATTTTATATATTATGCTTTTTCGTGCAGTTTATGAAAGTTATCCTAGTTTCCTGGTGCACATAGCAGAATGCTGAAAATAAAAGGATGCAAGAAGTAGTTATATTTGCTAATCCTGTGAGTATCCCACGGAGCTTCTTGTCAAAGTTACAGTTTATTTGTGTGTAAGAAATTTTCTCAGTGTATGTAGAAAAAGGACAAGCAACAAGCATTGAATGTTTGTGGCAACATCACATTATAACATGATGCTAAAAAGTTAAGAACTAATTTTATGAAGTAAATGGAATAAGCAAATTTTGGCTTGTGCGGACCATTTGGTAAAGAGATAAAAAAGCCTTATTTTCTGTGTGCTATGCTATGCTAATTGTGTTAAGGCATGGAAGTTCATAGATACTGATTATAACAGTGAATGGACATAATGTAATTAAAGTTATCCTTAAATTTAATAATAAAAATTGAAACATTTTAATACAAAGGTAAACATTTTACTCGTCAATTACTTCCCCCCCCTCACAGATGCACATTCATGTAAACATTTGGTGTATGTGTTGGGCTCATTATTAGGTAATACCACCTCAATTAATTTGGCTTTCTGATTTTTAGTATCACAATATAGGGCGTGAAAGTTAAACATTCCAAGTGCAAAACTTGTATAGTGTTAATATTTTTTTTTAAATATTTATATTTGTACTTAATTTACAGGAATTGTATGTATACCATTTGAAACTACATAAAGTGTTCTTTTATTTGACATCAAAGAAGTTCCCATTATGATAACTTGATAATATATATTTGTATTTGAAATATTTCAAATTTCATTTATTTTTAAAATATAGCAACTTCAGTTTTCTTCAAATTTGGTAGAAATATTGCTTCCAAAGTCCTTTGTTAACAAACCAAAACTTATCACGGAACCTCCAGATTTTTACTGTTATTGCATAAATGATAGGTAAAGTGCAGATTCATCAGTAAAATTGTAAATGCCTTTATTCCATATCAATGAGACTTTAATGTAAAAAGATGATCTAGCTCTATAATCCCTTTATACATTTTAATTTATTGGAGTGTGTTGGCAGCATTGGGAAATACTATTTTAAGAGCTTAATCTGTTGTGATTGATGTATCAACTGGACAGTCACAAGGCAAAAATTTAGCAAACTGAAACATCATATGTAAGCATGTTGCTATTTACAATAATAATAGCTGTATTTTATTAAGTTTCAATAGCTGATGGCCCCTAAATTTATTAACTGTCTATATTTCAGGATAAGCCATTTAATTCATTATATAGGGTGAGTTAAAAGTCTCGCACCACCTAAATAACTTTTGAACCATGTGGTTTAGTGGCATGAAGAATTGTTTGTGGGGTTGCTGAAAACTCAATAATGATATTTACCAGAAGTAACTCCAACCCTCTTATTTTAAATGGAATACTCAATATATTTGCACAATTTTGAATAATGCTCATTAGGAATTTTTCAAAAAGTACCTACACTAGATACTTCTGTACTTACGGGTGGAGGCTAGACTTACTGCACATTGCTTGCTGCAGACAGAATTGGAGAAGTAGATGTGCAACCTCCATTCTAAATTTCTTGTATATTTTAGTACTGAGCAGGTCTTACCTAATTAATACTCAATATTATTCTTCCCCTACATTTAAGGTAACTCTAGTATCTGGAGAAGACTGGCTGGAAGAAATTACCCCTGAAAAAGTATGTGACCATCTTGTGTGGTTCATTGATGGATTCTGTGTAGAAATACATATGGGTGCAGGCATATGTACTCTTATCTCCAAGGATAAATATCAGTATAAGCTAATTAAAATGTAGATTGGAACTTCACAAATGTATGGAACCAGCTTCAAGAACATTTAGTTCCCATCTTCAGCCAGGCTATATATTTTTATTTGGTTTATTTATGAACACTCTTTAACATCTCAGGTCATAAGCGTCCAATTCAATTCAGGACGTGAAACGGTTGACAAATTTTGCTTTGAGGCCTCTTGTTTCAGGCTTGAGGTTCTTTTTCGTGCAGTAAATGTATGACATGGGATCCACGGCTTTACTTCCCTTCCAAAGGAAGCCATACTTAGGATTTTTATGTCCAAAAAAATCCATCGATCCCGGCCGGGTTCGAACCCGCGACCTTGGGTTTAGGAGGCAAGTAT
This sequence comes from Metallyticus violacea, assembly GCA_030762175.1. Classification (NCBI taxonomy): domain Eukaryota; kingdom Metazoa; phylum Arthropoda; class Insecta; order Mantodea; family Metallyticidae; genus Metallyticus; species Metallyticus violacea. Next base: position 5,333,500 of record CM060832.1, read on the forward strand.
GGTTACCACTACACTAGGACTGACTAGCCAGGCTAAAGTTCAACTCAAAGCCGGTTCACATTTGTGAAAAATGGGTGGAGCTTTAAGAGTGTGTAGTTCAACTGAATCATACAGTGATATCAATTAATCAGTATAAGCCTTGGGAAATATTGCACATTTTTTCAGGCAGAAGTGTTTCCTATCTTCAACTGTGCTTTTAGAAGACTTGGGAAAGGTTATCATGATAAACAAATTCTCATCCTTGCAGATAGCCAAATTGTCTTAAAAAAGCACTTCTTTCTCTGATCAGGTAAAAACTAAACTGGCATGGGAATGCCTAAATGCCCTGACTGCCCCTGGCATCTTGCAACAAGCTTGAACTGCTGTGGGTGCCAAGACATCAGGGCATTTATGGAAATGGAATAGCAAATTAGCTAGCAAAAAAGCGTATTAATACTCCCTTTGTCCTGAACCCATGGTTGGAATCAGTACACGTACGGCTAAGACTGCAGTAAAAACATGGATTGGGCAAAAACACCAACTTAGGTGACAAGCCTATCCTGGACAAAAACAAGCTAGAAAATAGGTTCTAGTTCTAAGCAACTCTTTTCTCAACTCTCCTAAAATTGAACAGAAGAATAAGAAGAGAAATAGCATTAATTATTGAACATGGTCGCTTGAGGAATCATCTATGTAAAGTGGGACTTTACAGAGATGAAAGCCATTTGTAGATTATGCAAACAAGATGAGGAGACTGCCTCGCACATTCTGTTTAACTGCCCATACCTGGTAAGAAAGAGACTTAGTCTTTCTATAACTGAGATTTACTTTGTGCCTAGAAAGACATTGGAGCTAAGATACAACTAGGGATAGATTTTGTGTAACAGTGAAAGCATCTCTTCCTAGGTTGCGCAATAAAGCTTTTAAGTTGACATGCAGGAGGTTGACAAAACTCTAACAAAACCCCTGCTATCTAAGTATACTTCTACCAACAAAACAAAAAATGTAGTTAATACTAAAATGCTTCTTTCGTTTACTCACTTTTGTCAGTAGTAAGGTAAACACCATCCTTGTTTATATCCATGGAATCATGTTTATTCTTACAGAAACATCTTATTTAAGGGATTAAATCCCAGATCTAGTGTCTTATTTGGTGAGCAAAAGAGAAAGAATTCTAATTTTAATTATGTTGGTTATGGAGATATGCAATGATCTCATTGACAGGCGGCAAATTTATTTAATGATGTGTATCTGGATCTTTAATTCCATTACAACAATGACAAGGACCATAAAGAAATTAACTCAAATTGGAAGTACAAAGGACTTACCAAGATCAAATCGCCCAAAAAGCATAACTTATGAGACTACTTGATTGGATGTTTTCCTCTGTGCAAGAAAATCTAAAAGTTTCTGCTACATATTTCTCCTTAGAATCAAATAACCCAAGTATCTGTGATGAAAACCCTTTAAAAGTGCCAAGCAACATCCTTATAAAATTTAACTTATAGAATTCAGTTTTGTGAATTATGATAGAGTACATTGATATCACTGCAGTTTTTCTTAGACAATTTGTATTCTGAAGTGAATAGAATTTGTTAACAGACAAAACCGCCAATACTGGTCAGACTAAGTTCACATTGAATGGAGGAGAACCACACAGAGTAGTCACAAAAATGTAAAGTTTTGGCTGGTATTGTTGATCATATCATCTTTAGAGAAATGCTAATACATATTTGGATTTGCTTTGGAATCACGTAATATGGGCTATTGCAAATTTGTTTCCACATCCAGTCAACCATGGGCTACCCAGATATGACATCTATTTCCAACGAGATGGAACTCCAGCTCACTATGGGCAGAAGTTCTTCAGCACTTAGACAGAATTTTCCACAATGATGGATTGGTAGAGGACGGCACATGGACATGTCACCTTATGACTTCTTTTTGTGCGGCCTTTTGAAGTCCGTAGTCTATCGAGAAAGACCTAATACCTTAGAAGATGTGGAGTATTGAATAATGGAGGTAGTGAAAAACATTCCTAAAGACTGGTTAAGTCATTCCTTAAATTGTTTGTATAATTGTCAAGCCACTAAGGGTTACTAGTTTGAATAAAGAATTTAGACATTGAGCTAACTTTGTTTCGTTTTTGTTAAGGTAAGAGTAATTTTATTATTTACTAAACTACTTTTTTCTTTTCTTGATTTAGCATCAATGAATTTGTACAGAAGTATCTAGGTATGCATACTTTTTGTAAAGTTCTTAACTGTCTTTAATAATTTGATATATTTTTCTATCTCATAATTTTTATTGCAAAAATGTGCTGCCAATTTTCCTCTTTGTTTGTATTAGATGTTTTCCCAATGTTCCTTAAACCTTAAAGTGTATTTTTCTGTTTTTCCTATGTAGATTTTTTTCACCATCTGACGATCTGGTACATTTTAGATTTTTTTTTCCTTTGTCCTGGAATCTGTTTTGTTTAATTTTGAATGTTTAACACTGCAGAGATTTTATAGTGCCAAGATATTGTAATTCTTTGAAATATATTTGAAACTTATGATTGGCTTCCAGATGGTATTTGAATTTTTAAAAAATGCTGATCTCTGATATATCAGACAGATTTGTGATCAATAGATCTTTTTTGTTTTTAAAATTTTCTAATTTTTTTAATGATCTGTTTGCTGAACCTATTTGATTTAGTGACTTTTGGTATCTACTGGTATTTTTTCTTGTATTCTTTTTTTATTTAGTGATATGTTGCTGGTTTGTTTGTCATGCTGTTGAAGGCTGCTTCTTTATGTGATCTTGGATTGAAACTGTGGGCTTTAATATAGTTGTCTATTTTTTATCTTTAGGTGCCAAATTTTAACTTTATTATAAATTAGCTTCAAACATAAAAATGGCAATAAATTTTCTGTTTCAATTTTGACAAACCTAATTGTAAGCTCTTGTAGGTTTAAAGTTTTATTCACATGTGTTTTGTTTATTATGGAATACATCATGTACATGTCAGTACCAAACTTTAAAAATGCGGAAGGGAGTGGGAGACTTATTGATATGCATTTCAAAGTCGCTCATGAATAGGTTGGCTAGGAAGGGTGATAATGAACTGCCCATTACTAACCCTGCTTTTTCTTTGAAAATGTTTACAGCAAATCCATAAAATACTTCATTATGTACATTTTTTTAAAGGTCATATATGAGATATATGTGCATTCTTTAGTTTGATTGACTGATTGTAACTATTTTTTAAAAAAATATCTTCTTCTAATGGCAGCTCTGGAATTTCATCCCATTTGTTTCCTAGTGGTCCAGGAGATGTTCTAGCTCTTCTGGAGCTCCTTATCAAGTTACCTGCAATTACAAAGGGTGCATCTTTCTGACTAAAGGAGGTCTATCTTGTGGAGGGTAGTTAGGTAGCATATTGTGTTGTTGTTTTGAAAACTGTGGTTGCTTCAGGTCTGTGTTTAGATCTCGGGTTCAGTCCTAGCCAGAATTGACAGATTTTTTTTGGGCGTAAAAATCCTAAGTATGGCTTCCTTTGGAAGTGAAGTAAAAGCCATGGGTCCCTTGACATAGATTTACTGCATGAAGAACCTGAAGCCTAAAAGAAAAGGCCTCTGACCAAAATTTGTCAGCTGTTCCATGCCCTGAATTGAATGGGACACTGATGACCTGATGTTGAAGAGCATCCATAAATAAACCAAATCAACAAAAAAAATGTGTATTTTTTGTATTTCTCCCCATTCTGTAGGATGTTTTCCCGTGTTTTGACACTAGCATCTTTATTTTGATTTTAAATTCTAATTTGCTTTTAAACTTAATCTATCGCCTTATTGCTTTCTTGTCCTGTGCTTTTGTTGATTAAGGTAGTTTGGTCCCCTTCTTGGCTAAGAGGTCTGTCATTTCATTCCCTATTATTCCGCAATGTGAGGGAATCCACTGGAATGATATGGTTTTCTGAAGATTGTTCAGTGATCTGATAATACTTTTGATTTCTTCTTTAGTAGTTATTTGGTTTTGATTAGAGTTTGATGCAGCTGTCTGAATTGCTGCTTTGCAATTTATCAAAAATACTGCTTTTTAGAGTTTATTTTGTTCACATGATTGTAGGATGTATCATTTAATAGTTGCTAGTTACTTCTGAAGAATTTTGACACACATTTCCTTTTAAGTATACCACTCAACTAAAAGTTATAAAACTTATGACAAACTACGTGTACACATTATTATAGCAGTCGGTTCTGGTGGTGTAGTGGTTACCATACTTGCCTCCTAAACTCAAGATCGCTGGTTCGAACCCCGCCCGGACCGATGGATTTTTTCGGGGCGTAAAAATCCTATGGCTTCCTTCGGAAGGGAAGTAAAACCGTGGGTCCCGTGTCGTACATTTACAGCACAAAAAAGAACCCCAAGCCTGAAAGAGAGGCCTCTGACCAACATTTGTCGGCCGTTTCACACCCTGAGTTGAATGGAACGCTGATGACCTGAAATGTTAAAGAGCGTCAGTAAATAAATCAGTTAAAAAAATTATTATAGCAGGTTTAATTAAGGTAGAATGAGTGCAGATACTGTATTTTTCTTTGCAGCTTTTTCAAACCTCTAGATGGCATATGCATTCTTCAAATGTAAAGTCTGTTCAAATTTCACATTTCGTTATCATCATTGCACCCATAATGCTAACTAATGCAGTATATGAAAACTTCTGCTATGTAACTGTGTCCAGATCCTATCATGGTGAATACACAAGTGCTGTTGTCATGTTTCACATTATTTGTGTACCTTAATTTTCATCCTCAATGTCATTTCCTTCACATATAATGATATGGCTATTTTCATTCTCAAGATCTTGAACTGCACATCTAACGGGTGTCTTATAAGTCTGCTACAAATGTGTATTCCAGTGGAGAAATGCCCACAAGTTCATGAGAACATAATTGCCATTAGACCAAAAAAAATGTATCACTTATATTGTCCTTTCAACACATTTTCTCCATAAATCTGTATCATTCACATACACTATTACTCAAAGAAGGAGTCATTTCTTTTCCCGGCTGATTTTTTAAGGCTGGCCCAAACCGGTTCAGTTGGTTTAATCTACAATAATATGGAATAATTTGGGCACTTTATGACCACTAGACTTTGCATTTTATCAATGACAAACTCTTTAATAGATTTGCTGCTAATGAATTCTGGAAGTACCACTTTAACTGAAAGTGGAATTGGAATATCCAAATTGTAATCTTGCTGGAATGTACCTTGTCGTTCTTTTTGGTTGACATAGTAGGGATTCTAATTTTAGTCGGGAGTGATAGTTTACATTATCTAGAACTATTGCACATTTGTTTTGTGAGAGATTTACCAACAAAGAATAAAAAAATCCTCATTCAAAGATACAAACCTGCATTCATCTCATCATGTAAATCTGCTATTCACTTACTGATGTTCTGAGCGGAACACCAGATCTCAGAAACCTATCCTCACTGATTCCTGCACGAAATATAATAAGCTTCCCATGGGAAATAAGTGCAAGATATTGCAGTGATGCTGCTTGGTCCACGTGTAGTAGAAATGTATGTGTCAGTATTTAGCATGTTTTCTCATTGGCTATGATACTCCATTTGCTTATATCACTGATACAGAACCACTGAAAGTGAGTTATAATTGCAACTGAGCAATAAGCTGCCATATCAAAAGACTACTGGTTATTAACATTTGCAGTACTTGTTTATTAATGTGGAACAATACACCTGGAGTGAGCTAATGGACATGGTTTGTACATAGTTAAATTGATTGCCTGCAAGATGAGACAGATGCGTCAGGAGAATGCTCATGAAGAAGAGTGATGGAGAGTGCACTAGCACATTCAGAGTCAGCATTGGCTTGTTTAATGCAAGGAAAATAGTGGAGGAGAAGAAACATGGAATGCAATTGATTTCTATTAATAGCCACCAAGCTTAAACCAGGACCGGAAATGGTTCAAGTGATCATAAAGGAGGAGACAAAGAACCTGAAACAAATGTAAAACAGAATAGAAGACTAAAAGATATTAAATGGAAGATATTAAATACATGATAGTAATTTTCAAGAAGGGAATCAAACAAGAAGATGGAGAGATCAGAAAATGGCAGGAGATATTAAAATTTAATCATTTTTGGAATGCAGTAATGACGGGAGCTAGAGATAGATGACCTATTTAAGTGGAATTGGAGTTAAAGTTGGCGGGATGGGAGAGAATCTGTGGGAATGAAGTCCCATGTATAGTGAACCTGATAATGAGTACTGTAGCATATTATATTTTGGAAACTACAGGCATGGAAAGAAAAATGAAATTAATTTGAGATAGAAATTTTACAAAGAAAGATATTAGGAATCAAAGGTGATAAAAATATATACATGATTGGGGAATACTTGGGCCTCCTCCTTTCATTCCGAATGGGCCAGCCATGAGCACTGCTCAAGTACTGAAAATATCCCCCATCCCAGACCATCCATCCATATGAAGACCGTCGGTCCTGGTGGTGTAAAGGTTACCATACTTGCCTCCTACACCCAAGAACGCGGGTTCGAACCCGGCCAGGGCCAATGGATTTTTTCTAGCGTAAAAATCCAAAGTATGACTTCCTTCGGAAGGGAAGTAAAGCCGTGAATCCCGTGTCATACATTTACGGCACGAAAAAGAACCTCAAGCCTGAAATTTGTCGGCCGTTTCACACCCTGAATTGAATGGGATGCTGATGACCTGAGATGTTAAAGAGCATCTATAAATAAATCAATCAAAAAAAATCATATGAAGGCCACTTAAGTATATTAGTTTTCTTGTTTTAATATCATAACTTCATCAAATATTTGTGAAAATGAACAGTTGTGAAAGACAAATCTAAAAAGACCTATGATAAATATTCAAAAAATTTTACTATTGTGCACGTTCTATAAATGAACATTAAACATGAAATTTCAACGGGGACATAAAACAAGTAATTCATACTTGACATGAAAAACAGTAAGAATAAAATTATCAGCAATTACTGTCTCTCTCAAAAAAAAAATAGTATCAACATTATATTGATGTTCTATCAAAAATATTTTATGTTAAAGTATATTTGGAACATATAGGCATTTTTAGTTGCATCCTTAAATGTTTGTGCAAAGGTGAGCAATGTCAGCAGTACTTTAATGAGTACCATATGTGATATCTATTAGCATGCAAGACAGTTATAACTACTGTTATAAATGTTTACCTTGAAGTACAAATCTGAAAACTATATTTATTTAAGAAAAATATACCACATTTACTCGAATCTAAAGCACACTTTTTCATCCAAATATAATATTCAAAATTTGATGGTATATTAGATTCAAGGACAATCTGTTCCATAGTTTGCCGGTAACTTCATTCAACTTTATTATTTATTACTCATAATGCATTGCTGGAAGTCATGACGCTTGACGTTACCCCCAGGACTGAAAGCATTTAACTGCTGCTGGTACTAAGTGCCCTTGTGCTGCTAAATTCTGAGCAGCTAGCCAGAAGTGAGCAAAATCAGAGAGAGCCGAAGATAGTGACTGACACAGCTATTAGCTGGATAATAATGCTTCAGGATTAACAGTGCAATAGCACAGGCATTTAGAGCATCATGTTACACTTGTAAAGATAGAATAGTGGTTTCAAATACTACCATTCCATGCTTTTTTTTCTAACGAAGCTAAAGGAGATTTGCCACAATTACAATTATTTACTTGCTGAATTAGTTGCAAATTGGAATAAGAGCAGTTTGCCACAATTAAAATGATTTACTTGCTAAACCACTGCGTTCACCATTTTCTAGGATTTACCAAAGGTTAGCTGACTGATGAAGTTAGTGTGCATATATATGAATTAGTTGCAAAATGGAATAACAGCCCATTTCTCACTGTTACAATATTTTACCACCTAATAATGGTTTGCCACAATTACAATGATTTACTCATTAAACCACTGGTTTCTAGGATTTTCCCGAGGTTAGCTAACAGATTAGGTTAGTGTGTGTATATATGAAGTAGTTGCAAACTGGAATAAGAGCCCATTTTCCACTGTTACAATATTTCACTGCCTAATAATGGTTTGCCACAACTACAATGATTTACTCATTAAACACTGGGTCCACTGGTTTCTATCATTTGCCCGTTAGCCAACAGATAAGGTTAGTGTGCGTGTATATGAGTTAGTTGCAAATTGGAATAAGAGCACATTTCCCACCATTACGTATTTCACCCACTTAATAATGCCCTGATTACAGCGATTTACCCTTCCCTATCCATTTATATATACAAAGTAAAGTGCATGTGGATAAGCTCCACTCCCTCCGCTGTTGCTCGCTAGCCACTTGGACATTTAGCAGTACAATGGCACTTAGCACCAGCAGCAGTTTAGTGCTTTCAGCCTTGCATGTAACATCAAGTTTCTCAACTTTGTTACATTTATTGTTAGCCTATTATTGCATGAATCATTTGAATAGTAAGTAATCATGAAATGGAGGGCAAACAGAAAACATCTTATGATGCTACTTTCAGGCGGAAAGTAATTCTTTATGCGGGGGAAAAAAAAAATGTAACAAAGGCTGAAAGAGAGTTCAATGTATCTGAGAGCAATTTCACTTGTGGCAGCAACAGAAATGTGAACTATTTGAAATTAAGGCTAGTAGGAAGAAATACAGTCGTCTTCTCAAAGGAAAACATCCTGACATTGAAGAAAAATTTTGGAATTCATAAATGAAAGGAGGAAGAACAAGCAACCTGTGATTAGTGGACCATAAGAAAAACTTTTTATTCTTTCATCTACACGATTGTCCTGGCAACAGCACGAGTGATGGATTTTGTCCTATGTATTCCAAGATGTAACCATATTTCACTTATAAATTCTATTGTCTAATTGTTTTATGAAGCTTACTTGCTTATCTCAAGATGCTGTACAACAATATGCCAAAATCTTTTTTATGATTTTAAGTTTTAAATTTGGGATGTGCATTACATTCACACATTAGATTCATGTAAATATGTATTTCAAAATTTTAAAATACATTGTTGTTAATGCAAATTGTTTAATTTTCATTGAAGATATTTATATGTTTTTTCTTTTTTTTCAGCATATTAGAAATGAATGTGTAAATTATGACTATACATTTTTGGAAGCTAAAAAATCACAAAATAAAAATTTGAATAGGTACAGAGATGTCAATCCATATGACCACAGCAGAGTTGTCCTTTCTAGAGGGCCATGTGATTACATTAATGCAAACCTGGTTACAGTAAGTAACTTGTTTAATGCCTATATATTTGTAGTAATTTTCAGTGTCCTAAAATAAACTGTATCCTCTAAAATGTATAAAATAAGAGTACTTAAATGTAAATTGGAACAGCTATAGCTGTTTCTTAAGTTATGCCGACTGTTTTATTTTTTTCACATTTAGTATAAGCATTTCAAAGCCTTAAGTACTTCTAAGTGCCACCAGCAGATGATGTCAATGTTAAGGGAATAATACAACTAAATGAAAATATCATTTAATTAGGGAGAAAGGATATGGTATAAAAGAAAACAATTAGTTATGAAAAGAATATTTATTTTCTTAGGTGTATGATTTATGTGATGTAATTCTTGTACTAAGCAACATACTCAGGGATATCAAGGTCACAGTATTTTTGATTTGATTTATTTATGGATGCTCTTTAACATCTCAGGTCATCGGCGTCCCATTCAATTTTGTGGTGAAACGGCCAACAGATTTTGCTCAGAGACCCCTTCTTTCAGCTTGAGATTCTTTTTCGTGCCATAAATATACGACATGGAACCCACAGCTTTACTTCCCTTCCGAAGAATGCCATACTTAGGAATTTTATGCCCAAAAAATCCATCGATCCTGGCCAGGTTTGAACCCGCAATCTTGAATATAGAAGGCAAGTATATGGTTACACTACACCACCAGGACTGACTTATGTCACAGTACTGTATCAGCAGTAGAGTGTCATGTCATCACATGGCAGGGCATGCAAGCTACTCTCTGTGCATCTCTGACACAGAAATTTGCCTGTTTAGATATACTGAACAAATTTTCCAGTTAAAAACCAGAGTAATTTGGTTTATACTCTACTTCAATACTTGCCATTTATTAGCTTACCTACATCATGCATACATAAAATATTTTCCTTCATTTGTTAAACATTATAGCAAAAGATCTTTCTACCTCTCAATAACAAAAAGAATCTCATTTAAGACCTGGTGATGCCTCACTTTGATTATTTTGATGTCCTGTATTCTAATTTGAATACTACGCATATCGATAAATTATAGTGCATCCATAAAGCCTATGTTTATTTTGTTTTAATCTCTCGTAAATTTGAGCGTATGATGCCTTTAAGCAGTCAAATGTCAATGCTACATCTTAAAGAACATAGAATTTTTTATTTGCTTACGGTCTTGTTTAAAATCCTCCTTATTTCCAGCCTTCAGTATATTGCTTCTCATTTTATATACCTGTCCCTGCATCAGACTTTATTCTCTACCCCTTGTCACCAAGCACATTTCATTCAGCATGTAATTTCCTAGAATCTGGAATCCTACCTGAAGTTAGAGATTGCTGAGCAGTAATGGAATATAAGTATAGATTAAAATGTTATCTCCTCAACTCAAGGTATTACAATTGTTGATCTCTTATGTCGGTCCTGGTGGTGTAGTGGTAACCATACTTGCCTTCTAAACCCAAGATCGCAGGTTCAAACCTGGCCAAGAACGATGGGTTTTTTCGGGCATAAAAATCTTAAGTATAGCTTCCTTTGGAAGGGAAGTAAAGCTGTGGGTCTCGTGTCGTACATTTATGGCACAATAAAGAACCTCAAGCCTGAAAGAAGAGGCCTCTGAGCAAAATTTGTGGCCATTTCACGCCCTGAATAGAATGGGACGATGACCTGTAATGTTAAAGAGTGTCCGTAAATAAACCAAATCGAATGAACTCTTACTTCATTTTCTTCTCTTGCATTTAAAAAAAGTTACTCAAGAAGTAGTAGATTCTAATATCTTTGTCAAATCTTTAACTTTATTATAAATATATCTATTTATGTGTGGTAGCATCTTAAATTTGTATGGTATTTTTGTATTTTAATATAACTATGTATATCACATGAAGACTTCAATAAAGAACGATCATAATTTTTCTATGTTTGCTCATCTTCATAATTTTGATGTTTCTCAAAGTAGTTCCCATTGGATGCAATGCACCTGTTCCAGAATTTCTGCCAGTCTTCAATGACATACTGGAAACCATTTTTTGACATGTGCCTCTACAGCCTTCATCACTGCTTTGAAGGATGGAAAATGTCCTTTATGAAGGTGCTTCTTCAAATTGGAGAAAAGGAAAGTTACATGGGAGTAGTCTGAACTATAGGGAGAGTGAAGGACACACTTTACATTGATTTTTGAGAGATATTCAGCAGTAACACTTGCATTTTGGTGTACAATCCAGCATGTTGCAAGAAATATGGCCTTTTGCGTCTTTTCAGGACATCTTTGTAATATTGCCCAGTTTAGTTGGGTATGACATGCAGGTAAATCAATCCTTGAATATCAAAAAATGAGATGACCAAAATTTTCCCAGCAGAAGCAACGACATTTTGCTATTTTTTGATGTTGGTGACCATGCGGAGATTTGCTGTTTGCTCTCATGATGAATATGGTGTAGTGCTTTTCATCAATAAGCATTACCTTTGAAAGAAATCCTGCATCTTCTTTAAGATCATCTTCAACTGCATGCCAACCTGCATGGGAGCATCCTTTTACTCAGGAATCAGCAGTCTTGGAACACACCTTGCACAAATATGTTTCATATGCAACTTTTCAGTTTCCAACATGTGGGGTGATACCCAGTTAAATTTTCAGAATGTATTCTTAATGCTATTCGACGAACTCTCTAATAATGATGACAACAGTGTTAATGATTTCTTCCATTAGATAGCAAATTAAAGCTTGGGTGCACCTTCCTTTGAAATTGATTGCCTTCCCTCTTTTATCATTTTAAACCACCTTCAAGCTTTGCTGTGAGGAAAACAAACTCTCCATAGGCCTCAGCTGAAGATTTGTTGAGACGAAAGAAAAATTTCAGAGCATTATATTGTTTGTTACATGTCATCTCCATTTTGCTGTAGAAGGAACTGAACGTTCAGCTTGTCAGGAAGTGAAAGTGACAACAGTGGAACTACAATACATGTGCATTATGCTTTAAGCTAACAAAATATTTTAAAGTTAAATTTCAGCATCATAAAAATGATTATGATTATTCTTTATTGAATAGTCCTTGTAGTTGAGTTATTTGATACCATCTTCTATCCTTTTTCCATTAACTATTGCAAAAAATGCTCTTTGCTTAATGGTGCCACCATTTGTATATGTGTGTAAGAAATCACCTATCTGTGCTTCTAAATTTGTGTTATTTTACATTTCAAGGAACTCTCACATAAGAAATATCAAATATAAGCACCTCGAGAATTCAACAATAGTGCACCATATTTGGTCCCAAAATTATGAATTTCAAAATTAACCAAAACTTCTTAAAGCTATTCAGAAACTTATAGACTTAACTGTATGAGAGAATTTATTCATAAAAAGAATTAAAAAAATTTAACATCTCCAAGTTCATTAGATCTATAGATAGTCTTGTGCATACCACATGGGAAAAGTGACAGTGAACCATATGATTATGACACATGTCCAAGTAGGATGGTAGAAATCAGTGAAGTTTAATTGATTCCTTAACGGATTTTATCTTGTCAGAATAGCAATAGTATTAGATATATGTTTTTTATTGTGAATCTTTCAGATGGAAAGGGCTCATCGACGATACATCCTGACACAAGGGCCTTTGCCTCACACTACTGGACACTTTTGGCTAATGGTTTGGGAGCAAAATTGTAAAGCTGTACTAATGCTCAATAGAATAATTGAAAAGAATCAGGTAAGAAGGATTTTAATAACTATAAGGTAACTGTAAGCATAGTCTGCATTACAGTATTTTCTATGTTAAAAATGTTATTTGTGGCGGATTTAAATTGTAATACTTGTTTTCAGAAAACAATTGTTCATTTTTATCAGCTACATTTATATACTAATTATTTTTTCTATATAAAAGTTGTTATAGGTGAATTATACAAGTCTTAGCAGTTATGATTTTGTTATCAAGTTCTGGTTATACATCAGTGATGAACATTATACAGAGAGTTGCCCCAGTTAAGCCCAAACATTTTATCTACAGTTTTCCACAGTGAGATTCCCTTTTTCCACTACCAATTATGTACAATTTGATGCTTAGGGGCTTCAACTGTGGCTCTGCAATGCAAATTTTCTAGAAGATTACGTTGTAGAACAGAAAGGGGGATGTTAGCCCACTCCTGGCAGACTTTCCAGAGACCCTTATTTGATTCTGGATAACACTTTTTTCTTCCCCCCCCCCCCCAGAGATTTTCCTTACTCTGAGAAGATGACTGCCATAAAGCTTTAAGCTACCAAGGACTCAGCTCGTTTATGACATCATTAATTAATTTCATTCATCCCTACTGCATGTAGTACCCACAAGTTTAAAGACCCCCTGGTGGACCATAACTATATCATTTCCATTGGGGCTACAGCAGCCCCTATGGGTGTCTGGGCTACAGAACTCCAATTCAATGCCATTATGCAAGGGGAAATGCCCAAAAGAGTTCATGAGACAATGCGCTTGCACTGGAAAAAAATACTAATGTTAGGGGTTACCCCAGTTAAGCTCTGGTGTTTTTACTTACATTTTTTCATGGTGAGATTCCCTTTCTCCACTACCAATTGAGTTCAGTTTGGTGTCCAAGGACTTGATCTATGGCTGTGCAATGCAGTTTTCATTGTGGAAGACTGCATTGTAGAATAGGAAGGGGAATGTTAGCCCACTCCTTCTGGCAGACTTTCCAGAGACCCTTAATGATGATATGACATCGAGAAGCAAGGCTCTGTTTCAGCAGACCAAATCTGCAAAAATTGGTTGATGAGGCATCTGGTGGCTTGACAGGGATACTTTTAAATGGTTTCATGACACCTGTTTCCACAGTTTTCAGGTGGTAGTAATTCTGGAATGATAGAAAAGTGTGACTGGATACTTTATCCAAGTAGATCAAAAAAATTGGGGCATCCTCACTTTACACCTGGGGAATATCTTCATCAAAAATTGGATCCATGACATTGCTTTGGTAGGAGGCTGCATTAATTTTCACATTTTTGGCAACTCTGTAAATGTTAGGTTTCCCCTAAGCGCAGTAACCTGCAACCACAATGAACCCCTTAGAAAACTTCTCCTTGTTTTTCCGGATGAAGTTGAAGCGCCCTTTTGGCCCACTTGATGGTAGTAAATATCAAGGTGTTTGTGTCATCTAGATAAATCCATGCTTCATACAAAGAAACCATCAATTGTCACTTTTCACCTGCTAGATTATGTTCATATGTTGGTGTAGAGTTCTGTGATATGCTGTTCTTTCAAGAAGTGTTCGCCTGCTTTATGCCATAGTTATAGAGCCAAATGTTGATGGATTATCCTATAAAGGTTCCTTTAGATTTTCCAAAGCAGCTGGCAGTGCTTCTATGTTTTGGAGCTTTTTGTTTGTGCCATTGCCTTGGTTACTAAGCCTTTAAGTTATGCTGGTTACACCCCATTCTTGTTTTTTTCCTTGAAAATTGGGTCTCAGATGGGAATCCATTTTTGTGCAACTGTGTCATATGGCCCACACAGAACTTGCCTATGGTAAGATCTTTTTCTTGAAACTTTGAAAGACTGTAACTGGCATCTGAAAACCCAACAATGTACCTCTGACACAAATTAGCAATTTTTGAAGCCATTATTAAGTAATATTTGCATCAGCCTGTACCAACAGACTGCAGGTACACACTGATGAATTGATGCAAAAGTACCAATGTTCAACTGGACAGAATGGGAAATGATTCATAGTTTTGCAAGCTTAACTGGGGCAATTCTCCATAACAGCAGCTATTCAAGGCATTATCGATTTTCTTCATAAGCTGGTTTTTTTGGATTCCAAAAGATTGAAATTAGCTATTTTAGATCTACAGAATGGGGTGTCCATATACTGTTTTAAATTACATTGTTTAATATTTAGCTTTTGACATTCACTAGTCTCCAAACATCTGTAAAAACTATCAGAATTTTGTAAGAATTAATTAGTGCAAGACAAAATGTATATGAAAATTCATGAAGTAGTAATAAAAAATAATAGAATATCAGGATTTTATGTTACCAGATAATTTGTCAAGGATCCTTTTTGTTACTCAGAAGCTAGCTGAACGTCTAAATTCTGCATTAAAACTGGTAACCCTTAGCTCTCTTGATAAAGTTCTAGTCAGTCATAGAAACCATATAAGGAAAGACTTGACCAGGCTATGAAAATGTTTGCACTGTTTGCATTATTTGATACTGCTCATCTTCAAATTGTTGGGTCTTTCTTAATATACTACTAACTTCAAATGGCCCCACAAAAAGTCCAAAGATGACAAATCTGGGGATATTGCTGACCACTCTTAAACAAACTCTCCTGCAATCATTATTGTAAAAAAAAAAATAATTCTGCCCAAAGTGAGCTGGAGCTCCATCTTGTTGGAAATATAGGTCATCTCTGAGTAGCCCATGGATGTGGAAACAAATTTGCAATAGGCAGTACTACATGATTTCAAAGTAAATCCAAATATAAGTGTGCACTAACACAATCCAGTGTTTCTTATACAAACTGTATTCTCACATAAAGCCACATTCATCCTGAATGGATTTGTTGAAAGACAAAACAGCCAATACTGGTCAGTTGTAAATCCACAATGGATGGAGAAATTGTAAATTCACAACACTACATTCTTTTATCAAGATCGTTTTCTGAAAGTTCCTGAAAATTTGAGCTTTTAAGGATATTTTTTTGGCACTTTATGGAATTTTTATCACAAAATTTTGCATATGCATGTTTCTAATGACAAATTTGTAGTAGATACTTTTTGATTTTCTTGGACACAGAGGAAAACATACCATGAAGTATTCCCATCAGTTGCACTTTTTGGGCAACTAATCTTGGTAAGTTCTTTATGCTTCCAGTTTGAGTAAATTTCTTTGCCATCTTGATGCATATTATTAAATTAATTTGCTGTCTTGCCATGAGATCATTCCCTGTCTCCATAGTCAACTGTAATTAAAATTATAATTCTGCCCCTTTTACTACTCAACATCAGATAGAACCATTTAATGTCAGATTTAATCCCTTAAACAACATGTGTCAATAACCAGAATTCCATGGATATAAACAAAGGACAGTGTTTATATGATTACGGAAAGAAACATTTAATTATTTGATACAATTTTTTGTTTCCTTGATATAGCAACAAAACATTTTTACAGAATTATCTAGTTGGATAAAGCTCTTAATGAGCATGAGCATTATTTGAAAATAGAAATATATATTCCATTTAAAATAAGAGAGTTGGAGTTCTTCCATTTAAACCTGAAGTACAAAAAAGTCTTTAATGTCATTTTGGAGTTCTCAGTATATGGCAATCCCTGCACAGCGAGTTTCATTTCACTGAACCACACTTTTAAAAGTCTTTTAGGGGTGCAAAACTTTTAACTAACCCTGTAACTAACTTTCCTTTTCAATACAGTACACTTACACATGGTTGCACCAAATTCTTTATTCCAACAGAATAATATTTTTTTTACACCTGCAATAAGAAATAAATGTCCCTAACAAAGCTTGTGGAATGTCTAGATATTTTCATTCAGCTTCTCTTTGTTCAGAAATTGAGAAGTATGACTGTCATATCCAATTTTTCACCATAAAATCCTGACATTGAACCATTAGACTTTCATCTCTTTGGACCAGAAGAAAGTCCTAGTGGGTCAACACTTTGGCTCAGATGAAGTGAAATTGGTATGCGTAGTTGGTTATACTCCCAGGAAACTTGAGTTCTATGAATGAGGCATATTTAGATTGCTGTCATGAAGGGAGAAAAGTTTTCAGAATTTGGTTCATATGTTAAAAAATAGATAAAACATAGTTTTTTGTGTATAATTTGTTTGTTTTTCATACTAATTAAATATTTTGAAAAAAGAAAAGTATTTTATATATACTTTTCGTTTTGCTGCAATGTAGCAACAAGATGATTCCATTAGAATTCAGCCTCTTGCTCCTTTTCAATTTCGGGTTCTTCTCTAAGGAAATTATCAAAGTTGCCTTCTGCAAGTCTGGATACAATGATAAAACGTCCAAACTCCTTTGCAATATTGTTTCTTATCACAGTTTGTTGAGGATTAATTATTGAGTAAAACTTGCAGATGTGCTAATAGTAAAACATGTGTCATCATAAAGGAAGTAAAATCATCAACTACTATGAGGATATATTCGTAAGTTCTTACCTAACATAGGAAATCTAATTGTTTCAAAACAAATTTTCATCTAAATATTGTACTTAGGAAGCTGTTGATAATGGAGTGGTAATATATCCTAAACTTAGGTATTAATTTTTTTTATACTAAACTCCATTTACTTACATAAAAGGAAGACACGTTTCGGGGAATAGCCGTTACTGAAAATGATCATTTCAAATAACGGCAGTTCGGTGAGCAACTGAAGATGAGAGAGATTCTTCCAAAATGCATCTTACTTTTATGTAAGTAAATGGAATTTAGTGTAAAAAAAAAAAAATTAATACCTAAGTTTAGGATAAATTTTCATCTATTCAACTAGTCACTTTTTAACTCTATACACACAGCAGTGTTCATAAAGGATTTCTAAGCTACTTAAAGAACTATTTTTCTTGCTCTGCAAACCACCATACTACTTATCACTGCTTCATTTGATGAAAATTTCTTCCGCTTTAAATGTTTTTTTAGCTTTGAGGATAGATAATAGTCTAAAAGGGCTAAATCCATTTGGTATGGTCTATAATCAAATTCAAACATTTTTAAAAAATTGAGTCAAAATTGTAACATACACACCACTAAAATTGAATAAAATGGAAGACTAGTTTTGGGAGCCATCGCTCCTATCATCAGTTCCTGGTCAATTGACTAGTCTTCCATTTTATTGAATTTTAGTGGTGTGTATGTTACAATTTCGACTCAGTTTTTTAAAAATGTTAATATTTGACACCACTGTTACAAAAGTTCACTATATTTTATACAATCAAATCCAACTTTATTCATTTTCTACATTGCAATCAGGAACTTGTAATACATTGTCACACATCCTTAGACCCTGGTGTTTTTCCAAATTTTTTTCCCCAAGCTTGGACAGTAATACAAAATAATATGACATCATTTTATTCTGTTCTAAATATTATGTCATTATAATTGCTGCTTTGTCCCTAAAAACATATGCAAGAACCTTCCCTGCCGATTTTTGGACACAAAATTTCTTTGGCTGTGGTGAACCATTATGTTTCCATTCCTTTGATTGATCATAGTAATGGATCCATGTTTCGTCCATAGTTACGATCCAAAAAGCTGGAAGAATCCTCTTAAAAATGACAATAAATCGACATGAAAGTTGTCACTCATGAGTCTTTTGTGATCAATATTTGGGTATTTTGGGATTCATTTGGCAGTGATTTTTGTCATACCCAAATCAGGATTTATTGTTACAGATGCATTCAAGAAGATGTTCAAAGTTTCTGCTATGCATTTCGTCGATCCTGCAAAAATCGTGCAATGCACAGCATCAACATTTTCGAGAAACAGGTTTTGCTACACAATGTTCATATTTGACATATGTTCTTCCTCCCTTAAACTTTTTTATCCAATATTTTATGATTGCTTATGAAGAATAATGATCCTTCATTGTATTCATCATTCACATAAATTCTCTCTCTGGACAAGAATTTCAAAGATAAATACTTTGATCACCAAACAATACTCAGTTTTCTCAAAATTCACATTCTTTATTTGTCATAATTACTTTAAAATTCACAATGTTAAAAATTGGAGAAAATATTAACGAAACAACACACTTGTCATGGTAATCATTTTCAATTCTGTTGATTTTTATTTATTTGGTTTATTTAAGGATGGGCTTTATCTTCCAACATCCCAATCAATTCAGGGCATGAAACAACTGATAACCTTTGCTTAGAAGTCTCTTCTTTTGGGCTTGAGGTTCTTTTATGTGCCCTAAATCTATGACATTGGACCAATCATTGTACTTACCTTCCAAAGGAAGTCATACTCAAGATTTTTAATGAACTAAAAACTCCATCACCCTGGCCGGGTTTGAACCTGTCAACTTATTACTACTAGCAGCTTTATGGTCCCATGCTAAAAACTTACCAATACCTCTGGTAAAACACTAAATCTAGTATAATGAAACCAAAAGTTTAAGTAATTAATATTTCTGGTAATTTGGGAATTGAAAAATAGCAGTAATTATTTTCTTTCATTATGTAGTTAACTCTATACATATGATTTAATTTCTTTGTAGACAGGAACTGACTCTCCCTTATCATTTAGTTGTTTTTATGTCTCGGTAATGAAATATTTAGTGAAATGTTAAACATGCTCTACAGGTAAAGTGCCACCAGTACTGGCCTCTGGGCACAGAGCCTGCAGTAGATGACATAATGGAACTGACAGATGTTGGATTACGTGTACAGTTTGTTTCGCAGACTGAGGCTTCTTACTACACAACAAGAATACTCAGGTGAGGTTTAACAACTCGGCAACAGAATTACGGACCTTAAAGATAAATGATAGGCACTTATCCACTGATGTCAGTGCAATTTTCTTCCGGTCTGTTAAGCCGTGGTCTGCTGGAGATGAACTTCCCAGACATTTCGCATTCACCAGACCAGATGAGAGCTGGCTACTAATAACAGTCATCTACTTGCCTTGCATCTCCAGGTTGGGAACTTACTCCATAGGCATGACTGGGACAACAAAGACAGGATCACATACGGCTCGCGGCTCGTTGACGCATAATCACACCACTTACCAACAAGAAGTTTGACCATCTGTCGTCATTCAACAAACCATCTGCATCCTTGGACACCAGCTGCACAGTGGTGAATATATCTAATCATCAATTGACAACAGCCGAAACCTCACTACTAGCAAAAGGAGGCAATTATGCCTTTACCATGCTGACTTTACCTGTTGAAGACAATTTTGAATATTGAATCAGGTATACATTGCCTTCCAAGGGCAGCAGCTGAAGAGATTCGCCTTGAATCTGCCAGGATTCTACAAAGAGCCAAAGCTCTGCCCAGCAATTTGCCTCACCTAGAGAGGAGAGCATAGAAGAATCAGCTGGAAGTACCTCGAAGGTCCATTGTTAGTGAGATTGGATCCCAGACCTACAACATAGCCAAGTTTCTGGCTGGCTTACTACAGCCCCACGTCGGTAAGACTGATTCTTTCATCAAGGACTCCACGCACTTCATCCAACAACTCCAAAATCTTACTTAGCAGCCCCATGATCTGATTGTCAGCTTTGATGTCTCATCTCTCTTCACCATGGTTCCTTTATAGGAAGCTCACATAGCTGTTACACATTTTCCCCGACGACATAACAATACTCTTCAAACAGGTGCTCACTATGACTTATTTCCAGTGGAATCACTCATTTTATGAACAAATTGACAGTGTTGCTATGGGTAGCCAGATGAGTCCAGTGGTGGCCAACTTTTTCATGGAATCTTTTGAGACTACAGCACTGGACACAGCTCCACTGAAACCAACTGTCTGGCTCTGCTAGGTAGATGATATTTTTGTTATTTGGTCTCATGTACTTCCAGTGGAAAAACTCATTTTATGAACAAATTGACGGTGTTGCTATGGGCAGCCTGTTGAGTGGTGACCAGCAACCAATCAGCAGAGAGCTCTGGTACTATAAATTTAGCAACACCAACTGTAAATGCTTCAGACGCAGTGAATCAGTGGAGGAAGCTACTGAAGATGTCTACCATAGTTGCGGGCGGGCAAAAGGTCTGGGAAGTTCATCTCCAGCAGACCATGGCACAACAGCCTGGAAGAAAATTGCACTGACATCTATGACTCCGGCCGTGGAAACCAACATTCTCTCGTAACTTTTCCAGTGATAAAAAATTTTCTGCTACAACTTTTAGGAATAAATATAGTGAACAACAGATTTTAACTTTTTGTTATGCACTTGAATGAGAATATGTAGTTTTGTATAATTAATATGTGGTGAATTCCAATCTGAAATTAAAAATTCTCTAACACTTAGTTTTTTTTTTAGGTTTTAAATTTATCATAAAACATTTAAAATATCCAAAATTAAAATATTTTGCTAACTGTGTATGAATTTGTATATTTATTTGATTTATTTATGGATAAATTATTTAACATCCCATGTCATTAGCTTACCATTTAATTCATGGTGTTAAATGGCAGACAATTTTTGCCGAGAAGCCTCTTCTTTCAGGCTTGAAGTTCTTTTACATGCATAAAAGTATGACATGTAACCCATGGCTTTACTTCTCTTCTGAAGGAAGCCATAATTAGGATTTTTATTCCCAAAAAAATCCATTGACTGGGGCCAGGATTGAACTCACATTCTTGGGTCTACCGGAATATATTTACAACTAGAACACTAGAACCGACTTTATGTATGAAATTCATCCTCACAAAATATATGCATTAGCATGTGTGAAGAAAACCAAAAATTATACTTAGAATTGTGTTTTGGTTATATTGCAAAAATATGTAGTGGTAAAATACCTGAATTTATTAACATTTTTAAAATTAATTTTTTCTGGAAGATTTCTTTTTATATAATACATCAGGAACATCTTTAATTAGTTGTTAACAATAGTAACATATTTCTATGGTAGCAATGTGCTGATGAAAACATTTTCCATACTCATTACTCCCAAATTATCAGGAAAGAAGTACAACTGGGAATATAGGAACTGTAGTGTATGTTACATATATAAAATTATTTATTTTCCTGCCTAGAACTGTTTTAACCTATTTATTAGAGATGCCAAGATAAATATATTATAGGGTATATCAGTTACATACTAATGATGATATAGACATGAAGTAATGGCAATAGAAAGTATATACTAGTTGAATGATTGTTATATAAACAATTATTTGTTCGGTATTTATCAAACATTTGGACACCTAATTTCTACCTTTAATTTTAGTACACAAGGGCTGTGCAATACAGAATGGTCGCAATTTTTACATGCATAATTTTCTTGCATAAATTTAACTTTACAATATTTTGTTAGCTTAATGTACATGTACTAGTATCATTGTTGCCACTTCCAGTTTCCACCTGTGAGAAGTGTGAAAGTTGAGACATGTTCAGTTCCACCTACAGCAAAATGGAGATAACACATGATGGGCAATATACTACTCTGATATTCATTTCATCATATCTTCAGCTAGGCATATACATTGTGGCAGAAAACCTATGGCAAGTTTGTTCTTCCTTTAGCACAGCTTGAAGATGGTTTAAAATATTTAAAAGAGAGAAAGATAAACAACTTAAAAGGAAGATGAATTTGATGCTCCAGTTTGTGCTTTAACAGAAGAAAAAATTTAACACTACTACTGTTACTGTGAGAAAGATCTTCAAATAACATTAAGAATACTCTCAGAAATTCATTAGGTGCAACCCACACATTGGTAACTGAAAAGTTGCACATAAGATGTATTTGTGCACAGTGGGTTCCAACACTGCTGATTTTCACATGCAGGTTTGCATGCAGTTGATAATGTTACAGGAAGGTGCAAAGTTTCTTGCTAAGGTAAAAACTGATAAAACTTGCTTTCATCAGCAAACAGCAAAGATCTATATGGAAATCTCACATTACCAGTACCAAAAAAGCAAAATTGGTTGCTCTGCTGAGAATGTTATGAACATCTCATTTTTTCATATTCAAGGAATGGGTTACTGGCATGACATAACTGCACACTGTAACTGGGCAATACTACAGAAATGTCCTGAAAACTCTTCAAGGCCATATCACCACCACAGATGACTGAGGTTGTTATGGTGTGGACTTGTGAGTGTGAGGTCTGGGAATTCCATTCCCACCAGTACCATATTCTCTGACTGAGGTTTTTTCCAGGTGTTCCTCAGTCATCATAAATGGCAAATGTCAGGGAAGTATTATAAACTAAGGCCTGGAATACTTCTTTCCTTAAAAAAAATCCTTTCTCAATTTATTATTTCCACCCAAGTATCATCACTGTCTGCCTCATGTGAAGCATCAGCAGTAAAAACAGATGTTAAACACTATTTAAAAAAAATTCATATCACATCCAAATGGCCACTTTTCTGTGCAATAACCTAGATGCTGCACCTTGATAATGTATGACCACACATCTCAAATGTTGTTGCTGAATATCTCAGAAAAATTCCTCCCTAAAGTTCAAACTTAGCCCTATGTGACTTTCCTTTTCCTCAAATTGAAGAAACGATTCATGGGAGGCATTTTGCATCATCAAAAGCAGTGGTGAAGGTTGCAGAGCTGATTCTGAAGAACCCGTCAGAAAATAGTTTCCAGCATGTCTTTGAAGACTGGCAGAGATGTTGGGACAGATGCACTACAACCAACAGGGGCTGCTTTGAGAAGATCATCAAAATTCAGAATGAATAAAAAAATTATAATCATTCTTTGTTGAAAAGCTTAATCAAGAATGCTGTCTTTAAAATTACTGGGAAATTGGAAAAGAGTATGTGAAAAAAGTATAAATTCTAGCAATGCTGCTTCCCCCAATCGCCTTAAGAATTTGCAACATTGCTTCCCTTTTTAAAGTGTTTGTGACAAGATTTGCCAAACACATCATTAGATGTAGAAACCACTTCTTGGCATTCATTTCAGAACCATACCAGAAAAGCATAACTACAGAGGCTGCCATTGGCATGCTGTGACTTTCACATCAATGGCAATATGTTGTACATATTGGCAAATCTCAACATTTGTATATGTGCTCTACTGTAAGCTCTCATAACCAGCTCCACTTAAACAAAGGAAAATTTTTGAGCAGAATAATCACAGGATGAAACTTGAATCCATCACTATCAGCCAGAATATGGAATGGAAATATCCAGGATCACAAATGAGGAAATTCAAGACTTAATTTTATGCAGGAAAGGTGATGCTAACGGTTTTTTTTTTTGTTTTTGTTTTTTTTTTTACTCAAAAGAATCTAAATTGGAAGACTACCTAGAAAAGAGATATAAGATCAACAGTGGAAGCTAAGGTGATTTGCCAACAATCTGAAGCCTTCAACTGTCACCAGATTCCAAGACCTACAATGCAATCCATACTTGTCCAGCAAGACGACAAAACCATTAACTATTTGTGTTTCCAAATTCCAGAACACCCTTCCTACATCCCAGGTCTCATCCCTTCAAACTATCACCTCTTTGGATAGCTCAAAGATGCTTTGTGAGGTCTTCTGTATTTTATGGATAAACAAGTGTGGGAAGCAGTCCATAAATGATTGTGCTAATAGCACACAAACTTGTGAACTTCTAGAACTAGTGTATTAAAAAGGAAAGATATATGTAGAAAAATTATGTATTTGTTCAACGCATACTTTTGTGTAAATAAATTGGAAAAACAAAATGTGGATAAATTTTGACTTCCTGACATATTTTCATAATAACAGGTTACATTAGCCATACTGGAACTTATTGTCCACTCTGTAAGCAAGCATCTGAAGATTAAGTATTATATACACCTTTGACAAAAAAATGAATCATCTTTGAAATGCAAAAGTCTTCTAAGTCCTATTCGTTATAGCATGGGGTTCACAAGGAAACCAGCAAGGCTGTGTAGCCACTGCAGCATTGTGTTATGCGTCATGCATTAAAGACACTAACTAATGTGATAAACTTTTGTAACATATTACGACAAATTAGCTTCATAATTTTAATATTGATTCAATTTGGAATTGAACACCATGAAACATCCATCAATAATCTCTTCTGAGTCACATGTTTAGAACACTCTTTATAGTTTCTCTTAAATGAAATTTATTCAGGACATATGTTTCGTGGAACTATTGTTCATCATAATGAATGTGAACATAACATATGTATGCATTATAATGAATATTATAATGTTTCCTTCATTATTTGTTCTATCTAAATGAAGTATGCAACAAACACATTCCCTGCACATGCACAAAGGACAAGAGATGATTTATGGGCTCAAATTCGAGAAACGTTGAATGTTGTAGCCTCTTGTCCCCACTACTGTAGAAATATATCATCTATTCCCCAAAGATTAAGGGCAGTTATACATGCTGAGGGTTCATATACCTGATATTAATTTGTGTTTATTTCTGTGTTTTTTCACTTTAGAAGATCAATGCTTTCTGTTCGGGTATTTATTCAGTTATTTGTAAAGAATACATTAATTTGTGATTACATTTTTGTGTGTGCATAGGTAATGCAACAAAACTCAAAATGATATGTTAAAATATATGATATTAAGGCAACATAATGTTCTACTGATAAGAGCTTCAAATACATTACATTTCAATTAAAACATCTTTTAAAAAATAAATTATTTTAAAAAATATATATGGAACTAACACAGTGAAGCCAAGTCATATGAATAAATTCATGTGATATATGTTGTACTAAACATTCTCATTGCTTCACTTTTGTGTAGTGTAGTGTCATTTGGAACTGATTTCGAAGACCATCTTCATCTTTGGCCAAGGGTACAACTGATTGGAGAATCCAATGGCTCTATAGAGATGAAGCGCCGCCCTTGTGGTGTTTTAATGTATTCTTAAAGTTGGTGTTTTCTACCTTTGGAATATCACAGTTTATTAATTGATCTCTGTATTTATGAATGTAAATTTTTTCCCAAGTATCCAATTCTATATATCCCTGAATCTCTTTTAATCCTGAGTCTTAATAAATTTTATTAAAAGAGACTCAGGGACATCTAGAGCTGGATACTTTGGAAAAAATTTACATTCATAAATACAGAGATCAATTAATGAACTTTGATATTCCAAAGGTAGAAAACGCCAACTTAAGTACATTAAAACAGCACCAGGGTGGTGCTTCATCTCTACAGAGCCATTGAATTCTTCAATCAGTCATACCCTTGGCCGAAGATGAAGGCGAAGGTCTTCGAAACCGGTTCCAAGTATCACACAAGTAAGTGAAGCAATAAGAGTGTTTAGTACAACATATATCACATGAATTTATTCATATAATTTATTCACATTACGTTTCATCAGATTTAATTTACATTATGATATAATATAAATTATAATATCAATGCTATGAAAGTAATTATCATGTAAATATTAATGCTCACTAAATAACAAAAGAGTCTTGAATGAATGCAGCTAAGCTTTTATGATTATAGCAGCACAGTCATTTGTTGACAATTTGTTTTTACATAATAGTCAGCCTTATGACAGTAATTTACCTTATGATAAGTTACAATTTTATACCAATCAAGTATGACATATTTGTAACTCTTTAACACAGTTAATTGTCACTGTAAACTGACAAATTTGTCAAATTGTCACACTTGCCAACTTTTATGTAATGGGCCCCAGATCTAAGGTAATTATTTTTCTTACAGGTTAATGGAGATAGAATCTGGGAACACGAGGGAAATAATACATTTCCATTACACAACATGGCCAGACTTTGGTGTACCTGAAAGCCCAACAGCTTTTCTCAATTTTCTGATGGTGGTGCGAAAAAGTGGTGCTCTGGACCAGAACGTAGGTCCCCCAGTGGTGCACTGTTCAGCTGGAATTGGTCGCTCTGGGACATTCTGCCTTGTTGACTCATGTCTTGTACTGGTAAGTGTAAGTTACATGCTTGATGCTCCTAATGGGACTATTCCCTCAATACAAAGTATGAATGCTAGATAGCTTCAAGTGTGACTTGTCTTCCTGTTTGCATAATGTGAATATGATGGTGACTAATTTTCAGGTTTTGAAGAAACAATGAGATATGTAAGTTTAATGTTGGCAACATTGTGATGTGTGACCGTGCATTGCATTTATTTTGCTCGGGAATGTGACTTTGCCGTGTGTTCAGGACATCTCTATAGTATTTCCCAGTTACAGATATGTACAAATATGACATGCTGGTAAACCATTTGTTAAATATTGAAAAATGAGAAGACCATATCTTTTCCAGTAGAAGCAATGACTTTTGATTTTTTTGTTATTGGTGATGATGGAGATTTTCATACACAACTTTGCTATTTGCTCTCTGAAATGATAAGCTAAGTTTCTTCAGCAGTGATTACCTTTAAAAGAAACTCCACATCTTCCTGTAACATCAACTGCATACAAATCTACATGCATCCTTTTGTTTGAGAATAAGCGGTCTTGGAACCTATCGTGCATAAACATGTCTCAGGTGCAAATTTTAGTTAGCAAAATGTGGGTAGCACCCAGTGAAATTTTCAGAATTTCTGAAAGCATTCTTAATGTTACAATGATCCTCATATAATGACTGCAGCAGTGCTAATGGTTTCTGTTGTTAGAGCACTGGGTCCACCTTCCTTTGAAATTGATTGTCTCCTCTCTTTAAACATTTTAAACAGTCTTCGAACTGTTCTACAGGAAAGAACAAACTCTCCACGGGTCTCAGCTGAAAATATTTTGAGACGGTCATGTTGTTTGTTGAATGTTACCTCCATTTTATTGTAAGTGAAACTGAACAAGTCTGAACTTGCATAATTCTCACAGGCAGGAACAAAAGTGACAATAATAAAACTAGTACCATGCATACATTATGCGTTAAGCTAACAAAATATTGTAAAATTAAATTTTATCATAAAAAATTAATGCCTGTAAGATCATTCTTCATTGAACAGTCCTTGTAAATAAATACATTCTTGGTGAAACATGCTTGCTAAAATTTATATCTTTTCTTGCAGAATGCTTGTGAGATGTGACGTTAATAGTTTTCGGAATCTCATTCCTAATTATTTCAATATAATTTATTTTTCCACCAAATAAAACTGTTCCATCCAGTCATTATACAAATTTGACTTCAGTTATTTGAATATAATGGAATTAAAAATGCATTGAAACATCAAAATAACAACTAAAACTTTACCAATCTTTTGATTTAGTACTAGTTTACTGTATTATTATTCATTGCTCTGTTACTGTTTCAGAAAATATATAATATTACATAAATGGAATATACCTAATATGAGTATGATGCTTCCTTAACCATTGCTTATGATAAAGTTAATGCTACTAATAATAAAAAATATACAATAAAGTAAAAAAAATTAAAGAAACAATATGCTTACTTGGTCAATAAAATTAAGCAGGAATATATAAGCAGCTGAAAAATGAAAATTAAAATAAATCAAAGTGAGCTGTTATCTACATAAAAAGAAAGAAATCCTCAATAATTGATACATGGAATAAGAAGTAAAATTAAATATATAATTATAAACAATTATCTTAAAGTATAACAGCCCTAAATACATTGTCTTTAATAGCTGGTCACAAGGTTAGTAAATCCTTAATTAAGATTTATACATCATCATCATTGTCATCAATATTTAATGAACCTTATTAAAAATCTATTAAAGTAATTTGAATAGTTGGGAATTTCACAGTGAAATACAACAAATTATTTATGAGGAAATCACTCAAATTTCACTAGTTTTGTTCCACTTACTTGGACATGTTTCAAAGTTCCTTCATCGTCAGCATGGTTTCCCTGTCAACTTTCCAGCTTGGTATTATCATGTCGCTCTTTGGGTTTTATAAATTTTTTGATGAGGTTACTGTTGTTTGGAAGATCAAGGATGATGAAGAAAATTTGCCTTCGAAACATGTCGGAATAAGTGGAACAAAACTAGTAAAATTTGAGGATTTTCTCATTTGTTACATGCTATTAAACTGAACCTCTTGCATGATTATTTATTCTGCTGACATAAAGAATTATTAATATAATCAACACTCTTAAAACAAAGCCCCTGCAAGGATGAATAACATCTCACAGTTTTTAGAGCATGCATCTCTGCACTTGTAATTCTTTTTATTTCTATTATAAATACCATCTTAGAATGAGCTTTTATCCAGTAAAGCTAACAATTATTACCAGATATCACAAGAGGGCCTGAGATTGCTGATACATTTACAAACTTAGTGAGTTATATTTGATATCATTATATGATTTAGTTTAACTACACACTCTTAATGCTTCACTTACTTGTCATAATTTATGGAACCGGTTTTGAGAACATTTAATTCTCATCATCAGCCAGGCTAAAGTTCAACTGGTGGATCATTCGTTGAGCTGTGGGAATGTGTTTTCTGCTCTGGTGACAGTGTGATAAACTTGTAGTTTATGTTTTCATCTCCGACATTGTCGAAGTTCATTAGACTGTCTTTGTATTTGTACATGTAGATTTTCTCCCAGGTGCTAGTTCCGTAGGTCCTTGTACTAATTTTAATAATTTTGCTTTATTCATTATGTTGTGATTTTGTGTCCAAAAATGATATGCTACTGCCGATTTCTCTACTTGCTTGTACTTTATGTTCCTGAAATGTTCCTTTAACCATATGCCTATGTTTCTCTTTGTTTTTCCATTGTATATTTTTTCATATTCTGCACAATTTATTTTGTAAATACCTGCTTTTTCCTCTTGCAGAATACTGTCATTAACTTTGTCTATCAGTAAGTTTTTAACATTAAATCTATTAATCAGTGCCAACCTAATATTGCAATCTTTAAAAATATTCTGAAATTTTTTGTAGCCTATGGATGATATGTGAACTTTTTAAAAATTAGCTTATCTTTTCTTCCTGAAAGTGTTGTGGTTTCTTTGATATGTTTTTGTCTCTTGAATTTCTGCATCTGTTTGTGTACTAGTTCTTTTTTAAAACTATTTTTAACAGCTGTTTCTTCTATATGTTTGTATTCATTAAAATATTTTTCTTTGCTAAGAAGAATATTTTTAAAGCAAAGAAGAATATGGGTTACAAAAAAATTTCAGAATATTCTTAAAGATTTTAATATCAGATTAGCCCCAGTAAACAGATTTAATGTCAAAAATCTCCTGATAGACAATGTTAATGACAGTATTCCACAGGAGAAAAAAGCGGGTAATACAAAATAAGTTGTGCAGAATGTGAAAAGTCTACATTGGAAAAACAAAGACAAACATAGGCACATGGTTAAAAGAACATTTCAGGAACATAAAATACAAGCAAATGGAGAAATCAGCAGTAGCATTTCATTTCTGGATAGAAAACCATGACATATTGATTAAAGCAAAGTTATTGAAATCAGTACAAGGACCTACAGAACTAGCAACTTGGGAAAAAATGTACATTTACAAATACAAGGGCAGTTTAATGAACTATGACACTTCCAGGAATGATTTGTGATTAAAAAATGGTCAATTAAGGACACAAGTTGTATGAACCAAAAAAGAATAATTGATCAGTGTGGAAAAATAATATTTGCAGGAACGATCAATGCAGGTTTTATTTCTGTTATTATATCTGTTACTACATAAATTGAATGATGGATCCTGGAAACTGATATTCCAGGAATAATGAAGTGAAGTTTACTATTTAGATGTTTTACTTCATGTTTGATCATGCAGTAATTTTAATTTTGTTTATATGTGAAATCAACAAAGGCTGGTTA
This sequence comes from Metallyticus violacea, assembly GCA_030762175.1. NCBI lineage: Eukaryota > Metazoa > Arthropoda > Insecta > Mantodea > Metallyticidae > Metallyticus > Metallyticus violacea. The sequence goes on from CM060832.1 coordinate 5,364,163, forward strand.
GTTTTAATGAAGGTGGGGTTGCACTAATCACTTGCTATTAAGTGTTAAAGGATGTTAATAACTTAATTTACATTACGATTATTTTTAGATCTTAATCTGAGTTTTAAACACACTGTGAAATATTTGAATGTTTTTTTTTTCTCCCTTACTATTGATAATAAATTGCAATTTTTTATGATTTAGATAGAAGAGAATGGTATTGATTCTGTGAATGTACGAGATGTGTTGCTGGAAATGCGAAAGTTCCGTATGGGTTTAATCCAGACTCCTGACCAACTTCGCTTTTCATACCGTGCAATCATAGAAGGAGCAAAAAAATACATCGGTGGAATTAATGTTGTAAGTATATTCTTTAGTATATATTTTATACTTGATGCTATGCCATAAATACTGTTGCATTCTATTCCTTTTTTTTTCTTCTTCTTCTTTTTTTTTTTTCCTTTTTTTCTTCTGGTCCTGGTGGTATAGTGGTTACCATACTTGCCTCCTACACCCAAGATCGCGGGTTCGAATCCGGCCAGGAGCGATGGATTTTTTTCGGGCGTAAAAATCCTAAGTATGATTTCCTTCGGAAGGGAAGTAAAGCTGTGGGTCCCGTGTCGTACATTTACGGCACGAAAAAGAACCTCAAGCCTGGAGAGGCCTCTGAGGAAAACTAACGGCCGTTTCTTGCCCTGAGTTGAATGGGATGCTGATGAACTGAGATGTTAAAGAGTGTCCATAAATAAATCAATAAAAAAAAAAATGTTTTGTTTTTGTATGTAGTGCTAATATGATAGCACTATACAACATGTTGTATTAGAAGGCATGTCAGGCGGTATTAGGAGGAGCTCGTCTAGAACAACTGGCCTATCATAGGGTGGACGCTATCATAGCCAGTGCCTATGTTAATGTGAGCAATAGTGTTTCCTATTTTTCATGCATCCAAAATTACTACTTGAAATTTGTCATTTTAATTCGTCTAGCTATATGCAGCTAGAAATTTTGAAGTAGCCTGTCCAAGTCCATGTTTCTTCACCATATACTTCTTGAGTTATCGTTTCAAGAATAAACAAATGATCCTTGTGTTTATGATATGTTCCATTCTTGCCCTTGCCCTTGTATTATTTATTTTCAGTAAGCTGTAGTCAGTAAGGCTTATGCTATGTTTTTTTTGAACTGTATGTAATTCTCTTATAAATTAATCAATATGTAAATTGAATAGTTTGGGATTTTCACAGTGAAATATAGCATCATATAACAAATTAATTATTCCCTAACATCCCCAAAGAAAAACCAATAAATGTCTTAAAAATGGCTAACCTCAATTAAGCTACCTGGAGAAATAATACAATATTTGAACCTTACCAAAATTTGCATTAATCAAACCTACTTCACATTCAGAGGCAAGATATATACACAAAAGAAGGGTTTAGCAATGGGTAATCTACTCTGACCATTCTTAGCAGACGTTACCATACTTGCCTACTAACCCAAGATCGCGGGTTCGAACCCGGCCAGGACCGATGGATTTTTTCGGGGCGTAAAAACCCTAAGTATGGCTTCCTTCAGAAGGGAAATAAAGCCGTGAGTCCCGTGTTGTACATTTACGGCAAGATAAAGAACCTCAAGCCTGAAAGAGAGGCCTCTGAGCAAAATTTGTTGGCCGTTTCACGCCCCGAGTTGAATGGGACGCTGATGACCTGAGATGTTAAAGAGTGTCCATAAATAAATCAATCAATCAAATTCTTAGCAGACATATATGTGAGTTTCTTGGAAACAAAATCAGTAGAGGCTTTCCCACATATATACAAATGTTGGTATCGTTATGTTGATGATGTCTTTGCAATAGTAGATGAAAAATGGAAATATGATACAGTAAAACTACTAAACCTACAAGACAGCAACATAAAATTCACAATGGAAATGGAGGAGAACAAAGTTCTTCCTTTTCTGGATAAAAAAAACTTATAAAAAAGTATATCAACTGGAATTTGGCATGTTCAGAAAGGATACCCACATGGATAATTATATAAAAAGCAACAGCCATAATTCAAAACAACATAAACTTGCTATAATCAATAGCCTTACATTCAGATTAACAAACCTCCAATAAGTGAGACAAAATACAAATTGGAGTACCAAAAAATCATAGATATAGCACAGTAAAATGAATACATAACAGATCTGGTCAAGGGGGGGAAAAAAGAACCTAATATAAGAAATCACCACACTGAAAGGTTACAAAGGAGAGCAGATATATAAAAAATTTACATTCCATCTGCGGACACACCAACAATTTCAAAAGATTTTTAAAGATGCCAATATTTTTTTGACTCCGGTGAATAAATACAGTTTGAAAAACCACCTAAAAACCAACACAAAGGACAAAATCCTGCCAGAAAAACAATCAGGCTTTTACGAAACCAGTTGCAAAGACTGCAGTGATAAATATATAGGTAAAACAAAAAGGAACATTACCATACGGTTTACGGAACACATGAGAAATGTAAACATACGGGAAAAACAGCAGTAGCATACCATTTCTGGCAAAAAAAAAAACACGAGTTCCAAAATGAACCAAAACTCTTAATAGCTCTTCGAAAACCCATAGATTATCGGCGTGGGAAAATATATTCTTGAATGAAAACAAAGAAAATTTAATTAAAATGTAAATTGGAACTTGCACAGTGAAGCTAATCATATTAATTGATATCATTGTATGATTCAGTTAAACTACACAATCTTAAAGCTTCACATACTTTTCATAAATGTTCCATAACTGGTTTCGAGAACATTTAGTTCCCATCTTCAACCAGGCTAAAGTGGCTGAAGTTCAATTGAACTTCAGCCTGACTGAAGATGGGAACTAAATGTTCTCAAAACCAGTTCCATACATTTAAGAAAAGTGAGTGAAGGTTAAAGAGTGTGTAGTTCAACTGAATCATACAATGACATCAATTAAAGAAAATTTAGTTAATTTTGATCTTCCAAACAACAGTAACCTCATCAAAAAGTTTATAAAATCCAAAGAGCAACGTTGTAATACCACGCTGGAAAGCTGACAATAGAACCGTGCTGATGATGAAGGAAATTTGCCTTTGAAACATGCCCAAATAAGTGGAACAAAACTAGTGAAATTTGAGTGTATTCCTCATAAATAATTTGTTATAATTCACAATGGTTCACTGCAGTTCGGAAGCACTGACATTCGTTGATAGTTCGGTACAACTCTTAAAATGCATAAGGCAAATTATGCTTAAGCTTTATAACTGTGGCCACAAAAATATTTTTACGCTGTGTGTTTTGTAAATTGTTAATAATGTCACTTTCAAAATTTAGTACCAGTGGTGCAGGAACTAAGGGTAAGATATTCTACACAAGTCAGAAATATTATTTTTAAAGTGTATACTTTCTTTAAGGAATGGTCATCTGAAGAAGAGGGTGATAAAACAAATTTTTTCACAAAGACAGGAACTAGCGGCCAAAGCTTGCATCATGAGTGCGTATACTATTGTGCATTGTGAAACAGGGCCAAACTTCTGGTACAGAAATTGCTGAATCTTTATTTAGGTCTCCAGAAAAGCATGCCAGAAAGCAAAAAAACATCTCCAATTAGATGACTTAGAAAGGGATATTCTTCTCTGCACAATGTATGAAATGTATGACAGCATTGAATGCCCACATTAAAATGCTTGTTCATATTATGACCAAAAAATGTTCTGTAATGGTTCTTCTACTTCCATGTGATCAATACTGAAAAATTTGGACTTCAAATACAACTAATAAGGGGCATAAATTCTTGTTAGAAAGAGGTGATATAGTTGCTGCTAGAATAAAATTTTTAGGAAATATGCACTTGCTTAGGGGATCTGGAGATGCGCACTCCATTTTTTATCTTAATGAGACATAGTTGAATCAGAACCATTGAAAGAAAAAACATATGGCAGGATTCGAAGGAAGAGGTGAACTCAAAAGATATAGGAGGAGGCAACAGGCTTATAATTTGTCATGCAGGTTCAGCACAAACAATTTCATTCCCAAAAGCAAGTGATTTTTCTGTTCCAAACTAGTTAATAAAATTTTGACAGTCATTCTGAAATGAATGTGAATGCACAAACTGGCTCATTAACAAATTTTTAAATTTTCTAGAAGTGGGACAACTATCATGGATAATGCTAGCTAATATTCTAAAATCATAGACGAACCTGCCTGTACAAATTCCTGAAAACAAACTCTTCAGGACTGGCTGATATACAATAACATAGAATTCTACCCTTCTGAAATGAGAGCAGAATTGTTAGAAAAAGTAAATTCAAATCACAGGAAAAAAAGTATGAGGTAGACCAAATTGCATTGGAAAAGAGTTACCAAATTATTTATTTAAGGAGCAATAAGAGTGTGTAGTTTAACTCGATCATAAAATGATGTTAATTATATGATTTGCTTCACTGTACGAGTTCTAATTAATATTTCTAGTTACCAAATTAATTTTTATCTCCCTGCAATACAACCCCATATAATTAATTAATTTGGGCTAAGGTAAAAAAAGTTGCTAAAAAGAACACTGTTTTTCATCTTGCAAATGTTGAAAAACTGCACTTGACAGAGTGACAAAACAAAAGCAGTCTGGGCTAGTCATGTTGCACACTGTGAAAAACTGCAAGAAGATTTCCATAAAGAAGTGCATATGAGAAGGAAGATGACGAGCGTGCAACTCCTCAACAATAAGCCACTTTCAGAAATTCAAGCATGATGTTTTCAGTAAAAAACGCATTCAAGTTATAATGCTACGAGAAGCATTCAGCACATGCTTGGCTGCGTAAGTTTACATTCTGACCATTAGTCATATGACAAATCTTACTTCATTTCCTCTCCTTACCTTATTTGCACTGAACTTGTCATTGGGCAGCAGTGCAGCAATTGCTAGCTTGCATTGGCTGAGCTTATAAAACCATACCACATTTAGTCAATTTTCAAAATGGCCCCCTTTTCCTCTTACACATGACAAAAGTCTGTTGGCAGCAAATTTTGGATCTAGTGAGAGCTTCACCCAATGGGAGGCAATGCTTAACCAGAAAGGATCAAATGGAGATCTGGATCAATACTGTTATCAATTTATTCTTAATTAGATGGTGAGTTGATTTGATACTCTTAGGCTCCAGAGTCAGATGTTAATGAACATGTTGTACATGTGGAACTGTTAGGGCCAAGTTTTGTTTTTTAATTATTATTTGCCTATGTTGATTTCTGTTGCCTTTTTAAGGTTTAACTTTTTTTTTTTTAAGTTTCGAATAATTATGGATTTTTTCTAGGATTTTTACACATTTTAAAAAACATACAGAATTTCAGTATATTAAAGTGAAAAAGCTATAATAATTAAATCGCCTGTTCACCTCACAAAAATGTATATTGAGAATCTTTTTATACATTTTCAAGCAGTCAAAAAATTTCTTCTCAATCCATTTAATGTGCTCTTTAAATAGCAGCACCATAATTAGTGTCTGAAAGGAATAAACGGTTACCTCAGGCATATGAATACCAGGAAATTAGAGAGAATGAGGGAAGTACTGTAGTTTTGAATAGTCCTGGCAAATCACCTTGTATCAATCTATGCGAGATAATTCTAGGAAATTTGTGGTGGGGATAACTCATCAGCTGCATAAATGTAACAAACAATTGCAAGCGAGAAAGAAGAAAGAGGTACAGCCGTGCAATAAACTGTTCCTATAATGTGTTCAGTACAGAAGTAAGAGAGATACTAATCTGATTCCTGTATAAATGCATAATCAGAAATTAAACTCTACCAGAAACCACTGTGCATCTTTTGCTCATTTGCGCGGACTATTCAAAACTACTTTACTTTGTCTTGATCAACATTTACATGATGAATGTTCTGTTGTAACTGGTATGAGTTCTTCCAAAATAGCTTGTTTTTAATATGCTCCAGTCATTCAGTGGAAGTAGAACGTTCTTTTTCCATGATGAAAAATGTTCTCTGACAAGCACCTGACTATGACGGTTGATCCTTGAAAAAACATCTTGTTGTTACTTGTAACCAAAGTAAGCTTAAGTATGCATTAAAAAGAAATTATTAAGTATTTTTATTAATAATGAGTTTTCACTTTTAACAAAAATCTACTTTAATGAAGTTACTGCCTATTTTCAGTCTTTTAAGTGTCTTTTTACCTGTTTATTTTAATCAAAATAAATGCCTGAACTTCTGGATTCTGGTTAATGACAATAACAAGCCGACCAGATTATCCTTAATCTTTCAAAAATGTGTCTGCCAAACCAAAATTTTACAAAGCACCAGTACACAGGTTTGAGATGGAATAGGGTCTAGAAATGCTCCAGCAATTGCACTTTGAAGCCATATGCTAAGCCATTATTACCAATTGGAATATGCCCTCCATTGCTGCCAAAAATGACTCCTAGTTTGCTCATATCCAGAAATCAAATATACAAAGCTTTGAATTAACATATAAAAGTACTATATTTGTTGTCCTCCTAGCTATAGCATAATAAGTTTTTCTATAAAGGACATATCATTAAAGTTTAAAATATGCTTATATTGTGCTGCTTATAAAGTTTCAGAATGACTGTGAACCAGAGGATGTAGAACTGAACTCGGTAAACCATGTAGAAAAGGAAGATGAAGATTGTGATGAACCACCTCCACTGCCTCCACCTAGAGGGGAGTCCCTGACCAGATCTCATCAGGCAGAATGTGAATCAGATCCTATTGACAATCATGGTATGTTATGGTTTCAAAAGACTTTATTTTGCTTCCCAGTATCAACATACTTTGCTCAAAAAGATTAGAGGAACACACGTTTAATATAAATTCAAATATTGGTACAATTTAATTGTTGACGGTTTGTGTGTGTGTATATATATAGATTGAAGAATTGCATAAAATTAGAATAAACATTCTAAAGAATTTTTGTTTAACAGGATTAGAAATGTGAACAAATAATTGATTGACACAGAAAAATAAGTGGAAAACAAGATCACATGTTTAGTAATCAATATTTCCATGGTTATTTCAACTTTCATACCTAGTTTGTACTCCATAAAACCTACCTTTGCACCAGCCTCCTAATAAAGTTTTGTGGGCCTCTCTTCCATTCTTCAGTGAGTGTATTTGCCATTTCTTCCATGTTCTGTGACACAGCAGGATACTTGCAAACAAGTTTTTCCAGATTAGAGTTTGGTTTGCAATTAGCACAAGATGCATAAGGTGCAGCTGGCTATGTCATGTCCAGCTACCAAGATGCAAAACCATAATGATATATTCTGAAAGATGTATATTTGCCTTGTTTACATACTGTTCTCTATTTGGATTCACCTTCATCTCTACATAAAATTTAACAGAGCTTTGTTTTCTTTTCTTTAAATCGCTTATATTCTGTCAATATCTTCAGATCTGCATCTTACCATTTTCCTAAACCTCTTAGCATATACTCCTTTTCAGCCCAGATATCTCCTATCCCCATTTTTTATAACTGATTTCTGATCTTCCTTAATCAATAATATCATTCCTACTATTTACTTGTCAGACTCAGTGGTCTGGGAGTAGTATGCTCCCCTCTGGGTTCACACCCTGCAGAGGACAATAGATTTTTTTGGTGTAAAAAGCTCTAGGGCAAGTCCTCTGGGAGGGATTTAAAACCTTGGATCTTATGTAATAGATTTACAGCTTGTTAAAGAACACTATATTGTAAAAAAACAAAATTGTCAACTTCATGATCAAGAAATATTCCCTGTCAGATGATGTTGAGGCCTATGTGTCCTGCCATTGTTGGAAAATAAGTATGCTTGAAATTCTCCTTGGTAATTGAAATCTCCCTCATGGAAGGTACCCATGATCCGGAGCAGAAAGAGACGCTAACTAATACTATTCCAAGCGCCTTTCAATATATGTCCCTCTGGAAATTGTTAAATCTAATATCAATACATCTTATGCTAGTTTGACCCATCTTAGTTGTAGTAACCACATTAGAAGAGTTTTGTGGGACATTCAGTTCATTTTCTTCCAGCCTTCTTCTACAGTGCAAATTTCTAGCTCATACATTATTTAGTAGCCATAGTAGCTTTAAGCAATCTCAGCTGTCATTCCCTTATTTCAAAGATAAAAAATACTTAAATTTGGCTGTTAAACATGCAATGTATATGATTACTCTCTTGAAGAATTGTTCAACATTCATCAACATTCTATGTTGAAAAATCTCTTTCAAAATTCAATCAATTTCATTTAAAAAGCATAAATAATAAAATTCTTTATTTTCTTAAAAATAATTCAAAAAGAACAACATGGCACTAAATTTTTTTGTGGTTTTATCATAAAGCATCATCACAGAAAAGGAAAATCAGGTCAGTTTTCAAAGTATCTGATGATAAATAAAATGTTTAAACATTTGTTTGACAGTTGAATCATCTTCTAGTGATGGGGAAAGTCAGCCGCCAGACAAACCTCTTCCAAGTGAACCTCTTTCACCAGATGGCATTACAGGTGGTGATGTAAGTCCTCCCTCCAGCCCAGAGAATAGTGTACCTGGAGATAGGTAAGTAGAGAGAGACACATTTACAAGATGTAAGTCAGGTGAGAAGATTTTTCTGTAATGTTAAAAACATTATTTTTAAAAGTAAATGTAATTTTTTACGATTTTAGTTATAGAAGATTGTTGGCATGCCAAGCTTAAGTTATAGTTATTTTTAGGGGGCATTAACATATGACATTATAAAAAGCACACATTTTCTTTAATCATATTCACAAATCATATTTTAGAGTTTTGTGCACAAAAATGAATACAAATGCTCATTATAGTATGCTTTTTCAAAATCCTTTAGGAAAAATTGTCCTTTATTATTGTTAAAAATAGCACATTTAAAATATAGATATAGTTTTATAAGTAATGTCAGTTTATAAACAAAACTTTATTTGAAATATGTTCTGACAAGAAATTGAACTAATCATCAAAGTAAAAGTCATTAGATTCCATAGGCTTAAAGTCATCTTTCAGCTATGTAGTTCCATTTCTGGATTTTGATCCAAGAATTTGGTGATTCTTTCATAGCTTCAATGTTTTCGAAATTTCTTTCATACAGGAAATCGGCCATGGATTGAAACAATGATAATCTGAAGGCGCAAGATCAGTCTACGTGCTAAATGTGGTAGCAGTTCAATTCCCTCCAATTTCTGGATTTTTTCTATGGTTCTATTGTCATGTTGTCCTGCTGCAAGAGAACTCTGTTTTGATTAACTAATGCTGGGTATCTCTTGTCTCAAAATTTCATGAACTCCTTCCAGTTGTTGAGAATAAAGATTCATGTGGACTGCACACCCATTTGGAACAAATTCCTGGTGAATTACACCTTCAAAATTCCACCAGACATGTGGCATTATTTTGAGGCTGAACCGATTTAATTTAGTGATATTTTTGGCAGATTTACAGGAATTGAGCCATTGTTTTGAGGTGTCAGGGCTGCAGTAAATACCCATTTTTCATCTAACATGACAAATGAATGGAATTATAATAATTTTCATATAATAATGCATAAAATTAAAAATATTAAAAAAATTTCAGATACTGGGTTTTTTTTTTTTTGGTGTATAATTTGAAGTGCATTATTTGCTGCTGTTTAAATGTCATTTTTTTCAGTATGATATTTAATGTAAATTAATTTCTATCTATAGGGATGGTGGTGTTCGACAACGTAAACGAGCAGAACGAAATGAGCGCATATCACAGCAGTTGCGAGAAATGAAGAGGAAACAGAAGGAGGCAGAGAGTTGGCAACAGATGAAGAGGTCATTATGCCATCCCTTAACAATTGGAATTGGGGTGGGGGTGATACTTCTAGGAGGGGGTCTAGCATATTACATGTACTCAGGGAAAGTTTGAGCTGAGGCATGCCACACATTTAGCAGCTCACTTGTATATTAACATTCATTTTCATCATTGACCATGCTGAATTCATTATCACAGAACATTACGTTTATTTAAAACACAAGTTCTAAACTTGCATTTAGTGTTTATAGAGGAATAGAGCATACATTTTCCAGAACTATGTAGAAAGTGTGTAGTTTTGTTACATTTTGTGATTTGTAAAACAGTGACTAACTTGTACCTAATTAATTACCTCTATAAGGTACAAGAGAATGAAAGAAGAGAACGGAAAATAGTCATGTGGAAAACACAATATATGTAAGGGGAAATATTTATAAAACAAAACATTAACACATTTGTTCAAAACGTTTCTTGCTGACTTTTATACTTTTTAATATCTCCACTACACGATCTTGACACTATTTCTATACTTATATGAAATTAGAGAAAAATTTATATAAATAAGGTAAAGCATTGTGAACAGCATATATTTTGTACATAACAAATCAGGACTGAAAACTTGCTTAGGAGCACTACCCCTTTTTTTCGTCGCTATAGAGAGGGTGTAGGATTTTCATATGTTAGCCAAAGTTTGCACTTGATGCAAGTTGAATGGAATGGTATAGAAACATGTTGGTCAGGAATATAATTCATTCACAAAAATGGAGATTTTTTTTCAAGGTTTCAATTAGTTTAAGTGGTGCTTTCAGTTAATGATCTCCATTATATGTCTAGTCCATAACACTCGGCTAAAATGTCATCATTACTCCAAGAGTTTTTGTTGCTCTATCAGCCTTCAGTTTAAAAATATAGCAGAACTATTTTGTAAACCTGCTATAGGTTCCGGTGCATGCTAAACACTTTAAGACCATTTAACTTTTCTGATTTGTAATGTTTTACATGTTTGGTGAAATATTCTCAGTGCTGTTATTTCTTATCATGATGTTATGTGTGTAAGTTTTGTGCAGAAAGTGTTTACATATTCCTTGTTTAGACAGAGAGAGGGTTTTGGTAGCAAGTAAAGGGACCCAATAAGTGATAGAGTAGGTTGTGCAGTTCTACTTGGCAGAAACTGTACAGTGGATTGTAGTGTAAGAAAAAGCTGCATTTTTTGTGTTCATTTTGCTAGCACCACTGTATGTACTTAGCCTTTGGAAGACAGGTTTTACAGACATGGTGATATTGCAGCAGCAGTCTGCTATGTGTTCTAGAGATGTTTCATTCTGTGATAAAGGTATGAAAGCATTAAACTGTGGGAGTATATTCACTTTCAGGTCTTTGTTGTGCAGTCTCCAGCATAACAGATATGTTAGAGGTGAAAGTTATTTTATTAATAAAATTAAAGAAAATAATTTCTGCACACATACAGTAAATACAGACCGCTTACAATTCTGATTTTGGCATAGTTAAAGAGGGTATAAACCCAGTTTTCAAATAATTTATAAATACATGTTTGCTATTGGTATGAAGATGCTGCATGGAAAAAGCATTACATCTCTTTGTTAAAACTTTTTCAGAACGCTTTGACAACCAGATGGTGCAAAATTACATTTTTGTTTACCTGCCAACTATTCTGAACTGTGTATAGTTATTACATTTTCTACCAATATTACATCATTATGCTCTAATGGAAAATAATCACAGAAAAACAAAATTGTTAAGAAATCAAGAGCTCATCTGGAAAGAAAAATAAAAATGTAAAAACTGCTCACTTCTATGTGCACCAACTGGCAACTATGAAAGGAATGAAATTATCAGAAATAATTTTTCCCGGATCCATTGTTTGATTTATGCAGTCCCAGATATAATTTCATTATAAACAATAATAAAACTCGCATTGATCGTTCCTGGAAGTATAATTTTTCTGCATGGATTGAACTCTTTTTTTGTTTTGGTTTATGTAACTTGTATCGTCTATTGATCATTTTTCATATACAAAGCATTAATAAATTAGAAAGTTTTTGGAAAATACTGTAGCAAGGCACACATTGTTTTCTATGTGTGAAGCAGTGAGGCATTGCTGAAAGGAGTGCATAAAAAAAAAACATGTTTTGAAGTAGCACGTGTTTGTGGTGGATGGGAACATTAATAGAAACAAAGATGCACAAGACAGATGACAGACAAAGCCACAAATGAACTCCAGCAGCAAAAAATTACATTTTTATTGCCCATTGTAAGTCTTGCAGTATACAGAGTGTGAAAAGAAGCTAGGTTTTATTGTTACCAATAAAACTAGGTTTTATTGTTACCTCTGCAAAGCAGGTGAGGACACTTAATGAAATTTATAGTTATTTTAGACCGTTGTCATCTCTGATAGGAAGAAGGGATGTGACTCTTTGCAGTATTTTGATATTATAATATGAATATAATAGCATATTTCTGTATTCTGTAGACTTTCTTTCATTTTATTCTATAAGCCCTCATCCCAATTTTACATGCTATAGATGCCCATGTTTTAGTTCTCTTCTGCCATTCATCATTTTCCCTGCATGTCTAGTTTTCTCTTGCTTACTCCAAAGGAAACAATGAATTGAGATTTCACTATATTAGGTATATAAGTGACAGTAATTGAGGGTTTTTATTGTGAGTGAATTATTTTCTAAAGTGAAGTGTGCAGTTCTCAGATAGCATCCCCTAGCAAGAAGATAGCAAGTGTTATAAAAATATTGAGATGGGTATCAAAGGATGTTCCATGCTTAGTTTCTTCACGCTGATGACCTGAGCTGTTAAAGAACGTCCATAAATAAAAAAAAAAATTAGTTTCTTCATGTGTTAGTGAAAACACATGTTCTGCAATGTATGCTTGTGATATTTCTGCGGCATATGATAGTAGAAATCTGTATAACAAAAATTGATTATAAGAAGAATAAAATGCATGGCCAACTAAAATCAGAAAACCACCCTATATCATCATTCTTTATACTAATTATGAAAAAAGTATCACAAATAACAAATGTTCTATTTAGTTTTTTTTACCATGCAGGAAATTTATCGAGAGCAATGTTTCCTGATTCTGAAATAGCATAAAAATATGGTAGTGCAATAATAAAAACCTTTGCACTAGTTCAATACCTGACAGGTTAGACAAAATAACTTTGTTTTGAAACTTATGCAAGAGTATACATAATTGATGATGAAGGAAAAAAAAAAAGAGATGTATAACTAAAAGTGTTGCACAGCAGTTATGACTGCATTTTAAAGAAATTTTCATTTGCAGATTAATTTCTTAAGTATGCAGAAATTATGAATATTTCACTTAGAAAAAATGTTTCATGTTCAGTTTTTGAATATTTTATTCAAAGATTCCCACATTTGGTTCGTAAAAGTGAACAAAACTTGATAATGGATTTGCAATTTATGGATGTGATAATTTAAATATGTAAATACTTTGATATGCAGATATTAGAAATGAAAGTACACAAGTAAAATATAAAAGTAAAGTATAAAACATGTAAAACAGTGGGTCAACAGCTGAAGATGGGAACCATGGTTGGTTCCGGAAACAATGTCTTAACTTACGTATAGTAAGTGAAGTGTGTATGTAATTTACCTGCATTAAATGTAAAGATATGTTTGCAGTACTAAGTTACCTCAAAGAAAGAGTTTAAATATCAGTCACAATTCAGGTGTTCATTAAGCACATCAGCACTAAAATCCCTTCTTATGATGGTATCGCAATAGTACATTTGCTTCATAAAGAAATTTGCAGAAAAGCAGCTGGTAGAAGCAAAACATGCCACAAAGCATTTTTCTTAATAGAAGAACAGACAGTAATATGCATTACATATAACATTCTTTAGATTTGACAATGCCAGAATTGTTGGGAGAAGAGATGGTTTGCATGCTTTTGGATTACTGATAACACATTTTGGAAAGTTGGCAGGTCTGTTTTTGTAGTATTGTCTTGAGAGATTGCCAGATTGCTGGGGACATAAAAGACTTGAACATACTATTTTTCTAAGTGTATAGCATCTGAAAAGGTTGGTATAATGCATGAGAATATCTAATTTTTGAAAAAGCTGCTAATTCTAATATATATACACATACTGGGTTAGATATTAAATACCATTATTAGTTTCAAAACTATAAAACTAAACTGTAGTTTTTTGTGTAATTTCTTGAGCATAGTTGCATTTTTTTTTTTTTTTTTTTTTTTTGAGTGCAGTCAAATAAAACAATTGGTGTGGAATTGCAGACATGGGAAAAGACATACATAAGATATGTATATATAAAGCAAATGACAAAATTACATTATACCATCTTTTTATTAAGTAAAAATTATCATTCAATCTACCCACTTTACTAAGCCATTTTTGTCTCACTTTTTCTAGGTACTATCTTCTCATGTTTGTCTAATTTTAAGTTTAGAATTCCACCTGCTAGTAAGTACCACTGTCTTCCCATTTCACAGTCTTATGAAGCCGGTTCTCCCCCAGTTTTCAGAGTAGGGTTTACGACTTCAAAACTCCCTCCTTTTAAATGAAAGTAGCCCCAAGGTTGTGAAAAGTACCATTTAGTTGCTGCTAAAAGCTTTTAAAATTAACTCTGTACAGTATAAGAATTTGTCAAGTGAATTTTGAAATTCCACCAATGGATAACCTGTTTCATTTTGCATTAGAACCATCAGATGGTCTCCAGATATTCCATCTACTATGCCAACACCAGGGCCCTCTTTCAAAAAAGTTCACAGATATCACAATTTGAACAAATTTGTCAATATATTGTGACAACTATAGTGTGTTCCATAATGAACACAATTTTTTGTTTTAATAATAAAACATATTTATTTGAAAGGTGCTAATATTATTAAGTCAATAGAAGCACAAACACTGCCATTAAACGTGAAACAAAATATCAGACAAATGTCCTCCACGGTTTTATTGATACACCTTCATTCTTTTGGCAAAATTTTCAACAACTTTAGAGCAATGTTTCGGCATGACACATCTAATTTCTGCCTTGAGTTGAAGAATGGTTCATGGATCGTTTACATAAACACAAGATTTTTCATACTCCCACAAAAAATAGTCACATGGTGTCAAATCACAAGATCTCAGTGGCCAATTTTGATTGCTGTTGCAAGAGAGGTAAATGTTTAACACTGCAAATGGTTTGTTGGCTTTTATGTTAGTCCAATCTTAAAAGAATGCATATGCAGATCTTTTGTTAAAATTTGCTGCAAACTGCTTCTTGGAATGATTGTTGAGAATGGTAGCGAATCGACTTCATTGGGTTCATAACAATGCTCTGTCTGTTGAGGGCAACATTCTCTACTAATCAAGAATGCCCAGATGATTTGATCCCTGTCGATCCTGTATCTTCAAATTTCCTTATCAATCTCTACACTGTCATACCGTACATTAGGTGCATTTCATCTACCAAAAATTACCTTAAGTTTTCCAAGTCTGTATGACATTCAACATACTTAAAATGCACTTTCAGAATCTGGATTCATTGATCCTTCATGTATCACTCCATTTTAGCTGATGACAATATGCGCAAATGACAATCATTAATGGCAATACAAACAGATGACAGTCTGTTAAATTTCAGATCTGGCAAACTAACAAACTGACAGAGGAGCTCAATTTAAAAATTGTATTCATTGTGGTATACCCTATAGTACAAATATGTCACATGACAGGTACAAATTTGTAACTAGTCACAAGGTAAATTGCTGTTTCATAAAGTTGACAGTTATTTAAAAACAAATGACTGTGTTACTATGATCGTAGAAACATTAGATATTCATTCAAGACCCTTTGCTATTTACTAAACATTAATATTTACTTTCTGTGCATTGATATAATAATATAATGTAAATTAATTCTGATGAATTGCTATATATTTGATATTTATCAACTGATGCAATTACTATTATTAGTACATTTGTAATAATCGATATTAAAAGGATGATATCCATCACCTTACCACATATTTTATAATAAATGTAAACAATCAACACAAATGACAAGTTTTCTATGGGTGGCAGTATTAATCAGCTACAAAATTAATGTCAGATAAACTATGAGAACATAAAGGAAATGTAATTGCTGCTTTCTGTTGTAAATTTGGGGAAGGGAAAATTCAAACTTATGTTTATTTTCGGGTAGACTGTATTGTATATCATATTAAGGGTTAAATTAACATATACATTGCAGTAAATTATTGCTGCTGCTGCACAGCTATGACAGGTAAACATTCTGCTGTTGAATTTGTTTGACAGTTTTATAAATATATTAGCCTGTCACTGTTGTATGCAAAATAAATGAGCCCTCGTTTTGATGTTTTGCGAGTTAAATGGAGATTTGCTTGGCACAGGGAAGCACACTGTTTGCCGGCAGAGTCAGATTCATAGCCGCTTAAATTCAAGCACATAAGATTTTTCATGCAAATTATAACTACAGTAACCACATACCTTTGTCATAGAAGATGTTGGAAATGATGTCCTTGTGCTGCCACACATCTCCCACACCTTTTAAGAAAAATTGCATTAACACTCATTAATTCTTCTTCTGAAATTGCAGCTTTTTCTCTTCTTATATTGTCTTTCAGTTCTTCCAATGTCATGATTGTAAGTCCAAAAATGATCATGACATTGCAGGAGAAGCCAAACTGTTAAAAGCTACCACCAATCCCAAGGAATTGACAATATGGGAAAAGATTTATTTTTTAAAAAATAAACATAGAGTTATGAATTTTGACATTCCACCAATGGACTTCCTCTTCTGTTATCTAATGGAACCACCAGAGGTCACTGTGTCACCTGCCAGGGTTAGTTGGTCTCCAGCTGAGGATGAGAGCGAATGCTCTTGAAACATGTTCTGAAGAATTAACCAGTTAGTGAAGTTTTAGTGTCACCTAATACTGACTCATTTATATATTTAGTAACTTCACTGTTCCTAACTTCTTTTAAGATTACAAGTTGTTTGCGCTATAGTGAAATCTTGTTGAAAATATGCTTGTATACATTCATTGTCACACAATTCTTTAGAAATAGGGTGATTATGTTATCACTGTATCTTCAAAATGTATAGGCCATATTATTCTAATTACCAATTTTTTGGTCCTACAACGGCATTTCATCTACAAGATCCGGGTTTTCACTCTCTAGTATCTTGTTTTGTGTTACTACATGGCCATATACATAAAGCCATACTTGTCCGTAAAAAAAATTAATGCAGGACATCATTTCCAACAGTCTATAACAAAGGTATGTGGTTATTGTAGTTACAATTTGTGCAAGAAATCTATGCGCTTAAATTAAAGGGCCTATGAATATTCAACTCTGCCTGCAAACAGTATGCTTCCCAATACCAAGTAAATCCCGTCAAGCTGGCCAAGTGTCCAAATGAGGGCTCAAAAACAAATATGTCAAAATATTTCTGAAAAATTGTCATGATTTAATAGTCACTAAATTTTTTTATGAAACAGAACATGACAATTTGTTATCTTCTTCAGCATCTTCAGAAATTTGTCAAATTATTGACTTGTAAAATTTACCAATGTTCTGTTTTGTATAATATTTCAATTATTATTTTACCTTTCCTTCAGCATTTTTATGCTTACCATTTCTAGTCATTAAGTCTAATTTCTGTTCTTTAAACTTTACAGTTTCTTTGGAGTATAAATTGTTATCTATTTCTTCACAGAATAGACATTTATCTACTTCAATCTTATCCCCTTCAGCCTCATAGTTCCAGTTCTTGCCCAAGCAAAATTGCCCCTCTCTAATGGTAACAGAGATAAAAATATTCATCTCTACCCATTTCTCTTCAACTCTCGATACAATCTTGGGGAATTTTTGACTCTACTGTTCCCAAATATTTCTTGTCTTTTTATGTCTCTACCTTTGATTTATTTTTCTCCAAACACCCTTACAGTTATTCTTTCTTAACCCCCTTGTTTCCCCCATTCTTATGTCATGTTAAACAAGATTACCAAGATCACCCTCCCCTGTTACACATTCACTAATAATGCTCTGCTTCTCTGAAGTGAAAATTCTGAACTAGCATATGAAAGCTCTTTTTACAATCTTACTCTTGCTACCATTTCTCATAATTTCTAGCAGTGATAACCACGATAACACAAATGTTTGTTTGCAAAAAGCTCTACAAATTTATCTATAATCGCCTATCCTTCCACATTCCATCTTCACTCTGTGTAGCATCTTCAGACATGCCAACTATTCCAGATTGTGTATAATTATTATTGATCCCCTCCATTATTACAGTCATAGGGAACATTAAAATTTTTAAGATAAAAGATTCTTCTAGAAATAAAAAGAAAAATGCATCAACCATGCTTCCTTTTATGTGCACCAACTGGCAACTATGCAGGGAATGAAATGATAACTTCCATTTAGTACTGTCACTGGTGTTACAAACAATGTGGTAGCGCATAGATGGCGGCATTACTGTTTGTATGGCATTAGGTTGTGTGAACTGTGTTTACCTATTAGATATATACGTAGCTGTAATTAGATTATTTTAATTGTAAGGAAATGGTTTTCTAAAATAAAGCATTCTCAGATTGCATTCACTAGCAAGAGCTAAAAATATTACAGAAATGTCAAAATAGCTACACAAGGAATTGCCATGTTAGTTCCTTCATGTGTTAATAAAACCACATGTTCTTGTGAGAGTTTTATGTGGCAATGATGGTCAAGATGATTGTAGAAAATAAATTTATTCTAAGAAGCACAAAACATATGACCTAGTGAAATAAGAAAACCATTCTATTTTATATTCTTTGTTAATAACTATTAAACAAATATTAAGAATGCTGAATTGGTATTTACAGAAGTTCTAACAGTTAATGTGCTTTATATATAAAATTCTGTATATCTGACCATGTCGGAAGTGTGGGGGGTGCATGCTATAGAATTACTATTAACTCACTTGGAAGTTTGGCAGGTCTCTAACTTAGCCCCCATCATTATATCATAGACTCTCTCCAACTCAACTATTATCATTTCTCGGTCCATATTATCTTAATTGCCTCTTTATCCTTAGCTAATATGCATGATTTATAATCAGTCAAAATTTTAAAATTATTTCAACAAATTGAAAGTGAAAATATCTTCACACTGTCATGCAAAATGTCCCCTTCTGTCAAAGATGTATTAAAAAACCACTCACTATTTTTTATTTAAAAAAAAAACACTTAAAAAGGAGGTTTTTTTTTGTTTGTTTGTTTGTTTTTTTTTTTGTTTGTTCTGTTCCTCATTGGAAATCATAGCTACCTCCACTTTTTTTATTCAAGTATTTTGAAAGAATGTTCCTTTTTTTGTGGCAGAAATGAAATGCACTGAAGAATAAGAGAAATTTTATGAGCTTAGTGTAACAATAGAGTTCATTTATTATTCATAATTTTTATCCAGTATGAGGATGCATTAAAGGATCAAATAGAAAAGTAAATATTTTAAGCAATATTTCAAGAAATTGTTTTAATACTGTAGTTTCTAGAATTTAATATTTGCAAAGACCACATGTATGTATGCTATGTGCATATTTAAAACGTACTCAAATATTGTGAATAGCACCTGATTTATGAACATTCCATTATCAAAGAAAATAAATTTGTACAAACCACATTAACACAGAAACAAGAAGTGATATGTGATAGGAAACATTCCCTCAACGCTTTGATAAATTAAATTTTAAGTTTTTAATACTTATTATTAAATAAATAACTGCACAGTTGACAACTGTGAATCTTTGATAAATTAAATTTTAAGTTTTTAATACTTATTATTAAATAAATAACTGCACAGTTGACAACTGTGAATGTTGCTTTCATCTTGTATGTTTTTTTTTCCATTTAGGTGATTTTTAAATATTTCATGTTACCTTGAGAGGTTTCCTATGTGCTTAGATTAAAATAGCAACAGTTATAAACACCAAAGTTTGTGCATTCTTGTCCTCTGCACAAGTATTAATTTTGAATTAATGCCATAGATTTTAATACATTTTTAAAAAAATCTTCAAACCTACCAAATAGCGAGCTTTATTGACTTGGAAATTGCTAAAATTTTTGTGGCAAAAAATGTAGAGGATGGAAGAATAAAACATTTATCATCATCCTTATAAGTTCTTAATTTTCATCCTGGGCTATTACCATGTTTCTTGAACAAGCTTTTTGCAATGTTCAAAAGTTAGCCTGTATTAGCATGTCACTCATGTCACAGCCTACCATTTCAGCATTTTCTGCTGCTGTTAAAAATATAGTACAGAATTTCTGAGTTTTGTTGAGTTATTGAAAGTCAAGAATTAATAGGACTTAAATCTCTTAGCTGGTGTGTTGATCATATACTCATTTCTCCATATACCTTTATTGGTAGAACATATTTCACAGACCTTTATCTAAATCTTTGACTGCTAGTTGACTTGGATTGTTAATTGCAGAAATAACAGTATGTAATCAACATTTCATTTATATATTATCCACTGTGAAAGTTCCACTAAAATGCATTTAAATAATTCACAGGACTGTAGAATGTAGGCCATCATGATAACACTCTTCTGGGCTGTGAGGCCATGGTCTAATGTGAATTCTTCTCCTTCATTTTCCAGACATTTTGTCCATGGCTTCGGTGGACATCTTCAGTAGTGTGGTCATCGTAATCTTCTTGGAGACGAGGCAGTGACTGACCTGTTGTTGGAATTGACAACATTAGATACGGTAGGGAAGCATGTGGAACTGAGTTCTGATTGGTTCGCTTGTTTCAGAGGGTTGGATCTAGCCTGAAGCTCCTGAGCATGGCCAGAGAAGTGCTGTTGCTGATTGGTTTGGTGTTTGTAAGGCCGGATACCATGCTGAGTCAATTTTACCATTTCTTCTTAGTAAAGTTGTTTTTATGCTCGTGAATTTCAAGGATGATAATCGATGTTGAAGCTAATACATCAGTGTCTTACCAATTTCATGCTCTCCCTCAGTTAGGAGGACATGCTTAGCGACGGCTGATTTGTCTGTCTAATCTAGGCAGCATTGTCTCTTGTGTTCTGTAAGCCGTGTATTAATGCCAATGTAAACTGAGCAACAGGAGCAAGGTATTCTGTAGACACAGATTGAGGCAAGTGGTTTTCTTGGGTCTTTAGTGGAGGGGAATGTGTTTATCTGTTTAGTTGGTGTGAAAACTGTGTCTTCCTTGTGTTGTCTAAGGAGCTTGGAGATGCGGTTTGTGACATTTTTCAAAAATGAAAGATAAGAGGTGCCCCTTTTTTCAGATAGTGTGTCCATTTGTTTTGTGTTGTTTCTGGAATGTTTAGCTCTTCTCATTTCCTTGGCTCCATACCTGTTGTCTCGTAGTAGTTGCTGTAGGTGTTTTTTTCTCCCTTCCAAGGAGCTTTGGTTCACAGATGCTGAAGGCTCGATCTACAAGAGAGGTTTTTTTTTTGTATGTGTGTGTGTGTGTGTGCCTTGGATGGTGTCTACCCAGACAAAAGCCTCCAATAACCATCCAAGGCAAAAAATATGCAATAATAAAAATTCTCATAGAGAACTACTACGAGACAAAGGTATGGAGCCAGGGAAATGAGAAGAGCTTTACATCCCAGAAACAGCACAAAACAAATGGACACACTATCTAAAAAAAGGACACTGCTTATCTTTCATTTATGAAAAATGTCACTAACTGCATCTCCAAGCTCCTTAGACAACACAAGGTAGACACAGTTTTCAAACAAACTAAACAGATAAACACATTCTGCTCTACTAAAGACCCAATGAAACTGCTTGCCTCAGTCTGTGTCTACAGAATACCTTGCTCCTGTGGCTCAGTTTACATTGACATTAATACACGGCTTACAGAACACAAGAGACAATGCCGTGTATATTAAACAGACAGATCAGCCATTGCTGAGCATGCCCTCTGAACTGAGGGAGAGCATAAAATTGGTTTTCAGGACACTGATGTATTAGCTTCAACATTCATTATCATCCTTGCCTATACTAGGAGGCAATTGAAATTCACAAGCATAAATATAACTTTACTAAGAAAGAAGAAACAGTGAAATTGCACTCAGCATGGTATCCAGTCTTACAAAACACCAAACCAATCAGCAGCAACACTCAGCTGGCCATGCCCAGGAGCTCCAGGCTAGATCCAACCCTCTGAAACAAGCGAATCAATCAGAACTCAGTTCCACAGGCACCTCTACCATATCTAAAGCTGTCAATTCCAACAATAGGTCAGTCACTGCCTAGTCTCCAAGAAGATTAGGTGACCACACTACTGAAGATGTCCACCACAGTCTTGGACGAAACACCTGGGAAGATGAAGGAGAAGAATACCATTGGATCGTGACCTTACAGCCTGAAAGATTCAGTTATAATTCATAGAACAATTTGTATTTGTGTTTATATCTGAACAAAAAACAACTTCCAATTATTTATTTTTAGGTTCCCATGTAAAAGTAATACTATTGAATACAGTTTTAGAAGTCCTTTGGCTGCAAAAGTAAATGAAATGCATTCCTCTTTGGTATGGCTTTAAAGGGGGGAAGAATGGTGTTTTTATACAGACCATAAAAGATCACCAGACAAAAAATTAGACTCCTTTGGTGAATAATAACTAAAGAAATTGATTCACTCTTGGTGCAAATAACAGTTGCAGTTCACCTTGGCATGTACTTGCAAATCTATGAATGAGATTCACATTTGAAGCCACTGTCATC
Source organism: Metallyticus violacea (assembly GCA_030762175.1). Lineage (NCBI taxonomy): Eukaryota > Metazoa > Arthropoda > Insecta > Mantodea > Metallyticidae > Metallyticus > Metallyticus violacea. The sequence continues at coordinate 5,386,712 of CM060832.1, forward strand.
AATCAGTCCCAAAGTTTGGCAAGGATCCTGGTATGCCTGTGGTTCTGTTTGATCCATGTCCTAGGCAATCCCACAAGTTTTCAGAAGTATTAATATCTGGGGATTTTGCTGGCCAGGATAATAATTTTGGAAATAGTACGTGTAAGCAATAAAAATTGTAAATCAAGGAGAAGAATAATCTTGAAATCTTTGCATTGTGGAGAATTTAAAAATAAACTTTTGAGATAACATCTCAAAGAAAACTGCAGCAGTTCATTAGCTGTCAGAAATGACTAATAAATGGTAAGAAATTTCAGTGTTTACTCACTTATTTGGGGTAAAATTCATACATCATATTTAATCTGTTCTTACAGAAGTCATGAATGTTTCAAAAGAACATTGTAAATTTATTCTTAAAAGTTATTTCCATTTTGGTTTGGGAGGAGTATGTTACAACATACTTTAGTGTGTGAATTATTTCCTGGCCAATTGACCACAATTTCAATGATGTAGTATGGTACTTTTGTTCACTAATTTGCACAATAATTGTCATAAACAACAATTAACAAAATGTAGTACATATCTCAGTTTATTCATATTCATAACTGACAGACGTGGTTTGTAATGTATGTTAAGTCACATTACAGTTAATTTAATGCCTATTGAAGTTATATGTCATGACATTAATTTAACCACTAATTTATATGCCCAATTTTGAATGAATATTGGTTAATAATAAATGCACAAAACTCTTGTTTAATTCTATGAAACAAAAGAAAACTTGCAGAAATTATTTCATTTCATTATCAAGCAAAAGAAATAGATTACTGTTTTGTTTAGGTTTGACAAACATAACTGTGATGTAAGAATCTATTTAAATTTCACCTGGATGACAATTTTACAGCATAATGATCAAAATTGGAAGTAAATACCAGTTTCTAAAAACAAAAGCACATTATGGATAATGTAAACATGTAGTGGAGAATAATTTAATAACTAAATATATTCTGCTCATAATATGGTTTGCAGTACTTAACAAATAACACATGAAAAATAAGTTTGTGGACAGATTCAGAATGTTTTCATATCTGAAATTCTGGGCCATTACCTCTGTTTTTAAGCAGTCTTTGGCTTAGCTTTGAAAATTAAGACAATTCTATACTAAGGTATCTGCAAGGCAAAAGATAAGAGTATAAAAATACTAGATTCAGCCTTCTGGGAAAGCTTATTACAGGAGTTATTAAAGAAGAAATTATTCAACTGCCAAAACAATTTAATTCGTGCAAGAATTGTGCGGATATTCCTATTTTCAAGTGAAGGCATTTAGAATGCAGTATCCTACATCTGAACTGTTTAATTTGAATTGGGAAGAGTTGCCCATATTTTTCCTTGAAAGAGATAAACTGGGCACTTAAAACTACATCCTGAAATCAATTGTCAATCATCTCAATCATCTGAGGTGAGTGTATCTTCCAACAGAATTTATCTGCAACTTGCTAATTTTTACTCAAAGACAAATAATGCCAGAATTGCAAAAGAAAGTGGACTTAATGCCTCATGCATTTAGAGTAAGCCACAGAGTATTTTCTGTTAAATGTTATGCAAACCTCCATATACAGCTTGATTACAGGTTTGAGATTTGTTGTCGGATAGGGGGGGGAATTATGTGTTTATTAACTGTTATTTCATTTAATTATCATTTCTGAATAATATTAAAAAAACTGTAATAACCCTAGAAATCTGGGAGATTTAGATTGATGTCATTGATTCTGAAAGTGGCTAAACACACCTTACATGCTACATCATATTCTATGGTGTTTGCTGAAGTTTATGAATGTCAAAGCTGAGCAGGTGTTCTTGGACAATACTATCCAGGAGTGTTCTTTGAAATTATGCAGCCAATGAATAAACTGGTTATGATGTGTGATCTGTATCATTTGACATCATCTACTTAATTCACAAATTCCTTGAAGATGTCGCCAAAAATCTCAGTGTTCAACATCTCATCAAAGAAAATGGGGCAGTAATATTTAAGACAGATATTATGTACCAAACCCCAGTCTTTTCAGAATGTAATGGTGTTTAATAAAGAATGAATTTTTGTCAGTGCAATGTCTGCTGTTTTGGGAGTTGATGTAGGTCACAATTTCTCATCCATAAAGCATCAATTTGTTTGATTCCTTCAGTACGCCTTAGATATCTTAAAAGTAATGTCTCTCCTGGCAATTTTGTGATGTGTCAAACATTGTTTGCACAATTTTTAGACATTACTGGCTATTTTTTTGTATCGGGGATTTTCACAATGAAATATACAATTTGTTATATTACTGGCTATGTTTACCACTCTCACTGAAGAAAAGTCAGTTACTTCCAACTTTCTAACAACAGAATGCAGGCTTGCTCAGAACATCATCTTTGAAAAAAAACTCTTCATAATTTCCTTTGCACTACAACCAAGCAATTTGTTTGCTAGAATTACATGTGTGCTAATTTATTGTGCTCACTTTTCAAGTTGAATGATTGACAAGAGAATTATTTTGGTTGGAACAGAGCAGTCTCAATGAAAGGTGGTATAATTATGAACTTATACTCCTTAAGCTATTAACAGTGAAGTAGTAAAATAAAGGTCATATAGAGTTGGCTTGGTGACACTTATAATTCACATACTTGATTTTTAAATGGACATGTTTTGGGAACATTTGCTCCCATCAACAGCAAAGGACCAACTCTGTAGACTGTCAGAGGAAATTATTGAAAATATCCAAAGTTATTGATGCATTTTTAATTTTTGATGATGAATATTTTCCCTCCTGTTATTCCAAAGGGTATTGATCATATTATTGCATATCTAATGCATCATTGAATATAATGCGCACACCAAATTTGAAACTTAAAATCATAAAAAAGGATTTTGGCATATTGTTGTATAGTGCCTTAGAGATAAGCACTTCTACTTTATAAAACAATCAGAACATAGAATTTATAAGTGGGCTATTGTTACATCTTGGAGCATATAGGATAAAATCCATCACTCTTGCTATTACCAGGACAATGGGTGTAGGTCAAAGAAGAAAAATTTATTTCCTATGGTATTACTAGTCTCAGGTTGCCTGTTTTTACTCCTTTCATGTGCAAATTCCAAAATTTTTCTTCAATGTCAGCATGTGTATCTAAGCAAGGACCTGTGAATTTCTTCCTATTAACTTTAGTTGCAAATAATGCCAATTAATGTTGCCAGCAGCAGCAAATGTTGCTCTCAGCAACACTGAACTCTTTTCCTGCCTTTCTGTTACCATATTTTTGAAATAAGGTGTTCTTCTCTGTTTGCCTTCTATTTATGACTACATGCTATTCAAATGCTCTATGCAATAATAGGCCAATAATAAATGTAACAAAGCCAAGAATGGAAGCAATGCATTATGACATAATAAATCTAAACTGGGATGAAATACTGGTGAACTATGGATTGCATTTGCACTGGAATCTAACGTGCACCATAATTTCAAATACTACATTTGGACATGTGCATATTAGACTCTCATAAATATGGTATGTCAATAATTTAAAATAAATGAATACAAAGAAGAATATGAATACATCATCAATACAGCACTCCACAATGATTTGCACAAAAAATTAGTGGTTAAAATTTAGAAATTTAATAAAGATGTCAAAGACACATGTTTGCTATTATAGATAAAAATAAGATATGTAATTCAAAAAATTCACATAACCACCGTAGTACACTCAATACATTTAAAAAAAAATTTGAAAATCATGAAATAATTTTAGCGTCTCAAAATGTCCACAGTATTAAGAATTTATTAAAATCATCCTACAAAGATCTTTTAACTTCTGACAGGAAGCTCAGGTATCCTATCACATTAATTACAAAGACTGTGATTAAGTGTACATTGGGAAAACAAAAAGAAGTTGGATACCTATATCAAAGAATATTTCAGATATAACCATTACAAACAGATAGAGAAATCAGCAGTGGCAGCTCACTTTTGGCAAAATCCATGAAATTAAAATCAAAACTAAAATATTGAAACACCCAATTTTTTGGAACTAGCAATATGGGAGAAAATATTCATTATAAGAAAATAAAATCCACATCATGAACTTTGAGAGATGGACTGTAGCTATTTTCTTTAAGTTCCTCCAACCACCTACAGAGTATATTTCAATCAGCAAGTCTTCTGCTAACAGGAGTGAATGTTCCTGAAACATGTCTTATTAAAAACCAACTCTGTATCAACTTTTAGTAGAATTATGTGATCATTTTGCCACCATAGAACATAAGTACTAAAATATATAATTTGGTTGTGGCTGATTTCAATGAAACTTGGTAAGACATGGCTGGCCACTAGATATTTGCACCATGCCATCCATAATAACATACAAGATGAGGAATACTGAATAGAAATCTAATGGTTTCTTCAATAGTACTAAAATATTTTATTTATAACACTTTTACTATCCTTGGTTTGGATATCATACTTTATAAACAAAAACCATGACATTTTAACATTCATTGTAAACAATATAGAAATTTAGAACTCTGGCTTTTAAGAATTTGTGTATATGATTTCAGTTTTTGTTTGTTTTGTTTTGTTTTTTGTTTTTTTCATGAAGTTCTTTCTATATCTGTAAGTTTCTGTGTGATATCTCTGCAAGATATTCAATCTTTTAGGGTGTTTCTATGGAGAGGATGCGTAAGTATTGGAACTCCTATTTACTTTATTTCTGTCAACTTCACTTTTAGCTACATTACAGAGTGTTGTCCCAGTTAAGCTCAGACAATTTTAAATCACTCAGCTACTCCTCCTAGTGGGACATGCTTGTGCCATTGCATCTGTTCATCAATATCTGCCTACAGTCTGATGCAAATATTACTCTATAAAGACTTCGTAGCTCACTGATTTGTGGCAGGGTACATTGTTGGGTTTTCTAATGCTACTTACAACCTTTCAATGATAGTAGAAAGGTGTTACAGTAAGTCATGTGTAGGCCATATAACACACAAAATACAATAAAATACACAAAAATACATTCCAATCTGCTACAAAAATGGGGCATCTAGTAGCCAAGGTGAGAGAAGCAATGATTGATACAAGAAAATCCTCCAATACAAAGAAGCATGCCAGCCACATTGGAAAATCTAAAGGGACCTTTATAGGATAATTCATCAACATTTGGCCCTAGAACTATGGCATAAAGCAGGCAAACACATCTTGAAAGAAGAGCATATCAGAGAACGCTTCACCAATGCAAGAACACTGTATGAACATCTGGTAGGTGAAAAATGGCAGAGTGGTTTCCTTGTATGAAGCTTGGATTATCTAGATGACACAAACCCATGCTATTTACTACCATCAAGTGAGTCAAAAGGGTGCTTCAACTTCATCCAAGAAAACAAGGAGAAGTTTTCTAAGGGGTTCATTGTGGTTGCAGGTTACTGGGCTTAGGGGAAACCTAACATTCACAGAGTTGCCAAAAATGTGAAAATTAATGCAGCCTCCTACCAAAGCAATGTCATGGATCCAATTTTTGATGAAGATATTCCCCAGTTGTATAGTGAGGATGCCCCAAATTTTTTGATCTGCTTGGATAAAGTATCCAGCCACACTTTTCTATCATCCCAGAATTACTACCACCTGAAAACTGTGGAAACTGGTATCATGACACCATTTAAAAGTATTCCTGTGAAGCCACCAGATGCCTCATCAATGAATTTTTGCAGATTTGGTCTGCTGAAACAGTGCTTTGCTTCTCGATGCCGTATCACCATTAAGGGTTTCTGGAAAGTCTGCCAGGAGGAGTGGGCTAATATCCCTTCCTGTTCTACAACAGTCTTCCACAATGGAAATTACATTGCACAGCCATAGTTCAAGCCCTTGAACATCAAACCGAACATAATTGGTTGTGGAGAAAGGGAAAAAAAGTAAGTAAAAACACCAGAGCTTAACTGAGGCAACTCTCCGTAACATTTTTACCATTTTTTTAATGCAAGCCCATTATCTCATGAACCCTTTTGGGCATTTCCCCTGGCATAATGGTATTGTAGTGGACTTCTGTGGCCCAGACACCCATAGGGAGCTGCTGTAGTCCCAGTGGAGATGATGATGCAGTTATGGCCAACCAGGGGGGTCTTTAAACCTATGGGTACTAAATGCAGTAGAGATGAATGAAATTAATTAATGATGTCATAAATGAGCTTAGAGTCCTTGGTAGCTTAAAGCTATTTGGCAGTCATCTTCTTAGAGTAAGGAAAATCTTAAAAAAAAAAAAAAAAGTGTTACCCAGACAGCTTGATCTGACTGGGAATTGAACCTAGGACCTATGAATTAGATTACACTGGTGATTCATTAATATTACTTATTTAATGTCTTCTGCAAGTTTTCGTGCAAGACAGGATTTTTTTCCATAATACTTAAAAAAATGTAACATCTGTTAGATGTAGCTCTTAGTTCCAAATTGTTTGCAAACTTACATCTATTTCTAGCCTGTAATGTATTAAAAACATTCATTGCATAATAATTTTCATCACATTGTAAACACTGTCTTTTCGTACTGCCTACATACTCGAAACTACTGGTTAACTACGCCATGCTGCCTCAAGCTATCTACCCACTTTTCAACAATTATTTATAAAGTTAACATAATATATACAGTAAAATGGTTATTGATATTAAATTTATATATTATCATACTACTAAGTTTAATTGAAACTAATATGGTCCAACCAAAACAGTCCCTTGTTATTTCAGCTATTACTTGAAATGGGTGCTCCATTAGTTATTTTTTTCTTAGAAATAAAGATTCATTGAATTTGAATTTTACAACCATTTCCTATTTGAAACCAAAGTTGATAGTACTGAAAAATTGAAAGTTGCTTTACAACTGATTTTGTTTGAACATAAAGTTTGTCCATGGTGCTTCACATGCTAAAATATTTTGTTATACACATTACAGTCAGTGCCTATAATATGAATAATTTTTTTTCCTTTTTTAAAATTTTAATTATCTGTGCTAATTTGTTTTAGGCAAAGAAACAGAAAAGTCAGTACATTAAAAATAAATGGCATTGTGCAGAAAGGCTTTGTTACTACCTCACATTTAAAAGTTTATTTTTATGTTTCACCATTAAATTGTCAAGGAAAATTTAAATCAAATATGTGTTTTTGATATTTGTGAGCAATAACTGTGATATGCATAATCTTTCTGTTTCTATTTCCCACTGCACAACATTCTTACACATTTCAGAAAAAATACAGCTTGGTAGATCAAATAGAGTGAAATGCTTTGAACCTGTTTTTCGACATTTGGGACAAAAATAGGATAAACTTTAATTCATAAGGTATGGAAATAATTCTTTACTTTAGTTATTGTGAATACATATTTGTAGTTGTGTATGTTAATGAAAAGATCTGTGTTTTATGAATATGTGATAATTTTCCTATTTATTGTGAAATTTGTGTAATGAGTTCGCTCCCAATTTATAAGTGAAACTTTTACAGTACAACAAAGGAAAATAACGGTGCTGATATATATGTTTCAGTGTATAAAGTATTTTTTTGTTAATGATAAAGTCGCAATGTACCAGGAATGTTGCAACCCCCCACTTTTTTTTTATTTCCTAGTGTTTACAGCAATTGCATAACGAGCGATGTTAATAGGAAACTTGAAAAGTTTAGTGTCAACAGCATGTCCTTATGGTATTGTGAGAGATATGCATTTTAAAGTTCTGTGTGCAAGAAAACAGTTTGAAGAGTCTCAAGCAAAACATTATGAATGTGTGGTGATAAGGCATGCAAAGGAATAAACCCGGTGAATATGGTTAAGTTTTTAAACAATGTAGAGGTTGTGAACAGATTTCCCCTAGCTTTATTTGTATGTGTGAGAGAAACCTAACATTGCTAAACAACCCAGAATAAGTATACCAACACATCTTGTAATGTAAACACTAGGGGCAATTGCATTTGAGATACATAAAATATATAAACGAATACTTAATTAATTAATAAGGATATTATAAAGTAATGGATTCTGCAGATTTTGACCCTGGTCATTATTTCCAAAGCACATCCAAATATATCAAACAACACAAAAAGAAAGAAAACAGATACAAAATAGCTGTATTTAGCAGTTATAATATACTAGTACTACATGCTTTCATTGGTCTAAATCTTTCATTTTATGATCCCTATATGTGTTTTCTTCTTACTTCATACATTTACCTAATTTGGTCATCATTCTCAAAAATTTTCCCACATGCTACTACTTTTCTCATTCTAGGATATTTTTTCTGAAAATTAGCTCATTTTTTCATTCAATCAAAGTGAGGGGCATTTGAAAATGATTTACAACAGTAATTTTTTGTACCTTATTTATTATGTAATGTAGTTCGATGCACATGGAATTTTTAATGTAGTTCCCACCAATGTTAATGCACCATTCCCATCTTCCTGGTAACTTCATAAGGCATTGTAAAACCATTGTGTCACCATTCATGGACAGTGAGTCCTTCATGTTGTAAAATAAGGCATAATCAGATGGAGCTAGATTCTGTGAATATGGTGAATGCAGCACAACAGTAAATCCAGCAATGCCAACTTTGTAGTTGTAATGTAGGGCTGTGCATTGTCATGTTGGAGCAACACTTCTGTCAGCCACTTCCCCTTTCTCCATTGCTGGAACTTGCATTATAGCAGGTAAGCGTCTTTCAGTATGCCTGAAGTGTACCAAAAGATAATGATCACCTGCTTGCCTGCAGATGGAGCAGCACGAAATTTCTTGGGCTGGAGACTCCCTAGATGTTTCTATCGCATGGATTGTACATTCTTCTCTGGTGTATAGTGGTGACACCATAACTCTTTATCGCCAGTCACCAGCTTCTCTGAAAAATCCAAATCTTCATTATGCATTTCTAGCATTGACGACAAACTTCAACTCTTTTGTCCTTATACCTGTGTCTAGTACCATGGAACTCAATGTGTGCACACCTTTTTCATATTCATATCGTTGAGAATAATTATCGTTAAATTTGTACAGGAATAAGTTAATTGGCATAAGTAGTAAAGTAGTTTATTTTAAATAAGTTTTATATTGATTATAGGATGTCCTACATGCAGGACGTCAGTCATAAAAATAAATAGTGACTACATAAAGAATCCTAAGCTGTAAATACAGTTGCATGCAGGGCTTAGGAAAATGTTGCATTTTAGGCATCTGGTTGTTCATTTATGATCCAATGATCTATTTTGTCAAAACTTAAGTCTTGATGCTCTAGCTTTACACATTCTGGAACTTGTCTAGTATTGATGTAACAAGTGCATCAGTGAAATGTTCAAGCTTCTCGCTTCCTTCAACCATGGATTTTATTTTGCAACATCTATATAGTGGGCTATAAGGCTGAAGTAGCCCTTCCCTGTGGATAGACCTAATCAACTCCTCTGGTTATATAAATGAACTATATGAGGCTATTTTATGGCAATTCTCTTCTTGACTTCCTCATTCTTCCAATATCAATTCCTCCTCTTGTATTTAAATTTCACTAAGTTCACAAATATTACAGTTTGGCCAGGTTCTAATCTCATTCACTCCAATACAAAAATTCTAATTAACCTAGTAATTTTCACCTTTCAACAAACTATATTTTACAATGATTGCTAAGCCCCAGTCCTCGTTTCCTCAGAATCTTTCTATTGGTATATTCAGAGCACTTTGGTACAGCCCCTTCTACATTCCACACCTATATTCCTCCTATTTGTATTAATTCTTTGTACTACCTACATTTAAATACATGAATAGCTTGCCCTTGTAGTTTGTCAGAATGGATTCTGCTAATGGAGAGCTCAACCTCTTGTTTCTAATCTAAATTGACTACTAGGCAAATTTTCTAATGTAACAATATTTTAATACCTGAATGTTCATCTGACATCATCCCAGAGGAAGAAATGTTAATGGGGTTTGACTACTGGCCTCTATAAAGTCATCTTCATTTACAAGTATTTTTATAGCCTCATTGAGACTAAAACCCCTGGAGAGGAAGAATAATGCAATATAATGTATTTTCAGAAAGATCCCTCTTTAGGACTGATGTACTTAAATATATTATAATAATATTGAACATTGAACAATTTCAATTAGAATGTAGGACACACAACAAGTTGGCAATAAAGCACTAGTATAACCTAATTTAAAGGCACTGACACAAAATTGAAACTTTTATTTCATTATGATTGTAAATGTACTGACCTTTCATATACTATGCGATAGCTGTCTCCATTTCTCTGAACCCGCCTGTGGTGCCTCAGTAGTAAAAACGGGCGTTAAACACTACTCAAAAAAAAAAAAAAAAATTCTCTGAACATGATAAATGTAACAAGCATTCACAACTACAAATGAAGAAAAAACTGCAGAAAAGTTTCAGTTGTTGACAGTGTATTGCATTAGGTGTCAACATTTGCTAATGTAATTTAGCACTGTTAGAATTACTTGTAATAATTGATGCAGAACATCTTACATATAGATATCAGTTATATCTGGATTAACTCTTGAAACCTTAAGTATCATCTTCATTCCATTCTCAATCAAAATCATGAAATAAAACATTCAGCATTTCTTTCTCCATTAGACCCTTTCTAAACAATACCATTCTGTACTCATGAAAGTGACAGAATCTACTAAGAGAAAGGTTTCGCAGAAATGTTTTTCTTTTAAATTGATTGGTGCTGCAGTCTGGTGAATTGCTGTTCTAATAAAATGTCGAGCTGTTCAACTGAGCATATAAAGTGTGCATATAGCCTGCAGTGTATAAACAGCAAATTTGTATGTGTCACTGCAAGCTATCTCATTGCGAGTCATCAGTGGTTGTAATGACCCCCAGTCATACTAGAAAGTGTTAAATTCCTTCCTGCAGGGTAGCCATGCTTCTTACATTGGCATTTGATTTGTACTTGTTCTGTTTGCTTTCAGCTGATTATTTTGTAATACTGGCTTCTTACTGTATAAAGACATTTTATGAATACATTGTATGTATAAAGTCTTTTTACTGTTCGGGGTATTACACAAAAGTTTTTAGTTTTATTCACAACTACTGTAAATATAAAGGAATATATTGATGAAGTTGGTCACACTGACTGCATTGACTAGAGAAGGAATGAGTACTTGGAGAAAACATACTCATATGCTACTTTGTCTGTCATAAAATTCCACTTACAGGCACGGATTGAACATGGCTGCCCTATGGAAGACAAAAGAATATTTAACTTTTGGCTAATGGTTTTCTCATTCATTCAGCGATTGGTCTTTCCTGAAAAATATTGAATTGTATTTTTTTATGTCTTCTCATAGATATTGGAAGCACTTTAATTTTGTCTGCTTCTATGCCATTGTTCAGAAGTTGGTTAAAAATGCTATATCAAGGTCAGAAATTTGCATCATTAAATTTAAACAGTATTTCATTATTTCTGTTGAGTGTCTGATAGGACCCCAATGGAAAGTACCGCAACGGGTGGCTGAGGTCGTTAAGTCTTGGACTCGTGGGCGGGAGGTCTGGGTTCGAATACCGCCAGGACCGTCCTTCCTGACTGAGGTTTTTTCCAGGTTTTCCTCAGTCCTCATAAATGGCAAATGCCGGGGAGGTACCCTAAACTTAGGCCTGGAACGATTCCTTCCTTAAAAATAAATCCTTTCCCAATATATCATTTCATTTCATGTATCATCAGTGTCCACCGCCTGTGGTGCTGTAGCAAAAATGGGCGTTAAACACTACTCATTCATTCACTCCAATGGAAAGTGTCCCCCAGTTTGCTTCACAAAAATGAAATATCTTTGCTAACAACAGTTTAGCTCTGAATAATATACTTGATGTGAAATTTTGGTACACTTAATTCTGGAATTGAAGAACTAATGCTATATTAAATTAAGAGATATCTTTCATTTTTAACACACACAGTGACAAAAGACCAAAGTTGGCAGGCTGAGGGGATATCTGGTATTTAGCTTGTGTTATACAGAATGAAACTAGCAATCAGTAACATTTTATATTGCTCATACAGGGAAAGTATCAATGTGATAAAAAGAAATTAGGCGCCAGCTTCAACTTCATTGCCTGAAAATTGAGTCCTAAATGAGTCATATAAAAGTTGGGAATTTAATACTAGAGCTATATATTAAGTTATACCAATGGTTCCCAAATTTTTCAACTTGCAAACCCCCCTTCATAAAGATCAGAGCTGAGTAAACCTCTTATTAATATATAGTAAGTTTAAAAATCTTAAATTAGCCTACATAGTTATGGTAAATGGACCTACTCAAGAATTCCTCTCCAAAAATGATGCAGCAGTACATAAACTAAAGTTCAAATAATTATACATCTATTTTACACACATTTTTTAATCTAAACCAGACATTATATAGTGATAGAATTGCACAGAAATAAGTTATACAATTTCAGGGTAGTTTCAATATTTAAAAAAAAATAAATAAATAAAAAATAAAAAGTGGAAATTTAAAATGAATAGGCAGCTTGCTTTAAATGGCACAGAACTTTGAAGTTGTGAAGCACAAAAGTTGAAAGTTACCTAAGACTTTGTCACCATGCCCATAATCAAATTCTTCTCCTTATATCAGACTAACGAAATATCTAAATACTTATCTCATCTCAAAGAACTGAAAACAATATGTCGACCACAGTTAAACATTCTGGGTGTAAATTGTAATATTGTATTTATGTTCCTTTAATGTGTATATGAAATTTTAAAATCTGATTAAAAAAAGAAAGTTTTCTGGCAATTATAATGTGCATTTAAGGAAAAACAATCAATTTATACTTGAAGTAGGCTAATGCCTTGAATTTAATTTTATTACAGCATACCATAACACACACTTCCTTCTCTCCCATATGAATTGCAGATATTCTTTGCATACATAGGGTCATCTTTTTTTACAGTAAATTTTCTGCTTGCTGCTGTCAGAAACATTACTCTCTTCTATACCAAATACCCTTATAGCATGCCTGTTTCCATGTTTCAGCATGAAGAATTATACTTAATTTGAATCTTGCTTCATATAACATCTGTCAATTTTCAGTCATGCATCGTCAGATAAATTTACTCTGATTGCAACAATAACAGACCACTACTAATCTGAAGTCAAACAAATCTTAACAAAAGACAAAATTAGAGGGTGACAGGGTAGGTTTTTTTGCACTGGATTCTAATGTGCACCGAAATGTTAGAGCTGGAATTGAGCCACATTAAATTTGAGTAAATATGGTAATATATCTTGTGTAGATTAAAAGTGAAACTACTTAAAATCATGTCAACACATTAAAACACTCTTGACGTTCCACTTTTTTTAAAAAAACTGGACATGTTTCTTGAGACCTTGCTTACATTGTCAACCATGAATGACTCTTTCATGTTGACAATGTGAGCAAGGTCTCAAGAAACATGTCCAGTTTTTTTAAAATAAAATGTGGAATGTTAAGATTGTTTTAATGTGTTGACATGATTTTAAGTAGTTTTACTTTTAATCTATCTAAGGCTTTAATGTGTTAATTTCTACATTCATCATTAATGGTAATAATATCTTTAAAATAAAGAAACTAAAAATCTGTTATTAAAAAACAAATTTTTGGGAACCACTGAGTTAAACCGTATTTACCATTTTTGCAAATGTATCACAAAATTCTGTGACCAAAATTTCAAGGTACATTTTGACATCCATTTGATACTTTCCTTGTTGCCTTTTCAAAATAAATAAATCTTTGAAAATTTGGTTTTTTAATTTATTATCAGACATCTTATTCAGTAATATGTTTAAAGATAAGTTAAACTATGCGTTATGTTACTGTTTCTTACACTTTTTACCAGTAATATGCTGTCACATTCCATTTTTAAATCTTTGTCATTGTAATTGCATCTTTAGTTATACTTTTGCCTTCTAGCTTGTTTTTATATGGAGTTGTAGTAAGAATTATAAATAAGTTTTAGTATTGTAAAGTGCCTCTGTTGACAAGACCATTGAACTGCTTTAACAATGCATTTTTTGAACCAGATTGTTGCAAATCTTTACAGCTATGTGCAGAAGTTTGCAAAATATAGATAAGCACATCTTTTCATAGGAATAAGTATTCAGGAATGCAGGTTTGAAATAAAATGAATAGGGATACAAGCTAATTTTGAATTGCTCAGTCTTCCAAAAGTGCAGCCATGAATGGCCATCTAGGACATGTAAATGAAAGTTTATTAAACAAGATTTACATCTGAATACTGAAAAACTGACTGCTGATAAAAAAATCATGGTAAGATGAAACATCAGCCTAATCTGCAAACCTGTTGATTTATTTCCGTAACATGCTATCTGTTGGCAAACAATATAAGCTGTTTTATATATACAGTATTATTGCTACATCTGGTGTTAATACTGCATAATTTAACACATACACATGAATCTAAGCAGGAGTTTCTTTGGATAATGTTTAATTTTCTTTTTTCTCCACCAAATTGGATTGAGTTCTTTTTTTCTTGAACTGTATGTCGGTTATTAGCACCTCTTGAACCATGTCTCTCAAGTGGTGGGTGTCGAGCTTTTTCAGTCAGATACAGGTCAAATGAGTTGCCCATTCTGAATTATTTGCATCTTCTGGGCATAAGCACCATTATACATCAAGTAGTGCTACTAAATAATCATGCAACACCTCCAAACATGGTGGCATGCTGAGCTTTCGTGTCCTATAATTGTCACTAAATGCACCCTATCAAACTATTTGGATATATTGTATGGATATATAAGTTAATAGCATTTTTTGACTGTAATAAAAGTTTTTATTTCAGATGAATAGCATACAGAAATTAATCAGTAATCAATAATATATTCTACTCTATTACCTCCCAATACTAGTGTAGTTTGTTGATTCCATGTCTGAAGAAATCGTCAAGCCAAGTTTGTAAAGCTTTATTTTCAAATAGTGTTGGCTAGAGAACAGAAAAGGTGGAAGTCTGGGGGTGCAATATAGGGGATGTGGAATCACCCCCCAGCCAAACTTCTGGATAGCTGCTTTTGTCATGCTAGCGGAGTGTGGGCATGCATTATTGTATTGCAGTAGCACTTAATGCGATTCTTAGTCATTTTTCTTCATTTGGCCACATTTCCTCACATCTACTTATTCTTAGATTGACTGACATGGATTGAAGAGTTGAGAAAATCTTCATCAAAAACCCAAGCTCTTTCTAAATGTGGTGAATCACAGATAATCGTTTTCTTACCATGGTTTCTCCTGTTGATGGCACAAACATTTCAAGCTGCTGCTATTGCCTTTGCTCCTCTATTAAACTCAAAAAGAAGAATATGTCACTTTTTCTACTTGACATTCCATCCTCTTCAGCTCACAAATAGCGCAAATGTTTTTTTCAAATTTGCAAAATTCAAGGCATATTTACAAGTACAATATTAATAACATTGGCATTTATAAAACAA
Organism: Metallyticus violacea; assembly: GCA_030762175.1. Taxonomy (NCBI): domain Eukaryota; kingdom Metazoa; phylum Arthropoda; class Insecta; order Mantodea; family Metallyticidae; genus Metallyticus; species Metallyticus violacea. The sequence continues at coordinate 5,402,183 of CM060832.1, forward strand.
AGTAATTAACACCATTTGTATTCCTAAAAGTTGTTACCATCAGTATTTTCATCTGAATTTTATAAATTTGGTGTTCTTTTGTAAGGCATATATTTGTGTCAATATTTCATGCGTTAACATTTAATTTTCTGCCATAGTGTTGTGAAGAAAATCTTTACATTCTTCATCATTTAAGTGTACTCAGTTATTAGTTATTGGCGAGTAATTAGACACAATCTAAGGATATTTTCTGTATTGTATTAAAATATTCCTATTCAGTCACAAGTAAATTACTCATAGAAACATTTTTCATTTAAGCATCACATACAACTTTATTGTACTCTCTAAGTAATGTTTTAGAGCCTTACATGCTTGACTTAATGTGGAATTATGAAAATGTTCAGCAGACTCGTGCAGGGTTATTTACAATGCATAGTATTTCAGGCTGTATTAAAATATTGAAAAGGTCGTAATATAACAGAGATCAGCCTGATCTAAAAGAATTTCTCTGAAAATATAAAAAATTACATATCAATGAAATGAATTTTTTGGAAATTTTTTTTCTTGCTCTTGTATCTTCTTATGGTTTCATCACACAGACATCAAAATGTCAATAGGCGATACTCATCTTTTTGTAAGACATTTGCACTATACAACAGTACTTACATTGAAAACTTTCTCTCGAACAGTTCACTGTAAAATGGAAAGTGTAATTGAAAAGACTGTACTCAGATAAAGTTGCACATCACTCAATTATTAAAATTATTTTCTCAGTGGAAAGTCTACTAATGGATTGCAAAAATAGAAAGGAATCCAGCTTGAGATGAATAATTAACCAATTGTCCCACCTTAAAAAGTTGCTAATTTGGGGTTAGGTGGGAATTTCACTGAGCTATAGGTATGGAATAGGGGTGTATTGTTGCTGATTTGGTTTATTTGTGGATGCTCTTTTAACATCTTAGATCATCAGCGTCCCATTCAATTCAGAGAGTGAAATGGCTGACAAATTTTGCTCAGAGGCTTCTTCTTTCAAACTTGAAGTTCTTTTTTTTCCTTTAAGCCCGAAAAAATCCATTGACCCTGGCCAGGTTTGAACCCGCGATCTTGGTTTTAAAAGGCATGTATGGTTACCACTACACTACTAGGATGGACATAAACACACTCACACTCTCTCTCGGTTGAAGTAGGAAGTTGCAGAGTTCATCTATAGGAGGAAACTCGAAATTCATTAGGTTTTCTCTATTTTTTAATGTGAAAATTTTTTCCCAAGTGGATAACTCCAATGGGTTGTGAAGATGTTTCAGCAGTTTAATTCCCGGTTTTATTTCATGATTTTTGGTCCAAAAGTGAGCTGCTACTGCTGATTTATCCACCTGTTTAAACTGAATATTCCTAAAATGATCTTTTCTCTGAATTTCCAAATTTCTCTTTGTTTTGCTTATGTAGCTCTATTCACAATCTGCACGTTTTTTTCGTAAATTCCTGATTTCTCTTTGTTTTGCTTATGTAGCTCTATTCACAATCTGCACATTTTTTTCGTAAATTCCTGATTTCTGTTCTGTTGGTATAGTCTTTTACTGTGCAACCTAATAAATTCTTGATGTTGTAGCTGTTCTTTGGAACTAACATTATCCCATAGGAATTAAACTGCTGAAACATCTTCACAACCCATTGGAGTTATCCACTTGGAAAAATATTTTCATATTAAAAAATAGAGAAAATCTATTGAATTTCGAGTTTTCTCCTATAGATGAACTCAGCAACTTCTTACTTCAAGCAACAGAGGCCACCACAGGAACATCCGGTTGTCTAGCATTGTTTCGAGATGTGGTTCAGTGAGCAACTGAAGATGGGAGAGATTCTCCTGAAATGTCTCTTACTTTTATGTAAATAAGTGGAGTCTATGGGGGGTGGGGAGGGGAAGGAATACCATATGTTACCACTCCATTGTCAACAGCTTTGTAAGTACAATATTTAAATACTATAAGTATTATTAAATTGTGAAGTTATGCCCACAGGAACTTTGATAATCCAGTCTTTATACTCATAGTGCTCAGCAATACTGCACAATCGTCAGTTGACTCATGCATAATTCATTCTTTATCTTGCCCTTATTCTTCTTTCAACATTGAGTTCAAAACCATTTTTCCATTACATAGTTCTGCTAAGCTCTGGAAAAGTAAAAACTATCGTCTCTAGTGGTTAGGGGGTATTCTTGTGGTATTGTGGTAGTATTTCCAACTCTGCTAATGTTCTGAGATTTCTGGGAAGATCTACTATTGCACTGTCTGTTTAACAAATGCTTCATCATACTATGTTGATGTTGAACTACTGCATTAACTCATTTAAATGCTACTCTTGTAATCCTAGCAGTAGCATTTTGGGATGTTGTATTGCTGTGTTCGTCATATTCAATATTAGTTTTGTGGTGGCAACAAGTTCTTGGTTAGATGCACTTGAATGCCTTGTATGTTCCACAACAGTTGGTAGATTTTGACTGCTCTTATTTTACATTGTCCCTTCTTTATTATACACAACCAATATGTTCATTATTTTCATTGGTTCTTGTTATACAAACAACCTTCGTATTCCAGGTATGCACCTCTCCTGATGACTTTAATTAGTTGTGATGTTATGCTTGTATTTTAAAATTTTACTGCTAAATTTTGATCCCAAATACAATTCATAATTTTTAAATTTTGATGATAAATGCAATTTATTACTATAGGTATTATTATTAACAGTATGAAATATTAGAGTAGAATAAACAAGCAGTAGGCGAAGTGCATGTGGATTAAATGTATCACAGGCTAAAATACAGTAGGTAAAACCTCTTTATGTCAAATGGAGTTTGCCAAGCATCATGGACCATATCCATATCATACATCTTGACTAAAGAAAGTTGAAAGAAAACACATGACACATTACATGATTTATCTACTATATAAACAAAATTGAGTTTTATAGAATGCCAAATTATCAAAAATTAAGTTTTGAGACTCTTAAAAGTGGAAAAGGAAGGTATTTTTTGTTCAGGGAGAGAGAGAGATTTCATATTTTAAAATGATTGAAACCATTTCACATAATATCAACTGGTTTACATATCAGGCTGGTAAAACTTTTAAACATTTATATGATAAACAATTTTTCCTAAATATTCAGTATTCAGGTATTTCTATAGAATCTATGATAAATTGCATAACATTTTGCTGAACTTCAAGAGTTGTGTAATTTTATGAACAGGTGTACAGAGCAATTTCACAGATGCACCTTCATTCGTTCACATAGCATGTGGCAAGTTTATACAAATATTTTACCAGAGCTATGGTGAAAAGCAATTCAAAATTCTGTCACAGACCATAGTTGTTTTGCACTTTTCCACAGGCTGTATGCACATATTGTATTTTCTATGGGAGTATATCTTATGTATCAGTTTCTATGTACATATAGATATGATTGTCTGCTGTGTAGGATGTTATGTATTTTAGTGTTAATATGTCCAACATTTCCTGTGTTCCAGTATTTATCCAGTGTTTGTTAGAAATTCCAACTCTTTTCATATGATGGCACTTGGATACATTTTTTTTTAAACAGAAGAGAAAAGATCTGTAACATAATTAAACGATCATTCTCGGCTCTTTTTTGATTGGGTAGACTGATCTGTTGTAAACAAAATGTATTTTAATCACATGTTCTGACTCATTCAGAGTTACAAACAGTTTTATAACAATAAAATGTTATTTACAGAAGTTGGTGGTTATTGTTTTACAGCTCTTAACAGTTACGTCAGTTGTTTACTTTGCAGGTCTGGTGTCAAGAGGAAGCGAGGTCAAGACAACTAGTTTAATGATAATGTGCTTACGTGGTGAGTTGATTTTGTTTCATTCCAAGAGGCAATTTTATTGCTTGAAATATAACTTAAAAATGGGTGAGTAAATATGTACTAAGTATTTATATCATTATGATGAAATATCACTGATTGTATATATTTTTACTACAAATTAATGTAAGTTATTGTGTTATAAATTTCTGTTGTTTTAAAATAAAAGTAAACTGTAAATATTTAAAAAAAGTATACCACTGAAAAAGGGACCAGGTATATAAAATAACAAATATAAAAATAATTTTCCATTAAAGTGAAAATCTTCTGGGCTGTTTTTCCGTGATCCATGGTTTAATATGCTACCATAGCTTCAACTGGCATCATTAGTAGATGATGGACAACACCTGACTGCTAAAAGAAGACAGTATGATCCATCTCATGTCTGGTTAAGGTTGATCAATATTACATATATAAAGTGGGGAGGGAGATATTTGTTTTTAAGAATAGTTTCCATGTGCTAGCCGCCATCTCTCTTGTTGGTTGGATGTTTTATTTCTAATGCCTCCCTCCTGGCTAGATTGAAAAAAAAACATGTGTTTTTGGAACTACCATTTTCTCCCCTTTTACTACACACATAATATTGATTGACCTTCTAAAGCCAGACAGATCCAGTACTCTTGTCAATTAACAGTCAGATGTTCATCCTCCACTGATTATGCCAACTGCAGTAGTTGGTGAAAGTTATGGTAGCATATTAAACCATAGACCACAGCAAAACAGCCCCGAACATATTAACTGTATTAATGCCTACACATGCCATGAAAGCCTAAGATGCATCACAATTTCCCATTTAGTGATATTAAGAACTCGAGAAAACTCAGATAAGAAGAATAACAATCCCATTACTTCCAAATTATTATTTATTATTTAAGGAAGTTTTTATTCAACCCATTGTTGCAAACTGATGGGAATTACCCATTTTGTGGGAATTTTTTATAGAAATTATGAAAATGCATGATGAAGAATTAAAATTGTGATTTTAAATGCACAAGCAAGACTACTTGCTTCTTGCCAAAGTGGCTAAGGTTCCATTCCAATGGCTGCAAGTAGGATTGGTGATGGGCGAAGCAGTGTCTGGTAGCTTTTCTGTGGGTCCTCTGGTTTTATCCGCCACTCATTCTGCCATTACTCCATCAACACCTAATCTTCTTCATTTCATAAAGCAACAGGGAACTACTGCAGTATATTCCCAGGAAAGCTGGGGCATGATATTTAATGTGCAGTGAAGGAGCTGCCCTAGGGCAGAATGTGAATAAATATTTATTGTAGAGTGTTTAAAATGTCTGAATTTAACTTTATAATGTTTACAATGCTTTATAAATAAAGTATCTGCATGATGTATTATACAGAGGTATTAATATGCACTGAAATAATTTGCACTCTGTATAAAGGCGTCTTAGACAAGTAATTTGAGATATGGAACTTTCAAACTTATATGTTAAGGCTTAAAGTTCAAAAAGAGTATGCACTCTTAAAGCATCCCAGTTCACACAAATGCTTATGAAGAGAATGAAATGCAGTGTGATGTGGATGGCTTCTACCGAGTGATTTTTCCTTTGTGGAACCAATCCATGTGTACTGCAGTTCTTGTCTTGTGCCCACTTGAGAAAGATGAAGGAGAGGTCAGTACAAGTTTAACTCAGGAAACATACGTGTGACAGTAAGCATATTCTGTTCCCCAAGAGTACAATTACGATTTGCAGGTGCATATAAAATTGGCTGTAATGAAGATTGTTTCAAGAGAGAGAGATTCCCAGATATTCAACTTCCAAATCATTGATTCACAGATTGATAAATAAATTTTGTGAAACACAAAGTAAGCATACCCAGCCATTAACAGTATTTACTTAAAAAAAAAATAAATAACATTGGACATACTGTGGAATGTTTCCCTAAAATCATTTCGTCTTTCTCATTCCTCTGTTCTAATGGCTACAAAACTACTGATATTAAACCACTATAAAATTACTGTAGTACAAGAACTTAAAGTGGGTGATCCTGCATCCAGGAGTAGATTTTGTGAATGGATTTTGAATAATGTGCATGACAATATTAACACTAATCTAATTTTCTTTATAGACAAATCTTGGTTCTGCTTGCTTCTTGAGGAACCCCTGCATGATCAAAAAAAATAGGAATTGGTGTGGCATTAGCAGTGAGGGAATAATACTTTTTAAGCAAGAATTAATTGTGATAGGCACATGCAGAATATTTTGCAACTCTTTTTCTGATAATTAACTGTTATTGAATACTCTGCAAAGTCACACACATCCCATGTGTCTGCATTCAATTCATGAAATATTGAACAATAGAGTCATTCAGTAACAATATATGGTCATTTGTCCGCAATTTTTTATATATGGGAGCATTAAAAAAAAACAATAAACCCCCACACATAAAATGAGCTGAAAAATAACACTTATGAAGAAATGTCTTCCATTTCTCAGAGGGAACTGCAGAGGGTAATGGTTAATTTCATAAGCTGGTGGTCAAAAAGTACAGAAAATGAATAAAGGCAGTTTCAGCTTACTTGATAATGGTGATTAAAAAGTTTTTTACATGTTAAAGTGTTAGTAACAACTTACCTAACAATCATAGCTGCAGACTTTCTGACTCAGTTTACCACAATAACAGGTTGAACTGACCTACTTATCATTATGTGTGGCGTGGTCCAGCAAAGAAAAAAATTACCCATTATTAAAGTATTTTTCTTTGTTGATTTCAACAGCTGCTGCAACAAAACATCTTGCTTCCCTATAAATCAGGTGCTTGATGGCAAGTTCAGAAAAACTATCCATTTTCCAATTTTTAATCTATGTGATAAGTTGTTTTGCCTTATCTTTTGGTTTTGACACAAACAACTGTTACATGAAATAATGGCTAGATATTTTGCAACATTAAAACAGTAGAATGATGACTTTGTTTCTAACTACTAAATTTTCTATTAGCACATCAATGCAGTGGTACATGTTTACCTTGAAATGTGAAAATGCTGTTCATTGGTTATAAAAAGTTTTTTTTATTGCTAAGGAGACATGAAGCCATTCTAATTTTAATGCTATTTTAATTTTAGCGTGAATTTCTGAGAATTAATTGCAGTTATTTCACTAGCCCATAACTTCAATATTTTACCTTATCGACCAATGTAGTGGTGTTTCCTGGGCACATGTGCTTACATAAAGTGCATATATTTAACGACCCTATACTGGCAAAATCATGGATGATGAAATAGAAAAATATATTGGAATACTCTACAGCTTACGATTCTCTTTGATTGTAGGTGTTTCCATGCGGTGCTTATAACATGCAATTTGATTCACAATACTGTGCATACACAATTATGTCGGTCCTGATGGTGTAGTGGTAGCCATACTTGTCTCCTAAACCCAAGATTGCAGGTTCAATCCCGGTCAGGACCAATGGATTTTTTGTGGCATAAAATCCTAAGTATGGCTTCCTTCGGAAGGGAAGTAAAACCATGGGTCCTGTGTCATACATTTACAGCATGAAAAAGAACCTCAAGTCTGAAAGATGCGGCATCTGAGCAAAATTTACTGGCCATTTCACGTCCCGAATTGAATGGGATGCTGATGATCTAATTTGTTAAAAGTGTTCGTAAATAAACCAAAATCAAAATTTTGTACACAAAAGCATACTTAAGAATTAGTGATTTATGAAATTTGCATTTATATGTAATTTTACTTCTGTGGAAATTATTTGAGAATTCTGGTGGAGGAAATGGGAGAATTTTTTTAGATATGAACGAATAAATTAATTTAAACCATTAAAATGTATATACTAATAATTAATGTACAAATTTTTATCACCAATTCAATAACCATATTCTAACAACGATAACCAAATTTTGTTTTTGGTTAATCAATTATCTTGCTATTCAAATATCCAGAAGGCTTAGCTAGTCTCTTTTCACCTGACAAGGCAAACCACAAGAGGTGGGACACACGCTAAAATTGATGAACAAAACCACATATGAATTACATAGCAAGCTTTAACTTTTCAGTTTGCAAGTTTGTTTAGCCTAGAAAATGGGCACCTGCAATGCATCCAAAATATCTGCAATTATACATTGTCTCAGCTGAAGATCAAAATATGTTGAATATGCTACTAGTTGCATATTTTCCTTACCTTTTTATTAACTTAGTTTTACATGTAATAGGTTATACACAGTGATTCGTCTGGGTATGGATAATATTTAATTTTATTATTAAAGTTAATATAGACATTTTTTGCTGGTAATATTTTGCTTAAAGGTGGGTGTTCCTGTACATGGCAAGAATGAAAATATATCAACGCAGAATGAAAAGTGAAAATAGTAGATGATTGAAATGGCTACTACAAATCAACAGTGAGCACAATGTGTTTTTTTTGGTATGATAAAATATGAGTGTGTTAAACAAGTTCAAAGAGAATTTTAACATGTATAGTGTGTATAATGTACCTAAATATAATTTCCATAATGGTGTAGTATCAAACATTTGTAGAAACAGGTGCTGTGTAAAAAAAAAATGCTAGGGGTTGCAAGCAAAACCCTATGAGAAGCAGCTATCTCTGAAACCATGACAAGGAGTTCTACAAAAAATTTAAGACGATCGTCAACAGAGATGAATGTACCATATACATCCTGTTGGTGTATTATTCGATAGTACCCATATCACTTACAATGTTTACAAGCCTTACATGATGAGAATCATGAAGATCGTTTCATTCACAATGTGTCAATGGATTGAAGATGAAGAAGTCTTCCTAAACAAATGGCTATTTACAGACAAAGTGCCTGTTTGGGCAAGGGAAAATCCACGTTTCCTATGAACTTGAAAGATCAAGTCCAAAAGTTAATGAATGATGTGGAGTTAGCTAAAATAAAATTTATGGACCATTCTCTTTTGCTGAAAAGACAGTATCTATGGATCTTATTTGTTGCAGTTGTCTCTGTTGCCACAACTTGAGGAAAGCAACAATATGAACATCGTGTTCCAATAAGATGGTCCACCACCTCACTGGGCATGAGAGGCTCATCATTTTCTAAATAAAACATTCAAACATTTGTGGTGTGGATGTGATGGACCAATTTTTTGGCCCCCAAACTTCCCACATCTAACCCCTTCTGATTTCGCATGGGGTTTTGCTAAAGACACTATCTATTCACAGAAATCCAGGAACATTGATGACCTGAAATTAAACATTTCTCAACCTTTCGAAAAAAAACCATTCCTCTAATGTTACAATGAGTTTTGCAGAGTGCACAATGGGAGCCATGTAGAGTTTGAGAAATATCCCATCTTTCATTGTTCTTTACACCAAGTTTCAAAATATAAAGCTCAGAGGTAAATGTTTTACAGTGTTTTTATTTTATCCATACCCAAATGGATTACCCTGTGTAATGGATCATAAAAAAATGTAAAAAGGAAAAGAATTCTAAATTATTTATTAACTTCATCCTATCACTATATAACATTCACATTTATCTTTTTCACTAATTTTGCCTATCTATCTTTACCATTTTTATTTTCCTTATTCTTTTATATTTGTGTATGATCTTAAATTTAAAATTCTTCTGCTGCTTTCAACTGGCAAGTTATCACCTTTACTAACAGAAACTGTTCTCTCCAAAATTTAGTTTGTTTGCATTCTAAGATATACCATACCAAATATCTTCTTTCACATTGGAAATTTCCTCTATTCCTTACTCCACTTAAGCATAAAATTCCTGTTCTAATCCAAGCCAATCCCTTTCTCCCTGTTTTATTGCAAATTTCTCTATTATTTCTCCTAATTTCTTTTTAACATTTCATATAGTTTCATCATTAAGATTTGCCCATAATTTTGTTAGATTTATGGACATTTTAATCCACATTGGGTTCACCCTCTTTTTGACTGCAGTATAAAACACCAGATTATTACAGGAGTGTTCTATAATTTTCCTTCTAGAACAGTGTTGCATGGTTCTAAGAGCTGTTTGCCAAATTTCGCAATGTTGATGATACTGGCATGCCAGCAGATGCTTCCTTCTTAAAGCAAGCAACAGTAAGTCTCTCACTTGCTTTGTAAAACTGGCTGCTTCCTTTTCTGTTCTTCCATTGCCTACACTTAGCAAACACATTCACAAAATTCTTTAAAACACAGGGAAAATGCTGATCATTGAATATATAATTCTGTGTACAAGTGCATAGCTGCTTCCTATTGGCCAACAATCATGACGTCATATATTGATGCAGCAGTGATACGGCAACCTAACTCTGGCAAACAGAAAGGTAAAATAGCAACATGAGGTCAAACCATACAGCTATGTACTTCTGCAATGCCAATTTGAATTAGCCAGCATGGAAGGAATATCAAATCAAAATGCTTAAAGCAGAAATGTGCATGTGTTCACCCCACTCTGAACAGCAGCACTTTCTTGGGCAAACTGGAGGTGGTATTGCCAAATCAGCATGGTTTTGATTAATTGTATGAAAGAAATCATTCAATGATAATTTTCATTTCTGAAACTGTACATTCTTTATGACAAAATGACATATATGCACATGTTTCATATTTTGTGTGTTAAATACGGGTTTTACAAAGTACATACAGCATTATGTTAAAACTGAACAATAAAATATATTGATAAAATTATTACTGGACTCCAGAAATAAGATAAATGGGGGTTTGTTAAATTGGAGTTTTATTGTAATTAAAGGAAATGAAATCAGTCTGTTAGGAATAGCAATTATTTTTTTTGATGTCCCTGATTATATATCCAATTAGAATTTATTTATTATGCTCATATTAACTTCCCTTAACTTACACACACTAGGACACGTTTCATGTGCAATCGCCCTCATCGTAAGCTGATGACCAACTACTCGATGTGGTGGCTGGATCCCAAGATGCTTCTGTGGCAGTCTTTGGTGGCTTGAATTCAAACTTGCTGAGTTCTCCATGGGTGGAACATTTAAATTCATGAAGTTTTTTTCTATGTTTAGAATGAAATTTTTTTATCAAGTAGATAGCTGTAGTGGGTTGTGTAGTTCTTGCAGCAGCTTAGCCTCTGGTTTCATTTTTTGTTTTGGGTTCCAAAAGTGAACTACCACAGCCACCACATCAAGCAGTCAATCAACAGCTGATGATACGAGCAATTGCCCCCAAACCATGTCATAATGTTATATAAGTAAGTAGAATTAGTAAGAACATATTTAATAAATTCTAATAGGGCACATTACCTTCATTGTCTATAGCTTCCTAAGATAGAAATATTTAAAATAGAAATATTCTTTGACATATTCCATGCAATTTTTATAAAATTTTTAGTAAATATTTTGCTGCATATTTTGATAATTTTTAATCCAAATATATGTACATATTTAACATATAGTTACTAGCCTTTGTAGTAAACCAGTGAAAGAATCTTTAAGATTGTGAAAATATGGACAGTTAAAGATAACTTTTATTTTTTAAAACTGTTACATAATAAATTAAAATGTCTCATTTGGAAGTATTTTATTATCAGTTAAACACTGGAGTATACAGAATATATTACTAAGCAAAATATTATTTAAAATACACAACAAATAAGTGATGAGAAACTACGAATACTTCTTAAAGTATGCAACATGTTATAAAGAAAAGAAAAATTACCACTGTGACAATACATGTTATAATTTTAGACAACCCTTTCTGTAATTTTCAAAACATCTTTCTTTTGTTATCATTTTGTATATATTTATATGGAGATAACACCAAGTTTCAATCAACTTTCAAAATATTTTCTTAGTATGTCATATCTTAAGAGATACTACTGCTTTGTGATTCCAGCTGTCTATCCTGGTCACGGATGGTAGCATATTTCTTTGACCAACAAATGTACAGTTCCAACTTACTTCGAGACCAGGCATTTTTAAACAGAGTTGTTAGTTTTTCCATACCCAGTTCAAGGTTATCTCCAGTAGAAACGATATCTATACCCACATAATTATACCCATCTTTCCATAACATATTCCTTAGCTTTTCAAGGCACTGTGAAAATGCAGTAAAAGAAAAATCATCATTTTCTCTTTTTCTGATGATCAAGCCATACAGCACTTCTTTTCTTGATATATTGCGTACAATGTCTCCAACATGCATGTTGTGTTTCCTGTAATCTGGTATAGGATACTTAGGGAGAAGATTCTGCAGACTCTCAGAAATGGCTGCATCTTCACTACCCAAATACAGCAAGGCTGTTCCCTGCTGCATATCAACAAGACCAACATCAATATGTTTTACCCATAACAATGATTTTGGCTGCATTTTCTCCCCTTGTTCCTGAAACAAAAACATAGAATATTAAAGTAATTTACATGTTCACCTCACAAGTACAATGAATATTATTGAAAATTACTGCTTACAAGAGAATGATTTATGAGCAAAAAAATTTTCCTTGTTCCTATGAAAGAGGGCATAACAGAAAGCTCTGGCAACAATTTTATAAAAAGACAACTATTATGCAAGGGTTGTTTGATATGAATGAGTTTATTATACTCACTATTTCACAAATATTACAATATGGCCTGGTCCTAACCCAGATTCTATTCCAGGCCAATATTTTAAATGGTTCTGATACAAAAATTTTAATTCACATACTAATTTTCTCCATTTACCTAACTACATTTTACAATGTTTGCTAAGGCCTAGTTCTCAGTAGCTTCATAATGTATCCAGAGAACTTTGATCGCTTGTATTGAGCAAAATATTTTATACAATTCAATAATCATACAAATCTGTAGAACCCCCGCTCTTAACTATAATCACAATTCCACTACCATCAAATTACATAAGGCAAACACAAACTCTCAGTTCCTCTCTCCTCACTGACTATAACCATCTGTTCTTACTGTATGCAAATATTTCCCAAGATTCCTAATTGGTTTTTGATCACCAAGCATTTTCTTTGCTGAAATTTGCTTTTTTAATTTTAAGCATTTACCATATCTCCATTCATTTTATGGACATATTAGCGGATGACTTAGTAGTCATACAGTTTTCAATTTTATTTGATGCTGCAACATGCAGAAATTAGTTTAATGTTTGAAACATTGCACAGATAACTTGTACCATATAATCGTTGCAAGCCAGTTCTCCTTCTTTCTCCTTTTTCTCTATTTTTTCTAGCACCACCAATGCCTATCAATTGATGGAACGAAAAAAATGATGCAGTGATTTTCCAACCATTACCCTTGTTTCTTTTGAATTGCATCTTTGTTCACAAGCATTCCAAAACAAAGGCTGTTCCTTATTCTAAAGAAATGGCTTAAGAGTATTAACATATCTGTAGATGAAATTGAGCATTATACCAATTTTACAAAATTGTGCATAGACCAAAATTTCTTCACTTCAACATGCAATTTACCAACAAAACTCCTGTTTGGCTATGGGCAACCCCCTCTCTCCATTCCTGACAAATATATTCATGAGATAGTAGATGCACACATTACAAATCTTCAAAACATAGTTTTGTTACGCAATGACAATTTGTTAAAAAAAAAAAAAGTACAATGTTTTAAAATTATTAAATCTGCATGACTGAAGCATTAACTTCACTGTAGAAATTGAAGAATATTTGCCCTTTTGTATCTTAAAATCTCATTTGATATATACAGGAAACCCACACATACGATAATTACATAAAGAGTAATAGCTTTAAACCTAAACCCACACTAGCACACCACTATAAACAACCTTGCTCCTAGATTAGTAAACATCGCACTCAACAAGGATGAATATACAGCAGAATACCAGTATATAATGAATACTGCCCTCAACATTGGATTTAACCAGTCTCTAGTAGATTAGATCAGACATCTGAAAAGACTTAAAAAGATATTAAACACCACCACCATTCTCCATGATAAAGGAGGACATAAGTTTTTTAAAATTTCATATTACATTCAGGGGCAAACAGGGCATTCATGAAAATGTGTTAGCTGCTCAAAATAAATTTAATATCTGGAATCCTTTGAACAGAACCATAAAGGGTGTTATCCCATCCAGCAGAAAGGCATGAGTGTACCAGATAAATTGTTTGGATTGTGATAGATATACATAGGCAGAACAAAAAGAAATTTAGAGACAAGGGTAAAAGAGCACTTTAGAAAAGCAAGACATAACCAGGTGGATAAATCGGCAGTTGCAGATCATTTTTGGACACAACACCACAAAAGAACTCACACTGTTGAAAACTGCCACAATTCCAATAAATAGGCAATATGGGAAAAGATTTCCAATTAAAAAAATTAGCATTATGTTATGAACTTACATCCTGCCAACAGACTTGTTTCACTTTATAGTGGAACCAAAATTACGTCACATGCCAACGTTAGTCAGTTTCCAGCTCAGGATGACAGCAAGCTCTTTATATATCTGAAAAATTTATCAGTTAGGAAAGTATAGTATCGACTTCTTTATGTGTACATTGGGTTTATACATTGCAGATATTCTTGTATCATAAAATAAAATTTTTTAGAATAACTCGCAATGGATCAGGGTAGAGCATCAGGTCCAAGACTGCCTATACGATAGGCCAGAACTAAGCATACAAGCTATGAGATTCTTGGAGAGCAAGACTTGCACTAACCCTCACTCCAGTTTAGACAATCTCAAGTAAGATCTGAAGGCAATGAGGAAAATACTCTGGATTTTATTTGCACTGCAATAAGATTCATCTAACAAACCAACATCACGTGTAAAGGCCAGTAATATTTATGGATGTTCAAGTTAGAAATAATCCCCCCCTTTCTGAATATTTTATTTCATAGCCTAGCTCTTCCTAAACAAGAGACTGAACATATGATAGTGATTCTTACCTCATCAACTTATTGCTTCGTATAATAATTCAAGATCTCTGCTCTAATTCAACATATTTATTTGTACTTCTTTTTATTCTTCTTGTGTTTTCTTGCACTCTGCCCATCCTTAGCTTTTTTATTCTTCTTGTGTTTCCTTTTCTCAGCCCATGTTCAGCTTTTTCACTCTTTTTGTTTTGTTTAACATGTTCCTTGCTGTTAGAAAACAAGGAAGCACTGGAACTTGTTGAACTATAACTTCTATGCCTTTCCCACTCCTGAAATAAATCACATTCTGTTTCAGATTTCCAGCATTTTTGTGTCTTTCTTTTTTAATGCTGAATAGTCTTTTGCATCACACAATAGGCTACAGGCTGACAGTGTCTTTATCTCTTTATATTTGTCTTGATAGTTTTCCAGATTATAAGCGAAACCGTAAAATAACTAACTTTAAAGAAAAGAAAGGTATTGTAAAATGTGATTCTCTTACTATAGGCCCCAAACTATTAACTATAAAAATGTATATTTAGATAACAGCTGCAAATTATACACACATTTTTGACCATCTACTCATAATCTATGTTGAATATCTCCTCCTAAATCAAATGCACCTTGTATTTCTCCAAATTCTGGAATACTTCTCCCATGTTTCCCGGACATATAACCTCTTGAGTTGTTAAGACTGTGCAGGGTTTATTTTTGTGTATTACCTTTATTAGGCTCTAAAAGTCAAGAAGCATTAGATCAGGAGATTTAGGTGGCCAACACATTTTGTGGTCTGTCACATTCAAATCCCAGTCACATGACAGACAATAAGTGCATAGTTATACTCCTCACCCCACTTTTTGACATTGGAACATGAGAGATAATCTCTTGGGGAAGGTCTTCATAATGTTTTATAGTGATGCCAATATTCTCTCTGTTACATCATTTCTTCAGGCTATTTGTGGCCTCCAGTTCAATTAATTTCTGGATGCAACCACTTTGATGGTACATGTCTTTCATCAACTTCAATTCAAAATGCAATCTGGCATGCTTTAAATGAACTTATTTGTCAGTATTTAAATTTGTAACATTGCTGTGTGATTAATCATGTAACTTTCAAGTCATAAACAGCCAAATGTATAAAATTACAAGCCATTATCTAAATAACATTTATTTATTGAGACAATAGTTAAGAGAATAACTCTTGTGTATAACTAATCCATTATTAACTATAATGATTTCATATAAAATACAACCTGTTCACTAAAGAATGATTATAATTTTTTTGACAGCATATCTTACACATTCTCATAATTTTTCTTTCTAAAAGTAGCCCCCAATGGATGCAATGCACTTGTCCTGTATTTCTGTCAGTCTTCAAAGACATGATGGAAACCCATATTTTGACAGATTCTTCAGCATCTCTTTGCAGCCTTCATTCCTGCTTCTGATAATGGAAAATGCTTCTTCAATTTGGTAAAAGTCACAAAGGGCTAAATCTGAATTATGAGGGTAAGGGACACCTTCACATTCACTTTTAATGAGATGTTTAGCTGGATGATTTAGCATCCAGCTTGTTGCATGGAAATATAGCCTTGCAGAGTTTACATTTCAGTATGACTGCCCAGTAAAGTTGTGTGTGCAGGTACAAAATGTTTGTAAACCATTCCTTGAATCAAAAAATAAGAAGCCATAACTTTCCCAGTAGAGAGCAATCATTCTGCCCCCCCCCCCTCCCCCGCCGAATGTTGATGATCACAAAGAGTTTTGCTGTCTGTGCTCAGGATCGAAAAGTGTCATCAGCAGTGATTACCTCTGAAAGAAACTCCACATCTTCCTGTAACATCATCTTGAACTGTATGCAACCTGCACATGACTTAAACCACCTATAGGCCTTAGCTGAAGATCTGTTTAGATGAATGCAAAATCAGCATATTGTTCCTGTGTCACCTCCATTTTGCTGTAGGCAGAACTGAAAATATCTCATCTTGCAAACTTCTCATAGTCAGGAACCGGAAGTGATTGTTGATTTGTTTTATTTACGTATGCTCTTTAACATCTCAGGTCATCAGCATTACATTCAATTCAGGGCCTGAAACGGCCAACAAATTTTGTTCAGAGGCCTCTTCTTTCAGGCTTGAGGTTCTTTTTCCTGCCTTAAATGTACAGCATGGGACCAATGACTCTTTCCTTCCGAAGGAAGACATACTTGAAATTTTTATGCCCAAAAACTCCATTGGTTCTGGTCCTGGTCTAGTTTGAACCCAAGATTTTGGGTTTAGAAGGCAAGCATGGTTACCACTACACCACCAGGGCTGACACCAGAAGTGTAAACAATGAAACTAGTATCACATATATGTTATGCATCAAGCTCACAAAATATTGTAGTTAAATTTTAACACAAGAAATTATGCCTATAAAATTATCATCATTCTATATTGAACAGCCCTCGTAAAATCAAGCAATGGAGACATAAGGTTAGTGAAGCATGAAGAGTGTTAGATGACAGATTTAATTTAAGGCTAGTGTTAGACGACAGATTTAATTCATGTGAGCTTCACTGTGTTAGTTCCATATGAATTTTTTAAAGCTTTTTTAATGGAAATATTGTTTAAAGTATGCTATTTTTAACTTTAGAGTATTGAACATATAATGCTCAGTTAATATTGTGTTTATATATATATATATAGAGGAGGGGGGAATAACTGTTTAGGGTAAACAATGGGATTTGATGCATATGTTGTTGTACGTTATCCCAAATGTGGAATCCTAAAGTCCTCGAAAGTTTTAAATGTAACTCATAACATTTTAAGTCGGTTTCACTTAGTTTTTTATATTGTATGCTTCTCTCTACTTCAATTACTCTTTTTTCAGCTGCTTTTTGGTGTGGGCTGTATACATTGTTTATATAATGGGATTTGATTTTTACAAAACACTGCCATTCTCTTGTTCAATGTACACTGTTCTTTCTGCTACTAAAACATAACTTTCCTACTTGTCAATTTCTTTGCATACAGACATTGTTACAATTTATATTTTTCATTCAGAAGAGGGGAGATATTGTTTTGCTCTAATTGTTATTGCAGAAATTCAAATAGCAATATTAAAACATGCAAAATTATGTAATATAATACCAAATGTTTAAAAATATGCAAAGTCAAATTTATGGAAAACAGGCCTCAAAAACCTTTGCCTTTTCTTTGTGCATATGTATGTAATTACAAGAATAGATTTTAAGGTTGAAAAGGAGAAAGATAAAATGCCTTCATTCAGATTTAAAACAGGCATTTTAATTCTTTATCAACAGTGTAGCAAAGGACATAACGTAACCAATATTTAGGAAGTAAACTTGGCATTTCACTTAATTTGTAATGCACATTTCTTCATTTCTGAATATAAGTCACTGACACTTTGAACTAAGGAGATCCTTAAATATGAAGAAACTTAGCTCAGCCTATTTTGTAAACACATACAAAAAGAGGCTTCCTTCCAGATCCGATTGCTCCACAAAATAAATTCAAGTTTGACTTTGGCAAATCCATCAAGGTTGTCAACTTCTAGCACTGTCCCTCCTTCTCCATACTTACCTCCTGAACTCAATCACATAAGTCAATTGTTGGGCATGCTTGATGGCTGTTGCATCTATTGAATCTCTGGTTATGACAAGAATGTGAGTAGGTGGAGTCCAGTAACTTTTTGGGTATAATTGGGGCCTTTACAAGAACTGCACTGAAGTAATTTATCTTATTGTATGGTGTAGTCCATATGCAATATATGTCCCACATTTGAGGATGGATTATCGTTGTTGGAAAGCAGAGAGCATGTAATTTGTTGATCAGGTACCACAAGCCTGAATTTTTTTTTGTATTGTATGCCCTATGGCCAAGTTTTATTCATTACTTTGCAGGCCTTTTTATTCTCAAGTTAGTAATCTCAAAGAGTATGGTTGATTTATTGATTTATTTATGGATGCTCTTTAACATCTCAGGTCATCAGCGTCAAAGAGTATGGGTTTCACTCTTTCACCAGATAATGTAAACACCAGCACATTCATTTGGATGTCAGAAAAGTAAACCTATATATACAAGAAACTATCAGATTTATTATCTAGTAATGATGTACACATGTGTAAGAGAATCAAGTTTTTTTTGGGGGAGGTGGGAAGGGGTGCCTGGCACATTAGCACTCAATGTTGCAGATCCTGCACAGCTCATACCAGGTGGACAGCAGCATTTCTGGAATGATCTGTTCTAAGCCACTCAAATCTTATCACAAGTCGCTTAATTCTATGGTTTTTATTCATACACTGTTGACTTGATATTTCCCCCACACAAAACCGCCGAGGTCGTTAAATCGCGGACTCGTAAGCGGGAGGTCTGGGGTTCGAATCCCGCCAGGACCGTCCTCCCTGACTGAAGTTTTTTCCCAGTTTTCCTCAGTCCTCATAAATAGCAAATGCCAGGGAGGTACCTTAAACTTAGGCCTTGGCCGTTTCCTTCCTTAAAAACAAATCCTTTTCCAATATATCATTTCATTTCATGTATCATCAGTGTCCATTGCCTGTGGTGCCTCTGTAGCAAAAACGGGCGTTAAAAACTATTCATTCCCCCCCCCCCCACACACACACACACACAAAAAAAATCTGGAAGTATCATGAGAGTAAAGTTAAGACAGGGTCATAATAAAGCTGTTCAATGCTTGTTTTCACTGAATGCGGTGTGGAAACATTTTGAGGTACTGCCTGACAATTCTTTGACACTGTGCATATGGAGTACTATGGGCTTTGAGAAATGGCTTACTCTTTTGCTATCGCATACCCTTCCATCCATGCGAGGCAGCGTCAGACCATTGGCCAGGAATGCGTTTGTATCACTTAACAATGTCTTGATGTAAAGGAGTATAATGACAGTTGTACTCACATTATTAAGCTTGCTGGGTCCTTACAGCACTTGAAAATCTTGCATGCTAGTACTGACACAGCAGCAGTTGAGGTGAGAAACATTGCCCACTGGATATTTACATCCTTTCTGCATATATTACTACATACTCCTTAGAGATATGTATATTATGTGTTATAAAATTGACATCTCAAACAGATCGTCCTGTATATCTTTTCAGCACGTTTGCAGTTTCATCTAACATAAATCTCACTTAATGTTTGCTAACCACCTCTTACACTTTCTCAAAAACATTCTCATGAATTGGTTTTATGTAATTTTTTCTAATGGTGCTTTCATCCAGTCTTTAGGTTTATTTCTTGAGGAATGATTTGAATGCAGTACTGTTGACCTTGTGGATTTAGTGGACAATGCCATGTCTTACAGAGAACTGTAAGAACTGATTCAATCGTGGTTGCTTTTCAGATCCTTAAGTAAAGGCATGTATCAATGTAGTTTGCTTAGGGTTCAACATTTTTCGCATGCTTGCCATACTGAATATGCTATTCTGGCTCTTTGGTGCTGCTCTATTATCACAGTATTTACGGCATATCAGTTATGTTCAAGGAACAGTCCAGGAATAGACTCATAGGGAATACAAGGAGTCTATTACAGGTCACTGGTATCAAAGACAGTCATTTAGGAAATCATAAAATGCAGTACTCAGAAATTGCTACAAATGGATAAGCTCAACGTTAAGTTGGACAGTAGGCCTACAAGGGAGAGGGGGAGGACACTGTCAACAGTGTGGACATATACAAAGTTAACAAGGAAGTTATCCAACTTGTAGGAGCTGAAACAGCATCTTGTAGCACAAAGAGTTAAATATTTTAGTCATTACATTACATGAATTTTAGGTCTCAATTAAAAAGCTAGCATTATTTATTAATATTGAATACTTCACGACTAGAGGAAGGAGAAGCAAAGTAGATCAGTATTGGGCATAATGTTGCAGATTAATTGCTCTCCCCATTAAAACAATGGGGCTTGTGCAGCATGTGAACATTAAAAGTAGTATAATTTTAAACAGTGAGAATTTTCAAAGTGAAATATAGTATAATTTTGCAATTTTTATGAGGAAATCACTCCATTTCACTAATTTTGTTCTACTTCTACATTAATGTGTTCAAGTTGTTAACACTAATTCCTTTTTTAAAATAACTTGAACACATTAATGTAGGATATATTACCACTCCATTGTCTACAGCTTCATAAGTACATTTTTTACTTAATTTGTTCTGCTTACTTGGAATTTAAAGATGCAAACATTATTTTGGCTCCAGTAAACTAATGCAGTTAAAAAAACCTAAAACCAAGACAAAAAATCTGCAAGGTAAAAATCAACATAAAAAACAAACAACTGCCAGAAAAATAACTAGGCACTTACAAAATAAGTTGTACACGATATATAGACAAACCACACCATACAGTTTAAGGAACACATGAAAAATGTAAATATAAACACACGAAGAAATCAGCAATAACATACCATTTCTGGCAAAACCACAAATTCCAAAATGAACCAAAACTTTTAAAAGTTCTTCAAAAATCCAGAGAATGCAGGAAATTACATTCATAAATAAAACAAACACAAAGAAAAATTAAATTGTACTTAAGCTATAGACAATGGAGTGGTAATATATATTCTGTAAGAATGTATCAAATATGTTTACACTAACCCACTTATACAACATTAGGGACATATTTTGGGGGCAATCGCTCCCATCATTAGTTGTTGATCAACTTCTTGATTTAATAGCTGGATCCCAAGATGCTTCTGTGGCAGCCTCTGATGGTTCGAAGAAGAATTTGCTGAGTTCATCTATGGGTGGAACATTAAAATTCATTAAGTTTTTTTTCTATTTTCCAGGAAGAAATTATTTTTCCAAATAGAAATTTGGAGAAATAGACACTTTAGGAATATTCGTTTTTAACAAATTATTAATTCAGTAGTGGCAACTCATTTTTTTTTTACCCAAAAACACAAAATTAAACCATAGGCTAAGCTGCTGAAAGAACTTCACAACCCAATAGAGTTATCTATTTGGGAAAAAAGTTTTCATCCTGAAAAATAGGAAAAATTTAATGAATTTTTATGTTCCACCCACAGCTGAACTCAGCAAATTCCTATTCAAACCATCAGAGACAGCCACAGAAGCACCTTGGGATCAGCCACCATATCAAGTAATTGATCAACAGCCGATGATGGAAGTGATTGTTCCCAAAACATGTGCTAATGTATAAGTAACAGTGTAGGTATAAACATATTTAATACATTCTAATAGGATATGAAAGAAAATTGAGTTAATTTTAATATTCTGAAGGACAATAACTTCATCACTAAAAGCGTAAAATCTACAAAGCAACATCCAAATACCATGCAAGGAAGCTGACAGTAAAACCATGCTGAAGATGAAGGCAACATTCTTTAAAACATGGCAAGTAAGTGGAACAAAAATGGTGAAATTTAAGCAATTTTCCATTTAAAAAAAAAAAAAAAGAAAAGAAAAGAAAGTAGCATTTGCTCAGGTTCCAGAAAATTAACAAAATCCAAACATCTGCAACCCACAACATGGGGTCCATAATCTACACATCTGTTGGAGTCGTCTTTTCTTTGTTTTGCTGGAGAATTGAAAAGTTGCCATTCCTGCTTTGCCACTTCGTAAATTTTGGATCATTATGCACTAAGTTTTGTTTCATTAAAAAGTTATCTTTATAATGTCTGTTACACTGCTTACACCATTACCCCATGTTTTTATTTATTTATTTGAAGTAATATGCATTTACTTGTTTAGGAGGAATAAAAATTTGAAAAGTTTTGTCTAAAGTTTAGGTTTGTTTTATACTCATTATGATAGTCTATTGTTAAATATAAAATTTAATTTCATGTCAGAACCAATAGAGTGAAGCAACTAATAATATATTTTTAATTATCTAGCGAGTCAAGTTTTGCATAATTTAACAGTAAGAGGAGCATACGAGTATCAAAACAACTCACTAGATAATTAAGAATATATTAGCATATTATGTCCCATAAGCTTGCTTTTTTCTAATGTGGTGAGCTATTCCATGCTAGTTGTTCGTATGCTGTTGAAGACACTGATTGATTTGTTCTTTTACTCTATTTCTCACTGCACTAGTTGCTTCTTGAGAGATTTCCATTATTCTCATTCTCTTGCTACTCTTGACCAATCAGGACCTGCATGTTCCTTGAAAAGGTCTGTCCATCCTCTTCTGGTCTGCCACGTGTCCTTTTTCCTATGGTGATCCCACATGAAGATCTTGTAAGGTCCATCTATTGTCCTGCTATCTTGCGACATGACCGCCCCATTGTCATTTGCTTCTGATAACTATTTATGCAATGTCTGTTGTCTGAGATAACTGATTTATTAATACTATGGGTATTTTGTCCTTCAAAGTTATTCCCAGGATCTTGCGTTGTGTTTCTCTTTGACATATTTGAATTTTGTTCTTTTGTTTTTCTGTTAGTGACAATGTCTGGCACCCATGTAGTATAATACAGGGTATACACAGGTTTTGAGCATCTGGAATCTGATTTTCTTAAGTTAGTATTTGGTCTAACAATATAAACTTAAGGGCCCAAAATACTCTTCAGGTTAATGAGATTCTTCTTTGTATTTCTTTTTCCATTTTATCATGGAAGGAAATCTGTTGTCCTAGGTGTATATATTCGCTCACATATGTGAGGACGATTCCATCATCTTTATTGGAGTTTCAGGTCTGTTTGAAATTAACTTCATCTTCAGTTTGTTCAGTGACAGCCTTGCATCTTTGCTTTGCTCACATAATTTTTCCAGCATAGTTTGTAGTGCTTTCGGTGTTTTGGCGAATAAGACCACATCGTCGGCAAATCTTAGATTTGTTAGTCAACTGCTGTTTATGTTGATTCTGAAATTATTATGCCAGTTCATTTTCCTGAATTTATGCTCCATTACACAGGTGAAGAGTTTGAGAGAGATTGGATTGCCTTGGCAAACTCCTCTTTCTAGTCGGAATGGTTGTCCTTCTTCTGTTTGTACTTTTGCAAAAGTTTGACTGTAGATTTTTTGTAAGATATGAATTTATTTTTATCTGTATTCCTTGAGCTGCCAGAGTATGAAATGACCTTGTATGTTCAACTGAGTCAAAGGTCCTGCTATAATGAATAAAGGTGATATATAGTGTTAGAAGGAATTCCTCTGCTTTCTCCATCAACTGATTTATAGTTTGGAGATGGCCTATTGTGCTGAATCTTGTACAGAAACCCGCTTGTTCTGGTGGTTGATTTTCATCCAGAATCTTCATTATTCTTCTAGTTAAAGATTTTTGTGAACAGTTTGTATATATTTGAAATCAGACTTATATGTATGTAGTTGCATATATCATCTCTAGTGCCTTTTTTTGTGTAAACAATTGTGCTGGTTTTCCACTGTTTAGGTATGTCTTCTGTTTCTAGAATTACATTGAAAATTTTAGTGATTTTGTGCATTAGCTGGTCTTCTGCAAGCTTTAGCAATTCATTTTGTGTTCCATCTTCGCCTGGGGTCTTCCCATTCTTGAACTCATTAACGGAAGTTCAAACTTTACTGTGCAGGATAGTTGAAATTGTGTGTTTGGTATATTTGGAATCTGATTCCTTGACTTAATTTCGATCCAGCTTGAGTACAGGTGTTTGTAGTAGTCTGTAACCAAGTTGAACGTCTCTTCTCGATATTATGCTTTTCTCCTCTGGATTCTTTGTTCCAAATATCCATTTCTTCCCATTATGAATATAAAAATAAACTACCTGTATCAATAAAAGCAGGGTACATTTAAGGTTGGGTTGCTATAAGGTGTCACATGGTCTGTTTGTTGTAATACACTGCTTTTTTTTAATAGTGTTAAACACCTGTTTTAACTACTGCGGCGTCACAGGTGGTGGACACATGATACATGAAATGACAAACTGGGAAAGGGGTTTTTTTTTAAAGGAAGGAAGCGTTCCAGGCCTGTTTTAGATAACTCCCTGGCATTTGCCATTTATGACTGAGGAATCCTGGAAAAAAACCTTGTCAGGGAGGCCAGTCCTGGTGGGAATCAAACCCCAGACCTCTGAGCCTTAACGACCTCATGGAGATAATTATTCTGGTAAGCTACACAGTGTGTATTCTTCTGTGTTGAATTAAATATAAACCAGAATTATGATTTTACTGCTTGTGGCTTATACAAAGGTATTACATGTTGGATTTTTCAAAATAAGGGGAAGCTGGTTAGTGTCACATAGCTATTTCATTTGTCAGTTCATCATGCTGAATTCTAAACTGCACAATACAACATTATTAAATTTTTGGCAAAGGAGGGCATCAAACCGGCCAAAGTTTTGCACAGTTTAGGAATAAGGTGCTATGTAAGACACAAGTGTAGTGAGTGGCATAAAAATTTACAGGACAAGAAACTATAAATGAAAGTCACCATCAGTGACCTTTTTTTTTTTTTTTTGATTGATTTATTTATGGGCACTCTTTAACATCTCAGGTCATCAGCATCCTATTCAACTCAGGGCTTGAAACAGCTGACAAATTTTGCTCAGGCCTCTCTTTCAGGCTTAGGTTCATTTTCATGCTGTAAATGTACGACACAGGATCCACGACTTTACTTTCCTTCCGAAAGAAGCCATACTTAGGATTTTTACGCCCAAAAAAA
The DNA here is from genome assembly GCA_030762175.1 of Metallyticus violacea. Lineage (NCBI taxonomy): Eukaryota > Metazoa > Arthropoda > Insecta > Mantodea > Metallyticidae > Metallyticus > Metallyticus violacea. The sequence continues at coordinate 5,427,469 of CM060832.1, forward strand.
TTCATCAGTCCTGGCCAGTTCGAACCCGCGATCTTGGGGTTAGGAGGCAAGTATGGTAACCACTACACCACCAGGGCCGACATCAGTGACCTCAAATGAACAAAATGGAAACAAACATTTGAGCTATTTTACTATTTCTTAAATTTCTTCTGATATTGAGAAGATATGGAAGTGTTGATTATCAAAAAGACTTTGCTAGGAGGTTCCTCAAATATATCGTTGACATATCTGTACTATATTTTAAATATGTATGGGAAAACTGAGTTGATGTGTGTCTCAAATTTGCTCATAAAGAGGTTAGCTAAAAATGGAGATAAGGGACTGCCCATAGTGTTTTTCTTTCAAGGGCAAATTTTATAAACAACATCAGACCTTACTATGGGCAGTCCCTTAACTGTGTTTTTAGCTAACCTCTTCATGAGCAAATTTGAGACACACATCAACTCAGTTTTCCCATACATATTTAAAATATAGTACAGATAAGTCAACGATATATTTGCCATAGTCAACAAAAAACTCATTGTCATCATAAATCATCTGAATTTTTAAGATAAAAACATTTCATTCCCATATGAAACTGAAAAAGATAACATGCTACCTTTCTTGGACATAATAATAAAGAAACGTCAAGTAAACCTGGAATTTGGAATATATATAAAGAATACACATGCAGACAATCACATCAAAGCTGACGGTGTTAGCCCCACAATGAACAAACATGAGTTATCAACAACTTGACACATCGGCTAGTTAACCTTAAAATTAGCAAAGAAGAATACCATTAGGAATGCAAACAAACAGAAAGAACAGCTGTTAAAAATGGTTATAGCAAAGAAATAGTACACAAAAAAGTACAGAAATTCTAGAGGCACAAACTTATTAAAGATACCACAACACCATAGGCTATAACATTTTCAAAAAATTCTTAAAGATTTTAATATCACATTAGCACCTGTAAACAGATTTAATGTTAAAAATCTCCTGATTGATAATGTTAATGACAGTATTCCACAGGAGAAAAAAGCGGGTAATACAAAATAAGTTGTGCAGAATGTGAAAAGTCTACATTGGAAAAACAAAGACAAACATAGGCACATGGTTAAAAGAACATTTCAGGAACATAAAATACAAGCAAATGGAGAAATCAGCAGTAGCATTTCATTTCTGGACAGAAAACTAGACATATTGGAAAAAACAAAATTATTAAAATCAGTGCAAGGGTCTAAAGAATTAGCAATGTGGGAGAAAATCTACATTTGCAAGTATAAAGACAGTTTAATGAACTTCGACACTTCCGGTGATGAAAACATAAACTTCAAGTTCATTACACCTCCACCAGAGCAGATTACACATCCCCACAGCGTAACAGTTTACTCTCCAGTCGACAATGGGGCTGATGTTGCAAATGAAGAGTTCGTGAAATCAGTTCTACATATTTAAACAAGAAAGCAGAGCAAAAGAGTGTTATAAATATAGTACTTATGAAACTGTTGGCAATGGAGTGGTAGTATATCCTAAACTTAGGTATTCATTTTTTACACTAAACTCCACTTACTTACACAAAAATAAGACGCATTTCAGGAGAATCTGTGAATAAGTGTTGTTATGGCTTATGTACATTTTCTGCTATTACAATGCTTGTCAAATGGAATTATTTTCTTAGTATACTAAGTACTTTTAATTTCCAATTAAAAAGGCTACCATTTTGTAGAGAAAATAATGGGAAGACTTTTAGATAGTAGCAAATGAGTAGTATTAACAGAACATTGCCAAATCGCTAACCCCCACTATTTACCTACACGCTCAGTTAATCATTAGGGAATAAACAGCTATGAACTACATGGTATTATTACCTCATGTGGTGAAACATTATCACTAACTTTACTGCAGTCGTCAGTGGAAAATTTTCACAGCTGCAGTAAAGGGTGTACAAATGCTGTTCAGTTGAATTTTAATACAAGGGTAAGTACAAATTAAGTAAATTACAAATGGATGTAAAACTTAAAACGAATATAGTGATTTGAAAAAATAGTTTAATTTCTCAACAAAATTTATTGTATAAGGCACCTGACCCATCGTTTTGCAAACAGCAACATAAAATTCTTTGGGCTATTGGAACTAGATTGTGACTTGCCTTTCCACACCATCATTGCAAAAATGTTCACTAGAAAGATGAAGTTGAATAGCCTTACAAAGTTTTTGAGGATGTTACAGTAGGAGTTGGAATTTTTGGTTTCTTCTTGAGATTGGAATGTGGTGAGTAGTATGCCTTCATGATGCCATAAGACTGTGAGCATCACTTTGAAACTTTTTTTGCAGGCAATGCAGGACATTTCCACTGCATTGATGCATGCTAAGTCTCTGGATGGTAATGGCAAATCCAAGCCTCACCAATGACAATTTGGGCTAATGTATCTTATCCTGCACCATGGTAGCAATGAGATTCTATAATGCCATACCAATTCTTTGCATTTTGTGTTGTGGGCTCAGCATATGCGGCATCCATCATAATCAGACTTTGTGAAAACTAATTTATCATGCATTATGAGTTAGGACATGTCATGTGAACAACCAATAGCAGAGGCTATAGTGTCTAGAGTTGTCCTTCCATCTAGTCAGATTAATTCTTCAGCTCATTGCAAATTTGCTTCTGTGGCAATCTCAGTTGGTCCCATGACATGGTGTTCAGAACTTCCAACCCTATTGTAAACAACTTATCATGACAAACACTTCTCACCAGAGATGGGAACCATTTCTTTGTGAATATTTGATTCCATATCTTTTTCCCATCAAAATAGCACAATGGAGCACTGCTCAAGAATTTTACACTTACTCAGAGGTGCCCTATCTTGCAACTGCTGTTTTGCTATTGTAAACATCAATTGTTTTGCCACCGGGCTAAGCTACCATATAGCAGCAACAACCTCAGATGTCTCATTCAAGCATGTAATATCCCCATATCAATTTGTAACTTAACTTAATAACATCCTCATACCTTATGTTTTTACCCAACTTACCTGGATCAAATTGTAGACGGTAATGTTGACATCATCCTTATCAAAGATTTCCAATATGAGCATCTTCACCTCATACCAATTAAGTCTATCCAAACCACACCCGATTCTTGGCATTGCAAGGTCATGAACATCATTGGCAAGCATATGTTCCCTCATTTTCAGCAGAGATGACCTCAGGCTATTATATGTAGGTTTACCTTGGCTCATTCTCTTGGTAACCAAATAGTAAATGTATCGACCTTCTTCTTTCAAAACAGCTACATCTCCTGTTTGTTTGCGCTGCTCCAAAAGTTCACCTACACGTTTAAATTCTTGCCTGAAATATAAACATAATTGTTATTTTCTCATACATTAAAAATACACGGTGTTACAACAGATACATACCACCTTTGTAGGGATTGCAGGGGGGCTTTTCTGTAATAAGCAACCAGAATATGAAATAAATAGCAACTGGATATTAATTGTTCCAGTAAGTGTTTTGTGTTTATGACAGGTGATCCAAAGGGTAAAAAATTCATCCTACAGCAGCTGTGTAAACTAAGTAAATTGGAGCAAGTTCAATTTGTGAATGTTATCGTCTTTTTGGCGCCTACAAAATAAAATCAATGGAGATCTAAAGACATTTTTTTTAATATTGTGGCTTCAAGAGCATTAATAATAATAAATTTAAAAATAAAATACACTCCCGCTTTAGGTTTTTGAACTCTATTAATCATTTGTTAATTCATTGTTATATGCAGAATTTCATAAGATTAAAACATCTTCCCAGCATGAACTTCAAAAAAGAATTAAAAATTCAAAAAATGGCCTTATTAATTAATGAATGGCAGTTATGGCATTACTGTGCAGTATTAGCATGACAAACTCAAAAGCTAATTTAAAAAAAAACTGAATATGTTATTAAACTATGTTTCTCTATTTTTTCCACCCTCCAAATCACTTGAAAATAAATGTATATAGTGAAATTACTCAAATTTTAAAAAGGGGAATAAAATTAGAATTCTTGCAATCTATAAGTATTAGAAAAGAAAAACCACATTTTTAAAATTATTATTGAAATTAAACCACAAAAATCAATGGTATACTGTTAATTAAATGAAATAGTACAGGACCACTGATAGATAAAGATATACTGTGTGGGAGTTTTCAAAAGAATAGAGCTGTTGATATCATCTTTACATTCACCAAAATAGAGAGAAATAACAAAGTTTCGGTTACATTGTGTATTTAAGATGTTCACATGTTTCAATAAAACAAAAACATGTTACTATTTTAAAACAATTACAATGTATAAGCAAATATACACAATCAACAATTGACAATGGAAGTTTGATTGCTTTTTCAGTCCTCATTCGATTAATAATGGAAAACTATTTAGTGGCTTTCAAATTTAATGTAATTTTTATTGCAGTACAAACAAGTAATGCAAACCTTTTCTGAGGATCATTACAGAAAGCTCTTACATACAAATTTAATTCCCACACACATATTAGATTAATATTCCACAGTTGCTATCTTTTTCATAATGCTTTTGTCAAATATAAAACATATGCCTCATTATAAATAGAGTTTATATGCTGAATTAATTTGACCTTTTATTTTGAAATAATTGAGAGAAAATTAAACACTAGAGCTCTTATAACAAATTATTTTTGAAGAATTTTTCAAAAATAATTTGTTATATGTTACTATATTTCACTGTGAAAATCCCAAACTATCAAATTTATACTAGAGCTCTTTTTAAATTTCAGTTTTGTTATGAAAAAGTAAACATTGGTGTTGCTAGAGTGCTTTTTAAATTTTGGGTTTAAGGTAAATTTCATTCCAAATAGTCTGATTTTGCTGATTTTCAGAAACTATTTTTAATAATATTTTATTTCAATGGCATATTCTGAGTTTTGTTCAAGGGGGAGAGAGAGAAAGAGAGAGATTGCTTGAGGCATTTTTTAAATTTTCATTTTTAGGTTAACCCCCACTCTTTAAATTTTGGAGTTCAGTTTTATCCCCACTGCTGATATTTTGATTTCCCTAATTTTCATAAACTATTCTCTTATTTTATTTAAATGGTATATCCCATTCACCTTCATTTTGCTGAACTGAACATGTCTAAACTTGCACACTTTTCACAGGCAGGAACTGGAAGTGATAATATGAAGTCGGTACCACATGTACATAGGCATTAAGCTGACAAAATATATATTGAAATACTTATTTTCTTAGTTGTCTGTTTAAGAGCTTTATCTCTCTACTTAATTCTATATAGTAACTGGTCTTTTGCCTTTGAAAAACACAAGCAATTCTATTTAAGTGTTTTAATATATTTCTGCTTCTCTAGTATTTGTTATTTTAGCTACATTGTGCTAACAGTTACCTGATTTTTCATTTTAATATACACCATATATATAATATTTAGTCATACAATTTTTTATATATTTTGCACAACAATATATTGATATATTTGTGCTTTGGACCCACGGCTCAGAATCTCTAAATCAATTTCTTACCAATGTCAACTCCAAATTTTCAGATAAGTTCACTTCTTCTGTCTCTCCAAATGCTGTTACATTCCTAGATATTGATTGATATACCTTTGAGCAATAGAACTTTTTTACATTCTTGCACATTAACCCTAGATATTTGTCATCCCCTGCATCCCAAAAGATATGCTCCTTTTTCTTTTTCAGCCAGCAGTCACTATCTTTATAATGACTTTTTAGTTTTTGATACACACATTAAAAATCTAACCTAAAAGTTTCAAGACCAAAAATATCCTTCATATCTTTTGCAATCCCATATCATCCCTGTACAGAAAAAGATTCCAATAAGAAATTCATTAACCTTGTTATGTACATCCCTGGAATTGGGAGCATCAAACCTATTTTGAAAGCTTGTCATGCCACTTTTTTACCAGGCCTTACTGTTAGTTCATCCTTTAACCTTCAAATTTTATTTTGCCACAACCTATTTCCATCCAAATTACCCAGTTTGGTCGCAGGCTCACATCCTTGCCAATACCCTAATTTAAAACCTATAGGCTAATTATGCCATCTCATTTGTTCCACAAGCCAAATTTATCCAGAGAACTTAAAATTACTTCATTTGCTAACTTTTCTTATAAGAATGTCTTATATCAAAAAGCAAAGCATTTTATATTGGTTTAACTTCTAATGTTGTTTTGCTCTGTATGAACAATCATAGGCATTGTATTAAAACCAATTCTCCTCTGCCGGTTGCCCAAAATGCCCTATCTCACTGTAAAGATTTCGATGATGCCTTTACTTTAACACTTATTGGTGCGCACCAACTTACAGCTTTAAAAGTTTACCCAAGAGATAGATGGCAGTTATATTTTTGCATAAAGTTCATGCACTCTTCCTGCCCCTATTGCTGCTTGGTATAGTAGGCCTTATGAGAGAGGCTTAGTTTAAGAGCCAAAACTGTAAAACTTTTCAGAAATGATGAGCGTTTTATATTTACCTGAACGTAACAGCTATTCCAGAGCCCATTCTCATGTCTTCTGCAACACAGTGAGCCAATGAGTGACTTTTTGGAGCTGTGAATAAGTCTCCTTGAGTTTCACTTAATATTCTCCTGCGCTGCTTTGCAATTGCACCTCCTATAAGTTGAACATTTTAAGTAGAATTTAGTTACATTGTATCAAAAATATGCATAACATTTTATTGAATACCTTGGAGGTTTTTTGTAAACACTTGCCTAACTGCAATGCTGCAGTGCTTTGTTGACATGCTTTCTAATATGAGAGGGAATACTGTGCTGTTTGTATTTGTTGTACTTTACATGTAAATAAATTGAAGGCATTACTTTCAAATATGGCTAAAACTTCTGCCTGGAATACCAAATATATCTGTGCAATTCCATAGCTGCTCTGAGATTTCACATAAGGCTAGTCAATGAGCCTTGCAACTGTTGGGAAAGAAGTACATACATTAAATAAATTGTACTTACAAAGCTGTTGACAATGTAGTGATAATATTTCCTACATTTATGTATTCAACTTGCTTACACTAAACTCCAGTTACTTAAATAACACTAGGACATGTTTTGGAAGCACTTGCTCCCATCTTAAGTTGGTGACTGATTACTGTTACTAGAAATGGTGGCTGGATACCCGGATGCTCCTGTAGCAGTGTCTGGTGGTTGTAGTAGGAATTGCAGAGTTCATCCATAGGAGGAAAATCAAAGTTCATTAAGTTTTCTTTATTTTTTATGATGAAAATTTTTTCCCAAGGGAATAGTTCCATTGGGTTGTGAAGTTGTTAATTTCATGATCTTTGGTCCAACAGTGAGCTGCTACCACTGATTTATCAACCTGCTTAAACCGAACATTCCTAGAGTGTTCTTTTCTCTGAATTTCCAAATTTCTCGTTGTTTTTCCAATGTATCTCTAATCACAATCTGCACATCTGATTTCATAAATTTCTGATTTCTGTTCTGTTGGTATGGTGTCTTTTACTGTGCAACCTAATAAACTCTTTATATTATATTTGTTCTTTGGGGCTAACTTTATTCCACGTTCTTTAAAAATCTTATTAACTACTTAAACAACTTCATAATGCAATAGAACTTTCCACTTGGGAAAACATTTTCATTACAAAAAATAAGGATAATTTGATGAATTTCAATATCCCTCCATTGGATGAACTCAGCAAATTCCTAATAGAACCAACAGATGCCGCCACAAGAACATCAAGAGACCCAACCGCCACGTTTAACAACAGTTTGTCAACAGGCTGAAGATGGGAGGGATCACTTCCGAAACATATGTTCCAAATTTTATGTAAGTGAATGGAGTTAGTGTGAAAAAAACTGTATACATTGTTTATATAAATTTTCCTTGTTTTTGTTCATGAATATATTTTCCCACACTGTTAATTCTTTGGGTTTTTGAAGAGACTTTAAAATTTTGGTTCACCTGTGTTTATACTTTACATTTCTCATATGTTCCTTAAACCGTAGGGTAACATTTCTTTGTTTTGCCTATATATTTCATATTCAGTCTTTGCAAATGATTTTGTAAATGCTTGATTGTTTTCCTGGCAGAATTTTGTCATTTGTGTTTGTTTTTAGGAGGTTTTTGTTTACTGGAGCCAAAATAATGTTTGCATCTTTAAAAATGTCTCTTATTTGTTATTGTCTTTTGAATTCTTGTTGATCAGAGCTATCTTTCTGTGCTATATCAATGCTTTTTTGGTACTCAGATTGTATTCTGTCTTGCTTATTGATAAGTTTGTTAATCTGAATGGGAGGCTGTTGATTATTGCAAGCTCCTGTTTTTTTGATTGTGGCTGTTGTTTTTTATGTAATTATCTGTATAGGTATTTTCTGAATATGGCCAATTCCAGTATATTGCCAATTTTATAATTTTTATATCCAGGAAGGGAAGAACCTTGTTGTTTTCTAATTGTGAATTTAAAGGTGCTGTCTGTATTTTAAGTAGTTGTATTGCATTCTCTTTTCATTTTTCATTTATTACAAAGATATCATCTATATAATGGTACCAACATTTATTTATATATATATATATATGTGGAAAGTTATCATCTAATTTTGTTTCAAGGAACCTCATGTACATATCAGCCAAAAATAGTTTAGGGTGATTTCCCATTGTTGATTTATTTTACTTACAGGTGCTTTTGAACATTTCAGGTCATCAGCATCCTATTGAATTCAGCGCGTGAAATGGCTGATAAATTTTGCTTAGATGCCTCTTTTAAGGCTTGAGGTTCTTTAATGTGCCATAAATCTATAACACGGGATCACAGCTTTACTTTCCTTCTGAAGGACGCCATACTTAGGAATTTTACACCTGAAAAAATTCATCCACCCTGGCCAGGGATTTCTTATTGCTACACCCTTTTTTGGTGTATAGATATTGTCTCTGAACGTGAAGTAGGTTTGATTAATGGAAATTTTGGTGAGACTTAGATATTGTTTTATTACTTCTCCATATAGGTTTATTAATGTTAGCCTTTCTTTACAATAATTAGTAGTTTTTCTTTGGGGATGCCAGGAAAGAGAGAGATCACATCATAAGAAACTAGCAAATCCCTGTGTCTTTTAGTTTCACCTGCTCGATTCTTTCTATTAATTCTGACAAGATTTTATTGCTTTTGCTTTTGTAATTTGGTAAAGTATCACATTTTTAAAGGTAAATGGTTAAATTTTATGTGATAGAATTTATTATGTTTACTATAGGTTTTATTTTATTACCAGGTTTATGCATTTTTAGTAAGGCATAGGTTCTGGTTCTCTGGTATAATCTTTTTTTTCTCTCCGTTTGGAATGGTTGCTTTTGTTAATAATTTTCTAAGTAAAATAATATATTTCTGGGTAGGATCAGCTTTCATTTTTTCATAATCCTGGCTAGTTAGTAAATGTAAATCATACATTTCATAATCTGTCACATCCATATTGAGTATTTTGTTTCCTTTGTCAGTCCCACTATAAACAATGTCCTTTTCTTTTAGAGATCTGAGTACTCTCAATTACAGTCTTTTTTGGTGATTTTCTTTTCTTGCAATATGAATTGTACCTATTTCAACCACTAATTAGCTTCCTTTTAATTTTATGTTTGAGTATTCCATTGTTTCAATATTGAATCTCAATCATTCACTAGGTAGTATTTTTTTGGTGAACTTTATTATTTATTGCTACTAAGTTCATCAACTATTGTGTTACTGCTTACTGAGCATTTGAAACTATTCCAAGTGTCTGATTAGCCTTGTCTATTGGCCATTTCTATTTCTGTTTCAATTTTTCTATATTTACATACTTAGACTTTCACAGCCAGTGTTGACCCCGTAAACTGTAATTTCTTGTTCAGTTGATGAAAAATTACATAACATTTCACCCATAGCTCCATCTGGTATCTTCAGAGAAAGTGTTGACTTCTGGCTTGTTGATGCTAGAGTGTCTTTACCATGTTGCCTGCTGTATTTATAGGTACGGAGAACCGGCCCCTTGTTTCCCATTGGTTGCACATCTGCCACAGCTCTCCTCGTCTCCCATTGGTTGTGCATCTGCCAATCTCTATATAGCTGAAATTACTGCCTAATGGTTTGCCCAGCTTGTTGATAAGGTTTCATATTTATTTTTCAACAAAAATATACACACTTTGTGAATACATGCTATTTCCTCTTTTCTATTAAAATTGTTTTTATGTTCAGAAAAATTTTGCTGTGTGCATAGGTTTATGAGTTTTATTAAATCTTATATTTCTTCTGTTTGTAAAATGATAGATTTTAGCCATTTTCTTAAAAATATCTATAAGTTTTCTGTGGGAATGCTAGGGAACAAGGCTTTGATATCAAAGGATACCATTAGGTATTGTGTGTTTCAATTTTTCTTCTAGAGATATTGTTTAATACTTAGGCTTTGCAACTTTTGAAATGAGTTGAATTTACTATCTGGCAGTGAAAGATTATGTTTTCTACATAAAAATGTCGCCTGGTGGTGTAGTGGTTACCATACTTTCCACCTAAACCCAAGATCGCGGGTTCGAACCCGGCCAGGACCAATTGATTTTTTTGGGCGTAAAAATCCTAAGTATGGCTTCCTTCGGAAGGGAAGTAAAGCCATGGGTCCCGTGTCGTACATTTACAGCACGAAAAAGAACCTCAAGCCTGAAAGAGAGGCCTCTGAGCAAAATTTGTCGGCCGTTTCATGCCCTGAGTTGAATGGGACACTGATGACCTGAGATGGTAAAGAGCGTCCATAAATAAACCAATCAAAAAAACAAAAAAAAAAAAATATATATATCAAAAATGCACTTCTTCTTTTTTTATACATAGTTTTCTTTGAGGTCAATGCATTTTGTTCAACATTTTTCCAGTGAGTAGATTCCAATATGTAAGTGTGATGCTGGAAGGTCTGCAAAATACTCATCCACAGCTGCAATAACCTCTTCATTGGATGCAAAACAATTTTCCAGCCAAAAATTTCTTTAGATGTGGGAATAGATCTGGTGAATGGATGTTCCAGCAATATGTACTTCAAATCCCTCAATTTTTCCAATGCCAAGGCAACTTGTGGGCAGGTGTACTACCGGGTGAAAGATGATTTTTATTCCTTTTACAGTCCAAGCCTCTTCTTATGTATTTTTTTCATTCAGTTGGTCTAGAAGACTTTCCTAGTGTTTGCCAATGTTTTACCCTTTGCAAGATGATTAATAAGAAGAATCTCTTTTGCATCCCAGAAAATACTTGGCATAGCCTTTCTGGCAGATGACATCGAGTTCACCCCTTTATTGGTGCAGGGCCACTGACTTTCACCCACTGCTTTGACTGCTATTTCATTTCTGGAGTGTTGTGTGGATCCACCTCTCATACACAGTAACAAATCAGTGCACAAAATCAGTTGGATTCTATTTATAATGGTCCAAACATTGCTTGAAATTTCTTTTAGTGAATTTTGAAGAAAGTAAGCTATTGCGATTGTACCCATGGAAAGATTTTTTAATAATCTATCCAAATCTGTATCGATCTCACCTACTAGGTGCCTATAGTTATATATATATATATTAAAACATTTATGTGTATGTACATATGTATGTCAGTTAATGCTCTAGCGGTTGCAATTTTTTTTTTATTTCTCAATGAAACCCTGTAGATTTGTTTAAAATAAATTAATAAAAAGTAAATATAACATTTAATTTCGCGTTGGAACCAATACAGTGAAGCGACTATTATGTTCTTAATTATCTAGTGAGTCAATTTGATAATCTTATGCTCCACTTACTGTTGAACTAGTTTTGCATAATTCAACAGTAAGGGGAGCATAAGATTATCAAATTGACTCACTAGATAATTAAGAACTTAATAAAAAGTAGTTTTTGAAAATCATCGCAATCTGGAGGGTGGTGGTAAAAGCAAAATTTTAACATCGCTGTAGCAGCCGCAATTTAAATTTTTTTAAAAGAAACTTGGTATGTGCCATTGAAAAGTGCAATAAGAATAATAGTTTCTGAAAATTAGTGAAATCAAATTATTAACAAGGGGTTTTACCCAAAATTTAGAAATTACTTTAGCATCATTAATATATGTTTTTTCGTAACGAAACTCTGCATATAACATGTCAATAAAATACGTAAATAGTTTCTGAAAATGGGGAAATCAGATCATTAAGAGTTGGGGTTTACCTGAAACCCAAAATTTAAAAATCACTTTAGTAACACAATATTTGTTTTTTCACAACAAAATCATTATGTACCATTTAAATAAAATAAGACAAATAGTTTATAAAAATTAGGAAAATTGTACCATTAGGAGTAGGGGTATGCTTGAAAACCAAAATTGAGAAAGTGCTCTTATATTTAATTTTCTCTATATTGTTTTTAAAGGGTCAAATTAATTCATCATATTAACTGTATTTATAACAATGCACATGTTTTATACCTAACAAAAGCATCATCTAGAGGATAGCAACTGTGAAATATTAATCTAATATGTATCGAAAATTATACTTGCAGGTTAGAGAGCTCTGTAATAACCTTCAGAAAATGTTTGCATTACATGCTTTTACTATAATAAAATTTAAATTAAATTTCAAAGCCACTGAAAATACATGAAACTTTTGATTGTGCATATTTGTTGTATATTTGCATAGTACATCGCAATTGTTTTGAAAGAGTAACATATTTTTGTTTTATTGAAGCACAAACATATTTTTAAATATGCAATATAACTTATAACTTTCTGTTATTGTTCTCTACTTTAGCAAATGTAAAGATAACAAGGGCTCAGTTCATAAAGATGGTTACGTTTAAAAATATTCACACAGTATAGCTTTTCAGTGGTCATTTATTTCATTTAATTAATAGTATACCATTCATTTTTGTGGTTTATTATCAATAATAATAATTGTAAAACTGTGGTTCCTCTTTTGTAATACTTATAGGTTGCAGGAATTCTAATTCTGTTCTCCTAATACCACACAGTAATGATACAACTTATTTCATTCCATTAATTAATAAGACCTAATTTGAATTTTATATCTATTTTTTCTTATTAAAATTTATTCAACTGGGTCAGGAATTCGCTTAGTTTACACAGCTCCTGTTTCATGGCCTTTTTACGTATACCATTAATTTTGTGGTTTAATATCAATAATAATAATTCTAAAACTGTGGTTCCTCTTTTGTAATACTTATAGGTTGCAGGAATTCTAATTCTGTTCTCCTAATACCATACAGTAATGATATAACTTATTTCATTCCATTAATTAATAAGACCTTATTTGGAGTTTATATCTATTTTTTCTTATTAAAATTTATTCAACTGGATCAGGAATTCGCTTAGTTTACACAACTCCTGTTTCATGGCCTTTTTACGTTTTCTTTTGGTCAAATGAGGCCCCATCTTGCACAAAGCTTGCTCATCTTTAGTTCATGTAAAATATACTGCACACATTCTTCTGACATGCCTGTGAAGTCAACTTTTTCATTCACCTTCATGCTGCAGATCGTCAGTACCATATTGTGCACTTTTTGAATGTTTTCCAATTGCCATGGGTGGTATAAGGGCGCAAACTTGTGAGCAGGAGGTCTGGGGTTCAATTCCTGCCAAGATCATCCTCCCTGAATGAGCTGTCTCCCCCCCATCCCCATGAATAGCATATGCTAGGGAGTTATCCTAAACTTAGGCTTGGAACCTTTCATTCCTTATACATTTATATATATTCCAGATTCTCCATTTGCACACACAACACCTCTATTTTAAACAGCCTTATAAAGAAAACTATTTGGTAGATCATAATGAAAATTGTAATGTAATTGCAGAACATGTAGCAATACGACAAAAAATGTTCATTGATATCAATGCCATCTCTGTTAATGCCAAGAACTTTTCACTTGCCATTGTAAACATTTTGTTAATTGGTATGCAGCAGAAATTTTGTTGTTTACTGTTGGTTTCATGTATAATCTTGTTTGTTAATTTTTGGAAGCGTATAATTTCAGTAAAATAGAATTGTCTGGAGTTATTTTTTATTTTGAGATGTCGATCTTAACTTCTTTGTGTGTTAATAACAGAATTCTGCAGATTTTAAGATGATCCTTACTGATTTCCTTGTTATCTTTTTCATTCAAAAGTGTAGTTTATGTTTAACATTCAAAAACATTCAATTCAATTTGGTATATTTAATTTCTTCTCTGTATAGCTTTTAAACACACATAAATATATATTCTATTAGAATTTATTAAATATGTTCACACTAATTTCACTTGAGTAGTCAGTCAACAGTTGATGATAGGAGTGATTGCTCCTGAAACATGTCTTAATGTTATATAAGTATGAACCTATTTAATAAATTCTGAGATATATTACTTCATTGTCTATAGCTTCCTAAAAACAATTTATATATATATATATATATATATATACACACACACACTCACCTTTATGGTGCCTCCAACTCTCTCCAAGCTGGATTTTCCTAGGTATAAAATTTTCTAATGCTTGTTGGTCTTCCTTCTGTTCTAGCCATCTATTCTGATTTCTAGCATCTTTTCTCTCCCTTGCATTATGTTCTGCCATAGCACATTTGGCATCATCCCTCTCTTGGTGTCTACTCCTGTATGTTCTATCTTTCTGTGAATCATCTTTCTCTTCTATCTCCTTTCTCTCCCTTGCACTGTGTTCTGCCGTAGCACAGTTGGCATCATCCCTCTCTTGGTGTCTACTCCTGTATGTTCTACCTTTCTGCGAATCATCTTTCTCTTCTATCTCCTGGATTGTACATTCTTCACTCCAGTTCTTCACTTCTTGTTTCAGGCTATCAGCTTTTGGATCTTCCCAAACTCTTGTTACTTCATCACTGAAAAAATTACATGACTTTATATAATTTTGATAATTACTCAAATTTCAGTAATGTTTACCTGTTTGTGTTCTGTGAGATTAGCACTCAGTTCAAATACACATACATATTCTACTTATGAAGTTGACAATGGAATGCTAATATATCCTAAACTTAGGTATTCATTTTTTACACTAAACTCCATTTACTTACATAAATAAGATGCATTTCAGGAAAATCTCTCCCATCTTCAGTTGCTGACTGAACTGCTGTTACTCAAAACAATGGCTAGACACCCAAGTTTAGGACACATATATGAACTAAAAATGTTAATTAGATCTTGTACAGTGAAGCAAATCATATAATTAGGAAAATTATATAATTGTGTCAAACTACACACTCTTATTGTCCATTTACTTATTTATAATATGACTAGTTTCATGAACACTTTGTTTGCATCCTTCACTACCTGTTGACTGCTAGATAATTTGTTATGCTGTGGAAATGTGTATTCTGCTCTGGTGGAGGTATGATGAACATGAAATTTATGCTTTCATCCCCTGAAGTGTCGAAGTTCATTAAACTGTCTCTGGGTTTGTATATGTAGATTTTCTCCCAAGTTGATAATTCTGTAGTCCTTGTACTGATTTTAATAATTTTGCTTTGTTTACTATGTCATGGTTTTCTGTCCACTGATGATTTCTCATTTGCTTGTATTTAGTACTTTGAACCATGTGCCTAGGTTCTCTTTCTTTTTCCATTGTACATTTTATTACACAGTGCCCAACCTTTTTAAATACCTGCTTTTTTCTCTTGTTGAATACTGTCATTAATATTGTCTATCAGGAGATTTTTAACATTAAATCTGTTTACAGGTACCAACCTGATATTAAAATATTTTAGAATATTTTGAAATTTTTTCATAGCCCATTGAATGATATGTGAATTTTTTAAAAATTAGCTTATCTTTTCCTGCTAAAAGTGTTGTGATTTCTTTGATAAATTTTTGCCTCTTGAATTTCTTTAGAATCAATATTAATTGCTGTTCTTTTTATTTGTTTGAATTCATTAAAGTATTCTTCTTTGCTAATTTGTAGCTCAACTAGCCTGTGTGTTAAGTTGTTGATCACTGTATGTGTATGTGTTGTGGGGTTAAAACTATCAGCTTTGATGTGATTGTGTGTCTTCTTTCTGTATATTCCAAATTCCAGGTCTGCATGTGTACTCTTTCTGTATATTTCAAATTGCAGGTTTCCTTGATGCTTCATTATTTTAATATCCAAGAATAGTAACAGGTTTTTTGTTTCATATGTGAACGATATGGTTTTATCTTGTTTATTCAGAAGTTTTATGGCATAATTAATAAGTTTTTTTGTTAACTATGGCAAACATATCAAGCATATCTGTACCATATTTTAAATATGTATGGGAATGCTGTTGATGTGTGTTTTAAAAATGCTCATGAAGAGGTTAGTTAGAAATGGAGATAAGGGGCTGTCCATTAGTAAGAAAAGTGGGATTGGTTTATGCAAACTATGGTGATTTTTATGTATTCTTTTATGTGTGCATCATTAATTTTACTTGTTCTGAGCCAGTCATGCAGATAAATTAGGAATTTATCAATAGCTGTGCCTGGAAACAGTGATTCTAAGTTGAAAGATGTTAATGTGTCAGAAGATTGTAATTTTATATCCTTAATTTTATCTAACTGAAATGAATAGTTTATACTACTGCTTTGAAATTTTGGTAGTGTCTTGAATCTTATCAGCTAGTCATTTTGCTAAGAAGATGTATGAGGTCTGACTTTTTCCACAAAATTTTTCTACGCTTACCTTATTGTGCATGGTCTCCTTCGAAATACTCTCCTCCACAATCGATACACTGCTCCCAACACAGTTTCCATTTCCAGAGGCAGTCTTGGTATACCTCTTTCTGGATCACACAAAGCAACATTTGCGCATTTTCTTTTATCTTGTCTATCGTTGCAAATCTTCATCCTTTCAATGGGGTTTTCAACTTTGGAAATTACATTCTTCTGCAATCTCTCGGACAACCAGTCTTCAATTGGCACTCACAATTTTGTTGACGTTCCTGACAGGAGCGTCGTCGGTAGACGTCAAAGTCTTCCGTCCGGCCATTTTTAAACCACGTGAACCATTCGTAAAACCGAATATGGCTTAAGCACTCATCACCGTAGGCTTCCTGCATTATTTGGTGTGTCTCTGTAAAAGTTTTCTTGAGTTTCAAGCAAAATTTAATGCAGACGCGTTGCTCTCTAACTCTGCCATCTCGAAATTCACAAACAGTGTGACACAATGTTCTGTTCAATACAGCACCAAAAAATAACAGACATACCATAATAAACTTCCGGCAGATACACATTAAATGCAGGCATGTGCAGGGATGCCAACCACATTTTACTCCAACATTCCATTGGCTCAAAATTAGGAATGTTCCGGAATTTTTTTAACAGACCTCGTGTTAAGGTTGTTAATGATAGGTCGCATACAATTATCAGTCTTGTGAATGATTAATAAATTATATAATTTTGTTATTGTAGAGTTTTGTTTTATAACATGTTACCATTCTTGGACATTTATATAATGAAGGGTCAAGGAAATCTGCAATTTGGAATATACAGAAAGAATACGTACACACAAAATCACATCAAAGCTGATAGTTTTAACCCCACAACACATAAACATGCAGTAAACAACAGCTTAACACACAGGCTAGTTGAGCTACAAATTAGCAAAGAAGAATACTTTAATGAATTCAAACAAATAAAAAGAACAGCAATTAATATTGATTTTAAAGAAATTCAAGAGGCAAAAATTTATCAAAGAAATCACAACTCTTTTAGCAGGAAAAGACAAGCTAATTTTTAAAAAATTCACATATCATTCATGGGCTACGAAAAAATTTCAAAATATTCTAAAATATTTTAATATCAGGTTGGTACCTGTAAACAGATTTAATGTTAAAAATCTCCTGATAGACAATATTAATGACAGTATTCAACAAGAGAAAAAAGCAGGAATTTTAAAAACGTTGGGCACTATGTAACAAAATGTACATTGGAAAAAGAAAGAGAACATAGGTGCATGGTTCAAAGAACATTTCAGGAACATAAACTACAAAATACATGCACATGAGAAATTAGCAATAGTATCTCATTTATGGACAGAAAACCATGACATAGTAAATAAAGCAAAATTATTAAAATCAATACAAGGTCTACAGAATTATCAACCTGGGAGAAAATCTACATATACAAATACAAAGACAGTTTAATAAACTTCGACACTGCCAGGGTTGAAAACAAAAATGTCAAGTTCATCATACCTACACCAGAGCAGAATATACATTTCCAAAGCATAATGAATTATCTAGTAATCGGCTGGTACCTGAGGATGTGAACAAAGTTTCATGAAACTAGTTTACATATTATAACTAAGTAAGTGGAGCAATAAGAGTGTAGTTTGTAGTATTCAATTATACTATAATCTTAATTAATCATAAATGAGTTTGAATAAAATAAAAGAGTACTTAAACGAAAAAGTAGTAAAATAAATTGTGGACTATAAAAATCAAGAAATTCAAACAAGAAAAGAGTAATAAACAGGTTACAACACTGATAATAAAAGAAACAACCATAAACAGGAAATTCACTTAATAAGAGTTTAGTATTACTTTGACCTCAGTGAACAAATTCAGCAAAATAATCTGCTCAACTCCAGTGATGACAGAATCTCCCATGAGAAGAAATCAGGAATCTATAGAAGCTACTGCTGGGAATGCAACAAAGTGTTTATTGGCAAAACTAAAAGAAGTATTAAAATTAAGCTCAAAGAACACTTAAGAATCATTAAGTACAGATATAAAAATCAGCGGTTGAACATCACTTTTTGAGAATTAAACACGATAAAGAAATGGAAGTCAAAATGCTGAAATTCATAGATCTTTGGATTTGGGAACATGGGAAAAATGTTTATAAAAAAATATGAAGAAAAGGTTTATAAACTTTGATAGAAGACAAATTAATCCAAAAGTTAATAAAGTTAAAGTTCAGGAAAGTTACACCCAGTTCATCCAACCATCAATAAATCTAGCAGCTGACTCGATAGCTAATGATGTGGGCAATAACCCATGAAACTATATATATATTAGAAACTATCTTTTGTACATAATAATAAACAGTTTTTTTGAAATTATGCAGATTACCACGTGTATTATACTAGGTCAGTTGGGCTATGCTTAGGACCATTTGTATAAAAGTTGCTAACTGCAGATTACTTTCAACAGTAATTTAAAAAATAACTAGAGGTTAAGTCATTTTTGTTGCATAAAAATAACAGCAGACTACGTAACTTCCAAGTCTGTAATAGCTGTCAAATCTGTGGCAACATTGCAAAATTATAGGGAAATATGTGTTTAGAGTTGATGTCCAACTATTCAATCTAAGAAAAATCAATAATTATTCAGTTTTTCTACCTCCTAGACATATATCTTCAAATAGAGATAAGCAAAAATCAAAACAAATGCTAGTGGCAAATTTTAGCAATCGTGAGAAGGATATTATTATTGATCTGATGCTTAAAATATAAGAGAATTATATATATTTTAAAAAAAATTAGACCTAGTAAGGATAAAGAATATACATATGGAGGGAGAATGGTCAAAGTGTATGAGTCTATTCTGAAGATTTCTGCATTATCATCCCCAGGTATGTGTGTGCACTGTGCAGTCTATAGCATCTCTCCAAGAAAATTTTGAAAGTTATAGAAGCATATCATCAATTTCCTTACATCACCCACTTTGGTTGGCATTTTAATGAACTGAGATCTCATAGCTACTACTGATCTAGTAATTTTCTACTGGCCATTCCTTTCACCACTTTGTTTGAAGATACATCCAATAACTATTTGGAAGCTCCCTGTCACATAGAACCTTAAAAGTTAGTAGTATCACATTGAACATCAAATTCAAAACATGATTTCGCTTAGTTTGTGATTGTAATCGGGGACATAATGTCTGTTCCAGTTCTTTGACATCTTTTGCTAACCATAATCATAATTTGAATTCTTTGTCATTCAGTTCTAGGAATGGATTTTTTCCTCTCATGAAATACATGTGGATAGTGCAATTTATCTTCTGATGTGATGTTGGAAAAATCTGTACAATAAACTGCTTGTACGGTTAACCTAACATAACCTACAAATGTATGCAACTCTTATTATGAAGAAAGAAAAGTGAAACATTGAAGAAACTTTATCTACATGAAATTAAAACAAGCATAACCACCCATTTTATTTATAAATGAAGTTGTTCTGCTTCTGCACTTTGAGAAATGTTTTATTTAACAACTACTAATCTATTTAGTGCTTTAACTTCTGAAATTTTGCTGTTATATTTAATTTGAGGTCAAGACAAAATAATCTTAGATTTAATGTTTAGACAACCAAAATTTTCAAGCCAAGTGTAACTGATAGTTAATTTTATGCTCTAAACTCAAGTTAACTCTTTATATAACTGGCCCTAAATGTTACATTTCACTATATAAATTCTCACCACATTATATCATAACTAGTGAAAATGCATGCAAAGTTTTACTTGCATGTCCATGAGGGTTCTCCAGCACAATGGTTAACATTCATTCACTATGGCATCATGAGGAATATTTTAGACAAAAAATAATCTAATTTCTTGCATGTCCATGAGGGTTCTCCAGCACAATGGTTAACATTCATTCACTATAGCATCATGAGAAATATTTTAGACAAAAAATAATCTAATTTCCTTTATATTAATGTGTTTTCCAATTCTTTTTATAGACTTTATTAGTTACCTGCTATTCATTTCCTTGTCTAATTTACTGCTACTCATGCTTTGATCATACCAGCTACATGCTCCTGCACATTCCATTTCATCTGTTTGGCATTCTATTACAGAACTTGAGCTAGTTTCAACATCGTTTATGGATTGTGATGTTATTTCTTTGGTAGCAAGATTCTGTAAAACAAAATTATAGTTACAAATTATAGAAAACAAAAATATTTTACACAATTACCTTACTAAATATTCTTACAGTGATGATGTAAATGGGTTTAAAGCTCTATTTAACCCATTAAACCCAAAAGAAAAATAATCATATCCAATTGTACAATATACCATGAATATTGTTTTTGTTTTTCCTGCTATGTATCTAGAAGCTGAAAATAAATCACTGGGCATTTATCAAAGTATACTGTAAAACTAAAACAATTTGGCATTTCAATCTTTATTATGAGGGTCACTGGAAAAAGCTTTTTTTTGGAATAAGCACAAAATAACAGCAACTCTTTTGAAATTAATATTGATACAGAGTTGGTTTAGTGATACTTATATTTCACTTACTTGGCTTTTTAATTGGACATGTTTAGGGAACATTTGCTCCCATCAGCAGAAAACCAACTGGTAGAGGCATACTCTGTCGGAGAAATTTATTGAATATATCTAAGGTTGGTGCCAACTGGTAGAAGCATACTCTTGTCAGAGAAATTTATTGAATATATCTAAGGTTGGTGCCAACTGGTAGAAGCATACTCTTGTCAGAGAAATTTATTGAATATATCTAAGGTTGGTGTGTCTAAGTTCATAATGCCGTTGTTATTTTTGGTGATATAAATATTTTCCCATGTCAATGGTTCCAAAGGTTTGCAAGTGTGCTTCAATAATTTCTTTTTTACAATAAATTTCATGTTTTTCTGACCAAAAGTGGGCTGCCATTGCCAATTTTTCTATTTGTTTGTAGCAGATATTTTGAAATTGTTTGTGGTATGGGTTTCCAAATTTCTTTTTGCTTTTACAATATATACTTGATCACAGTCTTTGCAATTGATTTGGTAGATACCAACTTCTTGTCAGAATATATGGATCTTTACAGGAAGGTTTTTATAAATTTTTAATATTGTGGATGTTTTGAGGAGCCAACACAACATTTTCTAATTTTTTTTTTTATATTTTTTTCTAAATTTAATGAACTTGCTAGGGTGGTGTGTAAAAAATTTTTTACATCAAACATGAAAACAGCATCATCAACTTAGAAACACCATCGCTGGATACATTTGATAAATTTATACGATCGCCTACCAAGTATGCTAGTACCTGTTGGTCTTTTGCTGATGGGAGTGAAAGTTTCCGAAGTTAAAAAACTAAGTAAATGAAGTATGTTACCAAACCAATTCTATATCAAAATAATTCACTACCTCACTTTTAATAGCTTCAAGAATATTAAGTTCATATGAAATTAAGCATTACTATTTTATGTTATCAGACATTTGTTGAAAATGGGACGCATATATTATGTGGGAGTATTTCTACCATGAAAAAATTGATGCAGCAAGTAAATATAGTAATAACAGATTTCCAAGGCCTTGTATTTGGTTTTTTAGAATTTTTCAGTTTTACAAAGAATATCTCCCAATCTGATGGACCAGGTAATTTTAGGTTCAGGGTTTCCTTCCTGTATTCTTTGATAATTCAATATTTTACTGCAAGCCATCAATGCTAGTTTTAGTCCACCTAGTATTAGGTATTATATCTAGTACTGAATGCACATTTTTCGGCACAAAAATAGATCATTCACAGGATAATACAATAAAAAATTAAAACTAGAATCAAAAAGCGACACAAGTGGAGCACAGAGATTATAAAAAACAGAATTACAAATTTGAAGACTGTTAAATCAAGAAAGATCACAATTTTTTTAACATGCATTATATTCTTAATTAGCTAGTGAGTCGATTTAATACTGTTATGCTCCACTTACCATTGTATTATACAGAATGTTTCATAGGCCTCCACGCGCATCATCAGACAGGATTCGACTGCCAGATTCATTGTTGGTTGAATGGACTTGCTGTAGCTCTCATGGACATTTTATGAACTTTTAGATTAATTTGTCTGCTGTTGGGATCTCGAAGTTCATAACCTTATCTTCATATTTCTTTTATAAATTTTCCCCCATATTTCCAATATTAATTCAATTTAGAATTGAACATAGTGAAACACACACTAATAATCTCTTCTGAGTCAGAATATTAGAACACTATTTTATGGTTTCACTTAAATGAGATTTACTCAGGACATATGTTTCATGGGCATTTTTTCCATATTATCAGCTGTTCATGACTCATATTATTTTCCCCATATTCCCAACACTAAAGATCTATCTACAAATTTCAATAATGTGACTTCCATTTCTATATCATGTTTATCTCTTCAAAAGCGATGTACAACAGCTGATTTATGTATCTCATTGTACCTGGTGTTTCTCCAGTGATCCTTTAACCTAATTCCAATGCTTCTTTTTGTTTTGCCAATATATATATACCCTTTGTTGCATTCCAAACAGTTGATTTTATATATTCCTGGCCTCTTCCAATAAGGTAATCTATCATTACCAGCACAGTTGAGCAGATTACTTAGGCTGAATTCGTTCAATGGGGACAAAGTAATCAAAACTCTCTGAGTATTTTCTGGAATTTTTTGGTGGCCCAAGGATGACAAAATAATTTTTTGTGAATGAATGGTAGTTTTTTTTTTTTTTTCTGTCACTGTTGTAACCTGTTTTAACCTCTTCACTTGCTTGAATTTGTTCACTTTGTCTAAAACTTCTTGACCACATCTATTGGTTTTTGCTGTTTGTATCATGTGAGTGTACTCTTCGCTGTATTCAAACTCATTCATGGATATGTTAATGAGTCTATGTGCTAAACTGTTGACAAATGCGTGTTTGTGTGCTTTGGGATTGAAGCCACTTGCATTTATGTAATGTTCAGTCTGCATATCCTTTCTGTATATTCCACATTATTGCCCGTTCTTATAATCTTTAAGTCAAGGAAAGAAATCATGTTGTCTTGTTCTGTATCAGAAGTGAATTTTAATTTCCTTATCTTGTAAGTTTAGCAATTTCAAAGCATCATCTAAGTGTTTATTATTAACCAATGCAAAGATATCATCCACATATCTGCTGTACCAAACTTTAAAACCTGCTTCTTATTTGTAAAATTCACCATTGAATCTGAACAAATTCTGACTGATGCAGACTTTAGTAGTTGGATGTATAGCTTCAGTGAGTGCAACCATTTCCAAGGGATGTTGGAAGTTTGCAGTTTAGTATGCTAGGAAAGAGTGAATTTACATCAAAGACACAAGAACATTACCTTTTTGGAGAACCAAATCTTTAATTTTTTCCACCTGTCTTTGGGATTACTTACACTTAAGCTATCAAACCTAGAAAATTTTCAAAATCCCTGGAGGAAGCATCTTGCTTGTTAGTAAAAGGTGTGTTTCTACAGTTGATTATTGGTCTCATGGGATTTTCCAGTTTATATATTTTTGGTAGGCCGTGTATTGTTGTATTCAATAATAAGTGGAGCATAAGAGTATTAAATTGACTCGTTAGCTAATTAAGAATATATTAATTGCTTCACTGTATTAGTTTCAACTCAAAATTAATTTCAAAATTGAATATGACTTAACTCGTTCTCATAAATTTGAGTTCTTTCTCAAGCAATCCCTGTTGGATGCAATGCACCTGCCTTAGCATTCCTGCCAGTCTTCAAAGACATGCTGCATATTTTGACAGGTCCTTTAGAACTTCCTCTGCAGCCTTCAGCACTGTTTCTGATGATGGAAAAGCCTCCTAAGAAGGTGTTTCTTCAATTTACAAAGAAAGAAAAAGTTACAAAGGTCTAAATTTAAACTATAGGAAGGGCGAGGGACACTTTAAATGAATTTTTATGAGATGATTAGAAAAAACATTTATAACGTGTGGCCTTACATTGTCATGATGCAGCATTCAGCTTGTTGCACAGAAATGCGGCTTTTTACAAACGTGTGATATGGCCTTGCAGAGTTCAGGACATCTCCGTAACATTGCCTAGTTGCAGTTCTGTGTGTGTAGGTACAGAATACTTGAACACCGAAAAATGATACAATCATAACTTTCCCAGCAGAAGCAACCACTTTTGCTTTTGATGTTGGTGATGGAGATTTCTACACAGAGCTTTGCTGTTTCCTTTTAGGATCAAAATAATGTAGCCAAATTTCATCAGCCATGATTTTCTTTGGCGGGGTGGGGGGGAAGAAAAAAAAACTGCATCATCAATATTAATTAAATTTGGAATCTAACACAGTGAAATATGCATTAATAATCTGTGAAGCAAAAAAGAGTGTTCTAAATAGTTTCATTCGAAAGATTATAACTGTAGCATCATCTTTAATGGCAGGCAAACCTGTACATAAATGTCCTTTTGTTCCTGAATCAGCAGTCTTAGAACTCACAAGTTTATTGTGCAACTTTTCATGTTGTGGTAGGGGTGATTGCCTCTCCTCTTTAAACATTTTAAACATCTTCAAACTGTGCTATAGGTAAGAATAAACTCTTCATAAGCCTTAGCTGAAGATTTGTTAAGAAAAAGGCAGAACTGCGCATGTTAACTTGCACACCTTATAGGCAGGAACTGGAAGTGAAAATGAAACTAGTACCATGTGTACATTATGTATTAAGGTAACAAAATATAAAGTTTAATTATGTGCAAGAAATTGTGCCTGTAAAAAGTGTGCTCGTTCTTTGTTGTACAGTCTTCTATATCAAACCATAGTTCAGAGTATTATAAAATACAATGCTGAAGTTTGGAAAATTCATAAAAGGGAAACATGAAGAACTTAAAGTACAGAAATGATGTTTCATAATCAGTTAAAACATCAGAATGGAAGAAATAAATAAAAAAATGAGCTTGCAGGAATTAAGCAACTGGACATTTTACAGTTGCACATGTCAGAAAAATGCCAGAGCAAAGATTACCAAAAATGATAATGGAATGGTTACCAGAATAAAGGAAGAAATTCGGCCAACCAAATAAGACTTGGATGGAGAGTGTACAAGAGGAGGTGAAACTAAATCAATGGATGGATGGTCAGAGAGGAGCAGAATTTGATTTCCGAAAGACATTGGCAGTTATTAAATCAGATGATGAAATATAGTAATTACCTAGCCTTTCTATGTTACCAACTTATGTTATATGGACTTAAGACGAGTAGGTGCCATCTGTACCAAAATAATTTATCCTAATTTCCCATCAGTCTAAAGACATGGATCAATATATTAGATATATTTACATGCTGCTGTTGAGCTAATATCCAATGCAGTTCCTGTACTTTAGCAGTCAACTTTAAATTTTCTTCTTTATAGAACTCTAATTCAGCTGCCATCGTCTTAACAGCATGTTGGAGCTTTATACACTCAGGTTTAGTGCAGCGAGCATGAAGTTCCTCTCTTCCTGCATCTTGTCTCGAATGTTTGTCTTTTAAAAATTGTGAGTCACCTCGATTTAAAGGTCTTCTATCTTGATTTTGTGCATTTGCAGGTCTGCAACAATAACAAAATAATTTATAAGACTAGATAAATTTTGATATGTATAATTGTGGCCATAGATATCCCATTATCTGATCAGGGTTCCCAAAGAAATAAGAAAATCAGTTTCCATTTCATATATGCTCACACCAACCTTTTTGTTTCATTGCTGTCCAGCTTTCTCCTTTAAGCTGAACTATCTATTTTTAAGTTTTTGTATTTTATATTTACATTTAAATAGAACATGAAATAAATATTCTTGTGGTTATTGAAAAAATAAACAAAGTTCCTGTAATCATATATGGCATGCAAAACTTAAGGGAAACAGATTTTTTCCTATACTTTACAAGTATCTATAACAGATTTTATCAACTGAAATTGTTTGTAATAATAATATTTTTATTTATAGTTGTTTTATTTATGGACGGTATTTATAGTTAAGTAATGTTTAATCATACCCAAGAGAACTAGGAATTATTATCCACATGTGCGTACCTGTTTTGGTAGTCTTCCATTGTCCTCTGCCCACTCTCACGTATTCCTTTTCTCCATTTTTGATTTCCAGAACTCATTATTGTACATCAGCTTCAGTACATGCAACAACATTAAGGTCACAATATTTGTACATTGAAATAAGCGCCAATTACCATTTATTTTTCACATGCATACTAGTAGTTTAGTTATTTTTACTTTAATAATAAGTTAAACACTGAAAATTATTAAATACAACATTATAGCTTCTGGTCTTCTGGTAGCATTTGGGAGGTACTGGGTTCTCTTTCCACCCTGATTAAGGATTTTCTAGGTTTTCCTTAGTTCTCATATTTGGCAAATGCCAGGGAGTACTCAAAAATTTAGGCCTGGAATGCTTCCTAAACTTAAAAAAAAAAAAAAAAAAAAAAAAAAAAAAAATAAACTTTATGTAACATGTGTCCACCATCTGTGATGACATGTAGTAAAAACTGGCATTAAACATTATTTTTAAAAATATCCCTTTTGGGAGATGTGTAAACCCACCAATCATTAAATAAGATAAAGAGTGGATTATGGAGCATCTATTATCAACACAATTAGCTCTACTTTCACTAATGGCTTGTTTTTAACATGTAGAAGTCACATTTTTTTAAATAACAAACAACAGTTGATAATATAAACAATGCAATAGTTTTTTTCGTATATATATATATATATATATATATGCCACTCCATTGTCAACAGCTTCATAAGTACATTTAATTGAGAACAGTTGATAATATTTATTTTGTTGTAAATCAGGGTGATGAAACAAATTAGTGTATGTGACAAAGACTGGTATTTAAAAGTAATGTGTGCACAATGATTATTTATATGCATGTTACATTCCAGCATAATTCTGAAAAAGTGATGAAAGTGCCGTGTAACGTAAACAGCAATTAGGGGTTGGTGATTTTTAGCATTCTGAAATTAGAAATTCTGATTTTATTGTTCTAAAGGAAGTCGATGATGATAAATTTACTATGTTATTTTTAAGCATACTTTTATTGAAATATACCTTTAGAATAAAAATTTTTATTTTAACAGGCAGATTGAAGGCCATTAAGCCTTCTCTTCCACTCGACCAGTTCTAATACAGTAAATGACACATGACAAATCAGATATTTAAATTATGACTCCTGCGAGATTATTTATTTAATCTAATCACCAATTAAGTCTGAAAACTAGTGAAATAAACATTCAGTTATAAACTAGAGTTAGTGATTAAATTTATGCCTACCTAAAGGAAACAAAAGTTATAATTGTCAATACTTAGGCTTTCACGGCCGGTGTTATAATTAAATCAGTATGGTCAGCTGTGGTTCATCATGTTCTGATGATGCCAACCACAGCAGTTGATGAAAGCTATGGTAGCATATTAAACCATGAACCATGGCAAAACATCCCAGAAGATTTTAACCGTTTTAATTATGATTGTAACATTTTAATTGGTAAAGTGCCTATATTCACCCAATATAAAAAAGGAATGAAAGGTTGCAAAGCTTACATAAAATGTAGAAGGAGTCACCAAGAGAAGATGTGAGCATGTTGGAAGATATTAATCCACCTGCCCATCCCCAATAAAGCAATTTTATTTACAGCAGGAAGGAAAAAACAGTTTTACAAGGATTACCTAAGGGTTAAATTTTAAGATTGTTAAAATGTAACCCCAAGGTTTGGTTTAAGTTGAATTTCATTATGCTTGCCTTGCTTGAATAGTTGACGTGAAAGAATGCCCATGTTCCCATCCTATAATAATCGTATGTAATAGTTAGCATCTCTAAAATAGTGGATGACTGTAAGAAAATAATGTATAGAGCTGCCCTGCTGGAGAATAATGGAATAAATAGATGAGAGGCTGTAGGTTATGGCACATTTTGCAGAAAATGAAGAAATTTATATTAGCAGGAGAGAAATACACACTTGGCAAGGTATGTACAAGGTGAAGAAAATGAACCAAGGAGTATAACATTAGTGTAGTAACAGTTAATAAGGGAAGAGTACCGTGGGTATTAGGGAAATTGGAGGGGAGGTGAATTATGGAAGTAGTAATATTTAATTAAATTATACACAAACAAATTAAAATATATAAGCATAAAAGAAATAATACATGTATCACAGAAATTAAAGAGAGAGAAGTAAATATTCATCAAAATTTAAATGGAAATCAATCTATTAAGTAAGAATTATTTAAGTGTAGTTTTAAACAATAACACTATCCAACATCCTTAACATTCCTGAGGCCCATGCTCCCATTCTTGGTAATAGAAATGGTATGTATACAATAAAGAATATGAAAATGTCTTATTGCAAGGTATACAGAACCCAGAATATGAAAGGACAGTTTTACTACAATCCCAGTGATAGATGTAACAGATATTACTTAACAATGATGCTAAACAAGTACAGTATAATCTAAAACTTCAATGCCCATTTGGGTGACTTGTTTCCTTCATTATTTATACTTGAATACTGACCAACACTCCATAAAATATTTTATTTATCATTATTTTTTAGAAAAAATATCAAAACCATACAGTAAGAATGACGATAATCCAACCTGTACATTAAAATAAATGTATTACTAAGGTGTGGACTTAATCCAAGGTGGCAAACAGGTGTTCCTCCACCTTTCTTTTATATGACATCAATTTTTTTATAAATGTTGCACATTCTTTTATGGAATAGAAAGTTACAACCCCATATTTCACAAGGGCTTGTGCTAATACATTTGTAATTGACCGTACTATTGTGGAACAGGGGCAGGGGCTGGAAACTGTTTGCAGTGAAAGTTAATCATTCTTGTATATTATTGTTTTAATGGCAATATTTCTCATCATTGTCCAAATAGTTGAGATCTGAAGGTTGAGGTGTATTTAAAAAAAAAATTAATGTTTTATATATTGTTACTTTGACTGCATTGGTCTTCTTGCAATATTTGTAGATTGTGCATTGTGGATTGAATACTATAGGTTAAACTATCTGGCATTTGTCTTCTCAGGGTAAGGAGAAGAGACAGTTTGATTTGACTGGGATTCTAACCCAGGATTTGGTAGTTACAAACCCTACTGCCAAGCACGATTTTAAAAGCAGCTTAAATGAAACAGTCATTAAGCATCCATGTTAACTCCTTTGTTGTTTTGGTGAATTTAAGAGGGACCCACATTCTCTTAAAGATGAAGATAGGAATAGCAGGCCCATAAGCGAGTGACTGAAGAACACATCTCACATGTAGAACAAATAATCAAGAGGAGATCCTAAGTTGAGTTACCAGAATTCAGAAGATAAGATCACCAAGTGTTTCTACCACTCTTTATGAATATGCATGAGAAAAATTTGTTAACAAAAGGCAGTAACTCTGCAGGGTAGAATGGTGTCGAGAAATCTTCTAAGAAAAAACGTGGAGTCTCAGCATATATCTGACATTGTCATGGGAGATGAAACTTAGTTCTACCAGTTTGACCTTTCATTTGCATCCTTCAAGATTTCCAATCACTAATGAAAGTTAAAAAGGCAGATGACTAGAAAGAAAATGATCTCATTTCAACAAGTTACCGAGTAGGGCACTCAGGCAGTAATGATTAGGGCTTGCATCAGATTTAATTCTTGTTGGGCTGGCCATTCTGGCAATATAATTTTGAGTTGTTTTTTTTTGTTTCCCCTGGGACCCGTTTCATAAAAATTACAATTTAACAGGTGACAGGCAATAGATTACAATTCAATAACTTGACAAGTTTCAGTTTCATAAAGCATGAACAAATTTACAAAACTGTCATATTCCATTTCATAAAAATTTAGTGTGATTGATAAAATAGTGACAGTGTGTCAGAAATATGTTGACATATTTATTCTATGAAACATAATACTGCCACATACAATAGAGACATTGTCAAATAATGGGATTATGATAGTGCCTGTGAAATAATAATCATACAAAAGTTTATATTTTTTTCCTTCAAAATTTATGGACGCTGATGACCTGAGATGTTAAAGAGTGTCCGTACGTAAAACAAATCAACAATCCTTCAAAATTTACATTAGGAAGAAGTGATTATGTTTTCTTTAATGTCCCCATAGCTTATCTGATTTATTATGTTTCTGAGTTAAAGCTGTTGGCCATAATTAACGTATCGCTTGTGTTGTTTGCTTACATTTACTATAATATGTAATATATTATACATATGTAATAAATGAGAGAATTTTCTTTTAATATAGATTATTAGCAGAGCCCGGAAGTTATGGCATTTACTTTGGTATGCAAAAGGCACTTAAATACTGAAAATAGGCAGTAATATAATTAAAATAGTCATTTATTAAAAGGGAAAACAGTAATATCACTTATTAATGAAATTAGTTATTTAAGTAACTTAATATGAATGAATGTTTATTATTTCTACACATTACAATTACAGTTATGCAATATTTCCTTGATCCTTGAGTGTTTGTTAATTCTGCATCCTATGCAACTCACACCCCAGTTCCAGTTGTATATATGAATTCTACATCATTCCTATATACATATTAATAAGTGACCTTTATAAATACTCCAACTTTATCACCTTCTTCTTTCCTTCCTTTGCTTTGATCACTTCCCCCACCACTTTTTTCTTACTTTCCCTACACAATTTCCAAACTGCTTAAAAAGTCTTTTCTACTAATCCCAAAAATCTTTAGTGCCAGAATTTCTATCTGCATCTTATCCCAATGTATAAGTAAAATAGTTCTGGCAAATGAATAAAAGATGCACAGTGATTTCTGATCCAGTTCATGTTCTGTTTATGAGTTTATAGGGGCATATGGTTAGTATCTGTTTTATTTCCATATTGAACATATTGTAGAGATGGTTTATTGTACAGCTGTACCACTCACACCTTTCTCACTTGCAGTTGTTTGTTACATTTATGCAGATGAGAAGTTACCTCCACTGCAAATATCCTAGAATTGTCTGGTGCCGATAGATACAAGCTCATTTACCAGGACTAATTAAAACTACAGTACTTCCCTCATCCTATTTCCTGATATTCCTATGTGGAGCTACCATGAATTGCTTTCACTAATGAAAGTTCTGATAGAAGTGGTGGTTGGGTCTCTTGATGTTCTTGTGGCGGCATCTGTTGGTTCTATTAGGAACTTGCTGAGTTTGTCTAATCTAAGGTTCTGCTATTTAAAGAGATAAGTAAATGGACCAAGGATAGAGTTTTTGGTTGCTTGAAAAGAAATAAATGTATAACAAGATTCTCAATATATATTTTTGTTAGGTGAACATGCCATTTAATTTTTAAAACTATTTTCACTTTGATATACATTTATGTGCTTTTTAAAATGTGTAAATAATTGCAGAAAAAATCTTAACAGACCCCCCTCCAAAGTGAGGGGGGGAAAAAGAGGTTTTAAATTATCAAATTGACTCACTAGATAATTAAGAATATATAGTCGCTTCACTGTATTGGGTTATGACATGAAATTAAATGTTATATTTAAGGTTTTAAACCTTAAAATGGGCAGGAAGGGGGGGGGAAGAAGAAGAAAAGGCCCCACTTACCCTAAATATGTGGAAACATATTATTTCTATCTGACTCTTAAATATGTCCACCCAGTATAGAAAAGGCATTTTGCCAAACTCTGTTACAGATAATAATAGTAATTTTCACTTCATTAAATTTATATTATGATATAATAATTAATATTAATGCAATGAAAGTAAACATTAATGCTCATAAAAAAAGCAGAGTCTTGAATTATTACAGCTTATGCTTCCATGATCATAGTCAGGCAGTCATTTGTTGACAATTTGCTTTTACATAATTGTCAGTTTAATGAAACAGCAATTTGCCTTTGACAAGTTTATTTTTATACAGTCATATGTGACACATTTGTAGGCTATATAAAACAGCTGTCAGAATATAGCAACAAATTAATTTCAATTTTCTACTTTAATGAAGCAGAGCCCTGGTTATTCAGGCAAATGCTGGGATAAACACTTAATATTCCATAAATTTTTCACTCTCCCTTTTCATTCTGTTGGTTCTGTTACAGGGTCAAAAGTGCCATGGTGAAGGTGGGGCCAGTACAACATGATTGCACTTAATTAAGGTTTCTGCCCCATGCATCTGGTATTCTGAGGAGCTTGTACACATTGTGGAGGCCCTCCACAAGCATTGGGGTGTTCTATCTGAAACATATTAGGGGCCCTGTCTGCATCTGTGCAGTCCTGCCCTTGGACCCTGGCTGTCTAGTGACTCTTCACCTCATCTCTTCCTCTCATAGGTGCACCCACTGGGGGCATAGGCACAAATGGCCAACCATGAGCAAGTCGGATATACCAAAGTAATTTCCTCTTCCCTAGCCTGTCCAGTTATCAAGCTGCTATCATTGTTCTAGAAAATAAAGAGGGTGCCAAAAAATGTGTACACACTTCAACCAAAGAAAAAACCGTGTTAATATAACAAAACTGAATTCACACAAACAGAAAATGATGAGCACTAATCATCTTCGACTTTAACAGGTACACCAGTTGCTCAAAATGCCCACCATCGGCGCTGATACACTTCTGAGTACATTGAACTACTGATTGAGTAACGTTTACAAAAGTGTCCTAGCGATTGCAGCATATATCATTTCAATTTCTTCCCTAAGTGTTGCCTGTGTAGCTGGTTTACTCAGATCTGCCCTTGTGAAATCGCATATGCTAGGTACCATGAGTCTCAAAATTGTTCGAATGCATGCAATTGTTACTCACGTTGGCAGTTCTATTCTGTACACACATCTCCATTGCCTTTGAACTTCAACATTCTTGGTTTTCCCATACCACTTCAAAATTGATTTCTGCTGTTCAAACTACAATCTTGGCCCATTTTGTTGTAGCAATGCTAGCATATTGTAATGTGAGTTACATCTGTTTATAGATCATATGATAATCTTGGTTTCATTTATTCATTGTTGATTTAAGATAATCTTGGCTTCATTTATTCATTGCTGATTTACCCATCGCATAGCAATGCTATCTTAATGCATGTGAGTTGCATCTGTTTACAGAACATCATACTACACATTACTGTTGTTTTTCGGTTCAACTTTGAAATATACTAAATAGATGAAAGTGTGTATACATTTTTTGATACCCTCGGTAGGAAAGTGTATATGGAAATCTGTCTTCCCAATATACATAAATGCTGGCCCAGAACCAGGATATAGGATTTTTTTGCACAATGACAATGTTTCTGCTCACATTGCCAATATAACACTGGTATTTTTAGAGAGCCTTACAGTCCCAACTTGGCACCCATGTTACTTATTTCTTTACTGAATGAGAACCACCACCTTCACTCAGCGACTTTCTAGACCTGAAGAAGCAATTGCATGCAACCTACAAAGTGGAATTGGCTGTAGTCAGAAAATAAGTGTCATAGGTGCCTCTGGAAATGGTTACAGATAATGGAGTACTGAATACAAGAAGAAAACAGTTTGAAAAGTTGTGATAAACGAAACTTCTTAGTAACTCTTAGTTACCAGCTCTCATTAACATTTTGCCCTATGACCATTCAAATCAGCTAAAAACATAAAGTTTCAGTGTTAAAGAAAAACATTAATATTTCCTTTATTCATTATATTTTAATAACACACAAAATAAATTTAAGAATACTTCATGCACAGTACTAAGTAACAATACAAAAAGACAACCACCTCCCTGGCCAACTCTTAGGTGTTGCCCATTATAATTTCTTATACAATGAATATAATTACATCATACCTTAATTTTAACCAAATAATTTAACTCTTCACTGATAATTCTTCCTTCTTAACTTGTTTAAATACTTCTGCATTTGGAAATAGCCTAATTCATTCTTTAATATAAATACAATGTTCTCCAAAGGGGGGTATTCTCCCCAGCCCTCCTTGAATTTTAAACAAACTTCCAAAGAAATTAGGTTACTTTATTGCTTTAATATTACCCCAGCCCATTGAGATTTTTCATATTTCCTTGCTATTTCCCACACTCTATGGGACCTACCCTTTTTTATTTTAATTTTTATTTCATTAACCCTGTCTCTACTCCAAGTTTCCCTTTTAACTTCTAACATACGTGTATATACTTTCTTGAAATTTAACATCTCAATCTCATCTTAACTAACCCTTTCATCTCTATACAGTACATATTAAACCAGTCACTGTGTACCTTGTCCTGTTTTCTGTGTACTTTAAAAGCCAGAATGTTATTACATGTCTGATATTCAATGCTCCAGAGCTGACTCAAAGCTTATACTCATCTGTTTCTATTGCTTCTCCTTCCAAAGAAATGCACCTCAAAAAACCAATCCTTAATCAGGGCATAGCTGTGTGTTTAGATAACTACAGCCCATCATAGTTATGCATTTCCCTATTAAACAAAACAATGAATGCAATTGTAATAGTACACTGAATCCTACTGGGATGCCAAAGAATGTACATGCACAGTCACCAAAGAGACGGGAAATAGAAGTGTGTCAACTTCCATCATTGACATAAATTATTTGGCAAAATCGAATTATCAAATTGTAGTTAAAAAATTGTTATGATTAATACAACTAAATAGATTACCACCCTAATATAACCATTGTAAGACTGGTATTGCACAGGAATATGATATATATATGGGCAGTGTTTGCAAGTGCATCTCTTTATGAGATACTGTAAAATGATACTTTTTTTTGGAACAGTTTTAACGCTCGTTTTTACTACTAAGGCACCACAGGCAGTGAATACTGATGATACATGAGATGAAATGATATATTGGGAAAGATTTATAAAATGATACAAGAAAACTATGAAAAAACGTATAATAGTGTAAGAAAGTATTTTTTTTACAAGCTGTTTATTACTATATACAAATGTTTGGTTAACTGAAAATCAATAGCTTGCAGCCTTCCTACTGGCTACAACATTCAGAGGCCTGTACACATTGAGAATAGAAAATCCACCAAACCTACAACCTTTACATTAAGAAAAAAACACTTTCCTAAAAGGATTACACCCACAGACAAAATTCTGCATCCATTTCGGAAGTGTATTTTGTGCTCAAAAGGAGAACATTCAAGGAAACAAACATGTTTTGTGGCAATTGTGGAGGTGTCCTTTTGCACTTACCCATACTCCCAGGTGTATAATACATATCTCAACTTTTATAGGTAAGCTTGAATTGTGTTCACATAAATTTGTGGAAAAAGAGTTAACATAATGAAGGTTTTAAAAGCATTAGTTTTTTTGTGTGCACAAGATGCTTATACATGCCTTTATTGCTGTGGGACTTATTTAATCTTGGAGGTGTACACACATCCCATCATGGAAGAGGTTAAAAGGCTATTGGGTACATTGGGCAATAAAGGGAATTGGAATGGGTTAATGAACTGTACGGGTACATAAAAAAGAATGAAGCAAACAGAAAATAGCAAAGATTATATCAGGAATCTGCGGGTAGGTAAAAGATGATGTGTAAAAAGCAATAAATGGATGAAACAGTACGGAAGGCAAGTTATTAAGAAAACTGCAAAATAAAAAAAAATTGATTTGAAAGATAATTATATTATGAAGAATTTCAAATAAAATATGGTTAAAAACCATTATATATATATATATATAAAGTTATAAAACAATTTAGCGTGTTTACTTCTGCTGTTATAAAATTTGCAATATTATACAACATTTCACTGTAAAAGTCCCACTACTTTACACTACTTATGCAAAATGAGTTTATATTTCCATTAACAAATTTGTTTTAATTACTATATTAATGCATTGTAATTAATTTAGTTCCCAGATGATTCTGCAAATTTGCGAAACAATCATAAAGACTAACAAACCAGAATCGATGTATCAATTTGTTCTTTATTTCCACATAATAAACCTAGAATTTTAAACTTTAATAAAGACACAAATATGAAGAGACTGAAAAAAGTGATGTATGCTCAGTATTTAAGCCGGCATTTTTATATATAATGTTCTTTATATGTGATCCTACATGGAAAGTAAAATGTTACTTAAAACCAGGGGGGATCTGCTTGTTTGCATAGTGCCTATGTGAACAAAACAAGATATGCATAAGTTAAAATTGTATCATTAAGAGGCCAGTAGAGACAACAGACAAAACTGGGCAATTATCCAAAGTTAAGAGTAAATATTCGGCATACTTAAATGTTTTTATTATTTTATAAAAAAAATAATGCAATAAAAGCACTACAAGCTTTGTGTGTGTGTACAAGACGTTTATCCATGTCTTTATTGCAGACTCTCTCATTTAAACTTGGAGGTGTATACACATCCATATTACATTGTCAAAAAAAATCTATTGAACCATGACAAATGTTTTAAGTGAACTCTGGTTTGAAATATGGGTCAACATGTAAATGTTCTGTGCTTTGGATCCTCTGTAGACCAAAGCTCAATGATATTGAACATTTAATACAATTATAAAGAGTTCAACTTATGATTAGATAAATCATCACTATTTATAACAAGTATGCCATGAAACTTTAAAAGGCTTAGCTATATAATGACCCACCACAGTAAACAACACTTAGTGCAATAACATGATAAATTTATCAATTATGCTTACTGAAATTAAAACATTCGTCCATATTATAGAGCACATGATTAAAAATTCATTTGATTTCCTTTCTAAAAGTTTGAACTTCTGTGAATTACATAATTTCAATGTAGATCTTCTGCTTATTGCTTTTATTTTTCAATAATGAATTGTGTTCAGTTTTGGTTGGTTATGAGCTTTACTTTCAATGAATCTTTGATATTTCATTATTATAAAATATTTATGGTGTTGTCCGTACTCAAAACTGAAATATTGCTGGTAAAAAGGGAGGGTGGATGTCCTCTTCCTGCAAATACTTGCGCATATTATTTAGCAGCAAAACGGTACACAATTGAGGTTTACGGGAGAAATTCATCTATATTTAACAATGGACAGAAATTTGCAATAACGTTGCAATAGTTAAAATTTCAACTACTCCAGTTTGTAACCCAGCTGCTCTATTAATCATAGGTCTCATGCTCGATTGATTCTAAAGTGGTAATTACATTACATAACATTATTGCACCTACTGATAAAACTTAGTCTATGTGCAATGTGGGTCTTACGCATTAACATAAGCAGCACCTACAACTGAAAGATGCGAAACGAAAGGGTAATATCCTACTCATTGATTATTACTATTATAAAAGGTATTACTAAGCGACCTTCCTCCTGATAAGAGTAAGATTTGAGAATCTGCAAGTGTTTTACGTAGCAACCAGGGTCAAAAACCTCCTATATACATAGCTGGTATCTCGGTGTTGCATCACTATAGTTATTGCTTAAAAATTAAATATAAACGAATTTAGCCGTTCTTCTTCATTATTAATTTTACTGGATACTAAATTGTGCAGTATGCTTACCTAACTGACCAAGAACAATAACCTATAACAACTTTCGTGGCGTATCACATGCACTATGCACAAATTGCACCATTCACTTTTTAGTAACGTTTGCTTTATTAGGGGAACCACCATCATATCGCGTGGGCATAGCAAGTTGGCCAACTAAACCAACTGAAATTAAAGCGTTTGAAGATTTTTTTTTTTTTTTTTTTTTTAATAAATTCTGTACTTTTACCGGTCACGAAATGCACTCATCCGCAGTAGCCTAGATGCTTCATTTTGTCAAATATTTTCACGGTATATAAAAATATATATCACACAGCATTTATTTCAAATATGATTTCAAAGCCTAGAAATCAACTTTATCAGAAATCTACGATAAAAGAGAAGAACCATATTCAAGAATTCATAGTGGCATTGTCAATGCAACATTGGCAACAACGCTTTCGCAAAGAGCGGATGACCTGCCATCTAGGGATTAAAAGGGTAGAAAGTTGTAAAAATGGCCTGTAGTGTTCTCAGAAGGTTATCATGTAATATAGGTGTAAATATTAAGCGTAAAGGTAATACACAAATTTTTTGGGGAACCTAAAGATGTATAATGGTGACAATTTAATTACTGGATGGATTAATCTGTCACTGTTTTACAATGGTGACATATTAAAAATATTCCAAATGAACACTTTAATGGTTTAAATTTGAGTAAACAACAGTAAGAAATAGACAAAACAGCTGTAGAATGTTTAGTGTCTCATTCGTACTTTTAACTATAAATAATTTACTTTAAGGTGCATATGTGAGAAATTTTGTATACTTTCATCCTGTAATAGATGCAATAATTATAAATGCATCATTGGCATCTAATAATATCCCAGGTTACTAAAAACGGAATAAAATTCCACATAATTGGAAAGGTTATAAATGATGAAAGTGAATGTTAGGTTATATTATTGAAAAAAAATGGTTAGCAAAAACTTAAATAAAAATTGTGAATGAATGTTGGAAGTGAGCATAATTTAACTGCACTTGCAGAAAGAATTTTATCTATGAAATCGATATTTTATGTCTCTGTAATTACCAACGTGTTAATGATGAAAACTGCTAATCAAAATGTGGAAAGCTAAACAATATTGGGTAAAATATGAACCTTAACGTTAAGGGTTTAAGGGTATTTTTGGTCCTCCAACCAATCCTGCATAACATCATTATTGTCCATCTCTGTCCATGAAGAAATATTTTAAGATTTCAAAAGAGAAAATAATCATTGAGAGTCAGACCTGGACTATAAGGTGAATTGTTAAGCTCAATCCTTGATAACAGATATTATTTTTTGGGATTTGTGGCAAGGTGCATTATCCAATTTGCCCACTGTCAGTTTTCCATTTCATTTCTTAATGATGGCCTCATGTAATTACTTTACTGTAGAAGTGTACATTTTTCTAGTGATGGTGATGTATTTGGTATGAATTCCAATAGTAGAAACCCTCTGTATTTCAAAAAATAGTTTTGATTACTTTTTCATTTGGCTGATGTACATGGAATTACTTGAGCATGGGAAATTTTATGCCTCCAGGACCCTGTTTCACAAAAGTATGGTCTAATGCATACAAGTGTATGAGTGCAGTTTCTTGTAAAGTATGGTCTTGTAACTTTCTTTTTTCACGAAAGAAATGCTACACTGATAAAGTATTAGTAAAAAGTTACAAGTGATGTCATGTGGATGTCA
Source organism: Metallyticus violacea (assembly GCA_030762175.1). Lineage (NCBI taxonomy): Eukaryota > Metazoa > Arthropoda > Insecta > Mantodea > Metallyticidae > Metallyticus > Metallyticus violacea. Next base: position 5,467,340 of record CM060832.1, read on the forward strand.
CATGAAAGCAAGATGGAGGAACAGCTGTTTGCCATACGTCGCCATGCCTTGAATCATTTTATGTCCACTCTTTAGGGATTTTTAATGTACAGAACAGATCATTGTCATTTCTGCAGAATGGGTCTTATTTTTTCTTAGAATAATGATAATTTAAATACTTCATTATGTATTTATCGATATTCAAGCGTAATAATCCCCTTTGAGACAACAGTCCTATAGGCTACATTTAGGAGCATCAGTTTCAGCCGTTGAGATATGACAGAAGAATTGTGCTTCCGTATTGTTCTCGGGTCATTTTATTAGCCTGTCTGATCCTTTATATTTATTTGCATATATTTCTGGACAGTCACATTCTCATAAGCAAAAGAACTGGAAAAATTGTGCCAAAAGAAATTATTTTAAAAGAGAATGAACAGAAATATTTTAGTGGCTTATAGCAAGAACCTTAAAAATACATTAATTAAGATGTTGTTTTGAAATATGTATTTAGAACAGGAAATGTCAATATCAATCATAAGCCATACTTTATTTGCACTCAACTTAACATGATTATTTATTTTTCTTTCTTTATACATATTCCTACTCATCATTATGATCACTTTCGATAATTGTTAGCACATTTGAGTCAACTGGTTTCCAAAATCATTAAAAAGATAATAAATTTTGTGCTTAGTATATTCCTACATTTGTAGAGAAATTTATACAAACTACCAGTGCCTGACTAATACTAATACTTTTGTGGAATAGAACTGCTAAAATTCACTTGCACATTTGTAAGTATGGGTAATAAAGTACAAGCGTAGCAGAAATCTTTATGGAACAGAATTTTGCTAATAACTACAAGTTACCAGTCTGTACACTTGTAATGTATTAGACCATACTTTTATGAAACAAAGCCCAGTTCATAAACTTTTGTTTGGTTCCTGGGTCATAGTGATGAACCCATAATTTGAATCAGAATTTTCTTAAAGAAGGTCTAAATTCCCCTGACTGAATTCCTGGTAATATGCTTTCTGCTTGGTGTCAGCATTTTGTGTACTATTAGGAACTGGTCACATGGGTAGGAATAATTGTGAAATTGTGCAAGTTGGAATGCATAGTTCATCAATTACACTGGCCTGTGAAGGGGTGGAGAAAAAAAAATTGTTTCTGCTGTCTCAAATATGAATGGTGATTTTAAATAATTTTGAAATGCTAAAATCTGCTTTCCTCTATCATATAAGATTATTAAAGAAATGTTAAAAATAATTTTAAAATAAGTGGTAATTTGTGAAATAAGCAGTATTTAAAATCAAAACTAAAATCCACATTCCTATCTAATGCATAAAATTGGGTACCTAGATACCTTTAAAAAAGTTTGGTGCCTGAAGATCAGCATCTTTTCTTGGCTTGTAAGGAAGGCTATGTTGATTCTCTCTTCAAGCACCAGCAGCAGTCTGCCAGTATTGGTTCATTCCACCATCCCTGATATTGTCTTTCCATCTCCTTAACTTCTTGATGAAATCTTTCACCTTCTCATCATTCACGAGTCCCAAATTAGGTGGAAAGTAGTCTAAGTGAGAGTTCAAGAAGTGATGTTTCAAACTCATATTGCAACTGAGAACTTGCAGTATTCTCAACATATTTCTTACAATTTCTTCATATTGCAAGTCTTTTGCATTTCCAAGGAACTTATTGATAACATCCTTGAAAGCACACCATACCTGAAGTTCTATATCATTCATAGTGTTCAAAAATTCAGTAATCCTTCATTAACTCTCTGATCTGTGGCTCTTCAAAGACACCCTCGTTTATTTTAACCTCAGACAAAAGTGGACATTTACAATATAAATACTTGAAGCACAAGTCATTCTTGTCTACCGTTTTGGCAAATCTTTACGATACCAAGTTTAATATGCAAAGGAGGCAGTAGTATCTTATTAGGGTAAACTAGACAATATTAAATATTTTTCTCCAAGCATTAAACATTTTCTGTTAGGCTATTATTTCATTGACCAGTGTTTGTCCATATATCTACTGTCCCATTTGCATAAAAAGCAAGGACATTTTGTATAACCACTATGTGGGCAAGTATGATACCACAAACTTTTAGATCTCCATACACTAGTCATTGGCATACTGGGTATTTAATTTCTTCTAAAATGGATTTAAGATTGTCACAGGTTTCTTTCATAACCCAAGAATAGCTCAACTGGAATTGAAGGAAATTGCTTCTATTATGGAGTAAAACTGCTTTGAGACTTGTTTTAGATGCGTCAATAAATTAATGCCAGTAATTGCTATTGTTCATTCTTCATTCTTCATTCTGGAAGTTGAAGAATTAAACCAGGTGTGTCACAACAATAAAACAGTTTATTTTCCTAAATTCTTCATCTGGACTTGTATATCAGTAAAATGTGGAATCTTTCACTAGTAATTTTTTTTCTTTTAATCTCAATCCCAGTATTCCACTATTCTTCTTGGTAAGACCAAATTGTTCAACTTGGTCTGAGTAAAGAGCTAAGGTTTATCTTCCCTAATGAATGATGAGATATCTTCGTGAATTCAATTAAAAATGAATGTAGGAATCCCCACAGTGATATCATAATCTTGAATAATTGAGTTGAATTTGTAAGTTTTAATGTGAAACGTCAAGAGAGTTTAATATATTGACATGATTTTAGAAGTTTTACGTTTAATTCAACAAGATCTTCATGAATATTTGTGGTAGACACAGAGGAAGACGAATAATTATGATAAATGTCCTCTAGTTCAGATCTGTAGGTGGGATAGGAACTAGGACACCAGGTCTATGTCACCTGGTCTTATACTGATTATAAGCCTTCTGGATATTTCATTTTAAATTTATTAATTTGGTTGTACCCTGTAACATTACTCAATCTAAACTAACATCATCATAGAGATTTTTGTGTTCACGCCATATGGAGATTCTGAAAAAAATGGAAATTCATTTTCCACTATACCAGTGCCTTCAACACAAATTTTACATACACTATGTGGAGCTCAATTCTTATCCTGGTCTCCAAGCTTAATTTTAAAATATGCAAAATGTACTTTCTTCATTAAAGGAGTAATATTATTGTTTTGTTTTTTTCAATAAGTACGAGCCACAATATGAAACAGAAATATCCAGATTGTTTACACAATGTTCTCTTGGATGTTTTGCTATTGTATCATCACCACAATAAAGCAGTATAATCAAAGAATGTCAAAAAAACAAAAAAATTCTGTACGTGTTATGAAAAAACTGATGACACTTTTGAAATCAGCAGGCCATTTTCCATACAAATTGTCTATTTTCACCAAGAAAGCAAAATCATCGCAGGCCAGAGTCATTACATTATCATCTTGCATAACAATAGCTTCCACTTTTGACTGATTTCTTATAGAGATGCTTTCACAGAATGCATTATCTGGAGATAATGCTCAGTGGACATCCAACCCTCTTTAAATTGCTTGCCCTAAAAGTTTACTTGATAGTTAAAAGATATATAATTAACATATACCGTATGGATCTTCTATTGGATTTCTTTAGCCATTTTTCATTTCTTTGTGAGAAACTTAATCAAAGAACAAAGCCTTCAAAGCACTCACTTTTACTGTAGACACACATGACAATGCACTCATTTCTGTCATTTATGCAGACTGATTTGTAACTATGTTTATTTCAAAGACATACAAATAAAAGCTCAGCTCTCTACCAGTGATATTACATACCAGGATAGCTTTTATTGAATGCGCTCACTCATTGTGAATATACACTGCCTTGGTAAGTAATAACTTGAGCTTTATTCTGTGCAGGTTATGAAGGAAATCTGCCCTCCATTTTGAAGCATGTAGCTCGTGGAGAAACAACAGCTGCCCCTGCAGTTACCTCTACAGAAATAAAACGTGAGTATATAATTCTCAGAAAATCCAGTTAAAGTGTTGCTATAGGCATCTTCCAAAATAATTATTTGAAACTGCTTAAAGTGCTACACAGATCTTATTCTTTTTGTTTGTTAAACATTTTATTTACAATAACAATCCATTCATTTGAACCAGAATGATTCCAGCATTTGGCAGCTGCCTATTTTAGAACAATAAATCACAATACTATTAGCATTCATCAAAACAGTCTGTCATGCAGGAGCTGCGTAAACTAAGTGAATTCCTTACCTAGTAGAGTAACTTCAAAAAACAATATAAAAGTCAAATTATGGCCTTATTAATTAATGAAATAATTTTTATCATTATTGTGTGGTATTACGGGAACAAAATTAGAATTTTTGTAATCTATAAGTATTACAAAAAGAGAAACCACATTTTTAGAATTATTATTATTATCATTGTTGTTATTGTAGTTGCTGAAATTGAACCGCAACAATTAATAGTATACTATTATTTAAATTAACTACATTGTCACTGATGGACAAATCTATACTGTGTGGGTACTTTTAAATGTAATTTTGATATCATCTTTACATTTGCTAAAATAGAGAGAAATAACAGAAAGTGTTGAGTTACATTGTGTATTTAAGATGATGTTCATATGTTTCAATAAAACAAAAGCATGTTTTAATATAATTTTGAATAGTTTATGATTTTCACAGTAAAATATAGTATCATATAACAAATTTTTGAGGAGATCACTCAAATTTCACTAGTTTTGTTTCACTTACTGGGACATGTTTCAAAGGAAATTTCTTTGGAACCGTGCTGACGATGAAGGAAATTTGCCTTTGAAACATGTCCAAGTAAGTGGAACAAAACTAGTGAAATTTGAGTGATCACATAAATAATTTGTTATAAAAAACATGTTACTATTCAGAAACAATATACTAAGGAAATATATTCTCAATCAGCAATTAACAATCAAAGGTTTCATCAATTTCATTGACTTTGAAATTTAATTAAATGTTATTGCAGTAAAAATATGTAACAAAACATTTTCTTAAGGTTATTACAGAGCAATACACTACATACAAATGTAATTCTCAAACACATATTAGATGAATATTTCTTTTTTTTTTTTTTTTTCCCTCCATGACAATGCTTTTGTTAAATATAAAACATAAGCATCATTGTAAATATAGTTTATATGCTGAATTTATTTGTACTTTTATTTGAAACAATATAGGGAAAATTAAATGCAAGAGTGCTTTTTGCTTTTAAATTGCAGTTTAAAAGTATATCTCTACTCCTAATGGTCCAATTTCCGTAATTTTCAGAAACCATTTTTTCTTATTTTATTTAAATGCTATATACCGAATTTTATTATAAAAATATTGGTGCCACTAGAGTGATTTTAAATTTTTTATTTGAGGTAAACCCCCTCTCCTAATGACCTAATTTCCCTGGATGGCAAAAACTATTTTCTTATTTTATTTTAATGGCATATACCAAATTTCCTTTAAAAAAAATAAAATTGCCACCGCTAGAGTGAAGTTTAAATTTTGCTTTAACCCCCAGTCGTTTTTCAGGTATACCCCCACAATAAATGGTCTATTGAAAAAACCAAATATTGTGGCTGCTAGAACGATTTTTCAATTTTTTAAAAATTGTTCATTTTAGGTTAACCCCCACCCCCAATAGTCCAATTTTGCTGTCTGATGAACTTGATGATTCATTTGTTAATTGATGGTTATATGCCAAGCTTCGTTGAGAAAAAACAATAATAGTGACAGCTAGAGCATTAACGGACATTTGTGCACACTATATATATTCCATTGTCATTTTTGGCTCCTTGTATTGATGCAGATTTGAATAAATTAATCAAAAATCATTTCATGTATATAACTGTAATAGCTTCCATTTCTTCGTAATTCGCTAATAGAACAGATGCCCACACATTTTTGTGGATCAAGAACATGAGAGCTGTGCTTTGTCAGTTAGAGACATACTGGGTTTCCAGAATATGTCCTCACTAAACACATGGGTTTAACATCTTAACCAAGGCCTACTACCTTCCCCATTCACAGCTGAACTGTCTGCCTGTCTGTTCTTAAATGTGGAAGCAGTTACCAATCTACATTCGTTCACAAAGATTGCAAGGCAGCTTGCCTTTATAGCAATGTATTTTTGTGTGTAAATAAGAATCAGCTCATGAGGAATTTATTTGGAAGTTTCCAGTGCAATTGCCTCCTTCCAGAAATGGAATTCACTATCTTGTGAATAAATTTGATATTATTGGTTAGTATAAAACAAGAAGCATACATAAAGACATACAGTCTTAATATGAGACAAATTAGATAAATCATGAACACATGCCAACAAAATCACCACCAAAATTGGGACAATAAGTTGGGGATTTCAGTGTCTTCTGTACATTCAGTATCAAAATTGATAAAACTAAAACCTTACAGGTCTACAAGTGTCCATTGTCTGCAACAAGGTGATCCCATAGCACGTTTGCATTATTGTGAGTGATTTATTTCAACAGTGACTAAAGGGTTAATCAACTCACAGCTTGTGTTCTTTTCAGCTGAGACATAATTCCATCAAATTGGTCTTGTGAACACTTACAATGCTCGTTATTGATGTTCTGAAAATCCAAATTATATATAAGAAACCCCTCCTTATGATAGGGAAATTAGAGTTTCACATGCGATTAACACAAGATGGATAAATGGTCCCATTTTATATAAGCAGACAATAAATGGAGAGATGTAAAGAAACCTCATTTTTTAATCAGCTGACAGGAGAAGAGAAGTCATGGTTTCAACAAAATTTTGCCACTACTCCTAAACGAGATCATGGGTAAAATTAGGGAAGTGTTTCACAGGTGTAAGTCTGTGATTTTTATTTGTGGCGCAGCATGAAGGGCAAAGTGTTCAAAACAAATTCTCACACATTAGAAGAACTTAAGGAAAACGTACGAAATGAAATGAAAAATATTACACATGAATCTAGTTGAAGCATTAAGATTGAGAGCATTTAGTACACTAAACATATATTTTCTAAATGATACATGGTGTAGAGTGTATACAGATGAATTACTTAAAAATGGAGAAGCAGGCTTTGGAATATACTGTAAGCATACTTTGGGACAGTATGCTAACAATTTTGATAGCGAAAAATTGACCATTAGAACAGCAATAGCAAATCTATTGCATAGGCCTAACATAGATAAAAGAATTATCTTAAGTAACTCTAAAGCAGCTCTGCAAAGTATAATGAATTATAGTTATCCACTGACATACACTATAAAGGAAATAAGAAAACTATATCACACAATCCAAATCAGAAATACAGAAATTTTTATAATGGATCCTGCGCCATGTGGGATTGAAGGGAAATGAGATTGCTGATACTTTAGCAAAAAAGTAGCCACCATAAAATTAAAACCATCTTTTGAACTAGAACTTCCCTCTAAATTGAAAGTCATAAAAAAGTTAATAACTGAACAAGAATAACAAAATATAAAAAAAAAACCTAAAGGGAAGTCATGAAAATATAAAGACTTTCAAACATTTTTTTTATTTGAACCAAGAAAAACTAAGTTGCCCAATTCTGCGCATGATTGCCTGTCAGAACATCTCTTCAGGATGAAATTAGCTCAAGGACAGCCACTGCCCATTGTGTAAGGACGTGAATACTATCTTAAACAAAGAACATCTACTGAAATGTAGCCAACTTGATAGCAACAAACAAATTTAAAATAATTTGGAAGCTCTTTGTTGGGAAGATAAGGAAATAGTTATAAATATCAGCATCCCCAATCCACCAACATTACATGTCAATAAGCGCAATGCCTGTTTACCTGAGAGAGAGGACATTTCATTTCCAACATTTGATATAAGGTGAACAGAGAAACTAAGTCAAGAGTGTATGTCCAGCTGCAAACCCCCTTGTGAGAGGTAAGAACATATTTTGGAAGTCCTGTCTTTGTCTTATGAAATCTGTGTTGTTGCATTTTTTGTATGGGGGTCAACTGCAAGACTGGTACGGCCATGGTTAAATTCAGCAGCCAATTTTTAATTTTTGAAAATGAAGGAGAAATTTTCTCAAATGTTTATTAATTGGTATGAATTACCTTTGGTTTTAAATCATCTTTTACAAAGCATTTTTATCACTTGTGCAATACTGGAGGAATACCACAACAGAACACTATTAGAAAGCTGAATTAAATAAAGTACTTAACATGGCTTGATACAAATTTCAAACAATAATTTAAGACAGATCCACCAATGTAATAAAGCAATTATCTATGATCAGAGTCAGGAATTTTTCTTACTGTTCTTGCACATTAAACATGTGTGTGTCCAGTGTTGTTTTTACTGAAACTTTCAGAATTAGATGCTCATTAGAAATAATATATTTTATAACATTTATCCTATACGAAGGTTGAAGATTTTACAAGGATTATTCTTTTGTTTGTAGCTACTGTTCGCAGAGTTGACGCTGTGCAGAGGTCACAGTTGACTGATTTTGGGAAGTATGTAGCAGAATGTTTACCAAAGTATGTGCAGAAAGTTCAACTTACTGCTGGCAATGAACTGGAAATCTTAATTGCTCCAGAGGGAATATTACCTGTTCTTCAGTTTTTGAAAGATCATCACAATGCGCAGTTTACAAGCCTGGCTGATATTGGTGGAATGGATGTTCCAACTCGTCAGTATCGCTTTGAGGTATTTAAAATAAAACATTTCTTAACTTAAAAATGTTGTAGTTTCACACTGTTTTAAAAAAATGCGAGTATGCAACAACGATCATATTTATTTGCACATTTTCACTCTTTTATATATATATATATATAAGGCGTGCCAGGCAAGTAAAGATACAAATATGCATTCAAATAAGATGTTTTTTGATGAAATATCCACTACAAAGACTTTTAGTTCATACTTGTCTTATCACCGAGGGATGTCCGGTAAGTTAAAGGTACAAATATGCATTCACATAAAGTTTTTTTTTTTTTTTATGAAACATCCATTACAAAGACTTTAGGTTCATATTTGACTTATCACCATAGGTGCTGCCATTGTCCAAACACTTATCAAGACTGGGTATTAGCTTCTATATTTCACTGTCATAGAAGTCTATTTTTTGCATCTTGAACCATGCCTCTACTTCTTTTATCTTATCATTGTCAACCAACTTGTTGCTTCAGGTAATGAAAAAAGTAAAAATTGCTGTGCTCAATGTCTGGATTATATGGCAGATGAGCAAGAACCTTGCACTTGAATCATTCCACAAGGACTGTAGTTGCACTCATATTGTGCTCTTTCGCATTGTCATGAAGCAAACAGACATCAACTGTCAACTTTCCTCTTTTGTTTTGAATGGCATGTCAAAACTGTTCCAAGGTCTGCCCATATGCAACAGCATTAATTGTTGTGCCAAAGAGCATGAAATCAACCTGAAGAATTCCCCTGTCTGTCCTAGAAAATGGAAGCCATTAATTTTTTTTTTCCTCCTTCCTAAATTGAGGTTTTCAGTTCCTTCATTTTTAGGAAAAGCATTTGATGCCACTGAAGTGGCTGCTGATAGGATTCATGCAGTGGTGAAAAACCCAGATTTCCTCTTCAGTCACAGTGGTGTCCAGAAACTGATTTTCTTTTTGTGTGTAGGTATAAAGAAATTGAGTACATAACCCATCTGTTTTGTTTTGTATTTTTTAACATTTGGGGCATGCAATGCACTCAATTTTCTGTACTCTAATATTTTAAGTCAAGGCTTCATGAATTGTGGTCTTAGACACTTAAGGAATGATGTCATGTAATTCTCTTATTGTCATGTGCCTAATTTGTTCCTAAATTTCTGTTAAGAAGGTCATCATAGATCACAGATGTCTACTGCTCCTGCCTTCATCATGAATGTCGATTCTGTCTTCAGAGAATTCACAGCACCATTTCATTACATTTTATCAATTCATATTCTTATCAGCACCAACAATTTGTGTGTGAATGTCCACCTTTTGCATTGAGAAACCATTTGATGGAGCGCACTTCACATTTGGCAGGATTCCAGATCAGTGCAGCCATTATCAGCATATGGCACTGGAACAAACAACATGAGGGGAAAGTGAAAGGACCTATATCAAAGCCAATGCAGCCATCATCTGCAAAAAAAATTTACTCTTTGGCCTCTATGTGTTGTATTTGCTTTCCAGATACACCTTGTACTAATTTTACTGCTTGAAAATTGAGAGAGGAAATAATGCAAAAAATATTCCATCTATATCATTCATGGATGTATCGTGCATTTTATGTGGTCTCTAAAATTTAAATTATAATTTATGTAAATAAAACCTGCATTCATCATTCCTCAAAGTATAATTTTTTTTATTATTATTCATTTTAAAAAGTCAACCCAAATAGCCTGTGGTGCCTTGGTAGATAAAATGGTTATGAAACACTATACAAATACTATATGTTTAAAGTGCCCACAGAAATTCTATCCTCAAACGATCATTATCAAACTAGAATAATTGAAGTAATGATCGCATGTAAGAGAGATTGTGTCATGCTTTCTCGGATATGAAGCATGACACTCTGTAGTTGCCAAGACTTTCGGAGCAGCAGGATAATGATAGCGAATGCGAAAAATGGGCCAGAGTTGCTGGTGCTATCAGTTTTGATACCTACTTGGCAGTGGACAAGGAACATGAGGACATTGTCACATGTGACTTTCTAAGTGTTCATGAAGTGAACAACAAGGTGTGAGGAGTAGCAAATGTTTGCAACATGGGGGTGCAGAGTGGGGAAGATGATACAACAGCTGAAGGAATATCAACACTTGCCGAAGCTCTGAGGGTGTGAAACTGCAAGTGTATAGTTATGCACGTGAAATGATGGTATGAACATTAGGGAGCAACAGAATGTATTTGAATGTAGAAAAGTTGTTGTTTTGCAAAACAAAAGAAAAGAAGCACATGTCAACGTTTTTCAAAGAATGTGACAAATGTGTTGAGTTTTTTTATTCATTTTATTTACAGATGCTGTGTAATATCTCAGGCCATCAGCTTCCCATTCAATTCAGGGCATGAAATGGCCAATAAATTTTGCTCAGAGATCTTTTCTTTCAAGCTTGAGGTCCTTTTATATGCCGTAAATCTACAACACTGAACCCATGGCTTTACTTCCCCTCCAGTGGAAGCCAAACTTATAATTTTTACCCCCCAAAAAATCTCTTGACCATGCCCAGGATTGAACCCATGATCTTGGGCCTATGATTCTACAAAATATACTGTTTTCTTATATACCAACTTTATTCAATTTTGAATATGATATATGCATTTTCCATATCGTTTTCCCACATTCATTTTTTTTTAACCTGGTGCCTCCAAAAATGATGAATCTAGATTCTACTGTATATCATTCTTACAAGATGAAAGGAAGTCAAATAATAGATTTATATATATATATATATTTTAAATTGAATAGTGTTTATTGCCCGTTTTTACTACTGAGGCACCACAGGCGGTGGACACTGATAATACATGAAATGAAATGATAAATTAGGAAAGGAGTATTTTTTTTAAGCAAGGAAACGTTCCAAGCTTAATATAGGGTACCTCCCCAGCATTTGCCTTTAATGAGGACTGAGGAAAATCTAGAAAAAACATCAGTCAGGAAGGATGGTCCTGGCGGGAATTGAACCCCAGACCTCTCGCTCCAATGTGTATTTGTAAGTACAATTTATTTAAATTAAAGTGTATGTATATTTATAGCAGTGTTGAAACATAGTAGCACTATACCTCACTTTGTATTTTTTTTATATATATATAAAACATGTTTCAAGAACCATTGCTATCATCGACAGCTGTAGCCCAACTGATATTGTTTGCGACGATCTGGAGGCATCTGGTGGTTCCATTAAGAGTGGACACAATTTGTCCATAGAGAGAATTTCAAAATGCCTCACTAAATCTTTATCCTCTCCCAAATTGCTAACTCTTATCAGATTCTTGATGTCTTTCAGTAATGTGCTTCTCTAGCAAGATTGTGTCAAAAAATGTTCAGCAACCACCAATTTATTTATTTTCCTTATATTCCTAAAATGTAAAAAAGGGAAGACTGAAAAGATATAAATCAGGCGTCTACATACATTTCTGCCATTTTGACATATATTTGAATGCAAGGGCTGATAAGTCTGGTAAATTTCAATGAAATGATGGGAACTATTGTTAAGTGGCATGACAATTGGTAAGCATGCAGGTTTTTGTAATGGTTTTGTACAAATTTTCAAATAGATGCAACGGGTATTTTTTTGTTGTCAGCTATCTTAAGTGATAGGTGTAACATGTTTCATGGAAATGGATAAAGTTTTATCATGCAGTGAGCTGAAGGAAGTTCATGAGGACTCTGCATCAGCACTCAAGACATTTATGAATGAATAAATACATTTAAATGTGGCTTTTCAAGCACTGCAGATGCTACACTTTCTAAATGCACAATTAAGGTTTCTTCTGAAGAAAATTCATGGTAGTATAATCATGAGATGGTAGACATTTTATATGAACAGGTACATAATATCCTGCATGAAGTTCTGCATATGAAGAAGCTTGAGTATGTGATGGGTGCTGCGTTTCTTGACCCCACACCAGACCTCCAGCTTAAAAATATCTCTGTTAATGAACTTGGCCACCTGTGTCAATAATGCAATTAAAGTATAAGACTCACATTGGTCTTTTGTTTCAAATGCATGTTTCAGTCAACCACCTTAGTTTATTTTTTAAGGTTCTCAGTAAATTCCAAGAAAATGATTTCTTTCCTTGCTTTGTTCTATTTTAAAATAATCTCTTTTGATAATCTTTTCCAAATTTTCCTTTAATGAAAATGGATTTCCAAAAAATATAATTAAATGTATATAAATAAAAATCAAATGAACTAATCTAGCGCAACAGAGAAGCTCAATTTTTCTGCCATCTCTTCACTGAAATCGATGCTACAACATAACTCTAAGCATTAAAATATAAGAACTCAGATTGGAATATTATGCTTTAATATTGACAAATAAAGAATAGAGTATTAAAATGGCTATTATTATTAAAAAATATATAGCAGGAATAATAATAGCAGTTTTGCTGGATATTAAAACATATCAGTATATCTTATTTTAATTTAAAGTAAAACACTAAAAATCATGTCGTCACAATAAAACTCTCTTTAAGTTTCACAAAATTACTTTTATAAGTGTGTTTGTGAAACTTAAAGAGAGTTTTATTGTGACGACATGATTTTTAGTGTTTTACTTTAAATCAAAATAAGATTAACAAAAGTTTCACTGTGTGGATTCCGACATTCCGTAAACATATCAGTATATACTGAGGAGCGGACGTAACCTAACAACCTAATTCAAGGTGGCAAATAGCTATTCATCCATCATGCTCTTATACGATCACTGTAACTTTTTACTAATACATTAGCAGAGCCAATTGTTTGATTATTGATTTGTTTTATTTACGAATGTTCTTTGGCATCTCAAGTCATTGGCATCCCATTCAATTCAGGACATGAAACAACCAATAAATTTTCCTCAGAGACTTCTTCTTTCAGCCTTGAAGTTCTTTTTCGTGCTGTAAATCTATGACAGGATCCATGGCTTTACTTCCCTTCCAAAGTAAGGCCATACTTATGATTTTTATACCCGAAAAAGTCCACTGACCCTGGCCGGGATTGAACCCACGATCTTGGGTTTATGGGACACTAAACAACCAGGACCGATACCAGAGCTCAGAAATTCAGGCATTTATTTTGGTTAAAATAGGCAGGCAAAATGGCACTTAAAATACTGGAAATAGACAGTGGTATAATTAAAACAGCATTTATTAAAAGTTAAAATAGAGAGTTATTTCACTCATTATTAATGAAAATAGATATTTAAAATAACTTAATTTCTTTATCACATAAAGTACTTTAGCTTAATTTTCTTCATATGATATGATTTTTTCAAGGTAGCAGAAATGCACATTGGTTTCTAGTCCAGTTCATTTTCTGTTTATGCATTTATAGGAGAATCAGGTTAGCATCTCTCTTACTTCTGTACTGAACACATTGTAGGGATGGTTTATTACACAGCTGTACCACTCTCATTTTTCTTGCTTGCAATTGTTTGTTACATGTATGTAGCTGAAAAGTTGTTCCATTACAAATTTTCTAGAATTGTCTTGTGCAGATCGATACATTACTTCTTTTATCCTCTATATTTCCTGGTATTTGTATGCCCGAGGTAACCGTGTGTTCCTTTCATTATTTAAAGTGAATGGGTTGAGGAGAAAGTTTTTGACTGCTTGAAAAGAAATAAATGTTATTACTTTTTTCATGTTGATATATTGAAATTCTTTATGTTCTTTTTAACATGCATAAATAATCATGGAAAAAATTCATAACGATCTAAAAAACCGTTAAAAAGCTTTTAAACCTTGAAATATGCAACAGAAGCCAAAATAGGCCAAAAAGACAAAATAAAAGTTGGCCCTACCAACCCCAAATATATGGAAACGTGTTCATTTTGATTGGACTCCTAAATATATATACGCAATAGAAAAAGCATTTTGCCTAGCTTCTGGGCTCTGTATTCAGTTTTGTTCTTTCGTGAAACAAAAAATTATGACTCCCATGCTTTACAAGCAGTAATATTGATATACTTATAGTGTATTAAACCATACTTTCGTGAAGTAGGCCCCTTATGTTCTGTCTTTGATGTTCTATTGTTTCACAGAAATATGCAATGCAGTATGATGATAACTACATGATAAAAATACAAGTTGCCATTTGTTGGACCATTCTGAACTTTATCATCAAACAGATAGTATTTGAAAGGTTACATTCTTCTAGAAATGGATGTGTTATCAGTCCTATAACATTATGGAGCAAATGGTTATGGTGTAGATATCTGGAGTTTTATGCAAACCAGGTTGTAGGCAAATCTGGATTGAGTAAGCACATTCTTTCGCTAGGTTCATTTGATGCAAAGTGGGTGACCTATGCAAAGACTTATTTCATGCTTCATGCTGCTGACAGGATTAGCCTTTGCTAGAGCAGTAGCATTGCAGTGCTTGTGCAACAAGGTTGTCCACAGCTATTAATGCGTGCCCTCATCTCTGTAGATTTTGTTATGCTCTGCCTTTATTGCCATGGTCTATCTAGTGGCCCTCTCCCAAAACTTTGCTTGCTTGCAGAGTACAGTAGTGTTTGCAAAGTCGGGTTTATGTCTTTCTGTAATACGGTGTTCTGCTTAATTCAATTTTTCTGGATATTAACAATGACTACTCCAGAAAACTTGGCAGCATAAGCAGTCGACTGGCAAACACTCACTCTTTGCTGGCATCTTGAACTAAAATGCCAATCATTTGAGATTGGTTCCTCTCGTGAAAAATTGTTTCACCACTGTGTGATGAAAAAAAAATCATTCTCATTCTTATTCAGTAGCCGTCATAAATAATGAATGAATATTCAGTTAATTGCACTATAAGCAAATTTTCTTTTCTTATGAATCAGTTTTATAATGCAGTTTCTAGGCATAACTATGGGAGTTTTAGCCTTTATTTAGAGTATGTCCATGTTTCAGAAAATTTTCCAGACAATCATCATTAAATGGTGAAACATGGAATATTTGCAAAAGCATTCCTTTAAAAAAAGAAAATAAATGTCTATGCATTTAATTTTGACATATTTTGGAAAGTACTTATTCTTATTTTTCTGAACAATTTTTTTATTCAGTTTCACCATTTGAGCTTAGCTTTGGTTACAGTAGAAATGATTCTACTAGCATGTAAATTTACTTTATGATTGAACAACATTATTTTTTTAATTTCAGGTCATCTACAATTTGCTGTCATTAAGATTTAACTCTCGAATTCGAGTGAAGACATATACAGATGAGTTAACACCACTCGATTCTTCATGTGAAATCTTTAAAGCTGCAAACTGGTATGAAAGAGAAATCTGGGATATGTTTGGTGTCTTCTTTGCCAATCATCCTGATCTTCGACGAATCCTGACTGATTATGGATTTGAAGGTCATCCTTTCCGCAAGGACTTCCCATTATCTGGTTATGTAGAGGTGAGTTATGATATTTTTAGGTTTGAAATAGCATAATATGAGGGTACTGTATAATTTTCTAGATTCAAAGGTACCTTAAGGGATACAAGCTTTTTGCCAGCATCTCTGACGTTGGTATCCATTAATTCTTGTGGTTTAATCTCCTAATCTTCATAATAATAAATAATAATAATTTTAAAAATGTGGTTTCTCTTTAGTAATGCTTATGAATTCCAACAATTCTAATTTTGTTCCCCTAATACCTTAGTAATGCCATAACTTATTTTATTTCATTTAAAGTTATTCAGCTTGCTGAAGAATTCATTTAGTTTACCCAGCTCCTGCATAACACACTTTTTTTTTTCCTGTAAGAAAGGGATTGGTGTCATTTCTAAAGGATTCTTGTGCAGTTTTGGAGATGCATCCTTGTATGAAGTGTGGAGGAGACATAGTCGGGGGTTGAAGTAGTGAACAGCAATTAGATTGGCTGTCTCACAGCAAACCGTGCACAAATGAAGATATACTATAAGTGAATGTATCATTGGCATATGCCAAATTCTATCCTGCACACAAATAAGTGGAATATTTGACAAAAGTAGATGGTTTTGAAGAAGACAATTTTTGCACATTTGCTACTATATGCTTATATCCATTCAAATGTCGTCACTTTAAAAAACATTATCACATGGATTATGGAAAACTATTTTGCCATTGGTTATAAATATATTCTTATTCACTGATTGTAAAAGAACGATGTCATTATACTTAACACTTGTGATTTCTGATTCACGTAATAAGTCAACAGAATAATTTGCATCTGTTAACTGAGTGACTGAATTTTGAAGGCCCAAGAAGCCTGGAAAATTATACCACGGGGATCACTTGGCATGCAATCAGCGTATGCTATTTCAGTACTCTGTTTTCTGCTGGCGCATCATCAGAACCATTATTGGCATGTTTTCATTAGAATCCAAAGTGCCATTCAATTTCATAAAGGCTCAAAATATGTATTAATATAATATAGTGTATTATATGCAAAAATATTTACATTTCATAAATATTTATTAAATTATTTACACTGTAGGTCAAAAGTTTCTAGACACTCAGAAAATCTAGTGAAAGTATAGGAGGGAAATGCAAATATGCAAAAAATATGGAGGTTTTACTGCCTGGTCCTTATTTAATAATGTTAAAAAAAAAACATAGGTCAAATATGAATTCCAAATTTTGACTGATTTGATCAAACTTGTTTCTCATTGAAAAAAATGTCCTTTTGCCGAAATTACTTTATTCACAACTCTTGGCATCCTGTATATAAGTTTTTCAATAGTAGGCCTAGGAATATCATTCCTAGCATGTTCCAATTTCTTCTCAGATGTAGTGCATATGTTGTGCATAAAGATCCGTTTCATCCCATAATAGCTCATTGAAGTTGAGATCAGGAGGCTAAGCCAGTCACTCCACAATTTTCAGCTCTCCCGCCCTCTGTCCAGACAATTCTTGCATGATATCAAAATATATTTTGTATCATTGTCTTATTGAAAAGTAAAGCCCCAACGATCAGACTATTACTGATGAGACGGCATACCTGCTATGATATCCATTTTTGTTAAGTGTCCCTTTAACTGATGCAGATCACCAACCTCACTGAATGGAAAACAGCCCCTTACCATTAAAGATCCTCCTCCATGCTTCACTGTTGGGGTCACACAATCCAGATGCATCTGTTCAGTTGACGATGTCTTACATTAAGTTTGTCATTTGTTACTGAAAACCTCAAATTTAGATTCATGAGTCCAAACCAACTGTTTCCAGTCTTTGACTGTCCAATTTTTGTGTTCCAAATCCAGTGAAGTCTTTTCTATTTACCTCCCTAAGAAGAGGTTTCTTCACAGCTACCCTTCCAAACAGATTAGCCACCCTTAGTCTCTTTTTTATTGTGCTAAGGGGTAATTCCCTATTGTAGCTTAAATTAAATTCATGGTAAATTTCAGCTGCCATTAACTCTCTATTTGGTTTTTTTTTTTTTTTTGAGCACTATTGTGTTATTTTCACTTTTGCTTGTCACTGTTTGCCCCTGTTTCCCTTAATCTTTCTATTGTGTCAGCAATTGTTGACCTGTGAATTTTCAATTTTTTTTGCTATTTCTCTACTTGAATACCCTTCATTTAACTGCTGAGTGTTTATCAACACTCACTATCTGCTTTGGGCCCATATCCTAAAATTAAATAAGTTGACTTAAGAAATTTTGAGAAATTGAATGAAAAAAAATGTCAAGTCTGATGTCTTCTTTTTTACCGTAACACATTACAAAATATTGTGCTGCCGTTTAATGGATGCAGGAAACACAGGATTAATACAATACTGACTCATTCACAATAGATAACTTAATACATTACTATGTTGATCCACATACTGCTTAACTAGATATGCCTATGTTAGCATTATAAAGGAGCAGTTGTTAATGCGTAACAACAGCATGCACTTTTTACAGGGTATCCAGAAACTTTTGACTAGTGTAGGTGATATGCAACTCATTACAGTGAAACGTTGATCCATTTTGAAAAGCGTTGTTCTTCCGAATACAACATTAAATTTTGTACAGTTAAATTTTTTCTTTGGGGCCAACAAATATCAACATACATATCAACACACTGCACAGTGGTCTCAACAAATCAATCTTTCAGATAACAAAACAGAGGGATGTATTGGGTTGGTTTGCCGTTCATAGGCTCTGCAAGTAAAATAATGTTACTATTGTAATTATTAAAATGCAGCATAGATGTTATCCTCTTTCCATCTTCCTAACATGTAAATATATGTGATGACAATCACAACTTTTCAATTCATGCAGGTGAGAGGACACAAAGAAAAAATTGTACTGTCATTATGAATAATGGCTTCATGGGAAATTTTCTAGATTGTCCACCAAGTGTACAGACTGATTCCAAGAAACCCGACACCTCAAGTAATAAAGGCAGCAGGATTACTGAAAAAAAGACATCCATACCGTTACACCATATGCTGCGATGACCCCCAGACTTCCAAAAATCCAATAGACATTGCAAGTGCCATGAACTCATATAGCTAAATATCTAACCAAGATTTTACAGCCTCTCACAGGAAGGTGCATGTGTAAAGCAGCAAGGAATTTCTAAAGTAGATGTATAATAACAACTTGTGTTAAAATAAAGTTTTCTGTGGGATAATTCATTAATTATGTAATTTATTCGTGTAGGTTCGCTATGATGATGAGAAGAAGCGTGTGGTAGTGGAACCTTTGGAGTTAGCCCAGGAATTTCGCAAATTTGAGCTCTCAGCACCATGGGAACAATTTCCTAACTTCCGAGAGGGACCACCTGCTGCAGAGGAAGTGCCTCTTGATTCAGAGCCCAAGAAATGAAAGTGATGACTTTAAAGATGTAAAACTGTAAAAAATTAAGTTGTAATATTGTTTGTAGGTCATATATCTTAAGTTATAAAATAAAAATATTGATATACTATTATATCAAATATTTTTTGAGTTTTACCTCAAGACTCTAAATTTATCTGAAATACAGAAAAAAAATTTCCTATCATAGCCTATATTTGCCTCCTATTTTTTCCCTCTCTCTAGCAAACATTGCCTACCATAGCCTCCTACCAAAAACAAATTGTCTAAAATATAGCCTTTAATTGCCTTCCCCTCTTTATGAAAATTGCTCACCCCCCCTTGCCTATCTTAGCCTCTTTTCTTTTCTTTCCTATGAAAAATTGCCTATCTTAGCCTATATTTGCCTCCTTTTTTCCCTCTCTGTTAGGGAAAAATTACCTATCTTAGCCTCTTTTCTTTCCTGTGAAAAATTGCCTATCTTAGCCTCTTTTCTTTTCTTTCCTATGAAAAATTGCCTATCAGCCTCCTTTTTTCCCTCTCTGTCTAGGAAAAATTGCCTATCTTAGCCTCTTTTCTTTCCTAGGAAAAATTGCCTATCTTAGCCTCCTTTCTTTCCTAGGAAAAATTGCCTATCTTAGCCTCTTTTCTTTTCTTTCCTATGAAAAATTGCCTATCTTAGCCTATATTTGCCTCCTTTTTTCCCCTCTCTGTCTAGGAAAAATTGCCTATCTTAGCCTCTTCTCTTCTCTTTCCTAGGAAAAATTGCCTATCTTAGCCTCCTTTCTTTCCTAGGAAAAATTGCCTATCTTAGCCTCCTTTCTTTCCTATGAAAAATTGCCTATCTTAGCCTCCTTTCTTTCCTAGGAAAAATTGCCTATCTTAGCCTCTTTTCTTTCCTATGAAAAATTGCCTATCTTAGCCTCCTTTCTTTCCTAGGAAAAATTGCCTATCTTAGCCTCTTTTCTTTTCTTTCCTATGAAAAATTGCCTATCTTAGCCTATATTTGCCTCCTTTTTTCCCCTCTCTCTGTCTAGGAAAAATTGCCTATCTTAGCCTCTTCTCTTCTCTTTCCTAGGAAAAATTGCCTATCTTAGCCTCCTTTCTTTCCTAGGAAAAATTGCCTATCTTAGCCTTCTTTCTTTCCTAGGAAAAATTGCCTATCTTAGCCTCCTTTCTTTCCTAGGAAAAATTGCCTATCTTAGCCTCTTTTCTTTTCTTTCCTATGAAAAATTGCCTATCTTAGCCTATATTTGCCTCCTTTTTTCCCCTCTCTGTCTAGGAAAAATTGCCTATCTTAGCCTCCTTTCTTTCCTAGGAAAAATTGCCTATCTTAGCCTCCTTTCTTTCCTAGGAAAAATTGCCTATCTTAGCCTTCTTTCTTTCCTAGGAAAAATTGCCTATCTTAGCCTCCTTTCTTTCCTAGGAAAAATTGCCTATCTTAGCCTCTTTTCTTTCCTATGAAAAATTGCCTATCTTAGCCTATATTTGCCTCCTTTTTTCCCCTCTCTGTCTAGGAAAAATTGCCTATCTTAGCCTCCTTTCTTTCCTAGGAAAAATTGCCTATCTTAGCCTCCTTTCTTTCCTAGGAAAAATTGCCTATCTTAGCCTTCTTTCTTTCCTAGGAAAAATTGCCTATCTTAGCCTCCTTTCTTTCCTAGGAAAAATTGCCTATCTTAGCCTCTTTTCTTTTCTTTCCTATGAAAAATTGCCTATCTTAGCCTATATTTGCCTCCTTTTTTCCCCTCTCTGTCTAGGAAAAATTGCCTATCTTAGCCTCTTCTCTTTCCTAGGAAAAATTGCCTATCTTAGCCTCCTTTCTTTCCTAGGAAAAATTGCCTATCTTAGCCTCCTTTCTTTCCTGTGAAAAATTGCCTATCTTAGCCTCCTTTCTTTCCTATGAAAAATTGCCTATCTTAGCCTCTTTTCTTTCCTACAAAAAATTGCCTATCATAGCCTATATTTGCCTCCTTTTTTCCGTCTCTCTCTCTCGGAAACATTGCCTATCTTAGCCTCCTACCAAAAAAATTGCCTAATATAGCGCCTATATTTGCCTTCCCCCCTTTATGAAAATTGCACTTTTTTTGCCCTTAGGAATAATTACCATCTCTTTTTTTTTTTCTATGAAAAATTGCCTATCTTAGCCCTTTTTTTTCCCCTCCCATATGATAAAATTGCTATCGTGGTGTATCTTTGCCCTCCCCTGCACCCTTTCCTGGAAAAAATTGCCTATCTTTGCCTTCTATTTCTCATCGTAGAAAAATGTCCTAACTTTTTTAATAAGCAATACCTATATTTTGATTGATACACTGTGGGTAAGTGAAGTGTATAAAAATTACCCAGAGTGTATCAATCAATATACAAGCCCTTCACTGTAATTGGCTTCAATATTTTAACAAATACGTTAAATACGTATATTTGCTCATCAATGCATTTTCGTATTTTTCAAGTAATACTGTTGCAGAAATAAAAACAATATTAATAATTATTAAACACTTTTATTTTAATCACAGTTTCAGCTTTACAAACATATCACAGAATGTAATAAATTATATCTTTTAGTAGTAGTTTTATTTTACTCAGACAGAACATAATGCTATTTACAATAAAATTTTACTGATAAGTTACAGTTACAGCACTCTATTGTGAAGTGACATAAAATACATTATGTTTGTAAAAAGAAGCAGGGTAGTTGGAGCATGTAACACTTCATTTTTATTTTATATTTGCTGGGCTGGCTTATCAGGTCCAGCCCACTGCACTATTTTGTATCCCCTAAAACATAATAGTTTTCTGTTTTAACGCACATTTTATCTATTTCTGAGTTCTGACATAAATTTGTTGGTAACAGGTAGCTGCTTTAGAACGATTCTTACACCAGCATCCTCTGGTACAGCCCATTCCCATTAAAATGAATTTGGTTGCACTTACAACTTATTTCATACGGATTTGCCATCAAAACAGTAGACGCTTGCTTTATACTTCAAGACAGCAAGTGCAGCCAAAATTGAGAATCGAACAGCAGGCAGCAGCAAGGGTGAGAAGAAACGTGTGTAGTTGATTGACTGCCATGGTAACTCAGAGGGATGCACAAGCTGGCGATCAATGCCAGGATATAAATATAATTTTTGACACAGCTTTTATCTACACATTTTAAATTTTACATTTACTGATATAGTGATTTAACTACTTGTTTAATGGTCTATAGCTACAATTTTTTTTTATAGTTAACACATTACTTTAATTCCATCTATATTGAAGCTATTAGTGCGGTACTACTGTTTGTAGCTTTAATTTTCTATTGTACCATTTCAGTGTATTAGGTGCATTATTGCATTTACATAAAACTATGTACAAATAGTGACACTTGTGTAAGAAAGTCAATATACTTTACTATTATGCAGCTGCTACAGTAGTGCTGAAGTGTTGTAGTTTATACTGAAATATGGTCATTTTTACTTTCAGTCTTCTATTGTGTAATAAGTAGTCTAAAACAGGGATAATTGATCTCCTTATTCATTTGTTTTTCTTACCCAGAAGGCATGATGGTTGCCACGAAGGCTTGTAAGAATGATTTTCCTCTAGTCAAATCACAGTTTATGTAAGGAAATACTCAAGAGGCAGTATCTGAACAATAACAAACACTGATAAACTTTCATGCAATGATAAGAGTTAAAACGAGTGTAGCGATGTTTCCCACAATTCTGAAAAATCTACTGATGCTTATGTGTTTGTATAAAAGTGTGTAGCTGTTCATCGCAATTGCTGCAGCAAATCGAATGCCTTTTGTGAATGAGCTGCCGCCAGAACAGAGGGTAGATATATATTTTTATACCCAAACTGTGTAGTAGTTGAATCTGCCGTCTTCACACTCTTTATGCTTCACTAACCTTAAAAATATACGGAACCGGTTTCAAAGATATGTTATCTCCTTTGACGACTTTGAGTCGTCCACGGCCAAAGATGAAGATAATATATCTTTGAAACTGGTTCCATATATTTTTAAGGTTAGTGAAGCATACGGAGTGTTAAGACAACAGATTCAATTCACATGAGCTTCACTTTGTTAGTTCCATATGAAATTTTTTTTTTTTTTAAGATTTACAATTTTTAAAAAAATTTAATGTGTAGTAGTTATTCAACATTATTTGTAAACTAAATTCCCTGTGTAGAGATAGAGCTGCACCAACATCTATGTCACTGTTTTCAAGCACAAAATCTGGTGTTGGGGAATTATGTTAAAATCCTATTATTTACTTTTAGTACTGCATTGTTTATACTACATACATAAAACTAAAAGAACATTAAATATGATTAATCTGCTAATTTGATTTGCTATATTTAAAGGGTTACATGTTCCAAAGTTTGAATGTTGCCTATTTTTTACAAGACAAATCCAAAGCCATAAAAAAATATCCCATTCACTATACATACCTAGTATTCTTATCCCATACTGTGGATTTACAATGAAATGTAGTAGAAAATTGAGGTAGGTTTCGACATTCTGTGTTACAGCTGTTAAGAATTTTTAGGTTGGCTGTGAATCTCATCTCTCTCACAAGACATTGGAGCGATCGTTAAAGTTCTGTAGACTAAGTGTATGATGTTATATGCACAAAATGCATAGTTTAAACTTCACAAATCTAGCTCAGAATGCTTGTTTCTTGAAACACATTCACTTTTATACGAAGGTAAGTCAATAAGTAGGCTACAAATTGATGTTGGGCACTACATGTTTGAATGAGGTATCTGAGGCCATTGCCACAAGAACCAGCATAAATTTGGTTATATTTACAATAGCAAAACAGCGGTTGCAAGATGGCAGCACATCTGAGTGAATTTTTGTGGGCAAAAGTTATGGAATCAAAGTATATTCATAAAGATATACTTCCCATCTACGGTGAGAAGTGTCTGACACGACAAGCTGTTTATAACTCTATGTAGAAGTTCTCTGAAGGATGGACACATATCAAAGACAAAGATAGTACTGGCCAATGGAGATTGCCACAGAGACAAATTTGCAACAAGTTGAAGACTTAATCTGAGCAGACAGAACAAAACTACAGACACTATAGCTGTTGCAATTAGTTGTTCATATGAAATGCCCTACTTCATAATGCATGACGGGCTAGGTTTTCATAATGCCTGTGCACCACGATATCTGCTACTCATGCTGACCCCACAGCACAAAATGCAAAGAATGAGTCTGGCATTACAGCATCTCAATCACTACCATGATAAAGGACACAATATGCTACATAGAATTGTTACAGGTTATGAGTCTTGAGTTCGCCATTACCACCGAAGACAAAGCATGCGTCACAGCAGTGAAATCATTCTGCATCACCTGCAAAAGAAACACTTAAAATGACACCATCCACTGGGAAAGTGATATCATTGATCTTCTGAGTTAATGAAGGCATATTGGTCATCGCATTCCAACCTCAAGGAGAAACTGTAAATGGTTACTTTTACTGTAATATCCTCAGGTCATTTAATGGAAGCAACCAGAACTCTTCACCAAAAACATGTTGCTCTCGCAGTGCTCGTCCTTATACTACAAATGAGGTAGTGCAAAATTTAGGAGCATCCTCCTTATAGCCCCGACCTTGCTCCCAGTGACTTGCATTTGTTCCTCTTTCTTAAACATCTTTCAGGTGAACATTTTCCCAATGATGAAGCTATAGAAAGGGAAGTCATCGCCTAAGAATAGAAGCCCCAAGAATATTATGCTGCTGAATTTCAGAGGCTTGTGAAACAATGGGACAAGTGCCTAATGATTATGTTGAGACATAGAAGTATTTTACAAATCAGTATTTTATTTGCTCAAGTTCTGTATCCATTTGTAACTTAATGACTTACCCTTGTATTTTGAAAACAGGAACTTTTTATGATAACTGTGTTGAAAGTTAGGACACAATGTTCATATTTTCAAATGTATGTCCATAGTAGATAATTTTAATGAGTTTGTTTTTGAACAATACACATCACATGCAAATAAAATGTTTACCTCACCATCTGACTTTTAATATTCAACATAACAATTTTTACAGTTTAAATTCTGAATGAACCTTTCAGTGAATAAACAAGTTATTTTATATGTACTTTAACTCTTGAAGTAATAAAATATAATCTTGGTAAAGCATTGCTTTCGTAACATTCATAATTTACTTGGTTTTTAAATGGACATGTTTTGGGAATATTTGGTCTCATCATCAGCAGAAGTACTTCTATTGGTAATCAGAAAAATTCAATGTCAGTGTCTTGAAGTTCATTACGCATTTTTATTTTTGGTTATGTACATTTTTCATCAAGTTGTCATTCCCAAAGGGTTGCAAGTGTGTTTCAGTACTTTTATATTTGTATCAATTTCATGGTTTTTGACCAAAAAACTACTCCTACTACCAAAAAGCTGCTACTCTGGTTTCTCTATCAGTGTATAACAGATATTTCTGAAATGTTCTTTGGTACACATTTCCAAAATTCTTTTCATTTTTCCTATGTTAACTTGATCACAGTCTTTGCAATTGATTTAGTAGATACACATCTTCCTGTAAGGATCTTTGCTGGAAGATTTTAGTTAACTTTTAATACCGTAGACATTTTGAGAACCCAAAATTATTTTGTATTTTTAAATTTTTTTTAAAATTCATTACTAAAACATGCAGTAAATTAAAACAAAAGACAGTGGTGTGCCATCATATAGGAGCATTCCAAATATATGTAGGGCGTAAAAATATTCCTTGCAGTTTCTAAGATATTCACCAAATATTGGCATTCTTGGAGCTTACTGGAGGAAGATCTCATTTTCAAAACTGCTCCATGCCTGTAAATATGCCTCAATTGCCCTAAAAATTGCAAGTTCAGCAATATTTATATTTCAAACCTCGCTAAAATATACGGTAACTAGAACAAAAGATGGTAGTGTGACCTGCAAATAGAGCTGGGCTCCAACATTTCAAATATGTGTAGAACAGGAAAATTTGCTTTGTGGCTGCAGAGAAATATGTTTAAACATTGGCATTCTTGGGGCTTACAGAAGGAAGGTCTCATTTTCGAAACTGTCTCATGACTATAAATATACCTTAATAGTCCTAAAAATGATATAGAACACAATTAACAATTATTTGGAAACCATTGTGATGTGCTGGTGTTTTTTTTTAAAAAAAAAATCATTTTGGCTCCTCAAAACATGCATAGTATAAAATTTTACTAAAATCTTGCTGAAAAGATCCTATACTTTATTACAGGAAGTTTGTATCTATCAAATTAATTACAAAGTTTGTGATCTGGTATATATTAGAAAAATGAAAAGAAATTGGAAACCTGTGCCAAAGAACATTTCAGAAATATCTGTTGCAAGGGAAATTGGCAGTGGCAGCCCACTTTTGGTCAAAAACTATGAAGTTGATACAAGTACAAAATAGTGATAAAAATTTGCAATCCTTTGGACCTAACAGCATTGGAAAATTTTTACATATTCAAAAATAAAAACTGCATCATGAACTTCAAGAAACTAACGTTGGATATGTTCGATAAATTTCTACAACTGCCTACAGATTATGCTCGTAAGTGGGTCTTCTGCTGCTGATGGGAGCGAATGTTGCCAAAATGTGCCCAATTAAAAATTAAGTATTTGAAACTAATCTTTTTTTCAGCTTAAACATTCATAAATGGTAGGAATTTTCACAGTAAAATATAACAATAAATATATAATTCTGATAAATGTTCAAATTTTACTAATATTTACTAGCATATGTGAACATATTTCAAGGTCTGTTGTCTTCATTATCAGCATGGATTAATGGTGGGTTTCTAGTATTATGTATATATTTCTCTATATGTCTTATCATGCAGATCAAAAACAAAATTTTTTACCAGTGTATATGAATATTTTCTTCCATACAATTAATTCTATAGGTTTCTGGACTGGATTTAGAAATTTTGCTGCTGCTAATTTCATTTCCATGTGTGCCTTGACACAGAGTAATGTTTCTTTTGGTTTTACATATGCGTTTCCTATTTCAGTATTTACAGTTGATGAAATAAATGTCTCATTATTTACTGCAGAATTTTGTCCTTTATGTTGATCTTTAGGAGGTTTTTAAGCCACCAGATTTTCAGAATTTTGTCACCACTTCCATGGGATTTTGCATTTCAACCAAGGCCACCTGTCAGGTAGTCCTGAACTTTGAACTATCACCAGTCAACAAATGAGGGATTTAGAGCACAAGTGGCATAACTCCACTTATTTTAAAATTGAGCTGTTTGAAGTAGGGAGGATTAGTTTTTGTGCTGTAAGCTTTGTAACTCCTGCATTACAAATTTTCACACAGATGGGAGCACTTTATGTTTTGAATATTTTTCTCTTTTGTTCAAAAGTACATGTTACATCGTGTATTGTGAAACAGTAAAAAGAAAATACTCAAAAATGTAAAGTAATAACTGCACTTTCTGATTCTTGTACTGGAAAGAACAGGAATTGCAATATTTCAGTTTTTATATTAAAGTTGTTGCATGACCCAGACCAGAAAGTGAAAGTAACAAAACAAAAGTTCATGGTTCCAGGTTACAGCTTCCTACCTAACGATGCCGACTTCTGCTTAATTGAATTATCTAGTTGTAAGAAACAATACATTTTCTCTGCTGATTCTTGGGAGATATTGTATGAACAAGTAGAAAAAAATCCTTTTGTTGGGCATGTAATGAAGAGGGAAGAATTTTTGACTCCAAAGGAGCTACTGATCCATGTAATGGTTAGAAAAAGGGCTAGTGATTGGCAACATTGCAGCAGCTGAAAGTGAAATGGCTGCAATTTGAGAAAATAAAGCCATTTACTATGGAGTTCAAAGAGAATTTCAGCCCAAATGGGAATTTCTACAAAATGTGTTATCAGTGAAACAGGAAGACCAGAAATTTTGTAACAACAGCCAAGAAAAAGTTCATGATAAATCTTCTTTCTTATATTCCTCCTTTGTTTCATCATAATTCAAAACATATCAACATGTTCTTTTACTCATGTGTCAATGGGTTCAAAAGACGAGGTTTATGATGAGGGAAATAATGAACAAATTTGAGTACTGTAAATTAAGTGTTAAAGTTATTCAATACATAAACTAACAAACTCTAAAGTTTCTATAATTGTATTTTTTATGCCACTGTCTACATAAAATGCATAATTCTAGCATATTTGAATAGATTTCAATTCATATTACAATAAAGTATATTAGTATATTCCTTAATTATCTGTATCAATTTTCAAAAACTTGTCTTTATCTGTAGACTGCCTTAGATGGAGTTACTGAACATCTTGTATGTTTGCAAAGACTTTAGAGCAACATATTTTTGTGGGTAAATTATAAATAAGAATCAACTCGTTGCTTTCATGAGGAATTTATTTGAAGGCAATTGCCTCTTTCCAGAACTGCAATTCACAATCTTATGAATGAATTTGATACAACTGGTTCAGTACAAACCAAAAAACACATGAGAAGACTTATAAATGTCAAAACTTAAACCTTACAAGTATATACATGCCCAATGTCTATGACAAGGAGATGCCATAGCATGTGTGCATTATTGTGAGTCGTTTCTTTCATCAGTGACTGAAGGGTTAATCGACCCACGGTTTATGTTCTTTTCACATGAGGCATGGTTCCATTAAAACGACCATGTTGGACTACAGGTATGGCCGGCTCTTGTGATGCAAAACCTCGTGCAAACTGTAAGGACATTCTAGAAGCTCTATTATTACTGGGGCCAAAAAATACACAATAACAATATGTACACTGCCAATTGGTTAGATTGCTCATCTGTATCACTAAGGCACCAGTTCAATCCCAGTGAGTCTAAGTGAGATTTGTGGCAGACAAAGTAGCTTCTGGGCAGATTTCCTTTGTGGTCTATGGTTTCCCGTATCCCTGATTCTGCCATTGATCTACCTTCACCCTAATTTAAGTAATGTAGTCTGCCAACTTCACAGTGAGTACCTTCAAATGTATAACAGTAAATGGAAGATTATATTTTTGCTATAGTAAAACCAAAATGGTTGCGATCAAATTACTCAGCATAGAAGACAACAGTTAAATTTATAATGAAAATGAAACCAACAACACTCTTTCCTTCCATGAAATCAAAATCATTAAAAACCACAATCCATTGGAACTCGGGATATTCAGAAAAGATACTTATTCAGCTAAATACATCTATATCAGCCATAATCCAAAACAATATAAACTGCAATAATCAACAGCCTTGTAATAGCCTACTCATTAAGCAAGAACAGTGCATCTTAAAATGCAGCATAAAAATGAACCTGCTGAACTAGAAAATAATGCATATCATCACCCGGAAAGGTTACAAACACATAAAAGTAATTTACATTCCATCTGTGTACACACCAAACTTTTCAAACAATATTTAAAAATACTACTTGGGCTCCAGTAGACAAAATGAAAGTCAGTCAAACAGTAACTTTCCCTAATTTTTACATATGAAAAACAAATGGTACAATGAAGTTTTTTATACAAGAAATTTTATTAGAATGTTTTGGTAGCCCCAGATCAGTTTCATTAAATGGCACACAACACTTTGGTAGTAGTTAACCATATATCTGGAGGTACCACTACAAAATGTGTTGCATTGTGAATTCATACATTTTTTCAGAGCAAAAAATAAAACTGCTACAAATATTATTAGTTAACCTCTATTTATGGAGAAGGATATATGAAGAAAGATACTGTGAGGTCCTGATAACTTAAAGTTGCAATCAAATGTAAACACCTCAAACTTTTGACTGGCAAAATTCTGCATCTACATTGCTTGCTTATATTAAAGAACCCAGGACTTGCTTAGAAAATTTAAATGGTATTCTCCTAATTTTGTATCAGGCGATTTCCATCTTTACACTGAACTCAATAAGCATCTTGGAAGCAAGCAATTTGAAAAGTATGAGGAAACAAAAATCAGCATGGTACAGATAGAAAAATTATGCTGTTATATGGTGATTATGTCAAAAATTACTTAGAAGTTTTAGAAAATTAATTCAAGTAAAAATGTGAACCTGATATGAGCTCCATTTTAAAAGGTTTCAAAATTACCCATAGGTTGCTATAGCAGTTCTAAAATAGTTTTGTAATCAAAATTTGCCATCTTCCGGAAGTAATACACAGATTGGTCAAGAATCATAGTAGCTATAGCCATTTGTTGCAGTGCAGACATGTACACAGGAAAAATGATAAATATTGAATGTCATTCTGTTATTAAGTGCATGGTAAATAAAGGTCATGCGACTGTGAAAACCTGGAAGATAGTTTATGCAGGCATGACCAAAATCTGTCACATTAGAAATTATCTATATAGTATACACAACATGGTTCTGGAGGAGTGTCCATTAAAGGTATCTGAAATTGCTGAAGCCCTGGGCATTTTGGCCCATTTTCAGAGAGATCCAGTGACAAAACATGGGTGCATTACTAAACATCTGAAAGAAAACAGCAGTCTAAACAATGGAAACATCACTATTCTCCACATCCAAAGAAGGCCAAGTGTGTGAAATCACTGGAACAGTGATGGCATCAGTTTTCTGGGATGCCATGGGTGTACTGTTAATTGATTATCTTTCTCCTACAGGTATTATGCTAATCTTTTGAACCTATTGAAAACTAAAAATACGTGAGAAAAGGCTGAGTTTATCAAAGAAAAAAGTCACCTTGCATCAAGACAATGCTCTCCAACACACATGTGTTGTTTCATTTGCTGAAGAGCTCAATTCATCAAGTGAGGCATATCTTGCAAGCCTGAGCAATCATGATGGGATATAGGCTTTGAAGCATCACTGGACAAAGTGCATTAGTACTAAGGGAGGCCATGTTGAAAAATAAGAATAATTTAACTTAGTGCATCATTACAAGATTTTTCAAATGACCTTGGTACAATTTAAAAAATGTCTTAAATACCTATACAAAACAACAAATCAGGCATTTAGGAAATCAGCTTTAAAAACTGCAATAAGCAATGCATGGGTAAAACCAAAATAAGGATTATTTTACATTTCAAGGAACACATAAGAAATTCAAATACAAACACATTAAAAAATCCCCACCCAATAACATACCATTTTTTATCCAAAAATCATGAATTCTAAAATTATTCAAAATTTCTAAATATGATCTATGGGATACAGAATCCCATGGCGTTAACTGCATGGGAGAAAATAATCATACACAAAAACAAAGAAAAGTTAGTTATTTTCAATCTTCCAAACAAGAATGACCTCATCCACAGATTAGTAAGTTCTATAGAGATAATCATTATACATTTTCTACCATTATATAACAAATCTAACTTTAATTGCAAGTAGATAATGCTTTTTAAAACTTCTGTATAATAAACTTCACACAGCTATCATTTGGCTCATAAAGAATTGTATGCAATTCTCTATATTTCTGTTAATAATCTATTGATTCATGCCTTTAAAAACAAAATAATTTTCAGGTACCCAGTTTTATGTTACATTTGCCAGCATAGCACAGTTATTAAACTTGAATTATTAACTGAAAGTAAAGTTGTCAGTGCATAGATTCACATATAGTTTTCATTACCAGTGAACTGTAAAATATTTTAATTTGTTTTTGTTGCACTTTGTGGATACATGTATTAATTTTAAATTGAAATTATTTGACATATGTACTTGAAAATCAGGCTTTCTGTTTTATTATAACTCCGAATAAAAAGGGTATATTTTAAAATACAAGGGGAATTCAGAAATGATTTACAAATACTACACAAGCTTGGGTACATACTTTCATACTGCAATGTACTGATAATAGCATATCTTGCAGACTCTATGATGGTTGTAAGTATGTAATGAAAGATTCATTGTTGTCAAGTGGAGAAAGATGTTGGCAAAATGTGCATAGTTTTTGTAAAAGGGAGGCATCAAAAGTATATAAATTCATGGACATTTAATTGTGGTATGTGGTCAAGAAGCTGTTTACAACTGGGTCATTGGGTTGGTCAGCAACAGGGAATCTGCAAGAATGTGATAAACTGGAATGTAAGGCCAGCTTAATCGCACAACCCTCCATATCATTATTCAAAACCATTTAAATATGAAAAAGGTGTGCGCACATTGGGTTACATGGGATATGACAAAGACACAGAAGGCCAAAAGGGTTCAAGTCTGTTGTCAGCTACTGGAAATGCATTATGATGAGGGAGAAACTGGTGACATTTATCATTCAGCCCAATTGCTTAAACATGAGATGCATCTTTGCCAGATGGGTATCGAGATTATTGATGCCTGAAAAGAAGATGGTGAGATTTCATGAATGTTGGGAGTTTCAGTGTCTGGTAGGTGTGCATGACGAGGTATATCTGAATTCCATCATTACAGATGATGAAACCTGGTTTCACCATTAAGATCCCTAAAGCAAACAGGAGAGCTTGGTCTGGAAATCATCTGTTCTCCAACACCAAAGAAAGCCAAAGATGTTGGAAAGATTATGTAGAAGAGTATTCTGGACTGTAAGGTTGTGGTCCAATGAAATTCTTCTCCTTCAACTTCTCAGATATATCGTCCACAACTGAGGTGGACATCATTAGTGGTGTGCTGGATAATGTCTACTGCAGTTATGGACAAAACGTCTGGGAAGATGAAGGAGAATTCCATTGGACCACGGCTTTACAATGGTGATTTTGTTGTTTCACTGCCATGGAAGGGTCCCCTCTGCAAACAATGGGGGAGTATTACAACACTGTTTTGAGCATCCTGGCCAAACATATCTGAGGGAAATGCCCTGAGCTGCATCCATCTGAATGTATGCCCTACCCTCCAACATCCTCAACTAGCTCCATGTGACTTTTTCTGTTCCCACATCTCAAAAATGAGCTAGGAGGTCAGTTTTTTGGCTCATCAACAACTGTCATGAAGAAGATGGAGGTGTTTTTGAAGATGATATAGGGGAGGTAATTCCAGCATGTCTTGCAGGATGATAGACATGTTGGCCAAGTGCATACTGCTAAATGAGAACTAGCTCTTATATTAAATAGTGCAATGCAACTGAGTATCACCTGATTCATTGATACAAAGCTCTTGTTGAGTTTAGTGCATTGTAACTTTATTTAAAATGTTCAGTAACTTAATAAAGACTTGGAAATTACAGTAGTTCTATAGCATGTTGAAAAAGAACCAAAATGTTTATATTGTGTTGTGATTCTGATCTATGGAAAAAGTAAGTAAAAGAAATTAAAAAAATTGAAATATTTGTTCAATGTGTTTGTGTACTTTAGCAAAGAGGGATTTAAAAAACTAGTTATGTTAAAAATGTTAAAACTTTTAATACGTACAAAAAACTAATACAGGTTTTATAAAACCTAAGGTTCCAGGCCTTTCTCAAAACATTGGCATTACATGTACTACTTACTGTATTTCCCACTTAGACAATTGTTGCAATGTGAGGGCAGGCATTATCCTATAAAGAAAAACCCAAGCAGCTGGGACTTGATTGAAGTTCATAAAAATTTGAGTTTCTACATCCTAGCAGCATTATGATAGAAATATAAGCCCTTCAACATTTCAGAACATATCCCTGAAGCTTATTTTCAAGCAATGTGCACAGCATATAAAGCTGTTAGTTATTTTGTTTGTGTAAACTGTTAGCTTGCTCTTTTTCGTATTTGTCAAAAGCATATACACTTATTTTTTTATAAGATTTTTAATGCACACCATTTGAAAGCCAAAGTCCTGGAGAGATATTAAGAAAGTGGCAAGACTGTAACTATCACTTGTCTGCTACGTTCTAATCTCTACATTCAAGGAATATGAGCCTTAGAGACAATACCTTCCTACACATCAGCAAAAGATTTTGAATTAGGATTTGATGTTTTGGTAACTTTCTAACTTGAAGCTTCAAGTCAATCTTTGCCATGTGTTTTCATTGTCTGCTTGTTACAAATTTCTGATAAAGCAGTTACAGAGAATACTTACACAAGAAAGTTAAAAAAACGTTCTACTGGGATAGTAGGGGGATAAAGTGATAGACAGAATGGTAAAAGCATTTCACAGACTGATCCCAAATCAGTTTCCTAATTTATCAACAGTAGCAAAGTATCCTACTTTCCTCATACAGTGAAACCTCGATTCATTGTTTCTCATGGAGCAAGCAAAAGAAAACAATCCATGTAGGAAACAGATGGAGAAAGGAATGTAAAATGTGGATATTAGTGGCATATTAAAATTGAAGAGAGGGCCAAATGACTAAAACAAAAGAATGGTCTAAAAGAGTGGTGCCTTGTGGCCCCTGTAGAAGGTTGGGCTAGGAGCATATCCAAATGGCATGCGGGAAGGTCTCTCATAACTGCAGTGCCATCATACATCTGTGCTATAAACTTCTAATTTATATGGAACTCTTCTAATTCAGCTGTTAAGCATTCAGAAATTGCAATGTATTTTATGCATATTTCAACCAGTTTACCCCCATTGATATATTGCAAAATAATGGTGACATGCATGTAAAATCTGACATTTTGTCAGTCTGTACGAACTGAAATATGTCCTATTTCTTTCTAATCTCATTCCTAAGACAACATACATTTCTCACTTCACATGATGTTTTTTCAAACCATAAAAAAAACTTCTTAATTTTGTGCCTTCTTGCAGAGTAAGTTCCTATAGCTTTTTGATTGATGAGATCCAAATCGCTTCACTTTCAACTTAAACTTAGATGCAAAAATGGAGGCTTCAAGAAAACACCCGCTTTATTCATTGCCACAGAAGTGATATGTTTTTTTGTATCTTAACAGTTAACACTGTGAAAGTCCACTTTTCACTGACAAACAGTGAGGAAGCCACCCAATTTCAAACAAAAAGCGAAAACAATCCCTAGTCAGTTATGCATAAACATTAACCCCATAGCATCTGGTTCCGAAGAAAAGAGAAAATACCTAGCGTTGGCCATGGGCCATCTTCCTGCTGGCCTAAGAGAACGGAGAGATAAGCAGGAGAAAGGCTAACCCATTTTGGAGGAAGGTAAATATAAGTTCTTATGAAGCTTTGCTGGCCCCATGAGGGTATAAGTTTAAAGCATAATGGGCTGGCTCATGAGCTTCCCTCTCTAACGGAGGATCTGCATGCTACCGCTACTACAGTAGAGAGGAATGCACTTATTGGGTAAGATACAGTTACAAACTAATAGCTATACATTGCTGTTTTCATGGATTTTTTGTTTTAAAAGTTGACCAGTATAAGAGAAAATGGTAAATAGTTATGGTATTTTCTTTAGCGGGAAAGGTCCATCTGGCCCTTATTGATCGGCCACCCCTGGTCTAAAATAATTTTTAGGTCATCAAGTATTCTCACGTGCTTCATGAGGCATGTCAACATTTTGATAAAAATAAAAATTTAGCTTTCTTTTTGTGCTGTGTGCATACTGCAGGACAATGAAAATGAGATTCATTATACAAGAGTTCATTCACAGCTTTATCTGTTACACTAGTCAACAATGAAAATGTATCTTGAACAGAAACCAGTTGTTCTTTACTAAATGAACAAGTAGTAATATATGCAGGTGCCAGCACTTTTGTATGCAGATGTTGTGGCACTGTGGTCAATTAACAGCCTACAGAGAGGACTTGTACCTTGTGCAAAGTATGGTTCATCACATTAATGTGAATAAGACAAAAAACTATGTCTATCACGAAGGGATTTGTTAATAGTTATTAACAAATCCCTTCGTGATAGACATAGTTGGGCAGAGACATGGACTGTATCAAAAATAGTTACATTTATTTTGGTTAGTGTTATCTGTCTTGCACATTTTCATTTCTATTCATGCCTTCCCTCTACTGCAAGCACCTGCAGCTATTGGTATTTTCATGCTTCATTCAACAACACCTTCACACGTTAGAAAAACATGTGCACTTTGCTATAGATGTTTAAAAAAACACTGTACTGTACTTCTTGCAACTCTTTAATGATCATTGATTAAAAAATGATTAACTTAAAAAATAAGTTATATAAAACAATAAAAGATGTTCAATCGATGCTACAAAAGTATGCGTCCAAAATTATGAACTGAGGTTTCCCTGTATTTTACTTCCCTGTAAGTACTCCCTATTCTGTGTCGGCCAATATTCTTTACACTTCATTAAAATACAAAATATTTAATAACAACAACAACCACAACCAAACGTTTTCACACTTAGCTGACAGATATCACATTTAAGATATAACTTGTCATAGCAGCAAGCAACGTCATTGTGATGGATGCAGAACACCGGAGTGGCACTATATTGGTCAGATATGCAAGTCTGTTACTGCCATCTGGGGGATACTGTACATAGATACGACGGTTGTTTAGCTTCTGGATAGGACGGTAGTTTCTTTCTATGGGGCCATTCTGTGACTGGATCTGGTGAAACTGTTCCACCTGCAAATATAATCAATTACTCACGTTAATTATTTTCAGTCATACTAATGTATCAGGAGGAGGGGGTTTGGAAATTACATATAATAGCAGCATTTTTAGGAATATCGCCCAACCTAAGACAGTCCATTCATAGGGTAATGGACTGATACTAGTATGTTATGCAGATGCTAGATGACAGGTGTGATCATGTTTAGTCAAAG
Source organism: Metallyticus violacea (assembly GCA_030762175.1). NCBI lineage: Eukaryota > Metazoa > Arthropoda > Insecta > Mantodea > Metallyticidae > Metallyticus > Metallyticus violacea. The sequence continues at coordinate 5,504,308 of CM060832.1, forward strand.
GACAGTGTTCGTTTGTTGTTAAAATGGGAAAGATGTGGACTGTATGACTTTAGTGGAAGAAAGGTATCTAAACTGCAGAAATTCATAGAAGCTTAACTGTGGTATGTGGTCAAGAAGCCCCTGCACAGAAGACTATTTATAATTGGGTCAATGTGTTTAGGAAATCTACGTGATTACTGGTCATCCGTTAATATCGTGTTCAACCATGAACATTCCGATTGTGTCTGAATTGATTATGGCTGAGAGCCTTTGATGTACTAGGATGTCATACAGGCCTCGGCCATACAAACCTGCACACTATTATTCACGATAATTTGAATATGAAAAAGATGTGTACCTAATGAGTTCTACACAGGCACAGAAGGACAAAAGTGCTGAAGTCTGTTGTTGGATATTGTAAATGAATAAGAAAGATGCAGATGTTTTTAGAGATGCTGGTGACTGGTGACGAGTCACTCTATCAGTACTACACACCAGAGAAGAAAGTGCAATCAGGCAATGGAAACAACCAGAGAATCCTCGACCCAAGAAATTTTTCTCCGCTCCATTTGCAGGCAAGCAGATGATTACTGTCTTTTGGGATGCTTCATGCTTCTGCTTTCTCAAGGAATGACTATTAACAGTAAAGTGTACTGCAAGACCCTTACATGGCTTAGGTAATGGCGAAAGGATAATTTGTAGACAGGAGGTTCCTTCAACATAACAATGAGCGGCCCCAGAACTGTAAAACTATGACTGCAAAGTTGGCATCACTGAGGTTCATTGTTTTTGCTGCACCCACCTTATTCACCAGATCTAGTTACTTCTGAATATTCAACAACATGAAAATCTCAATGCAAGGTAAAAAATTCTGCAATGAGAAAATTCAGGCAGCTGTTCACCAGTTGAGACAAAATATTTCAAAACAATGGTTTCATGAACTTACCATGAAGATGGCAATGGTGCATTCATTTCCAAACACATCTCTTAAAATTACAGATAATATGTCCACTATCATGGTTAATGGAACTTGAGATAGAAGGTGCAAGGTTATGCTGTAATAATGGGTGCAATCAACAGAAAAATATAATATAACCAAAAAAGAAAAATGACATTGGTAGTGAGGGTCTCTTTATGAAAAGTACAGCAAATAAAAATTGAATACTTAAATGTAAAATTGGAACTTAAACACAGTGAAACCAATCATATTAATGGATATCATTGTATGATTAGTTGAACTACACATTCTTAAAGCTTCACTTACTTTTTATAAATGTATGGAACCGGTTTCGAGAACATTTTGTTCCCATCTTCAGCCATGCTAAGGTTCAACTGTCGGATCATTCGTTGAGCTGTGGGAATGTATATTCTGCTCTGGTGGCGGTGTGATAAACTTGTAGTTTATGTTTTCATCCCCGACAATGTCGAAGTTCATTATGCTGTTTTTGTATTTGTAGATGTAGATTTTCTCCCAGGTTGCTAATTCCGTAGGTCCTTGTACTGATTTTAATAATTTTGTTTTATTTATTATGTCGTGATTTTGTGTCCAAAAATGATATGCTACTGCTGATTTCTCTATTTGCTTGTACTTTATGTTCCTGAAATGTTCCTTTAACCGTGTGCCAATGTTTCTCTTTGTTTTCCCTATGTAGATTTTTTCACATTCTGCACAGGGAAAACAAAGAGAAACATTGGCACATGGTTAAAGGAACATTTCAGGAACATAAAGTACAAGCAAATAGAGAAATCAGCAGTAGCATATCATTTTTGGACACAAAATCACGACATAATAAATAAAACAAAATTATTAAAATCAGTACAAGGACCTACGGAATTAGCAACCTGGGAGAAAATCTACATCTACAAATACAAAAACAGCATAATGAACTTCGACATTGTCGGGGATGAAAACATAAACTACAAGTTTATCACACCGCCACCAGAGCAGAATATACATTCCCACAGCTCAACGAATGATCCGACAGTTGAACCTTAGCATGGCTGAAGATGGGAACAAAATGTTCTCGAAACCGGTTCCATACATTTATAAAAAGTAAGTGAAGCTTTAAGAGTGTGTAGTTCAACTAATCATACAATGATATCCATTAAAAATTGAATAGTTTGAAGGAATATATGGTACAGTGGCAGAAACACAGAGTAGGAATGTAATGTTGATTGAAAATATATAATTTAATAAATACAGCTTTTAGTTAAGTAATATGAATGAATTGATTACATGTATTTTTCTAGTTTCAAATTTACATGCAGATATTATTTTTAACATATAAATAATTTAATAAATAAGAAAATATATGAAAGATAAAATAAACCTAGAACCATGGGTAAATCCAGGGCACACTAGCTCCACTTTTGAGATTTTTGTCTTCAGAGATGCCCTTCCTCTGACTTCTAAGCCACCCTTGACAATTCAACTTGTAAAGCTGTGAGTACTGTGTCATACATTTATGGTACATAAAAGAACTTTCAGCATGAAAGAAGAGGCCTCTGAGCAAAATTTATTGGTCATTTCACGCCCTGAATTAAAAGGGATGGTGATGACTTCGGATGTTAAAGAGCGTCCGTAAATAAATCAATAAACTTCTTAACCTGCATATACCTAGTCTCTGCATTAATTTGATGAGTTATTTAAGACCCAAAATATTCAAACACTGTGGTTATGGAGTTATTGGAACTATTCCACATTTCTAAGCTGCTTCTTCCCATTTGGCACTACAGCCCCAGGTGAGCTTTGGCCTGCATCCTCTACTTCCAACTTTACAACTTCATTTATAGATTGCAGTATTGCAGGGGGCATGTGATCACCATGCCAGTCACTCTGCCAGTCACCTAACATGCGGCTTTTATGATCAAAGAACCCTACCTTTTCTAACCTACCACTTTCAGATAACTTTTTTCTTCATCATGGTTACTAATTTTCCTCAACTATTTATTTCTAAATTTTCTTCAAATTTTCTTGTATCTATAATTATTTTTTCCTTACTTCACATTAAGCACATCTTTCCCCCATTGTTTACCATTGTATATTAGTCCATTAGTCCATTTCTTTGCATTGCAATAATAATGTATTAATTAACATTTCTCAATTTACATATTGGTTATTTTTTCATTTCCTCCCTTATCTTAACACTTTCAATTTTTTACCCCTGTTCTCACCTTGATTAAACTTTCTGCACAATTAAAATATGTCTAAGAATATTTTGTTCCAGACGATGTCGTTATCATCATCAACATAGGTCATCATATGTTAGATGTAGGACAATTTTTATCTGTAGCAAGTCTTTGAAAGCTGTCCTCTAACTGTTTTAATAGAAACTTAGATAGTGGTATAGTTTGATATGTTTTCAAATAGGATAGATATACATTTAATTAGTTTATGTGTACTTATTAAGTTAGATGTATTTTTAGGTAAAATGCATTTATTAGATTGATTTAAATAGAGTGACATATATCTTATTAAGTTGACAGGCATATAATTAGGTTGACATGCTATTAGTTATATTAAAATGTATTTAATTAGTTTGAAATGATTGTTGTCAGATTGAAAAGTATTTAAATAGATTGACATGTATATAATTAGATTAAAATATATATAATAAGTTTGACATGTATTTTATTAGGTTGAAATGTGTATAATTAGATTGAAATATATTTAATTAGACTGAAATGTATTAATCAAGTTGAAAGTATTTAATTAGGTTAAAAATTCTTAGTTAGAATGTAATTTATTTATTTCAATTGAAATGATTTAATTAGGTTAAAAGTACTTAATTAGACTGAAATGTATTTAATTAGATTGAAATATATTTAATTAGTCTGATATTTGTTTATTTATTAATAATGAAATGTATTTAATTAGATTGAAATATATTTATTGGACTGATATTTGTTTATTTATAATGAAATGTATTTACTTAGTTTCAAAGTATTTAATTGTGTTATAATTATTAATTGTTTTAAAATGTATTTATTTAGGTTATAAGTACTTAATTAGATTGAAATGTTTTTAACTGAAATGTATTTAATTACAGTGAATTGAAACATATTTAATTAGATTGATATGCATTAAATTATATTGACATTATTTAATTAAATTGGTCAACAGGTATATAATTAGATTGACATGCATTTAAGTGGGTTATATATTTAATTGTTGGGTTGACATACATTTATTTAGATTCACATGTTTTAGATTATGTTAACTTGTATATAATTAGGTGTTTAATTAATTTGACATGTGTATTTAAAAGTGTTCCAGGTCTATGTTTAGGGTACCTCTCTGGCATTTGCCATTTGAATATATTAAATTATTGACATGTATATACTTAAGTTGAAATGTATACAATTAGGGACATGTATTTAACAGATTGAGTTGTATTTAATTACTTTGACATGTATTTAATTGGACTTATACGCATTTAATTAAATTATTTGATTATGTTAACATGAATTATTTAGGTTGAAATACATACTATTAACTTGACATGTATGTAATTAGGATGAAAAGTACATAATTATGTTGTAGTGTATAATTGTAAACACAAGCTGTAAAATACTGTAATTTCACTATTTTTACACTGGTGTAAGCCCAATTGCAAGTTCAATTAATACATACATCATCAATCTGCATAATGTAATGCACCAATTATAGGTGTGTATGCTATAAATGGACTATGCTTCTGTCCTCTGCCACCCATGTATGGAACCCGAATGTACTGATAAGGCAAACAGGCTAACATTAGAAAAAGAAGAAAAAATTTGTTTCTCTAATCCGTAACCTGTGCCAGTATTTCAATATTCTTTCCAATATTTTCCCTTTGCTATCAATTCATCCTATTTCACTTATGCAACTACATATGCTTAATTCAAGGATACTCTTTAACATCTCAAGTCATCTGCCAGTATCCACACCATTCAGATATGTGGTCTTTTGCCAGCTTCCATCCACTGCAGCAGAAATCTCATTATTGTCTTCATTTCCTGCTATAGTTTTTAAAGCATCTGTCTCCATACAGTGTTCAACAACTACTTCCAAGGCTTTTAGTTTATGGCATTGAATTTTTTTTTTTTTTTTTTTTTTTTTTTTTTTTTGAGGAGCTGGTATATTTAGATGTGTGCACAGTGTCTGACCTGAACTGTAGCACTTTCCATTACACTGCATGCCATATACAAACCTCTAATTGATTTCATAGCAATTATCTGTTTTATCAGAGTTGGAAAATTGATATTCACTATCAAACATTTTACATGCAGGTATCAATATTCTGACAAGATCTTTTCTTCTCTCAGATTTTTTATACATGACACAGTCATTACTGTCACAAAACTTACATTTTACAAATGTTTTCACTGCATTAGATAGTAAATCAAGAACAATAAACTGAAAACTTGAGGAAAGCTTTTCGTCATGTCCTACATACACATTACCTGTTGTTGATTCATCATTAAATAAGGTCTTTGAGATAAAATATTCTTGCTAGAATAAAAGGGAGTCTTGTTTATTGCAGGGGTTAATGCTACATCCAAGTAAACCTCACTTTCTGTAGTAACTTTAAATTTTTTTTTTTTTTTTTTTTTAATCTTTAGCATCAATGTTACGCATGCAAATATTAATATTTGTTTTCTTATTGTTTATATGTTGGTTACCTCGGGATTTACGCTTACCAAAGTTCTTAATCCTACCCATTTTCTTGCTTGTATCACTGTACACTTGTGCAACACAATCAAATTTACTATAAATAAACAAGCAAAATGTATCATCCGCATGCCAGTAGGACCAACATGACGATCAAACTTTCCTCTTTTTTCAGTGCTGTGCGTTCACAAAATTGATACTTAGAAGTTTGGGGGGCTTGGTCAAACAACTAATGCCGAAATGATAGGAGGCATAATCTCATTTTAAAGTACGCTGACATATAGTAAAGTCTAATTAAAGGCACTTGATTATCGATTTAAGCAATATACTTTAGGATATCAATCTTAACACTATAAATAATTTATGTAACAGAAAAAATAAATATTTTAATTTTAAAAAACTGTCAGTTTCCAGTCCCCTTAAGTGTTTTCCGTACACAAGGGTGAGATAATGACCTGTTGTGGCGAGATGGGAACGGGGTGGGTAAGCACCGTCCAAACGACAGTCTCATCACAACCTGGAGTAGTCAGGGAACCTGAATATCTATAAAAACGGTTCAGCTGGTGTGGCAGCAGAACCTGAGGGGCCATTTTCCTAGTTATCATCGCAGTAGTGCCCGGTGTGCTTTGAACTTTGGCCATTGTCTCCAGCATAGGCTCCAACTCTGCATTTGGCGAACCAGATTCCTGCAAAATAAGCATCTTTTTAGGAAATTGTTATTTCACACTTGCCATATGTACAACATTAGTTGGAAAGGAAGAAAAAGACTTGAAATTTTTGAGTCAAGGTTAGTAACTCCTGTAATATTCCAAGCACGGGACCACAAACCTCTTTCAACTGTTTCTATACCTCGGAGACCTTCCTAAAAATTTTCTTTACAATGAGATGCTAATTTTTAAGAGGTAACTCGTAATGCTACAAATATTTAAGATCCAAGCTTCTATGAGAAGTTTTTGAAAACTTCTCGGAATGAAGCAAAAAATTAAAGTATAGCTTTTTGAAATTATTCTACACTCCCTTGATGCTAATGCACTATGTCCAGTGATGCTCCAAAGCGTTTATTCCATTACGAAAATCAGATTCTTCCAGGCCTGCAAAATACACATTTATTGATGATTTAAGCACTTCATCAGACGAAAATTTCTTTCCACCAATTTTTTTCCCCAGTTTTAGGGAACAGATGGAAGTGCGATGAAGCCAAGTTAGGGAAATATGGCAGATTTAGCAAAAAGTTATATTCTAGTTCGTTGATTTTCGCCATTATAATGACACGTGTGTATGACCGCGAGCATTGTCTTAATGCAAAATGACTTTCTTCTTTGATAAACAAGACATTTATCAAAGAAGCAAGTCATTTTGCATTTTATCACATAATTTTGACTTCAATAGGTCCAAATGGTTCACTCCAGTAACAAATGTTCCAGTGGGAATGTAATTAGTTAGCAGTACACCCTTGGCATTCTAGAAAACCGACTGCATGATCTTCCGGTTGATTTCACACACCTGACCTTCTATGGCTATGGAGAATCGTGATGCTTCCATTGTTTAGACTGCTGTTTTGTTTCATCCACATTTCACTACTGGCCACAAATCCACACATAAAGTCGGCGGGATCTGTGAAAACGTTGCTGAGAGATTTGCGCTCTGATTGATCCAGATTGAGCAGTTGCCGCGCCCATCTTGTTGATAATTTTTTCAAGCACAATTCTTCCCTCAAAATGTAAACTACGCGTTCCTGCGTTCAACTTCAGCACTTTCGAACATCTTTAATCGGCAATTCTCAGAACCATGTCTTGTCGATTTTGATCGTCCGCTGCATGGGTCATCTTCCAAGCTTTCGCGATCGCGTGGTCCACTTGGAAATTATTGAAAATTGTCGTGCAGAGTCCCTTAGCGCATTTTTCATATCTGTTGCATTCATGCCCTTCTTTATCAAGTATTTATTTATTTGAAACCGCCTGTGGTGCCTAGTAAAAACGGACGTTGAACACCATTAAAAAAAAAAACGTATTTGAATGCTAAGAAATACAAGCTACAAGCGGTTTCCATCTATCTGACCCAGGCCATTTTAGATATACTCCTCATAGTTACAATTTTTTACAGTAGTTAATGACATACTAATGCCTTAATCTAAATTCCAAATAAACAGGATACCAATTATTCACTTCTGTTGCATCAGACTCCGGTCCCGGTTCATCAGCACAACGTATTGGAATTCCAGGGGACCCGGCCCCAGGTACCAAAATAATATCTTACTTACTCTGTCTATACCATTATTTTATCAACAATATACTATTTTTTTTTTTTTTTTGAATTTTTTTCTTCTCTCTTCACTATCCATTTTCATTTCTGTTTAACAATACAGACCCACTTCTATATGAATGTTCTCTTTTTTGTTGTATATCCCTTTTAAATTTTACTTTAATGAGTTCCTTTCTCCAGTTTTCAGTTTCCTTACAATCAAACTCTATATGTTCTAAGTCTTCTTTCCCTCCACACAATGGGCATTCCCCTTGTATAAAACCTCCTCTTTAACCTTTTAACTTCCACATGTCTGCTCTCGCCCATGCTATACCCCCTCTTTCCTCCTTACTTGTTTTATGTACGTAAATTTCCCTTTCCCAAGACTATTCCATATTAATATAAAATTCCCGTGATGTCTTCCCAGTTAAATTACTAAACAGTTTTTGTATCTCTGTATCTCCAAAACGTCTTCTTGTCTCTTTCCATAAATCTCTAACACTTGTATCTCTTTTCTTCCCTATATACCCTTATCCATTGCTCTCTAAAATATTTTTTAAACTACTCAACGATCCCTTAATTATAAATGATTCATCAAGTACTTAATAACCACACGATATTCTATATTTGCCATTTTTCTTTATACACATGTCTGCACTGCAAGAAACAGCTTGTAACAACACTGCGATTCTTGACTAATCCATATATTGTTGCAAAACTTTCTATGGAAGATGGCGGATTATGATAAGAAAACTGCTTCGGAACTGCTGCTGCTGCTGCAATCCATGGGTCATTCCAAAACTTTTAAAATAACCATGGTGTTTAAATATTACTTTATAGGTGTTAATGTTTATATGAAATGTTTCCTTTCCTTCACACTAGCCATGTGTACTATATTAGTTGGAAAGGAAGAATCATATTAAAAAAAAAATCGGTGGTTCCGTGACTGGGGGAAAACAAGGTAGCTCAGTTGGTTGGTGCATCAGCATACAAGACCAAAGAATTTTGCTTCGAATCCTGGCTGTACCTCTTATCTCTATTACTGTTTCCGTCTAATTTTCATTTTAAACTAAAGTCTTGCTACCATTTCTTTACCTATCAAAGTTATTCTTTCAGTTTTAAATAACATGATTTATAATCTCATACCTCCAGTTCTCTTACATTCAAATGCTATTTGCTCTATTACATACCTAATGGACTCATATTCTGTAAATATTGACTAGGTTGGCAAATAAAGAATTTGTCTACAAAATATCCTATGTACTAAATCCACAGTTTCACAACCATTATCGACCGCCACGGGTGGCCGAGGTCGTTAAGGCATGGACTCGTGAGCGGGAGGTCTGCGGTTCGAATCCCGCCAGGACCGTCCTCCCTGACTGGGGTTTTTTCCAGATTTTCCTCAGTCTTCATAACTGGCAAATGCCGGGGAGGTACCTAAACTTAGGCCTGGAACGCTTCCTTCCTTAAAAAAAAAAAATATCCTTTCCCAATTTATCATTTCACTTCATGTATCATCAGTGTCCACCGCCTGTGGTGCCTCAGTAGTAAAAACGGGCGTTAAACACTACTCAAAAAAAACAACCATTATCACTACCACAGGTGGCCGAGGTCGTTAAGCCGCGGACTATCGAAAGAGAGTCTGGGGTTCGAATCTCCCAGGACCGTCTTCCCTAACCGAGGATTTTTACAAGTTTTCCTCACTGCTCATAAATGACAAATACCGGAGAGGTACCCTAAACTTAGGCCTGGAACGTTTCCTTTTTTAAAAAAATCCTTTCCCAATATATAATTTCATCTCATGTATCAACAGTGTCACCGTCTGTGATGCCTCAGTAGTAGAAACGGACGTTAAACATTATTTAAAAAAAAATCACTGCCACGCGTGACCGAGATCGTTAAGGCACGGACTCGTGAGCAGGAGGTCTGGAACAAAATCGACTGCATTTACCAGACCCCAATGGCGGCCGTAATCGCCCTACCAAAAGCAAATACGAAAATTTTACGCAGTTATTACACTTACAAGATTACATACAAATCTCAATAAAATATACCAACTTCCAAATTACCGAACATTTAAAACAAATCGACATAGATTGATTCTCTGTTTTAATGTAAAGGACATAGTCTTCCTTGCTGTACCAGTCTTGCCTTAACCTCACACTTGCAAAGAAGTCAAAGGATAATATTATGCTCACGCCATTCATTAAAACTCTCTTCATCTCGCTCCAAAACCCGCTTCATGCGTTCTTTCGTACCTTTACTTTGATTGCTAACCTTTGTTGCCACATTTTATGGTAGATTAGGAAAAATTCAGGAAAATGTCCTCCTTAACCACAAATTTATATACAAAACTTTTAATACACACTACAGTTTCACTATTAACTTCAAAATTTGCATGATTTCCACCCCTCCTTTAATGGCTACTATTTAGGAAATATGGAAATATGGTAAATATGGTATTACGCGGTGCAATGCCATGATAAAGACATACAAGAGCAACTCATGCTGTACTAGAGACTTTCTATTTAACAAGTTCCTAGTATGATTTCACCAAATCGATATTAATTTATTAAAAATCAAAAGAAGTAACAAGCTCCTGTTAATTTAATCCAACTATAAACCACTGTAATAAACCAGATAATTGCAACGGAATAAATGAACACATCCATGTAATTAACAGCACGGTCCACAATTGCCAAAACTTTGTCTATTATCGAGACCTACATTGGGGTCTGGTAAATGTAGTCCGTCTTGTCTGGGGTTTGATTTCCACCATGACTCCGTGACTGAGGTTTTCCATGTTTTCCTCAGTCATCACAAATGGCAAATGCCGGGGAGGTATCTACGACATGGGACCTAAGGCTTTACTTCCTTTCCGAAGGAAGCCATACTTAAGATTTTTACGCCCGAAAAAATCCATCGACTTCGGCACGATTAAACCTGCGAGACAAGTATGGTTGCCACTAGACCACCGGAAACGTCTCGCAAAGAAAAAGGTCACCCATTATATTCGTTACAAAACGTTTTTAAATTATTTACAACACGAATACTGTTCTTTGATTGTGAATAAATCGTGTTTTTTTTTTCTCTGTTTTTCGGTGTTTATTGGTGGTTTTTGAATAACAATATAGCATTTTTATGTATTCTTTCTATTCCCTTGTTATCCTAAATTCTTACTTGTTGCTTAACAGAGAAACAGTCATATTTCCCAATTTACCGAGGTACAAAAGTGGTTAAGAAGCGCACCTTAGCTTTTACTGCAGATTGCGATAATCGAAGTGGGGGAAGGAGAGAGATAGTCATCTTAAGAACGTTACAAGAAGGATGCAAAGACACTTAACGAATTTTTGCGGCATTTTAAGCACATTTAACAAAGTTGTCTAACCACTCTCGTATAAGAATAATTATTTCTAATTAGGCTTTTTTTTGTATGAATTATAATGTACTAAAAGTATATTTCAGAGATATAATTAAAGAAACAGCAGGAGGAATAATATTATTGGTAGTTTTCAAACTTATTTCCGATGATGTGACTTTAATTAATTTTCCCACGTGTACATATATTTTCATATTTTAAGAATATTATTATTACTATAATGTCCAAAACTTATGAAAATTTCGTAAAAATATTTTATTTGCGCAAATTCAACTTTCACAAAATGGTTTTTGTAACCCATTATACTAAAGATGTGTTTTTTAATGATTTTACACAATTTTTAGTAATGTTTTAGAACAGGGTGCCTCATTTCCCACACTGTACTCACGTAGAAGAGCACGGCAAGCACGGCTATGCCTTGATTGTGTCTCACAGCTTCCTGGACACTGGGGTACTTCCGATCATGGTGTACAAGATGCATTTCCAGTGGCCACCTAAAAGATAAATAAATTCCACCGTCAATGTGTTACTCACTGTGAATTTCCTACACTTAATGTATGAGGGGTGTTCTAAAAGTTCACGGCCCGACTCAGAGATGTCGTGAAGATGGCCAAATTATTTATTATAGTTGTTAAGTGTCACCCTTTAGATGGCGCGCTGTAAAATGTCAAACGCGTAAGTGTAGTCACTTGTTTGCGACGATCGAATTGACAAACTAGTGTTAACTTTTATTACAAAATGGATAAAAACTGAAATACGAGCTGTGATAAATTACTTCGTTTTGAAGGGTTTGTCCCCAATAGCTATACAAAAGGAAATAGGTTCCTCATTAAAGGATTCTTCCCCTATGTTTTCGATGATTAAAAAGTGGGCTACTGAATTTAAACGTAGTGGTACACCCGTTTAATATAACGAGCGCTCAGGGCGTAGCAAAACTACTATGACTAACAAAAGTGCGACAAAAATTCACTAAAGATCGTCGAGAGTTGAATGGGATTGCAAAGACCTCAATAGTTTTGGGGATGAAAAAGCTTTCCGCTTGATGGGGGCCAAGTTTGTTAACGATCAAAAAAGCATTCGAATGAACATTTCGCAAGAGTGTTTAAACTTGTTTAAAAGCAATTACAGTGCGTTTCTCCGACGTTTCATCACAATAGATGAAACATGGATTCATCACTACACGCCAGAGACGAAGGAGCAGTCCAAACAGTGGATGACACAGGTGAAAGTGCACCAAAGAAAACAAAAACGGTTCCATCTGCAGGAAAAGTCATGGCTACCGTTTTCAGGGATTCTCACTGTATGCTACTTGTAGACTAACTCCAGAAGGGCAGAAGCATCACCGGGGAGTATTGCGTTTCACTACTGGACTAACTTAAGGATGCTATTCAGACTAAACGTCCACAACTCGTGAAAAAGAAAGTTCCCTTTCATGTGCTTTCACACACGTCTGGGATTTTTACTGCGAAACTGCATGACCTTCGCTTCCAGTACTTCCACATCCGCCATATTCACCGGATTTGACTCCCAGCGATTACTTTTTTCTCTCAAGCCTGAAGGAATGGCTGAGTGGACGAAGATTCACATCAAATGTTGAAGCTGAGAGAGAAGTTTATTTTTCACAGTTGGACACATCTTATTTTACTAAGGATATTACCCTGTTGTAAAGTCGTTTTAATGAATATATTGACTTACTAAGGTGACTATATTTAGATAAAAAAAAACATTTCTCTTAATTCTTGTGTTTTCTGGGTCAGGCCGAGAACTTTTAGAACGCCATTTGTAATTAACAACAAGAAAGTCAGTTTCAATTGTAAAATCGTCGTTTCCAATTCCTTTTCCTATTGTTCAGAAAGATATGGAAATTTGAGGCCCCGAAAAATATATAGTAAAATAAAACAAAATATTACGTAGTTTCCGACAAAAGGGACGCATATATTTGAAACTGTTCATAAAATATAAATTCATTTATAGCGATATATTTATATTAATATTACGAAAATGAAGGAACTTTCGAGCTCTCGAACTAGACTCAATATTAGAAAATATTCACAAATACAAATACCCTCTACTACTCTAAAGGCTTCAGCGGGAATATAACTAATTCGCTGTAATGGCCTGAGGATGCAAAAGTTTACATAAAGAGTTTCGCCCCCTAACCTCAAAAGTACAAGTCTATAGTATAATAATTTTCAAATTTATAATACAATAAAATACACATTAGATTAAATTATTAAATATCTACTACCATACCTAAGAACCGAGACACAAGATTTTCGAAAGATACACAACATAATAATCAAATTATGAAATATTCATCAAAATGCTTTCAACGGAAAGCCCTTAATTATGAAATTGCTCCACGTAATCTATTTCCAAAGTGATTGGAAAATTTCCCGAAATTAAAAATCAGCCTAGCCGTTAGAGGGATAGTTAAGAAAATGTATCCAAATTGTGCCTATTTTCTGGCTCTGGAGGCAAAGGCATAAATTTCAAAATCGCCGCACATCTACAAATATGTCTCTTCGGTCTAAAAATTCACTCTATTCCATTCCCGAGTATATTAAGTTTTTTGGAAGCTCAGATTTCAGCATTAGCCTTAATGTTTTAATCAACACAATGCAATGTTTAATATTTCGGTGGAAGAAATATAAAAAAAGTAAATATTACTGGATGATTTTTCCTTCCGGAACCACTCTATGTGACGGCCACAGCTGACCGAGCTCAGTTTTTGTTTCGTTCCCAGGCATGAAAGCCGGCGGGAAGCCGGAGGGGAGGTCAGTATGAGTTTAACTCTAGGAACGTACGGATGTGCTCTTATGTGTTGTGTAGCAGCGAATTAATTACGTTAATGTTGCTCAATTCAGGTATCCCATTCCTCAAAGAGGTTTATTTATGATTTGCATGTTAATACAGAATCGGCTAGTGATGTACGGAGGTTGTTTCAAGAAGGATTCAACTTCCAAGCCGAAGTTCGATTAATTTCGTGAAACGGGAAGTATTCTTGATAAAAAGCGTACAAAGTCACGTACAGTAATCACAAAGGTCACGTTAAATAGCATTGGACATGCTCTGGAAAGTTCCTTTCAAAAAGCATTCGACGTATTTCTCACATAATGGGAGCTTTCTGTTCCTCTGTTCGAACGACTATAAAGCTACTGAAGTTAAAACCCTATAAAATTACTGTAGCGCAGGAACTTAAACCGGGTGACCCTGCATTCAGAATGGATTTTGAATAGCATAGCAATAGAATTTTGATGGAGAAATTGGCCCTAATTTAATTTTCTTTACAGACGAAACTTGGTGTATGTTAATTCACAAAACGATCAATGCTGGAGTTCAGAAAACCTGACGAAGTTTACGAGGAGTCCCGGCATGGTCAAGGGTAGGAGTGAAGTACGACATTAGCAGAGAGAGAATAGAAGAAACAAGTGCATAACATTGTCAACCCTCTTTCTATGAATTTTCTGTGAGGGAACGACTTCCCAACAGAACTCCGCAGCGGCACATACAGCCCATGTCACCTTGCATGACGTTAGAGCTGTCACTAAAAACATATGACTGCCTTAGTCTTTCCATTTTTATCTCTGGGAGGCATTAGAGGAAAAAAACCCAAAGATAACTAGGCTGGCCTTAAATAAGTTTTTATGTTAAAATTGTTTTGTACTCTGTCGCAATTGTTCAGAGTGCATTTGCAAATTGACCAATCTTTCCTTCAAAATGTTCTCTTCAGCGACGGATGCCTATTCCTCATATATGTATTTAACACTGTTACGCAAAATGTTACATATCACAATTTAAGCATTATATTAATAAGTAAATAAAAAGCACTCCCCTCCAACATCTATGTGCTATGCCCCTGAGATAATTATGGAGACTGTTAATGGAACATCAGACCATTAGCGTTGCTGACTGCTGGCTGGGAGGCACTGGTTTGATTCCCGGTAATTTCAGGAATGTAGGAATTTTTCTAATTTAGGGAGGTCTGGAACACGGTCCCCTAGCCTCGTGAGGACAATTGATAAGCTGCTTGATAGAGAGGTGGCGTTCTTTGATTGGGAGCCGTGATGGGCGAGCGGCGGAGGTTTTTATTATTATTACTTTTTATTTAGTTTACTTACGAACGTTCTTTAACGTCTCAGGTCATCAGCGTCCTATTCAATTCAGGGCGTGAAACGGCCGACAAATTTCGCTCAGAGGCCTCTTTTATCAGGCTTGAGGTTCTTTATCGTGCCATAAATGTACGACATGGGACCCACGGCTTTACTTCCCTTCCGAAGGAAGCCATACTTTGGATTTTTACGCCCGAAAAAATCCATCGGTCCTGGCCGGGTTTGAACCCGCGATCTTGGGTTTGCGGCGGAATGCGGGCATACTGACCACATGCCCTCGTCTTATCAATAAAGTCATGAGACGGAGGTAGAGGAAACTGGTCGTCGCTGCAGACCACGGCTCACGCCGGACTGTAACGCCATTGAAAAGAAGAGGAAGAAGAAGAAGAAGAAGAAGAAGAAGAAGAAGAAGAAGAAGGAGGAGAAGAAGAAGAAGAAGAAGAAGAAGAAGAAGAAGAAGAACTGGAACATTATCTTCGTCCTGCTTTGCAGAGAAAGGAGTAATCTTGTGTGCTCACTGTCTTACCTGCCACTGCTGGTGGGAGTGGGAGATATTCGAACATCCTGCATATTTACTATATATGAGCCTTTAGGACGTGTATTAGCTGACATCACACAAACGAGACAACTCTCTCGCTGACATCTAAATCTTCTGTTAGGGTGTGATATGCTCAATGATACTGTTATTGTATATTCAACCAAGACCAACTCCAATCATCAGATTGTAATGCGAGTATCGATAGCACACAAAATGGTGGTTGAAGTATGTTGTTGCTCTTAAGCATATAGGTTAACTTATTTGGTTCATTAGGTGGTTTCGTACATTGGTTTATATAGTTGGAAGTAAATCAAGAATTGCGTGTTACTTTTTGTAAGTTTATACTGATTTAGTGAAATCACACCACAGGAACTTGCGTAATGGAACGGTTTACTGCAACATGGTTAGCTTTTTATTGTGCTCCCGGTTGTACCTCTAATTATGGCAATACACCCCATACTACCACATTTAAATGATCTAAAAATTTGTCATTAAATGAGAGTATAAAATACAAATTTTGAACTTAATGATAAAAATGTAGTATGCATTAAACATTTCTTACAAAACTTTATGATTAGGGAGGACATTTTCTTCGTACAATTTTTCCTAATGTACCATGATATCTAACAGTGAGGTTTACCAATGAAAGAAAAGACCAGGAAGAACACACGAAACGAGTTTTGGAGCGAAATGAAGAGAGTTTTAATGAATGGTGTGAGCAGGATGGTATAAGAAGTTTCGACTCCTTTGCAAGTGAGGTCAAGAAAAGACGTGTACGCCCGTTTATAACAATTGCCAAGGAAGGTGATAAATAGACGATGATATGTTGTTGTCCTATCTATGTCGATGAGGTTTAACGTGTACAGTAATTTGGAAGTTTTTGTAATTTTTAAAGTTTATACTCGCCTGTGGGGAAGTTCAGTTCTATCTTGGAGTGTGGAGTGCAGTGGAAGTAGTGAGTTAAAATTTATTAATATGGTGAGTTGTCTTGTTAATAATAATAACAACAACAATAATAATAATAATAATAATAATAATAATAATAATAATAACTCGATCACTTCGTTAATAAAGTGGTCAAGGAAAGTTTGCCACTAGATAATGATTTGAATATAGAAAAACCTGGTAAAATAAATTTTGCATTAGAACAATTGAAACTTGCAAATCATATCACATATTCAGCAAAGCTCTTGATATGAGTTACAACTTTTTCTTATACACACATATATAAGGTAAATTGTATTTTACATTACATTTTCTTTTCCAGTAGTTCGGTTAAAACTGCTTGTTCTATTTGTACAGAGCATTGTAATTAGATACAAATGGCTAACCATTTTATGTTTTTATGACTTTACGAAAGCCAAAAGTGAAATCTGTATATCGATGCATGTATGTTTAAATAATCCATTAATTTTGCACTGCAGTAAATTTGCTTAAAATAATTTGTACGCGTGTTACACTATTGAAAATAGTTTATGAAGTTATTCTTATTTATGCATGTTGTTGATGTTATAATTATTGTTCTTATTATTATTTCATTATTAATTGCACTGTAGTAAACGGTAATGGGCACCTGTTGATTAATCAATTTTTATACATGACTTTTTTTTAATAGTATAACGCCCGCTTTTACTACTGAAGCACCACAAGCGGATTGTACACGATGATTTTATATAACCCAAATTCACATTATTTTATATTTCGTTTCACATATAAGAATATTGTCTGTAAACAATTTCAGATTCTTAAATATCATCGAAATATTTTCTAATGATAATTAATGCATCTTGTAAACGTAATACTGTGTAAAACTTTCGTGTTTAATATTAGCAGTAATAGGGCGGTGACGGCCGCCGTTTTTATTCTGGCTTGAGGTCTGGGTAGTGGGGTTGATTTTGATATGCACATATATGTCTGTGGATTATATCAGTATGCTGGTTGTATAGTAAATAATTTGTTAGACACAGATGTTTTGCCTCTAATCCTTTATAATTACTTAATGCAAAATACGACTAAAGATAAAACACTTCTAAAAAGTGCTAGGCTCATTCAGGAAGTTAAAAATAAAGTACTAGAAGAGTAATAAACTCAACACTGGTTCTAGATTGAATTGTGCGCAAGCGCGGAAAAGTGCTGTCACAAAACATTGCTTGCTTTTGCTTCTCTGTGCTTAATTCCCTGTCTCTACACTTACCGTCTGCCGTCGAGCGTGTGTTCAGACTCCCAGTGGAAGTGGATCTGGTCCAGATGATAGACGCCAGGTAGACCTCCTGCTGCCATGGCAACGGCAC